>JAKKIB010000259.1:0-685000 GCA_023089585.1 Melophagus ovinus | reverse complement strand
TCTGAAGATTATAATTTCTTTGTACTATTTTTGTAACTGTTCATTGGAATGTTTATGGACATTGCAGTATTAATATAATTATATAAAAAAAAAAAGTATGAAAATTATATGAAGGGGGCCATATATTGGATGCCCACCATCCGCTGGGTATCATAATAATTGCAGTTTCATTAAAAAGGCGTAACCGTTTTGTAAAATTTCAGTTTTCTAGCTTTTGTAATAGCGAGTGATGAGTAAATATCTAATTTTGCTTAAAAATCAGCAAAAGTAATATTCGAAGGGTTTAACGATGCCAAATTTCTATAGCACTTAGCTAAACCTTTACAGTTTGTAAAATTGAAAAAATCTTTAGGTCTTGACAGGCATTTTAATCTTATAGAACGTATGTAGTTAGTATACCAAGTTGCCTTCAATTCTTTAAATTAGCGACATAGTTCAGCACATGAAGGATGTTGGTCCTTGAAACTCCTTAAATGATTGATAAATCAGTTCAGACAATTAAAAATTGTGCATTTAAACTTTAAAGGTGCCGCTTTAGATATAAAGATTTATAAATGATAGAATGAATCATCACTTTAAATTCCATAAAGATGCAGATAATACAATTTTGAGTTTAAGTATTTTAATTTTATAAATCAAACTTTCTTCGCAATATGTAAGACTGTACCACGCTTTAGAGTCTAATGCATCGTACAAAATAATTAAGGGGAATGATAATGGGTTGATAATTATTGTGAGAAATTGCAAATGGGTTAGAGGTACACTATGCCCATTACAAGGGGTTCAATTTACCCCGATTACCATTGAAACATACCAACAATCATAAATTTTCTTCACGTAAGGATTTTATGCTCTTTAAGGTACGAATAAACACAAAAATTGTCAACTACTGAACAATTTTAATAATGTTTGCTTTTTATTCAAACGAGATCCTATTGAGCAATTTTTTTTATAATTAATCCATGAAAAATAATGAGCAATATTTTGTAAAATTTTTCCATTTAAACAAGAATGCAAATACAAGTTCAATTTTTTTTGTTTGAAAGTACAAACCCCCAAAAAATGTGAGTTTCAAGGACCAACATCGTTAATAGTTGATTAGATCAATTCATATTTGAAAAAATCGCACTCATTAAACGATGTTTAACTTTGAAAAACCAAATCGAAAATGCTTTATGTATATTTCTATTTTTTGATTTTTATGATAAAAATTTCAAGAGAGCAGCAAGCTGGCTTTATGATGTGAGCCCCAGTGCAATTAAAAGTTTGAAATGCAGGACACACACTGTTTTCAGGTTTTAAATTTTGATGTAGAAGTAAATTGTTACATTTTTTTTTTAAATAAAAAATTACTAAAGAAAGAAGAAAATTTTCACAGAAACAAACACACACATTCATATAACATTTCATAATCTAAAGTAAAAAGTTAATTAAACCCTAAAGTTATATAAACTTTTTACTAACATCAATCAAGACAATTGAAAATACAAGGAAAGTTTTGAATATACATTACGTTTTTTGGAATTTTATTTGTTTGCTTTTTTTCTCATATTATTTCTCTTCTCTTCTCTTCCCTTCTCTTCCCTTCTCTTTTCTTTTCTTTTCTTTTCTTTTCTTATCCTTTCTAATTGTAATTGTATATTTGTGCTGGTTTGTATTAGAGAATAAAAATGCTAAACTTTTATGTTTGTTTTTTTCTTTTTTTTTTTATTACATTTTTAACTTTTATTATTTTTTTATTTAACGATGTGTGTATTTTTCCTCAAACTGAAACGCCTTGTGAAAAATTATTACATATACACACACATAGATTTTAATAGTTTTCTGCACGTAATCAAAACTTCAAAAGGAGCAAAGGGTGATGAATTTAATGTAAATGATTAAATGAATGAATGTATGGATAAATATGTGTATAAATATTTTTCAAGCACGCGTTAGTTTATATAGTATTGGTATTGCTAATGTCCTTTTTGCAACCCCATATATCATTTGTGGCATGAGGTAAAATAAGTTTGCATCTGATGTGGTTTTCGCTGAAAATATTAATTGAATCAACTTCATGATGATCAATAGCGTATATTTTTTTTTTTTATCAAAAAATATAGCATTCTCTGAAATAGCCCTGCGCTAAGGCGTAATGGCAAGGAAATCATTAGGCCGTAGCGTAATTTATGTTGGTATCGAATATTGATATAGAATATGCAGAATCTGGCGTGAAGACTTAACATGTTATAGTGAAATACAAGTTTCGCCGCTAGAGTTTGTAGTCATGCGTGCATTGTCCTGTGATCTCTAGATACCAATATAAAGCTTGTACTGCATCTTATTACATAGCTTACATTTTGGTTGAAAGGGGGCAACCAGTCCCGAGAAGCACCGGCTCAACTGGGAGTGGCCCATGGGATGGTTGTTGATATTTCGTTGCCATCAGGGGGCATCATGAGTCACGGGTTCAGATACAAAGATTTAATTTGGTACCACAGAATCACCAGTTCTAATATGCCCACTGTGGTGATATTGAGTTTGGCTTCGTGGGAGCTGTGGTGCCCATATCGCGGGCTTTACTCGTTCAAACATATATATGCGTGTCGTGCAAGGTCCCATTTCCGAATAAACTGGGTAGCTGAGTAGGCTTATTGAGCTAACCAAACTAAGTCAAGGAGTAATTGGAAGGCTTCGAATCTATATACCAAAAATTAAGCCATGTATATAACGTACAATACAGGCCTTAAATTGGAAGCTAGTCGTGATGGTAGCATGCACTATGCGTGACATGACTACCAACGCTAGCGCTCATTATTTACATTTGTGTACCATTTTGTGCAGTTAAGCCTTCACGACAAGTATGCATTTTGGTCGAAAGAGCTGAGTGTTCCCAACACCCTCAAGTATGGGCGCACTATATATCCCTTGCTAGTTGAGTTGGTAGTTCTCGTGATTGGTAGTCCCCTTCTAATAAAGTAGAATTGGGAATTATTCTTAAGGATGTTTGACAGTTAACGCGCACCGATGACAGTTAACCCTTTTCGCTTAAGCGTGCCTTGGTATTAAGCCAACCATGAAGTTGCACCAATGTTTTTTATTAATCAATTACATTTTAAATAGTTCAATATCCATTTATTAATTTATTTTGTACGCATAATATCACTTTGATCATTGTTTAATATAAAACTTTTAAAAAAAAGTACTTTGGCATAATTAAGATTTAAACAATTGCACTACCTTTTAATGATAAAACTAGATAATCCGGTGTAGGGTACTGCTAGTGTTAACTTTATTTTACTTTAACGTATAATATTTATTTGTTTTTGTTTTAACTTTAAAAAAAAATATATGGCTCGATTTTATTGTTACGAAATCGTGCTAATGCAAACATTTCCTTTTCTTTTATTAATAAAAAATTTTACATTATTTTAAATGTTTGTAAAAAATTGATTCTATTGATGATCTTACATAAGGTCTCACATATACATCCCCTCTAAATACACACTTGATTAAAATAATATATAAATATATATGTATAAAAATATGTATATCTTTCGTATCTTTTCAACTTTCTTTTTTCAAATTCCCATCTTTTACATCTCTCATAGACCAAATCTTTACATTATCTCGTCACATCTTACTATTGAAAGTTTGTTATAAACGACAATAACAAAAAGAAAATATGTTTTTATCTTTGTTTTGTAGTGTAATTTATGTAGTCAACACACTTACACTTAAACATTTATTCAGGCGTTTTATCAAAAATATATATACAAAGCAAATACAATCAGTAAATAAATAAATAAATAAAAATAAAAATAAAAAACGTATGAAGGGAAATAAAAAACATTTTAAAAGTAGTCACGTGACCGGAAAATTTACCAAATCAATCGAAATCAGTCAAATATTAGCGAACGTATTCAATAAACATTTTCCTTCCTATGGAATCTAAATCCAAAAGAAAAAATAAAAAATAAAAAAGTATAATGTAAATAATAATAAAAATAAGAAATATGGTAAGATAATGGGCAAGAACAAAGAAGGTTTGTAAAGGAGATTTCAGAAGAAAAAAGTTATAGATGATAGATGGCATTAAGGCTTTGCCTTAGAGTAAAGACATAACTGTGGAAGTGAGTAAGTTCGCGTGTTTTTTTTTTTTTTTGGTACCATCCAGAAATTGGGGATATACTCACTTTGTCATTACGTTTATAGAGCCTAGAGGGAAAAGTTGAAGACCCTATAAAATATTCTTGAGCAGCATTAAATTCTGAAACGATTTAGACATGTCTATCCATCTAACCGTCTATCCATCTGTATGTCTGTCTATTGTAAACATTCTCTTGGTCATAAAATTTAAGAAAACGAGATGCAATTTGCACGAAGATTGAGTTTAAAAATGAACCAAAACGTTCAAAGAACACGTTTATAGTGCAACATAAACATAAACAGAGAACACTTAATTTTTTTAAGTAAAATTTGGTAATTTTTTGTTCATCATGTAAAAACTTCAGAAGATGGCAAGCTGAAATTGTGCCCAAGTAGGAGGCCATTGGTGTGCATGCAAATCGAGTACGCTACGTGAAATTCTATAAATTTAAACTTTTCAATTTATCCCGAAAAAACTGAATCAGATTCTTAATTGTAATATCGTGCTCTCTGGTTGGTGGGTATGCAAGATTTGGCCTAAGCCTAATATAATTTTCTTACTTGCTGTTGTTTTTTTTTTTTTTGGTATTCAGATATCTCGTTAATATTATAAAGTGTACTAAAATAAATCTTCAGGGTTTCAATTTACCAATGAAATGCATAAATTTGTATATTTATGTATGAATACAAATGTTCAATTTTGATTATTTATTTGAATTTAACCTCCTTTTTTTTAAAAGAATAAAGGAAAAACATGAACGGCAAATAGAGCACTTTATTATCTATGACAACAGTAAAAACAGAAAAAAAATTACTACTTTGGACTTTATCAAACATATTTTCCGATTATGTGTGATGGCTGCAGGAGAGTGAGCAAATGTGATATTGCTAGAGAAGGAACGGTGCTTTTGTGGTGTAAAAAATTTGAAAATCAAAATTAATAGTTTATGATAATAATAAGATAAAATAAAATATTAAAAATAAAATTAATTAAATTATAATAAATTCGTAATAAAAATTTAACATTTTATCATAATGTTTCCCATAGATAAAAGGAACGTTTAGAGACCCTAAGAAGGGAGGATAAATACATTTAATAAACTCATAATTCTACCTAATCAAAATATAAAAATTAACTTTTTTTAATCGTAGAAGAGTAAACTGTAGACCTTTATAAAAATTGTATCAAAATCTTTTGAAATTTGGTAACAACGAAATATTTTTATATTAAATTTTTAAGGGACTAGATCTATATGGAGAACTTCAGTCTAACCGTCTCTTTAAATTGCAAAGACTCGAAATAAGTTTCAAAAATTATTCCACAATATTTATTCTCTGTTCAAATTGAAGCTGAACATTTTCGTAAAGTTTTTCCGTGTAGATGATTAACTTAAATGTTGGTATAATATAAAACGACTTAGTGCCAAGTACTTAATACTTTATTGTACCAAATTTAATTTAGCTGTGTAGACTCTAAACTATACAATGAACCAGAAATTGTAATTTTTTAGTTTCTTAACTTTTTAATGAGCTTAAATAAATTAGTTGGTCTAAGTATTTATCTTTAAGGGAGTGTCTTTATAATGTAGGCGCTACATTCATGCCCCCATATATTGCAATAAAATCTAATATCTAGTATTATGATTAGTTTATGTTGAATGTCTAAAGCAACGAAAAAAAGTTGATTCTTTTCGAAGTAATTGAAGTAACTCTGTAGTGGATTCGGGGAGTCGATGACGTGCCAGGTAAGATCTCAACCAATAAACGTCTCTTCTACAGCAGAAGTATCTAAACGGTGGGGATATCGGTAGCAGTTACAGAAGCAGCCTAGCAGTAGCGGCAATATAGAAAAGCAGAAATCTTATCGCGATATCTAGTCGAAGGAGGACAAAGTAACGAAAACAACATCTCTGTGACCAACCGAAGACGTACACTCAACATTACAGACAAGGCGCCAACAACAATTGAATAATCAGTAGCAATGACTACTTACACGGCTTGCCTTGTAATAACCCACCAACGTGCAATAGTTCCTCCTCACTGCCACGATCTTCGATAGGAATACAATTTTCCTATGAACTTCTCGTTATCCTCATTTCTTCAATATTACACGATTTCACTTCTCTGCAAGATAAAGACAATAGCATTTCGTTTTTTAAATAGAGGTCTAAGGTGAAATCTACCCTCCCGGCGAGTTTAGCCGATAATAAGATCATGAGGGGGGTTCATTACATATCCTCAAAAGAGCTGAAAATTGAGTGTTGAATTTTGGAAGCATTTAAGGATTATTTTAACAGAATTGTTCCTATTTATGTGAAATTTCTCTCTTCACATTAAGTATGAAATTTGGAGTATCTTGTCAAGTTGCTTGCAAAAGAATTAAATATTATATAACAAATACTTATTTCTAATCAATAATTAATTGTGAATCGATCTTTTAACATTCTTACAATCAAGGTTATTCAGATAATCTAAAAATCTAGTTTACAGGCAGAGGTTAATTTAAAGCGTACTTTGATTTTAATACTTTTTTTTATTTATTTTTTATTTAAATCTATTTGTTTTATAATAAAAATCTTTTTAATAAAGATATATCAAACCCATCAAGGGCCATATGATGAATATTTCAACTAGACTCTCAAACAAACATGAGTCTTTTACTTGTACTCCTTCATTCGACATACATTTTGAGTTTATTGTTCTGATTGTTCTGGTGCCAGTTATATATTTTTTTGGCAATTTTTATTATTATTACTAATGAGTTTTTTCTGTGGAACCATCTCATCATCACTGTCACCATCATCATCTTCACCTTTGATATTTAAAAACAACATATCTATCTGCCATGTTACTGCCATGAAATGTACAATTCGTGTTTATCATATTTTATATTTTATGTTGCTTCTTGTTCATTCAACATTCAACTCAATGAACAATTTGTAGGTGAATTTTTTTTTTCTCTTTTTTTTTTATTTTTATTTTGGCATTTCTTGTTTTACTGAATAAGTTATGTATAAGGAAATATACGATTTATTATGACGTGAGAAGCATTTTTCAAAGATTCATATTACAAAAAGCATCTAACTATAAATAGTTAGAGAAACATAAAAAAAAAACTCAAAAAAATTAATAAGCAAACATATTAAAATATCATTCGGCTTTAAGGCCAAATTTTAAATACCCACCATTCAAATAAAATAAGATGCCATAGAAATTATTAATCACGTATCTTATTTAATATGAATAGAAAATTTTATGACTGAATTATTCACTTTTACATAACTTAAAAATAATGAATTTAATAAAAAGTATAAAAACAAAGCAAGAGGAACATAATTATTAGACTTACCCAAGTGAACAGACCTAAAGGATTCATTTATATTAAGAATAATCGTAGAATCAGTAAGTTGGCAAAAATTCTGATTTATATTTAGCTTAATTTATCAATTTTAATTAAAAATCATAAATTTTGATATGAAAAATACAATTGAGAAAGTCTCTGCCATACTTATGTTTAATATTTCAATTTCTATGTGATTTAGTTTGGCCAAAAGAGAAAAACAGAGTCATTATTTAAAACTTGATAAATTGAAGAATAGAAATATTTTCCCATTATCTGGATATTGCACTTTCATTTTTTGTTTTTAGTTATTTAGTTATTAAGTGTTACCACATTTTGCTACTGCTGCTGCTGTTATCATTGTTGCTAATGTTGTGGTTTACACCAAAATTGTTTGTAAATCGTTTGACTGAAAATGAAATAATGAAATTCGATTACAAGATATATTTTTCTCAAATCCATAAACAAATTGCTTTTGTACTTAGCGGCCCCATAAATATTCTTTATACAAATATTTAGGCATCTAGGAAGCGTTAAGTTTCTCTGCTCATCGTACTTTTGATGTATAAAGACATTACAAAGCTCAAGTTTTAGTGTTCTGAAGCTCTACGTGAAAATTTTTCTATCAAAAGTTTTATCAAATATGAATGGGAATGGCCAAGTTTTTAACTCAGTAACTCTTAAGCTACATTTGCTGAAAGTATTCTGCTGGAATGTTAAGATTTATATGAGAAAATTGTTGAATGCAATTTAATAAAATTTTAAAGCAGTCACTTTATGTACCGCTTACTTTTTAAGTGCTTTGCCAAAAATTTTTTTTATTTATTAAGTTGATGCAATAGAGATTTGATTTAATACTCAGTGAAAAGAAGGAACAACTTTATTTTGATGTTGAAAGAATTAAGCGAGTTGAAGGCTTTTTTTTTTTTTGTTTCTTTTGAAATAGATTTTATCTAAAGTATCAAAATAATTTTGATAAACATTTTAGTTGTTTAGATGTGATAGAATGCATAAGATAATATTTTTACAAAGAAGTCTTAACATATCAGCGGGCCCATAATTAAAGATTATCATATTATTTTTTAAATAACTTAATACTATTATTCCAATAGAAAATTGGGATTTCAATTTTACGCACTACCTAGAAGTTGGTGGTATAGTCACTTTGTCATTATGTTTGTAACGTTTAGGAAAAATCATCGGAAACCCTTTAAAGTATATATATTTTTAGTCAGCATCAAAGTTTGAGTTGATTTAGATATGTCTGTCCATCTGAACATCTGTGCGTCTGGCCGTTTAATACATTCTCCTAAACGTAAAATTTGTGATATCAAGCTCAATTTAGGCGGAGTTATTAAAAATTCTTGCACCGTAGAAAGGACACGCTCACTGAGCAAAATAAACTGAGAACACCTCGTTTTTTTTTTAGCGAAAAAGCGAGTTTCTTGCTTATGATCTGGAAACTGTAAAATTGGAAATTGAAATTTTGCACAAGTGGGGAAGCCATTGGTCTAGAATAACTGCTTTAAAAGCTTGGAAATTGGACATGTCTGCATAAAATTACATAAGATCAAACTTTTACTTTTTTTCTTGTTTACGTTTTCAATTTACTTCTAAAAAAATCTGATATTACGAATCAGTCTCTGAATCGTAATATCATGGTGTACTGGTGGCCCCAGCCAAAACTAAAATTTTCATACTTATTTTTATGTATCATTCATATAATAAAAATTAGAATAAATTATTTTTTTTATTAACATAAATTGTAAAAAATTTTATAGAATAAGAAAAAATCTCAATATATATAAAGTATAAATATGCGTGTGGACGTGCTTAACAGGCTAAAGGTATATATAGTAAGCGTGCTGTTGTTATGCATGCAACAGATTATGTTAGGTTTTACCATCTAGTATGGCACGAATGTGGGTGGCACTATCAATCCTCAAGAAGCATCTGCTCAATTGAAATTTTTACAAGCGGTTTATACGACCGGATCAACCCGGATCAAAGTTTGATACCACTAAACATTTACTTTGGCAATAACATGAGATTTATTAGGGCTACTCTGATCGCATCATGGAGTGATGGAATAGTTTAGACTCACATTAAGTGGATTTGATTTATTCGTTCTGGTGATTTATCATTTCTGAAAGTGATTTTGTTATAACTACAATAAAAAATTTAAATTTTAGAAAAATTTTTAAGTAATCAATAAATTTTTGATGCTATTTAACAAATCTAATGTCACAATAATTCATAAAATGAATTAAAAAAAAAATTAATAAGAACTTTACTATTTAAAATGTCATTTTAGTTAATGCCATATTTGCCAACTTTCATATATATAAATAGTTGGTATTGCTTGGTATTTTATAGAATGAAAGTTTAATATTATAAAAACACTTTGGTGATAAGAGAATAATTTGGTTTGTGAGGGAAAGTAAAACGTAATAGTTATTGAATGCCAGTGATTAAAATGAAAAATTTATTATCTTTATATTTCTTTATGACGTACGCCTTATTACTGTATGCGGAATTGTATTGGAATTTTTTTCTACATTCCTTTGTTGCTACGTTGTTATATCCACCAACCAGATATTAGGGGTATATTCTCTTTATCATTATGTTTGTAACGTTTAAATGGAAGCATCAGATCAGCATCAAAGTCTGAACCGATTTAGATATGTCTGCCCGTCTGTCCGTCTGTCCGTCTGTCCGTCTGTGTGTCTATGGGTCTGTCTATTTTATATATTCTCCTGATCGCAAAATTTGAGATATCAAGCTCAACTTAGGCGGAATTATTGGAAGTTCTTGCACGCAGGTTGAGATTGCCCCTTTCTACAGTGGGCATGCCCACTGTGCAACATAAACTCCATAAAGTGTGCGTATTTTTGAAATTTTTGAACCGATTTAGAAATGTTTGTTTATGTGTCCGGGTCCGCAAAAAAAGAGATATCAAGCTCAAATTTGGCAGAAATATTGAAAGTTTATGTACAATGCTTTGGGTTAAAAAATGGGTCCAATTGGTCATAGCATATCTTTTAATTAAAAATGAAATTTTCTATAAATATTAAGATCGTTATTTTTAATTATCTGTAAAACACGAAATAGTGTTTAGGTTCGTGGGTATCCAAGATTTCGTACCAGCCTTATATAATTTTCTCACTAGTTCTTTTTAAGTAATTTCTTTCTTCCTTATGCATGGCATCTGTGTATTTGTGCATCTGTGTGAGTGCTGACGTATTTATATACATTTTAGTAAATATAAATTCTTCGGTGTGCTATCAATAACTCAAAGACAGACACTCCCGATTCCATTACTAATGTTGATGCTGATGCTGATGCTATTCTTAGTGATGATGATTTTGATGATGATGCTTGAATTATTATAGCTGTACTTATGATTGCAGAAGGTGTAGACACATCCTTAGTTGTATTTGTATTCCTTATAGTTATGATTTCCTTCGAAGACTCTCACTGCCTCAACTTTCGATTCTCGATTCTCGATTCTCGACTACAACTGCTGCTGTAATGTAAGATATTGTATTTGTATTTCTTGTAGTTCTAATTTTTTTCGAAGATTCTCAACGCCCCAACTTTCTACTCTCGATTCTCGTTCACTGCTGTAATATAAGAAATTGAAAAGACATTCCATAACAATGATAAAAAGTCGCACAATGAAATCTTTAGTTCAGCAACCTTTTAATATAAAAGCGTTAGCAATAACTTGAATGTACTGGCCCCCAACAAATACTCAAATACTCAATTGTGATGATATGGGGAAAACGTTATAGATACTTAAATGCGTAGCGTATTATATTTATAGGAATGAAAATGAGTGCAAGCAATTCATTCTTTCGTTCATGTGCTGCCAAGCAACAAAGTCTGTATGGATTGTACTGCATTAATTTGATTGAAATTGAAATAACTGAATATTACACTACATTAAGACTTGATGCATACCCTTTGGATGGATGGGTGATGGATATAAATGTGTGTATTTGTTTGAATATTACGCACGTGTGACTTAACGAAGATGAAAGTAATGCATTTATAATTAGTTTTACCAAACCATTTTACTGAAATTCTAAATGCACATTAAAGAAGTTTCATCATGTCGGGCATGAGTAATGTTTTTTTAAAATATTTTTCTTTTTAATTGATTAACATTTAAAGCGGACATCTTGGGATATTATCCAAGATTTATTTGATAAACTTTTCATTCATTCTTTTAATAAAAAACAAGTTGAGTCGGTCGAGATCGATTATTAAAAACACTACATTGCGCCTTTGAAAAGGAACACTTAGAATTGTAAGTTTTTTTTTATATACAAATTTCTTTGCAAAATAGTTAATCGTAAGGGGCATGGTCGTAATAATTATATGATCATAAATTCTAGGGCCATCTTTTGTCTAAACCACGCTTAAACATTAAATTTAATTCAAATTGTGGCAAAATTGCCTCTAGCACAATGATAGTAAATTTACATTGTTAGACAACAGAAGGTGACTCACAAATAGTGTAAGGCCTAAACATCACTTACACTTAGATTTATTTTAGTGATGAAATTTTTTAAAGCCTTAATTATGAAGTCAATACTTATTGCACGATTCGATATTATAGCTCTGAAATAAATGCATTATTCATTGTAGTATTATAAGAAATTTTTAAGAATACTTCCCTATAGAAATCAAGAAAAATTTATATTAGGATGAAAAATTGATAAATATTTAATTAATCAGAACAATTATTAGTAGTTACTATATCGATTATTTTGGTCAGTTATCGCCCATACTTTTCATTATTAATATCAGTGCAACAATAATTTTTTATATAAAATATTTAAATTTGAACCAAACTACACTGCACTACATTACTTAAGTCTACTCCATAGTTTAGGGCACATGGAAGCAATTTTTGTACATGTAACTTAATAAATATAATACGGAATTTAAAGAGACCATTTTAAAGTTCTCAGGTCTATAGGTCTGTAACAAAAATCTTAGTCTACAACTATAATAGTTTTGGCAACTCCCTTTAAAAAAAAAAAAGCCAAAATCTTTTTCTTAAGTGGTGCTATAAAATAATAAAAAAAGTAATGTCAGATATATAAAATATTATCATAAAATGGGGGATGTACTAACTATTTGATATGTAACATGAATCAAATTGTACAGAAATCTATCATGTATAATTATTTAATTGAAATGAGAGCAACGATTCAGAGATCTGATTTAATATTTAATTTTAACAAGTTGAAAGAAATTTGTAAATTGTATCAACTCATAAAAGAAGGTGCCTGTTATGTATATAAAGTCTGGCTAATTATAAGCCACAGCAATGTCAATATTTGTGAGTCATATTTGATCATTTTATAGTTTATGTTGAATTTTTTAATTAAAATTATCACTTTTAAAGGGCTTAACTAGGCAAGACATTGCCTATAAAATCTGTTATCTTTTATTGGTACTAAAGCACTAAAGTTTTAATTGAACGAAAGTTACAAATGCTTAAGGCTTTATGTTTGATTTATGAAACTTCCTAAAGGTCCTTTTCATTATATAAGAAGGTACATGGTACATGTTCAGATATTAAAAAAAAAAAACTTATAAAAAAATTTTATTTGGCTGGAGTCATCATTGAATAACCACCATTAGCTTTACTTGGTAAATTATGAAACCGCCAGCCACTAACTTGAATAATACGTTTAGATTGAAACGCTAAATTATTTTGAATCCATCTTGAATAGATCTAGTAGTACAAATCGATTATACAAATAATGTAGCTTTAGCATTTTTGAAGGCATTTTATTGTTACATTCATTTTGATATGAATTTTTATGTTATGATGATAATAAATCAATAAAAATGTTCAAGAACATGAAACATGTAACGTAACCGTAATGCCCACTTGTTAACGTGTTAATTATAGATTATTATCTTGATCTTGAGCTCGATATTAATAACGATAATCTTGCCTTCATACGTATCTGCCTTCATAAATGCAACTTGTGATATTTTATAATAAATAAAGAAGACAAAAAAAAAAGCAAAAGTAAATAAATATAACATAAAAAAAAAAACACAAGTAAATTGGTAAGAAAGACAATGGCACTAAACTAAACGTGGATTCAAAGCCATTACATTTCATTTTATGATGTGAAAGAAAAAGCAAAAGGCAGAAAGCAAAGCGAAGTAAAAAAAAAATTGAGTTGATGAGAAAGAACGTGTCACGTTTCTTTAAGTCATGTACAATTTAAAAAATTTAAAAGTGTGAAAAACAATTGTTGCAGCAACACATTTCTTCATGTCGATTTTTTTACAATGGTCCATGCCGTTTACAAGAAAGAGCTGGCTCTCATCTCTTGCAAATAAAGATAAGAGGTGAGTGATGGTGAGTGATGGTGAGTGATGGGCAAATGAAGAGCAATTGAAGAGCAAGTGAAGGGCATGTGAAGGGCATATAAGAGAAACAATCAACATTATAACGGTTAGTTGGTTGATTATTCAGGTGTTGATGGCGGTGATGGTGGTGGTTGCGGTGATTGCGCTGGATGCTAAAATGAGTTGCCATCTTATCTTCCGCTTTTGCCCTTTTTATTTATCTTCTTATTATCTTTCTGTTTGTATTTTTTTTTTTTTTTTTTTTTGGCAAATTCTTCACCTTTTTTCCTAAGAAATACTTATTGTGCGACATAAGAAGTTATAGGACTGAACGCCGTGAATGTGAAAGGTTAAGAACGCTTAAAATACTTAAGAAAGGAAGAAGAAGCGAAAGAAAAAAAAAAAAAAAACAAAAAGCGCTTCAAGGAGACGATGCTGAGAATGATGCCATGTAACTGAGACTATTTGTTTTTGTTAGTTGTTGATTTTATATTTGTTGGTGCCTATTATGATTTTTTTTTTTTATTTTTATGCAAGTGTTAACAAACTGTTGGACCAAAGTTACACAAGTATAACGTATATTTAAAATGATAATAATAACGCCAACAACAACATTGCCATAACACTTGTAGCCACTAGCCAAAGAAGAAGAAGAAATATTGCTCCGTAAGCTTGTTGTTGTTCCTTAAGTAATCCAAGTTATTACTTTTTTACTTATAATTTAATGTCTGCTGTTATTGTTATTGTTATTGTTGTTTTTGCTGGTGTTTAAGACCATAATTCTGCCACATATTTCGTTTTACGCGGCTACTTCTAGATTTTCAACAAACTTATTATTTTTTTTTTTTTTTTTTTTTTAGTTTTGGTACGTTTTGGCTTATCATCAACAACAATTGTAAGTACAAAAAAAAAAAAAAGAAAAATAACAAAATCAAAGCAAAATTTAAAATGATGAGGCGGTCGTGATGTATATTTTGCTCTCCACTTCTGTACGCCCACTTCCCACTTCAACAAATGTGTTTGACTCCATTTGAAGCTCACACAGCAAAAATTATAAAAGAATTTGAAAACAAAAAAGAATTATCAACAAATATTGGCATACGATCACGAATCGTCTCTTTTGAGCTCTCTGCTTCTCATGTTATGTATTCCATGTTCTTTGTTCTGTGCCTTGCAAGCTTCGTGTATATACGCTGGTTATCATTATTATACCCACCATCGAGAGATTGTTGGTATATTCACATTGTCATTAAGTTTGGAACGCCTAAACTAAAGCGTCGGAGGCCCTTTCTTGATCAATATCAAATACGAAAATCTATTTATATATGTCTGTCCGTCTGGCCGTTTGGCCAACTGTATGGTTGTCTGCTGTAAAGATATCGGCCTGAACTGTGGTAGAATCATTGGCAGCTTTTCTGTATAGATTGCTATTGAAAATGGGTCAAATCGGTACAAGGACACGTTCCCAATGCAACATAAACAGAGAACACTCAATTTATTTATGCCTAATTTTGTAGTTTTCTGCTCATCATTTGGATACTGCAAAAATAGAAAAATAGAAAGCTGAAATTTTGCTCTAGTAGGGAAGCCATTTGGTCTAGAATGTCCCACCTTAAAATCTTGCTAATTGGGTTTGCCTACGCCCAATTACATAATAAAAAATTTTCACTGTTTTTGCTTATGTTTTCAATTCACTTCTAAAAAATTGAATCAAAAAGTTTCCATTCCATAATACCATTATTTTATTTTGGTGGTGTTTATCTAAAATTAGGCTTCAGCCAAATTTTGTTATTATTTTAAAATTATTTTTTTTTATTTTGCTGCTTTTCCTGCTTTTGCTATGAAATTTCTATGAAATCATAATTATTATTCTCATCATCTTCATCAGCATTGAATAGAATTTTACTAGATTATTGCAATCATATGCATCAAATGAAGTGGAATGCATAACGTAGATGCTTCATGTTTCTACAAAAAATTTTGGATGGTTGGTTAAATTTAACTTGGCCTAACTTTTAACTTATGAATTTACTTTATTCTTTCTTAATTTTTATAAATTTTGCTTGGATATTCTTGGTCGTGGTGATGGATGGTTATGATAGTGGTGGTGATTCTGATGCTTACAGTTAAAGATGCAATCATTGATCACACCTCATTTTTATTATAAATGTAATGTTGTGTGATGACCATCAGCTCTATCAATGCCATTTATCAACCATCACCAATGCCAACGCCAACTCCAACGCCAACGCCACTGTCACCGTCACCGATAACACCAATTTTATTAGCATCGTTACACAGTGCTCGTTACTCGTTATTGTTATATAAAAATATAAAAAAAAGGCACGTCTTTGCACGTTATGATGATTTTTTTGTGAGCGATCTTTGACTTTTTTATTGTACATTTATGAATGGTCTGTCTAGGTATGCATGGAAATATTATTGTTAACTGAAATTTTATTTATTTTTTTTTTTTTTTATTATTATTTTGTCTTTTTCTTTTGAAATTTTATTTATGCTTAATGGCATCAACAGCAATTGCATAAATGTTTGAGAAAAAGTGATTTTCTCGCTTGTATGTCGTACCATTATTATTATGCCCATTGCACTACAATCCATTATGCACTTAAATTCTTTATCATGCATACAATAAGAGCATTATATTTTGATTATTCAGAATTTTCATTTTTTATATATTTTCATCTTTATACTATAAATTAATTAGTTCAATTAGTTTGTCATAAATAAATGTAACAGTTGGATTAGATTGAGATTGGATCCATCTTTTATTATACAGATGCATTTTCTTTTTGATTTGATTGACCCTTGATCAACCATCATTTCAGTCATTTATACCATCTTTGATCCATGTAAATTTTATATTAAAATATAGGGCGCTTCTGTAGTCGTTTGAGATATTGAAGATGAACCTTTTAGAAATTGCTTAAAATTGTTAGGAAAATTTTTAGAGTAATACTTCATTATTTTACGTATTAAATTCATGATATAAACTATTTGAAAGGCCCAACTTTTTAATTTCAATCAATTTATTATATTTCCTTTACTGATTTTTTCTTTAAAACTAAATAAAAAATTGGTGTAGAGTGTTATAAAATCATTTTTGTTATACTTTAAAAATTTTATTATATGAAAGGTAAAATGAAATTCTTAAACTTTGCTGTGCCTTAATGTGTTAAGGAATAAAAACAATAGCAAAGATAAAGGTATAAAGATGGGAAAGGCAAAAACAAAAACAAAAACAAAAACAAAAACCAAATAATTGTAAATTTTTTTTGAACATTTACTGTGATGTAATTAATGAGCAAATAATAATTATAATCATAAAGAGTTTACTCAAAGTGCTTTTAGTAACCAGAAAAAAAATATCTTTTAAATAAATTTTATGATCAATAAGCATAAGCGAGTGTAAATAATATAAAATTTAATATTTAGATTGCAATATAAATATTTACATAATAAATAGCGCATTTGATTAAAATTACAATATGAAAATAAATTGATTATCTCTTTATGAAATGCATAAGTAAAATTTTATTAATCACAAATGTATAAGAAATAGAAATGATAACATTGTAGATGATATGCCAATCTGAAATAAAAAAATTAAAATTAAACATGCTCTTTAAGAACTAATAAAATTTTAATATTTTACATATCTCAGTGTTTAGCGTAATGTTTCCACTTTTAATTCTAACGATATCGGGGCTTCAAGCTTTACTTTTTTTAGAGATATGGCTGCTAAAGTTAAGAAATAAATTCATAATAAAGTATAATAATAAGTTCATAAACTGCCCAGTCGAAGTAAAATTTGAATTAATTTTTTCTTAAGAATTCTTTTATTCTTTACCTAAAATTGTTAGGTAATTGTTTAAAACGAACAATTAAATTTGTATTAATAATTAGAATTTTATATATTGAATAGTTCCAAGTCATGTTTTTTTTTCAATTGAGCAGTTTGTCAATATAATAGGCCTACTGGAATAACCCATGGTTTATAAATATTTTAGGCCAGTTATTTATTGTAAGCAATCAACTTGAAGAATTTCGGTTAAAATTCTTTTGTATTACCATAAAGGGGGCAACTAGTTCCGAGAAGCACATGCTTAACTGGGAGTGGCTCATGAGATGGTTGTTGTTGTTCCCCTATCATCAGGATTCATCATGAGTCACGAGCTTAGATACAAAGATTTAATTTGGTACCACAGAATCACCAATTCTAATATGCCCACTGTGGTGATATTGAGTTTAACTTCGTGGGAACTATGGTGCCCATATCGCGGGCCTTGTTCATTCAAACATATATATGCTTGTCGTGGTAATGCTATCACACGTGACGCCTAACTTTCTAAAGTGATTATTGTGTTTGTAATCTATGAAATCCATGTTTGGTCAAACGGAAAATGTAAGGAATATTAAGCATAGGCATTTTTGGGATTCACAACATTTTATGTTAACATTTGGTCTTGTAAAAACTATAGCAAAACTAGCAATTATTCAAATTCAACTTGGGCAATTCCACTCATAACAGAATTTTATAATTGTTAGAGAAACCCATGGCCGATATAAAGCACTAATCACTTTTTGGATTAGTGGGTACCCAAGATATACAACGAGTACTATGAATTTCGCTGAATTTTATTATTCAGCAAATTTTCATAAAGTCGAATTTTATTTGAAGTCAGAAAAAATTTGCCAGTAAAAGTAGTTGCCATAAATTAGCCAGTGAACTGATGTTTTATTTGTTAAATGACTATTTCATATTTTAAAACATGAAGAACAATCTAATGGAAAAAATATGAAACCAATACTTATTTTGAGTTTATTATACTCAAGGCTTTAAAAACTTTGGAAAACATAGGCCTAATTAGATTAAAACAACAGGAGCCTGCTTTAACAATTAAAATGCTTTTTTTTTTTTTAATTATATTAATATATCAGACATATATATCAGACGTATATACTAAGTCTCAGACTTTAAATGAGACTTAGTATATACGGAAAGTTAGATATGATAAGCTGATTCATTCTTTTAGTATTATTTTACATCGATCGATTTTCATGATCATGTTCCTTCTTAATTTGCTAAATTTTACTTTTGTTACTTTGCAGATGATTTTTTTAAGCATAAAAAAAATATAATTATGATGTTTAAATTTGATATGAAAATTAATTAAATTTATATTTTTTTAAAGGGCTAATTCAATAATGGCCTTAAATAATCTCCACTTGAACCTTAATGAAAACTTGCAATGTGTTTAGGCAATGGGTAGATCCTATGTAGGCCATTCCTGTAAAATGGTTTCACCTGTTAAGCGAAATTTAATTAGATTTGAGTTATTATATTGTAATTTTTTTTGGAAAATTGCTACAAGTATGTCCCCTGCAGTTTTTTATAGAAGGTTTGTGCTTTTAATTCTCGATTAAATCATGCCTTATCATAAAAATGTATTATTGTCTCACAAGTCCTTTGATAAGCGACAAAATTTTTGTAATTTTTATTTGAAACCATCAATATTTGCTATAACAGTTATTATTGGTGTTGCCATCGTTATTATTGTTGTAACATAATAACTTTCATTACAAATTCATATTGTCTATGTAAAATGATTGAGGGCTTGTCTGATTGAAGGGTAAATTGTGTATTAGAAACCAAACTACAATCATGAATGAAATAACTTTGAAAGTGTGTTTATTTATACATATGTATATATATATATATATATATATATATATATGGATGTGTTCGTGCATGTGTGTGGAAACAATTTCAATCACAAAATTTCATTTTATTATTGAAATTGTTCAGCTGCTTGTTCTTGTTGTTATTGTTAGATTCGCTGGCTGTGTCGTACTTAACTAACTCAAATGAAAAATTTACGCAAAAAGGGGGTGTATGATGCCAGCCAGCTATTTATCTATGTATATACTTTAATATATAAATTATAATCTGTACATAAATAAAGAATTCTTGCAAAGACTATTTTTTTGTTTGTCATTAAATGAAATATCCATTCAATTCGATATAAAATTACTTTGCCCCAGGAAATGTGTATAACGGTAAAATTTGTATTTTGTTGTAATTTACATGATTGTGATTCACTGGATGGTTACGTTTGTTTGTTTATTTGTTCTGTTGTTTTTTTTTTTTTTTTTTTGGTTTTGTTTTGAATTTGTTTTTGTATTCTGTGATTTATAAATTTCTTTGGTAATAAACTAACTAACCATTCAAAATACATGTAAAAAAAAATTAAAAAAAAAAAAATAAAAATAAAAATTGAAAGTAAAAAGTATGAACAGACATTTAAGCATGCATGAACAACAAATTGTGATTTAATTACATTTTCAATTTTCACAATTTTCAATTTTCAATTTACAAGTGATAAGATAATTAAATTATTTCTACTACACTTGTAACTATTTTCACGTTGTGCATACGCATGTGCATGTGCATGTGTATGTTTTTCTTTTTTAACGTAAAATGAAAGCGTTAAAAGCCTACGACAGTATGGAGCCCTCCATCCACTGAAACCCCTTCTAATGTTCGACGATGCTGCTCCTGCTCCTGATACCGTTAAGTATTACGCCAGAAGAAACGTCAGAGCCATAGCTCAAAGCGTGCGTTATGAGGTACCCACTAAAGGTCCCATACCGTTGCACTATCTATGCCATTCTATCCTTCATTTTGGCAAGCCTAGGGCAGACCCTTAGGATGTTTTTCTTTTTTTTTTTTTTTGCTATCTTTACAAAGGCGGACAAAATGTCTAACTTGGGGTCGTTATGTCTAAACTTGTGGTGATAATATCGGAAGCATTCATGATTTCTGAGCCTCTGAGTGAGATGGAAATCTACCCCTTCATGTGAGCTCGCGTCCCTTGGTGGGCTCATACCATCATCAAGCCTCTTCTCCATGTACATATGCGTCTGGATGTTTTTGTTTATTGTTACAATTGCAATTGTCTTTTTCTCCAGTGCATGGCTAACGTATTTTTTAAATTGTATTAATTTGATCAAAGAAAAAACAAAACAAAAAAAACAAAATACAAATGAATATTGTGAAAATGAAATTTTTGCTGTCAAACGATTGTCTTCACTCTACATTTATTTTAAATATGAATGTCAAACAATTGTTTATAAAATGAAATTCATTACCAAATTTGTTAGCCGTTTAACAATAGCAATATAAGCTATTTAATCGATTGAAGGACATCTCTCACTAGATACAATTTAAGGCTTTTATATCACATCAAATAATATAACAAATGGTAAATTTTAGCTAACCATTACAACCATTTTAGCCACACATCTTTAAAGATCTCAATGGACAATTTAAGCCAGGCTAGTTATTATCATTATCATCAAATTATTATAATTAGGATTAAATCATCATAAATAGATTTGTATATCTAGCAGTTAGAGAGTTGCTGATGATGCTTGCTTTGGTTATGGAAGAAGCCATGTGTAATATTCACAAAGCAGTCTTAGGCACTCGGCAATGTATAATCCCATTTTGGTCATAGAATATTTATTCAAAAATAATAAAAACCCCATGCGCTTACAAAAAATTATTATATATCAAATTTTTATGGAAGGCGCAATTTTTATACAATATAAGAATATGAATTTTTTAAAATAGACATTTATCTTAAAAGTTATAAGTTAAAATTTTAATTAGCAAATATGTTTTTTTTAGAAAAATTTCAAAGCTCTGAAACTAAAACGCTCAAACTTTATATCATTTGATGTCTTACAGGAAATGCCATAAAAATATTGTAGTCGAAATTTTCTAACTATTTATTATATATTAGATGCTTATATCTTAAAAATGGTTATTTAATATTTAATTATTTCTAAAAAAATTCAAATTACAACTAAGGAAATGTCGAAATACAACAATCTCTCTTTTTCAAAATGATTTACTCTGCTTTTACTTTATCAAGGTAACTAATAATAGTCTTTAAGGTAGTATTTTACCTTCTGCTCTGAGTAGGCAACATAGGGGACGCCAGGCTTTGGAGTAGGGTTTCCTACAGGCTGACTTTTTTTTAATAGACAGCGACCGTCCTTTAAAGTAAAAATAAAATTGGGCTAATGGTACTTATTGTGGGACTCAAAAGTAAATTCTTTTGCTCTGTACAATGAACGGCGTAACAGGATTGCTACTGGAATGTACTAGGCTAAGATATTAAGGTGCAGATTGGCATAAGACGATGCTAGGATGTTAAGGTAAGTGGAAACGAGGTAGGCCGACTTTCCTACTTATAACTATTTAAAATAAAGCATTTATACATCGCTCGAAAATAGTTATCGTTAACTTTGGTATCTATATTGCAGAGTTATGTAAAAAATGTTATGTGCCACGTAGTTGCAAAAATTTATAAATTTCCAATTCTCAAATATTCTTGTAAAAAAAGCAAGTTCTTATGAAAATAAACTTTTAAATCAATTTAAGACACACATCTCCCACTCTTCCTTTATGGATTACTTAACTGAAATCCATATTTTTGATTCATATAAGTTTTCGTTTTCGTCCATAATTTTTAGTAGCTTTTTAAAATTGAGTTTACCATAATTCATAAGATTTAAATCTTGCTATGTAAAATAGATCAGATCCCCAAATTGTAGAATAAATGTAACAGTTACCTTTTTATTTGATGGTACACTGATTTTATCTTTATATTTGTAATGCCTAAACGAAAGCGTTGCAGACTCCATTAAGTATGGATATTCTTGATCATCATCATCTTCTAAATCGATTTAGACAAGTGTCCATGTGTGGTACACATTGAAAGAATTTATGTACATTAGTTGCAATTGAAAATGGATCAAATCGGTACAAAGATGTGATTATCAAATTTTCATTTTCGTTTTTTCAATTTTTCTTATTCATTATTCAAAATCTGTAAAACATACACTGCAAAACTTTCAAAATTAATCCATATACTTAGGGTATTACGTTTCATTATCCATTCAAAAAATGCCGTAACAAAAAAATCATTAAAATTTTTGTCATATTCATTGTCCAAATCTTTAATTGAATGCTCATGAGTCCTATAAAATGTAACCCCTATACTTCATGTCTGCTTTATAAATCACCAAATCGTGTTCGGTTAATGGTTATCTAAGATTTGGCCCCAAAACCGTAAACCAAATAAAATTTTCATACTGATACTGTTGTTAATCTTCAGCTTATTTATAATGTTAATACAATTATTATTCTAAGTAAGATGATGATGAAGCAAAGTACCCAAAAACTTTTAGATGAAAAACAAGTTAAATCAAATATCGTTTTATTACATTAAATATGTAAAATATTATTTGCATAAACGCGATAACACATTTAAGGTTAAAAACTTTTCAAATTGAAGTTAATGCTTGAAAGCAGTTAATAAACAGGTGACTCTGAAATAATATGGATAGATGTAGACTGAGGTTAAGAAAATTGAGAAATATTTCACATAATGAGTGGCCAAATTAATGTCCATTAAAATGTAAAAAATATTAATTTTTCGTATAAAACATTACAATTAATTTAAGGAAGAACATTGAAATATTGATATATTGATATATTGAATTTAAATCATCCATTTTGCGATTAAATGTATGAAACTTAAATTACGCAAAACATAAAATTGTTGCTTAAGGTTTTTGAGTCCTGGATTTTCATAGTTATTCTAGTACAATAAATTCCTGCTACACTAATTTTATGGAAAATATTATAAACGTTTAAAAAAAAGCAAACGAATCGTCTGCAATATCTTTATAATTTTTTTTAGTTATAACGACAATGAAATTATGGTGAAAATGTTGTAGAAAAAGAACAAGTAAAAGTAAAGTAAATATGTAAATGGTAATGATTAAAAATATTTACATTTTATAAATATTATATGTATAAAAATGTGTATATATGTGTGTTTTTACAAATATTATAAATTTGTCTTCTACATATCGAGACATTTTATGTAAATTTAATTTTTCATCTACAATCTACTTCATTATTATTGTCGATGTCTTTTTTCATCAACTAATTTCACATGACACTACGTTTATATATTTAAATTAAATAATTCGTAATTTTAAAAATAGATGTGTTGAAGTATTTGGATAAAAATGAGAGCATCAAGAAGGATGTCAAATACTCAAGAAAAATTTTTTTAAGTAAAACGAAATTTATTTAGCGTTTAGCATTTATAAGTAATTTAGAGGCCATTAAGTCCTAAAACCTTAATAAAAATTTATGTGGGATTTGAGCAGATAATTTCTTTTTACATTTTTTTTATAAATATCTCACTACTCCCGAAGGTTTTTTTCATAAGCAGCTAAATGTTATAAAAATAAAGCTTTCTTGAAACAAAGTTTTTATATTCTCAAACTCCTGAAGTATAAGTTGTTATAACGACTAAATTTGTACATGTACAAGCTTTTAGAAAAATTAGATGAATCGATCTTTTGATTACCGTTAGTATTCAATTCAGTATTACTATCTATGTGACTCATGTATCCATTCTCCATTGCATTGCAGGTTTTTGCTGCTTTAATGAAGTTTGGTGGAAGTTGCAGATAAAATGAACCTTACAAAGGTCCTGTCCTTAAGGATCACTTAGTTAAGTTAATCTATTTTCAAAACTATCCCTTTCATTTATGTGGCTTTTCTAGTCTTACGAAAACTCTTACTTGTCATTTAATTGACTTTCGATTCATTTTCCTTTTATTTTGATTAATTAAAGTGCAAAGTATTTATAAATTAGACTGGAATGATTTTCAAGTTTAGTTCAAGATTTAGCTTTCTAACAATTTATATTCTATTGGATTATGGTGCATTATTTGTATGTTGCATCAAAATTATATCACTTACTTACCCATTGAATTTTAAAGCCATTCCAAGATATTGTGCTTCTACGTCATTTTCTCTAGAATAAGAAGCGAAAGAATACCGCTCTCTTTATTATAATAAAAGATTCTATTTGCATAGAAATTAATTCCCTTTTTATGTTTTATAATCATAATTATAATTTCTTTTTTTTTTTTTTTGCACTTCAAATTTCTCTAAGTAGAAATGTTGTACATGGATATATAAATATTGCATGAGATTGTTAGAATTTTTATTATTTAAATTTATATTGAACGATTTTTTATATGCTCAATTATTATGCCAAATTTCTGCTATAATAATAATTACAAATTGAACGTGTACAATTTTTATATTTGCCTTCTCATTCATTTTGTATTTTTATATTCAAGGATTTTCATTTTGCATTATAATTTATAGAAATCACCGGGGGCACGTTAAAGTGTGAAATACTTTGAAGATTGCTCACATTTTGTTTCTAAGAACTTTTATGTCCGCCTACAGAATTCCATAAACCCTCTTGCCCTTTTGCTTATTATTCTTCTTTCTTACTCACTTATTATAAATGAAAATAAGATGAAAAGAATATGAAAATTGAAGGTAAAAATTAAAACAAAACAATTTTAAAGACGTCAAACGTAGATTTTTATGATCGATGCCACTTTATGTGACCACTTTTTAATTACTATTAAATGTTAATTACAAGTCTAAGAAAATGATTTACAAGCTAAAAAACCTAAAAGATCACAAATTTTATTGATTTACTGGCCTAGAGTAAATTTTGAGAAAGAGAGTAAATTTATGAAACTTAATTATTCTTAAAATAAAAATGATTCTGAAATTACGTTCTGTTACGAACTGAAAAATATACATGGACAGACAGACATGCTAAAATCAATTGAAAATGTTAGTCTAAATTGATGGATTCACAAATTACAAAATGTTCGTAAAAAGCTTCTGTCACAAATAGTGTAGGGTGCCAAAAAAAAGGAAAGTGACGAAACTACGAAAGGCTGATAGAGAGAGAGAAATAAAATGAAATAGTTAGAGATAGAAAATACGTTATATATAATTCCGTTCATCAAACTAACTGACATACAAATAATTTCCACTCTTAATCTAAAAATTTGATACCTTAGGGGCTATAAAACTTTTCGAATTCCCTTTTTAACATTTGGTGAAATATAAAATGGAAAATGTAAAATGTTGTGGCAAAAGTGAGTACTTACACAATGAAATGTATAACTTTATTCACTTTCAATGTTAAAGGACGATACTTACTAATACATGTAAAATATAAGACTATGTATAAAAAAAAAGAAAGTGTGGTAAGTATAGAAAATTGGTTGAAGGAAATTTGAATAATTTGAGAAAATAACATTTAAACGCAATAACACAACAATAATATTCGTTATTGAGCTTTTACACAGCAACAATAGCAAGAATAACAGTAATAGCAACAATTACAAGTAACCAATATAAATATTATATAAGCAATAGAAGCAACGTTAAATAATACAACAATAAAAGCAGCCAGTAAAGTTTAGTAGAGTTCGCTGTTCGATGCATGTCATACATACATCTAAACATTTACAAAAATAATAAACTACAACCAACCACTTAAAACTTTCTTTTTTAACCTTTTGGGTGGAGCACACGAATTGTATTGAGCATAAGTATGAGTATGAGTGTGAGTATGAGTATGAGTATGAGTATGAGTATGAGTTTTGTAATGGTGGAAGTTGCAAATATAGTTAAAAACATAGATAATTGTAAGAATAGACAATGTTTTAGAAGAAAAACCGAAACAACGAAACACCGAAGTACTGAAACACCGAAACACCGAAAACCGAAGTCACAGAGAATGTAAATATTATATAAAATGTATTTAAATCCTTGTGTGCTGGTGGCATGCATATTTTAGTGTACGTGTATTTGTATGGCTTTGTTTATATTTTATGCAATCATTGCTTTTAGTGGCGCAAAATCCATTTTACGAATTTTTGTTAGATTTTTTTTTTTATATTTACCACCTAGAACTTGGTGGCATATTCACTTTGTCATTTTGTTTAGAAGGAAGCATCGGAGATCCTATAAAGTATATATATTCTTGATTAGTATTAAATTCTGAAACGTTTTAAACATGTCTGTCCATCTGTCCGTCAATGCAACTGTCTGTGGTAAAATTCGTGGTATTTAGCTTAAGTTTCCCAGAAGCATTGAAACTTCTTGCATGCAGGGCATGTTAAAATTGAAAATGGGCCATTTCCATCAAAAGTTACGCGCCCCGGTGTTAGATAAACTGGCAATACCTTGCTTTTTTAAGCAATAAGCGAGCTTTTCCTTTATCATCATGAAACTACAAAAAAATAGAAAGCTAAAATTTTGCCCAAATAGGAAGGCTCTTGGTCTACAAACCTAAGCGAAATTATAAACCGTGTGTAACCGTTTTTAATTAACTCTTAAAAGATTGAATCAGATTCTGAATTGTTTTATTATGGTGGGTATCCATGATTTTACTCTAGCTAAATATAATTTTCTTATTAGTTTTTTTTTTTCATTTTACTTATACTTGCTTACTTTATATTTCATTACATTTATATTTTTTTTTTTATTAATTTGTATTTTGATTTTTCTACATTTTATTGCTTATTTTATTTTATTATGGTTTGTATGCCAATATTTTTGCAAATATATACGTTACGTGTATTGCGCTTTAAATAATCGAGTTAAACAATAAAATGCACTGGACTGACTGACATGATAAATAGTTTAAATAACTAAAAGTCCACCATAAAATAACGATAACAAGGTAGAGACAAATATTTTTATTCAATTTTTTGTGTTAACTATTTAAAAATTGTAGATACATTTAGAAATATTCATCTGTTCAAGTCTATGCTAAACTTAAGATGGAACTAATCAGATTTGAAGAACTGCCTCTATTTTTGCTTAGGTTTTTATAACTTTTAACATAAAATATGGAAATTATTTCTAATTCATTTAAATAATGAAATATTGGCCTTATCATTTAACTGGAACTTTTCAATGAAACAGTTTAGAAAATGGCCTTGTTAAATAAAATTATTAAAAATTTCTCTTAATCATTTTTTTTTAATGAAAAATTTCTTTAATTTTTATATGAAAATTAAAAATCATAATAAAAATCTGAATCTAACAAATTTAATCAACAAAAATGTTTGGATGATTATTTTCAAAATTTAGCCAATTAGTTAAATATAAATCTCTGATAGATTTCTGAAATATTTTCTTTTAAAAATACACCCACAAGCATTTACGCAGATTTTAAATAAATTTATTAGGCCATTGCCATAACTTTCTCAAGGTCTCTGACAAAATTTATATGATTTAATATTTTCTTTTATTTTCTTCTTTCATTTGTATTTTGTGTTCTTTCAATTTTCAATTATTTTTTAAAATTTGTTATTTTTTGCTTTTATGGCTTACATTGGCCAAATTAAAAAAAAAAGAATGGAAAAATCAAATAGAGAAGAATGATTATGTAACAATATAAACAAACGGTGCTTAATGGATATTTGGATTATTTCCTCTTTTTTTGTTTTTTTTTTTTGTTTCCTATTTTTTTTTTAATTTTTACTTTGGCTTTCTGCTTTTTGATTTTGTTTTTTGTCTCTGTTTAGATTTTTTTTTTTTATGTTATTTTTATTTTCATTGTGCATCACAAGTAAACTTGTAACCTTTAAGGATTTCACTTCATTTTAGAATGTTTGTCTATCTGTTTGTCTGTCTGTCTGTCTGCTTATTATTTCCGCCTGTAATGTCTGTCTAAGTATTCTATTCTATGTATTTGTATTGCATTGTGTCCCGTTTGGGATTTTTGCAATTGTATGCATTACACTAAATTGAGGCGCATGTTACGTTATGTATGTTACGTTATTTGTTTCATGTAAAAATTATTTGAACTTTGTGATAATTGAAGAAGTATAGAAAATAGAAAATAAAATGTTTGGACGGCGTTTAGTTTGTTGGTTGATTGGATTTTTGGATTGTTGGATTGTCATATGATTGGATAGAAACATGAATGGATGAATAATTGAATGAATGAATAAATTGTTAGAAAATTGTTTATATGCAGTTTTGCATTAATTCTCCAATAACCGTTCTCCATCTAACTCCATCTAAAAGAGTTATCTAATAATTTTCTCTAAGTATGTGAAAAACCTAAAATAGGCCGTTTAGGAAAAGTGATCGATTCAAAAAAAATCAAAATTCTAAATTTTTCATATTTATCTCTAATTAATGGCTTTGGTGTATAATAATAATGGATCATCAATTGATCATACAAAAATAGCTGGATACGTTTTGAAATTGCTTGAATAATTTTCTGTTTGTCCAATTAAATTTAAATAAAAATTTTCAAAAAAAAAAAAAAACAAACAAATTTAACATTGCACTTTTTTCAAATAATTTTAAAATAATTTTAAAATTTCAGCATAGAAGTAAGTTAAGCAACCAATACAAGCGACAAAGGGCATTGCTGGGGACGTCATTATGACATTTGATGGGAAACTTTTTCAGAAAAATTAGCCAAATAGCATTTTTTGATTTGGATTCCAGAAATTGAGCAAGATTTAGTACAAGATTTAGAAACATGTTTCTATCTTTATACCGTACTACAAGATTTCTACTATGCTGAATGAAGATCAGCTTCTACGAACAAAAGCATAAAGTTTCATTCAAAATTCTAAAAATTATAAGCAAAAAATTAAAGAATCAAATTTATTTATTATCATTTTTGTGCAAAATAAATATTTTTGCATTTAATTTTTATTTTTGTTTTTCTCTGGTTTTCTGTTTTTGTTTTATGGATACTATGAATACATATCACTATTTTTATATGTTTATTGTCTCTTTATATACAGATCAAAATATATATATTTTCCTTTTTTCTTTTGGTATGGGACCAGGTAACATGAAATCTTCATGCTGTTGGCATGCATGGCCTACCTACGCCTACATAACTCTCTGCAATTCAACCATCTGCCCTTGGATAGGTTAGTATAATTAGGCTTGCTGTCCTATCAACTTCTACTACGTTCAACCAAACCTGGGTTCTTTACCAGGGGCACCATACTTTCGGAGAGTTCATTCTGATGTTATCACTTTCTTCACTACGTTTCGCACTGAATATTGTCCAATTCTTTCCACCGCAAAACATGAAGAGTAAAAGCAGACGTGTTCAGCGTCTTCCTTAACAGTGATTCAAAAGATAGAATGATATCTTCGAAAGACACCTTGCTCAATTAAGGAAATATGCGACGTAGAAATTAACGCCCCCGAACTTCCTGTTATACCAGAGTCATATATTTAGTGTAAGCCTATATGTCCATGTTTTGTTTAGCAGTATCATTCCATAGATTCTGCCAAAGCACCAGGAAAAAGTCTCTCTCTTCTCTTTTCATAGGTTACTGCGGGCAATGTATGTATATGTGTACTTAAGTGTACATTGGTTTCTTTTACCCTCAGATATTTTCGTTCCATTATTACTTACTTCACACTGTGTACAACCTTTTCATGCTGGATGCCAAAATAGATTTAAGTTTGTTTATTTTTTTTTTATGCGCGGGGGATTAAAGCTTCATGGCACGTATATTCCGATTTAGTTGCTTAGTTAATTTACACAAATACACGTGCAACTGATATTATTTTTATCTCCAAAAAAAAAAGGTATAAAATAATAAAAGCAAAACATATTTTTTTTATTCTTATATCTCTAAAATATTTCAATGGAAGTGTAAAAGCCAATACCTAATGATATGTAAAAAGATGAAAATTTTAACAGAAATTTAATGACATACCACAATTGAGCATTTAATTATAGTTTGTATTATTTTAGAGGAAGTTCATTGAGCACTTCTTATGTGAAATGAAAATTTTAAAGATACGAAATTTTAATGTCACTTACCTCGATTAGTTGTCAAAATAAAATACGCACGGAATTTCCCGCTTGTTCCAATATTAACGATTTATGGATTATTTTAGGGTTCAAAATTTCCCAAATTGTATGTTCTTAAATACCTAGTTTTTCTAGTTGAATATCATTGACAATTATTACCAAAAAAATTATAATTATTATCACTTGAAGTAAAAAAAAATGTCAGCTAGAAAAAGGGCAAGTAATATTATTTTATTTTTCTTTTTATATATTTCATTTATACTGGCTTATTTTAAATTTTTTTCTAAGCAAGTGTACACTTGAAAAACATTTAATAGTTAACGAGAAAGGTAAAAAAAATGACCAGATGGTATACAAATTCAAATTCATATTCAAATTCATACACAGATATTTTATTTATTTAAAAAATTATTTATTATTTAAGTGTAATATTTTATAATATTTTCATGTATAATAAATTTTAATTTTCAGAATATTTATATTATTTATATGATATTTTTATCACATTATGATTCCAAATAATATGAAGAAAGCTTAATCCTTTTCTTAATAATACTTTTTGAAAAACAATACTTTTATAGTTCATTTACATAAAATTTCAATATATTTAAGTTGAATATAACAAATTAATTAAGTATATGGTAAAAATTTATGTTTGTTATAAAAATTTTTAAATTAATTAAATACTTTATACATTTTTACAATTCATTGACTTTTAATTGTCAATTGAAGTACAATTCGATTGACTTTCCAATATATTTATATTTTTGTACATATATATAAATTTTTCTCAAAAAATTATCAATATATTCATGCACAAATAATGTCGCTATAGTCTCTTGATGTCAACTCTACAGTGTTTTATTTAATCTGAATAAAAGGTCAAATCAAAGAAACCAAAATCAATGTATTACAGAAAAATTACAGGAAATGGAAAATGCATCCTTTGCTAGATAGAAAAAGTTGCTTAAATGTTACAACATCTTAAAGTAGGACATTTAGTTTGAAATAATCAGAAAAATTGATTAGCAAAGTCCATATAATTTCTTCGCCGTCCTTTAAACGTGGTTCAAATATCTATTGAATTTTATTGAGATAAATTTGCAAACCGCACTTGCATATGGACAGTTATGGAATGTTAAGATTAATCGAAAGTCGAAATGATACTGTGTTGGACGTTTCAAATTGAAAAGTGGTTCTATTTCAAAAGGGGCCCAATTTTGGCATACAACCTCAAGTGTTACAGAATATAAGTACTGTTTTGTATGAAATGTATAAACGTTTATTGAATTTTGTTTTTGCATTTGTATGTATGTGTAAATATGCTGCGTAAATGTTTTGTAAGTAGCACATGGGTCAATAAGTCTAGTGGCAGATAGTGTTTATTTTCAAAAGACTCTAGTAATTTGTGATCTCAATGAAGAAGTATTTCATTTATTAATTAAAAGCTGATCTTCAATGGAAAAAAATACAAATGCTAAACGTAAAACGCGGCTTATTAATTGTTATGGAGATTATTGAGTAAAATTTTCCATTGAACGTTGTTGTTTAAGCAATCATGTAATGTAACTGAAATAATCAGGACATCAAATAATGTTGCCTGATATAGTTGATATTCAAAATCGATCAAAAGATAGTGGATTTTAACAAAAACATAAAAATTTTGAGTAAATGTCTATTATTTCAAAAGAAACCAGCTGAGATGTAAAGATCTGCTTGCAGAGCTTTTTAAGAGAAATAGAACTTTTTTTTTGAATCATTAAATGACACTGGAGAAAGCAGGAGGTAAAAGTTTGTCGGCTAAATAAAAATCAACTGACGGTAGTCTCTCAAAAAAATTTAATTAATTTAGAATAGTATTTAAGAAATAGATCAAAGATTTATGGACCGATGTAACGTTAATCAGTTTGTTTTATTTTTGACCACAATTGGTTTATATGCATTTGATTCTTTCATTCTGGACAAAAGATGTCTGTGATAATCGAAGCAACTAAACTTAACGTCACATGCACAATAACAATAACAATAAAAAATAAAAGCAACAACACCAACATGACCAAATGAAATGTCAGCATAATGCTTCTTATTCAGATGCACATTCTTATTTCCCATGTCCCTCATACCTTCCATGGGACCAATACTTAAAAGAAACACATAAACACAGTCACACTTTTGTTTATATTACACATGCATTTGACGGAACTTCGTATTATGAATGTGGTTGAAGTGCAGTTTATCCTTTTGCTTTTATATTAAAACTTTGATTTATGGTTTTTGCTATAAACTTATTTCTTGATTCTTCTTATTGGCTGGTTTACTGTCTAAGTAAACTTCACAAAGGTGTATTTTTAATACAAAACTAAACCTGCATGTTAATTTTATTTAAAAAAATATAAAATTATTCATGTACATCAATTAGATTTAATAAGAAAAGGATTAGTTGAAAAAGGCTGTTTTTTTGTCATATTTGTTATGAAGGTAGTGGTCTCTTTGGGGAGCCTTACGTGACATTAGTAATGTGGGTATTATAAACCCCACGAAACTAACTCTAATATCACCATGGGCTTAATCAAAACTGGTGATCCCGTGGTGCCAAATTAAATCTTTGGTCCGATCTCGTAAATCATGATCGCCCCTGGCGGCCGTTATTATCAATGACCACCTCATGAGCCATTGCTAGTTGAGCTGATGCTTCTCGCGACTAGTTGCCTGCGGTTTCGATGGTAATTTAGTGCAATTTAGTTTTTCCATGGGCTTCTGAAAATGGCACAGTTGTCATTTACTTTCAGCGACAGTCTTTTACACCTATTACTGAGAATGTACCACTAACTTATTTTATAGAGTGTAGCAATACCTAGGAAAAAGTCTCATAAAATACATATATGTTCTTGACAGGTAGCAGTAATAAGCCTCCATCTTCTCTTATTTGCGTTATCTTCAACATTAAATTTTTATATTATTAATTTAACTTAGATTCTACATAATTTTTCTTCTTATAATTTGCCTATAAAGTTCCACTAAATAATGCTCACAATACATTTTATGAAATATATTTATACCAACCATCCTGAAATTAAAACTTTACTCATTCTGTTATGACGTTTACAACGGTCAAAAAGAAAAATCGGAGATCCTACCAAGTATGATCTGATTCTGAATTGATTTAACCATATCTGTCTATCTATATATTTGTTTGCCTGTGCGACTGGATGTCTGGCATTTTTCTCATCGTAAAATTTGAAATATCGATCTCAAACTTAGGAGAAACATTAAAACATAACTTTGAAACACAAGTTGGTACTTAAATAAGTTTAATCGATAAATTTTCATAGAACCAAATACTTACTTTTTGTAGTTGAGATTTTGTACAAACATGTAAATTAATGTCCAACAGCACCTTTACAAAAAATTCTCAAATCGATCTGGCCTAACAAAGATTATACAATTTCAAATTTTCTTCTCATTTCTTCAAGTTTTTTTTTGCAAAATAATCTAATAATTAAAAATATGATGTATCACAAACCAGTGCAATGAAATTTTCTATTCAAAATTTGATCCCAGCCAAATATAATTTTCTACTTGATTTTAATTTGCCATTTGTTAATCTGTCGGCCCATAAATAAGTTAGTAAAACTTTTCTCATTTATATCTAATCAAAATAATTCATATGTCCGAAGTTTTATAATCAAACATTCCTAATAAAAAATTCAAGAGTAAGTAAAGTTGTAAAAATTTAGGTTTACTTTTTCATTAGGGTGCTTTGGTGTCCTTAGTTTGCTTACCCTTGTGCATTTTATTCATTTGAAAAAATGCCTCTGACACTTGATCATCCAACATCCTATTACACGTGGCTTATGCGCCACTGCTTTTCCGTTTGTACCGGAAAAGAATTTAAATTTACAAAATAAAAGCAAAGCACAAAGCAAAAAAAAGGAATGGAAAGGAAAGGAAAGGAAAAAGCAGAGAAATAACCAACTGTCATTTATTCATATGTACCTTATATTACATTTATATTGTAAATGTGAATGGTACACTTTTATCTGCTGTTGGATACATTTTAAGGAGTATAATTAAAATTTCAACATAACTATTAAAATAATTAATAAAGACAATACAAAAAACAAATTTCACGCCATCATAATCGAGTCATTCATTCACATTCAAATTTATCACCCCCATTTCCGATATCTGCTATTATGTTTTTATACCCACCACCTGGAGGTGGCCATTTTGTTTGTAACATCCACCAGGAAAGATCGGAGACTCTGAAAAGTGTATATATTTTTGATCAGCATCAAATTCTGAATCGATTTAGATATGTCTGTTCGTCTATACGTCTGTGTGGCAGTCTGTTGTGAATATTCTTTTGGTCTTAAAATCTGAGATATCGCACTAAAATTTAGCAGAATCATTGAAAGTTCTTGCACGCAGGTTGGAATTGAAAATGGTACAAATTGATTGAAGGACACGCCCATTTTTTTAGGAAAAATTTAATAATTTTTTGCTCATCATCTGCTAACTCCAAAGGCTAGAAAATTGAAGTTTTCCAGAAATAAGAAAACTATTAGTCTACAACGTCTGGCCTAAATTTCTACAATATCACACTTTCATTTTTTTACGTTTACGTTTTCTTTTAAATTTTAAATAATTGAATGACATTCTGAATCATAACATTATGGTGTATTAGTGGTGGGTATCCAAGATTTGGCTCCAGTTAAATATTATCCCTCTTATTGGTTTTTATTTCTATTATATTTATTACCTTTAGATGATCAACCAAATGGTAGAAGTAAGCTTTATTCAAAACATTTAGTTTTAACTAAAGTTATCATTTGTTGACGATTTTTTCTATCCAAAAGAGAAGGGTAAAGAGCAAAGATAGTTTCAAATTTTGAACATTAATATTTCACATATTGAAAAAAAAAGCGTAACGTGGTCTGTTTCATGTGTTGTTAAGGCCTAAACGAATGGTACTAAGTACAATTTTTGGCATGATATCTGAACACCATATAAAATACCGTTATACCATTTAAAGCCCATATACCATATTTCTTTGATGAAACTTACATGAAAAGCCTTGATACGACAAACTCCTGGATCAAGACTTTTCAATTAAACGCTTAACTTATGGAAAGCATCAAAACAAATAACCAAAAATCTTAAATGATAAAAGAATTTTATGATAATATGAAAATGAAAACAAGTACGTTGACATACTTTAAAATCCATAACAAGTGTCAAACGTGAAACTGTCAAAAAAAAAAAAGAAGAAGCAACCAAACAAAAAAAAAAGCAAAAAGGTTTTACCATGAGTGAGTAAATGGAATGGGAGATGACATATCAAAGTTGACATTGATATTTTTTCACTTTTAGTTCTGGAATTTATACTTTTTCCTTTTCTTATTGTTTCAATAAAATTGGCATTTAAAATTTCCTATCATGATGGCGCTATATTTATTTGTTTGTTGCTGTCATTCTACAAAAAATTTCAATACGATTTCAAAATAAAATTCGTTAAATCATTATGAATGATAAATGTTTATATTTCTATTGTATCATTTTACTATTAAGATTCATTCAAAACAATAACAAATTAATTCCCTTGAAAAATCTTTTAGCTTTGCCTGACATGGCAGCACATCTTACTGGCCATTTATGCTGGTATTATTTTAACTTCTACTTTTTTCTATTTTTTTTAAGGCCATTGCTATTGCTAGTGTTTTTATAATTATTATTATTATTATTGTTATTGTTATTGTTCTTATTATTATTAAAATCTTTAGAGATTTAAATTTATTTAGATATAAATAAGCTTTTAAGTTGCATGCGTTCCTCCACTTTTCCATCCTTTTATTTAACTGAGCCAAGTGTCACAAGTAAAGAGCCAAACAAAAAAAAAAAAAAAAAAACAAAAAAACACAAAGAATGATTAAGTAAGCGAGAGACAATAAAAGTAGCAACCAATATATATAAAAGAATCATCAGAACAAGAATCATCAGAGAAGAAAGTAAATCAAAATCAAAATCACTGAATTCAAGGTAAACGTGCATTAAAATTTCTTCATATACATAACCAACCAAACCAATACACAGAAAAATATTTTCTATATTCATATATAATTATATGGCAACCAAAGAGAGATTATACATCAAAAGGATATACAAACTTATTTATATATACATGCATATAGAAGCATGAGGCATCCATCTATCATTTATAGTTGTCAAAACTTTCTTCCATTCTCTGGTGTCTGTGGATGTGACTGAAGCTTTCAACACAGTTTTTGTTTTATTTTATTTTATTTATTTACAACAGTTCTATTTATAGCAAACAACCACGTTCATAAAATAAGCATATTCATATTTTCCAATATATTTATAAATTGTGAACTTTTACATTGAACGTAAATATATTTATTACAGTTGAAAAGGTTTCTTATCTTGTTTTATGAAACATTTGTAATTCCCATACGGTTCAAATAAAATAATGCCACTTTTTCTTGACTTTACAATTTAGGGCCAAAGATCGTCTTAAAGTTGGGAGAGTCTTTCATATTTTCTCTTTAAAATACTCTGATTGAGAAATGGTGGTAACTTCACTCTAAATGCCAGTCTACCAATTTTTTTTTTTTTTTTATAAAACAGCTGGATAATGATTCAATTATAATATGCAAGTGGTAATAAATATTATTCTTCTGGGCCATATATTTCATCATGATTGCGGCGCGTAATCTTATAGAGAATTTTAGTAAAAACCATATAAAGTAGACATATCGATTCAACAGCATAAAAATGGAACTGGCCGACATACATTTACATACAAAATTTATATAAATTTAAAGGGTTACTTTGGACAACTCATTTTTCCAAATGCACTCATATGTTACGAATTTAGGTTTTACTTAGAAATGACAATAGAAATGCCAAACATTTAAACTACTACTTAACTTAAATAAATTTCTCAGATGGATGAATGGATGATGGACGAATGCTTCAAGTTGCTTTGTAACTTCAATACTTTGTTGTCTAATATCTGATGGTAAATTAATCTTATTAAACTATAAAGTGTTTTATGAGATTTGCTACGAAGGCTCATATGGCTTCTTGTTTTAACCATTCCAATACATAAAAATGTTTTGCATTTGGTAATTGACATCCATTGTAATTTATTCAAAAATATAGTTAAGTTATATCGGCCTCTGAAAGAGCCTACTCTTATTACATTTTTATCAGAAATTTAAAGGCTTATATTAGAAATCTGAAACTTTATAAATTGCCCAATAATAAATTTGTCTATTCCTTACTTGAGCACTTGATCACAAACTTTCAAAAAAAAAAAAATAAAAACCAGTAAGAAAATTATATTTGCTTGGGGTAAAATCTTCTATACCTACCACCAATACATCATGATATTACGGTTCAGAATCTGCTTCAGTTTTTTTTGAAAGTAAATTGAAAACGTGAACAAAAAAAATGAAAGTGTAAGGCATACCCGATTTTTATGATTCTTGTATACACATTGTAGACCAAGGGCCTTCCAACTTGTGCAAAATTTCAGCTTTCCATCTTTTGCAGTTTCAATACCATGAGCAAAATCTTTGAACAATTTTGCCCATTTTTAATTTCTATTTGCATGCAAGAACTTTCTTTTGATTGTGGCAAATTTGAGCTCGATATCTCATATAGACGGACAGACGAACAGACATGTCTACATCGATTCAGTATTTGAGATTGATAAAAAATATGTATACTTTATCAGGTATTCAAGGCTTCCTTCTAAGCATTACAAACGTAATAACAAACTCTGGTTGGTGGTTATAAAAAAGAGATGGCTAAGAGATTTGAAAAACGTGGGGCGCCGTTGTAAAAATGTTTCGACTTTAACCATTTTCAATGGACTTCGTCTTTACACAACCAAACAAAACACACCCAAAACACACTGAGTTCTATAGCTTGCGCACAGACGGACAGAGAGGCAGATGGATAGGCAGATGGATAGGCAGACGGACGAGCCACCTATCATGAGCCACTCCTCGTTATATCAAATCAACAAATGATTCTTTGTCGATGAGTGTAGTAAGAGTTGAATCTATCTCAACTCTTTTAGTGTGTTACAAACATCTGCACAAACTTATAATACTCTCTACCAAAAATGTTGTAGAACATAAATAGAAAGAAAATATAATAAAAATTTTTGGATTTTTATAATTTTTTTATACTGTTACTCCTTTTGATCTTTACCTCCTTCATCGTTCAAAAATTTTATTTTCCCTGGTTCTTTCTTCAGTTTTCACTTTTGCACCAAATCATCCTTCACACATAACAACAATTTTCTTTCATACATGAACATTCAAACATATATTTATTTAAATATATTTGCATGTATTCGTCAATACTATTTAGTAACTGAACATGTTTACATGTTAGCATATTTTTGACTAAACATGTTTTTGACTAACCAAAAATATGGTGATGACACAAAGGCAGAAGAAGAACATGGCGTGAATGAGAAAGTGCAATGATGTAAAAAAGAGAATGTGCTGCTAAAATAAAAAACAAAATGTAAATTGTCGGTAATAACCAGGAATCCATTATATGGAAATACCCCAAGTGACCGTTATGTATGTTTATTTTAAAATGTAAGTGTAGCAAGTGTAAAATATGTATATAAATATAAAAATCTATGTACAACATTTTCTTATATTTCTCTTTATTATTGTTATGTGTAATGCATATGTACAAAATAATTTTCATGTCAATTTACATTAAATGACATGTAAATAATCAAAAATATCATAAAAAAGTTAAAAGTTAAAGTTAAAGTTACAGTTTAAGTTGAGGTACAGGCTAAACAGTAGAGGCCAATATTAATGATGCAGTATAAAAGAAATGTTACTCCAGTCAAATAAAATTTGACTGGAGTAACCTCATTTCACCAACCAGTCCCCATAAACTTAGAGATTCTTTAATGGATAAACTGAATAAGCAAGGTAGCACTTAATTTGAAAGTTTAAGCAAATTTTCATTGCTTTAACATGTAGAACGGACTCTCTTATTAATAAAGAATGTAAAAAAAGCAAAAAATTTAGGATTAATAACTTAATAACTTAAATAACTTAACTGTGACAAATTTGTGACATTTTTCGCATTAGAAAAATCCCACAAAAAAAAAATAAATAAATAAAACGGAGAAGTAACTAGGAAAATCGTAAGAGGACGAAAAAGTAAAAATTGTAAAAAATGGCAAACAAATTATATTTATCTTTAGATGATATTTTATATTATTTTACTTTCACTTGTAATTAAAAAAAAAAAAAGAAGAAACAACTTTGAAAAAAATTGTAATTTATTAAAATTAGTTATTTATTCAATGAAGCGAATTTTAAGACTAAAAGTTAAAGCTAAAAGTTTCTCTTCTGAGAAACTTAATTTATGCACTTTAATTAAGTTTTTTATTTATTTCGAAGTTTTACGTTATGTCTGAGGAAGTTAATGAGAAAAGGTGAGAAAATTTTTGTAGAGGTTCCGGTTTCATCTAGGAATGTATCTAGAAATGAGTCTGGGTATGTGCGCTGTAATATTTGTCACAGACAACTGGCTTAGCTTTTGGCTTTGTGCTTGTCGAGTAATTAGTAAAAACATAAAGGCGTGACAAACGTAAACGTAATGTTTTGCTGATTTGCAATATGTTTGTAACCCGATTGTGAGCCTATTCCTTTCAACAACTTGGCAAATTATTGCTAAGTAAAAAATTATAAATTGGCATTAGACATATTTTGGAGGCGTGGCCGATTTGCAAAACTTATAAAATAATATTTGTACACAATTTCAAATTTTTATTTACATTACGGTAATCAAGTTACGAGCAAAATAGAGGTGTCTTCGTTTACGTGGCACTGTGGGCGTGCCAGTTAACCCATTTTCTTCACTTTCAAAATCAACCCACACACATGAACTTCCAATATTTACGTCAAATATGAAGTTATTACCTTTTATCTTAGGACCAAGATATGTTGGTCCAAATAGACAAAAAGAATTCAATACTCTAGGCAACGACAAACTTACTTTTCCTTTAAGGCTCCACCAATTTAATAACTTTGCAAGGTGGCCATTTGGAATTCATCTTAATAAAGCATTCAATAAGTGTTTTATATGTGTACCTACCGTGATAGCTTAACAGCATAATGCACAACTGTATAACCTAAGCACTAATCTTAGTAATCTCTCTTCCAATTTAAAGCTCGTATTGCACCTTATGTACGAAGCTTAATCTTTGGTATCCAGGTACGAAGCCCTCCCATAAACTGCTTGACCTAGTTAGTTGAGATCAATAGACCTGACACAGCTACCCATTTTATTAGGGAAAGAGAACCCTACATTACAAGCATGTAATATGGGCACCACACCCACTACAAAGCCAACTCCAATATTACTACCATAGGCTTCATCAAAACTGATAATTTCCTAGTACCAAATTAAATCTTTGGTACAAACGCACGAACTCATAACCGCTCCAAAGATCGGTACCCACATTTCATGAGCCCCTCCTCGTTAAGCTGATACTTCTCAGTTCTGATTGCCCCTTCTTAATTAGAGATAGATACATTTTTATGTTGTATTTGTTTAATTTGTGTAAGTTACTTATACAAATTAAAAAACTTGATGAAAACTTGATGTTTTACAATTTTAGTTGATTTTAATGAAAAACATTGTAAATTTTAAGCAATTGCTAAATACTTTACAAGCAACCGCAAGTTGATGTGTATGAAAAAACAAAAATTTCAGTAAAAGTTAAAGATGTGACTTGACATTACATTAAATGTTAAAATTGTGCTATAAACAATTAAAACACTAAAAGCGACAGAGTAAAATAACAATAACAATAACAATAACAATAACAATAACAATATAAATCCCATTAATAAAACAAAATAAATTTATTATGGTAATGAAAAAATGATAAAGGGTCGGTTGGAAGGGTAAATGTAATTGCACTCTGCAATTCAGTGGTGTGTTAATCACATCATAAGAAAAAGCAAATGAGACATGAAATACAATGGAATGATATAAAAATTAAAGATTGAAGGCACAAGTAAAAGAAAAAGGCAACTCTGAGTGCATAAATTTATGGTAATTGCTTGAAATTCACTTAAACCGTTGATGTATAGATAAGTAAGATTATTGGGTCAGGATTCTACTTCTTGTTGCTGCTATCACTTTATTGTTATTGCTGTTAAAAGCATTATTATTGAAAATAATAAATGAGTAAGAAAAAAAAAAAAAAAAGACAACATCGATAACAACACACAATTTCCTTCAGTTCTTTTTTATTTTGAGTAAATGTATGCTTTATATAAATCCTTCATTGTCTTACCATTTACATGGAATTATATATACGTGTATATGATGTGTATATGCTTCTTCTTTTTAATTTTTATATATAATGTAATATATTTTTACTCAGACAGTACCAATACCTTGAGAACATGATATATCACCATGAATACTTGTGGTCATGAATTAAAAAATAAGAGAAGCAATAGCAGTAGCAGTATCGCATTAACCAAATCTAAGGCAAAATAGTGTTAGGTTGATCAATGCTGAATGTTGTACACTTCATAAACAGATTTCTAAAATTTATACATAACGTCACATAGTTTTTTACACTTAAAAAAAAGTTTAAGAATTTCTCTGTTGTATGGAGTTTTTTTTTTTGAAATTTGAACGTAAAATTGTTGATTAATTTAGTTAGGTCAGCCCTTTTATGCGCCTTTCAAATTTTGCAAAAATATTAAGTTTGAGTGGCAAATGTAAATGGGTGAGATGGGTTTAATGTGCATATGTAGTACGGTCTAAAGAGAGAAAAACTTTGTCTTTACAATTTCATAGGAAAAAACTTAGTTTTATTATACCGACTAAAATTTCAGGCAAGTGGATTTACCTTTTTTTAGAAGTATGAAATTTTCTGTAAAATTTGTAGTTTTTTTTAACTAATTATTTGTGTGTTATCCAAAAATCTCTTAATATCATATAATACAATTGGCAAATTGTATAGTGTGTATTTAAAGATTGATATTAGTGTATTTATTTTACACTAAGACGACATTTTTTTCATTCAGCAGCCATTCAATCTTTGGCTGCGTATTTGGCGGTTAAAACTCAAAAAGCAGAGTACAAAGTAGCTTCTTTGAAGCTACAACGATCCTAAAAAGTTTATATATTTTCGATTACCATTAAATTGTAAATCGATTTGGACAAATTGTACGTCTCCTGATGGCTAAAAAATATATCATCCTCAAAATGTGGCAAAAACATTAAAAATTCATTTCAAACCAGCTTACATGAACATGCAGAAAATGATTTCAATTCCATCTGAATATTCCGTTTTCATACACTTCTAATTTGTTTGATTTTATTGTTGTTGTTTTTTTCTTTTTTTTTTTGTTTCTTAAAATCTTTAGAACCTTACGAGTTTTAGTAATTGTTAGTGCTCTAAATAAATACGTAATTAAGTACACAAATGAAGATCTCACTGTGTTATATATTTTTGATAGAAGTGAGGGCCTTCAATTTCTATGAACATGTGTCAATCTGCCCAAAATTATTATCTTTACTTTTCTAGGCGTAGGTATATTAATAAGCCAAAGGTAGAAGTATGAAAAGATCGTTAAGTATTGTTCTATAACTTCCACTTTAGAATTTTCTATAAGAAAATTTTTAACATGCCAAATGATGATTTAAAAAATTTGATTTGTGAAAAATACAAAAAAAAGAACATATAAATAAATCTTAATTAATATGAACACGTATGTATTTGTATACACTTTGGTTGAAACTGAAAGGGTTAGAAGTAACCAATAACAATAGAAAACTTAGAAAATAAAAGCTAAAATAAATGGCCAAATAAATAATTGTAAAATGAAATAAAGTTTGGGAAAAGTTTATTTGGTTAAGGTTAGTTGAGGTGGTCAATGATCATGACGACTTGGTTTTCTAAAAATGAATCAACTCATTCATTTTAGAGTCTAATAATTAAGGTAAATGTTAGTTTGCACATGAGTATGGAAAATTCGTTAATATATCTTTTACATAAAGTATAGGGAATTCGTTTAGTAAAGTTTTATTTAACATGATATGAGTGCTCTCATTTTAGCATATTCTAAATCTAAATCTACTTTAAGTTCTGCTTGCTCAAGTTGTTTCATTTACTAAAATAATAGTAGTACAATTTCCATTAATGGTTAGTCATTAGTTCTTCCTTAATTTATTCCCTATAGACCACTAATACTTTTAACTGAAACTGAATAGCTCTTAGACTTGTTAATTTTAATAAAAATTTATACAAATTGATGTATAACTAAAGTTTCCCTCTATTCCTCGTTTTCTCTTTACCTTAGCAACTTATCTTCGTTCCCGTACCTAAATGCCCTTACCTAAATACTATTGAACGTCCCTGCCAGTGGTCCTTTCGCACCATTATTCCTATTAACATAGAAATTTACTTTAGTTTGAGAAAAGAGAAGAAGGAAGAATTAATTAATGTTTTGATGGCAAAGCAGGTAAAAACTGGCACGCTCGGATGCAACGAGGACAGAAGAATCAAAGTCTTTTTACTAAGTAACATAAGTGAACAAAAGAAACACACATACGCCGAAGAAACATAATTCACTTAAGTAGATCCATCATAAAAGAAGGGGCCTTTATACAGCCCCACACTAAAGGCCTTAGCAAAGTTTTTATTTTGAAGGATGGTTGTCATCTAATAAAATTTATTTGCAGGGAACTCTACCTCGAAACCTGGAGTCCCGCGAACCTCGAGCTTATAGAAAAATACTTCCTTTCAAGATGTAATTCTATTAAAATTGTTTGAGAGATATTGTGGCTTGTCTTGATATCTGTAGCATTCAAAACTTCCTCAAATGGATTCACTTTTTTTAAATACGAATCGCTTTGGACTTTCAACTGTTTGTTTATTTACTATCAAAATATAGGCCACAATTTTAGGATGGACGTTTTTTTTTGCTAATCATCTCAAACTGACTCAACTTTTAAATTGCAACATAGTGGTGGTGGGTACCCAAGATTTATCCCCAACCAAATATAATTTTCTTACTTGTTTTTTATTTTTTACTTCTTCAAATTGCTGTTATTCACATTGAGCCCATACATGTGAGGTACTTGTTAGTTGACTCTATCCGTCTATAAAGTTTTTACTTGTTATTTTTACTTATCTTTTGTTATTTGTTGTTTGTCTTCTTTGTCATTTTTTATTATGATTGTTGTTTTTCGTTCTTTTGGTTTGTACCTTCAGTTGACTCTTTCTTTAGGTTCTGTTTTGCTTTGCAGTTACTTGCCTGCTCTTATTGTTGTTATATTCACGTTATACATTTGACCAAGAATTAATGATTCTTATGGTTCAGTTTATTGTAGTTTGGCTTGGTTTGTTTGTTTGTGCTTATTTTTGTTTTTTTTTTTTTGTTTATTTTTTTTTTTTTTGTTTTTAAACTTTTCTTGTACTGCTTTGTTGTTTTTCTTACTTATATTTTTGTTGTTTTTAATGTTGTTAATATTGTTGTGGTTGTGTTTTACTTTTTATTCGACTGTTTAATGTTATTGCCATTAATGTTAAGATGGTACAAATTAGTTGACCCACTACATGATTATATAAACCATCAACAAGCACATTCTCATGCAATACCAAATACAAATACACTTATAAGACACTTATAAAACACACACACAAACATTCCATATCTGGTAATATCTTTTTTCTTTTCTTTTTTTTTTTTTTTTTTTGGTTTTTTGTTTTTCTCTTTGTTGGTGTTGTATATAAAATGTGTAAGTATTTGAAATTAACTATTTTTATAATTGCTGTGTGCTTAGTGACTATTAAACATTAGAGGAATTAGTGTTAGTAATTAAATGAATTACTGAACATAAACTGTTTCATAAAATACTTATTACAGATTTCTTGAGACACTCAATGAAAGTAAACATTAAGGTATTACCCTAATATTGATATTGAGAGACCACAATAATAATTTACAAAAAAATATATAAACTTTCATGACATTGCCTTGCAAAATGTTCCATGAGAACAAGCAATTAAAAATTTTTGTATAACATCGCTTTAAATCTAGCATCGCATGTAGTATAAATGTTAGTAAGGCTTTGCAAATTTAAAGAAATTTTTAAAACTTCAATTAATGAAGACTCTGCCATTTAAACAAACTATCCGTGAACGTAGTGTTTGTTAGATATTTTTATAAAGCTAAAATAAAGCAATAAAGCAAACTTTTTTTAATGATTCATTAAATCCAATTGAATTGGATGAAGTGCAAATTTTCCATTAATTCTATGAAAAAGTGCTTTGAGAGTTAATAAATAAATCTTTAAAAAACACTAAACTAACTTTCCAACATTATCAAAAATAAAAACTATAATTAAGACTGAATTTACAAGGGTTTAACGAAAGGTTTACAAAGGTTTACTGAAACAGTTGAAAAAAAGTAACTGATTAATAAATACTTCTTATAAGATTTTTCTTATTATAAATATGAAATAAAGAAGCAAGTAAAAACCTATAATTTTTTGAAATATCTAAAATATTTGACAAATCTTTTTCTAGGCAAAATGAGATGAAATTTACACAGTTTAGCCAACTAAAATGCTATTTTGTAAATCGTTTTCGTAATCAAATTGCTTCCAATTAGGGTTCACTTTTAAACAAAAATATGTTAAACCACTAAGTATTCCATTAGAATGTATCCAAAGTAGGTTTTAATAATTCTATTAAATTTAAGCTTGATATCTCAAATTGTATGATCAAGAGAATGTTTAAACAGACAGACGCATAGCTGTACATATAGATAAGTATGCGTATTATGCGATTTCAAATTTGATACTGATCAAGAATATACATAATTTATGGGAACCCCAATGCTTGCCTTTAAGTATCATAAACATAATGGCAAATTCAGTGTACCCTCGACCACTCCTATCAAAAGTTATACAATATCAAATATCCTTATGCTTTTTTTTTATTAAGTGCGTGTATATAACTTTAACGTATAATTATAAAATAGACTTACACTATGTGTATCATAAAGTACCAAACAGTGTATTCAAAATTTGTTCCTAGTCGACTACAATTTTCTTACTTATTTTTCCTTTTCATGTTTATATTTTATGTATTATTTTATAGCCAAATAATAATAATAATTTTTATTAGAATACACAATAGCAATGTATGTACATATATACCTTCTAGTTAAGTATATAACTGTCATATGTTAGTTTTAAGTAAACTGATCCCTACACAAGTTGAAGTAGTCTTCAACTGCATTTACTACATCAGCATATAATATACATACTGTGAGCCTCGATTTTTCCTCACACAAACCCTTTTCTCACACAAATGCTGATCGCATCACGAAAACTCCTGACTTACCTCATAAGCACAGGTTTGCACAAACCCCAACTTATCATATACATGTGCACATTTACACACTAAATACCTCACATCAAACAGGAGAACTCAATTTACGTGCGCACACCGACAAAGGTTAATATCCAACAAGAGAGAGAAAAGTGCTGAAGCATAATGGAATTCAGAGCAAAATATGCATTCGTAACACGTAGGGTTGTTCAAGTGGGTAATACTTGTGACACATCCACTACATCAGCCCAAAACGTAGTGTTTAAAGCTAGGAACGAACGTGGGAAAGCTTATGAAAGGCACTCCCAGGCATAAAGCACGAGTGCAAGAAAACCTAACCGAATCCTAACCGAACGTTAATCGAACCTTAGCATATAGCCCAGTCTTGTCTAAAGGCACAGGAGAAGTCAAACCAACAACCTGCTGCCGAGATAGTTGTAATTACACGGATATGCTGCGGAGGTATCAACGGCCATTACAGGTGCTGTAAACCCTTAGCAACAGAGAAAACGCAGGAGCAATATACGCCAATCTTTCCCAAACTATTTTGCACCCCTATTATCAACTTAGACGGTCCGTAGATGCATAGTATCCTAGTCACTGCAATCCAGAAGAATATGACGAAGTCTCAAACAGACCATCAAGACTTGCTCCCATTCTCACCGTTCTACATTTGAAAGAAAGCAAATAACGTGAGGGAGAAAGTCACCAAATCGTGATAAAGAGCAAAATATTTTCGTAGTCCAGTTAGCTCATATTCAAGACATTCTTAGCAACGTACTTTTACTTCTAGATATTTTGTTCTATCTCTTGTATACCACTAACAAAGTTTCAGGTTGTTTATTCATATTTTATGTTTTGTAAAGATAAATCTTGTCTCATAAATAACAAAATGTATGTCACAATAACAAGAGATATCTGGTTCCTTGTTTTCTGTAACTTTATGACCATTTACTTTTTATTTATATGTTATATTACCCAATCTTATATATCTTGAGTTTCTTCTGTCACATGAACTTCTACTGGATTAGAAGCAGCATCAGCTTAATTGTTTGCTTGTTTATTTTTATGATTTGCCTGTGTTGACATATCTAAACGTATACATACATCTCCCAATAGGCGGATACACGCAGCAAATGATTAATTAACTTATACAACTGATAAGCTCTCGTCGCTTACTTAGCATTGAATACATATATATCACAACATTACAAAATATTACGTAAAATTATCTCTCAGGCTGTTGAAATCATTTTATATCCTGCATAACTTTGTGATACTTACCGTTTATTGTCTGTGTGCATATTTTGTATAAATTATTTCGGAAGTATGTACATTTATTGAGGCATACATAATACAAACAGTTAATAACCTAATTGTTATGATAACGAGTTATAAAAATATTAGATAAAGAAATAAAGAGACCATAGTAATATTAAATAATGTGAGTGATGTAAGAGAAGAATAATTAAATCCAACCAAAAGGGAAGATATTATAATTCTCGATTTTATATGCTCTCTTCTCTTTATCATTCACTATTTTTATTTGATTCAAATATTATTTATATAAATTTTATAAATTTTATACTATGAAAATATAACATGCCTTTCTCCTATCAAAGTAAATAGAATATGAGTATTATATGTAAAAATGGACTTGCGCATTATTTTGTAGCTCTCCCTCTGTAATACCAATATGCATTACACTCATCATTTTTAGAATGCAATATTACTTGAATTTACCTATTTTCAGTAATAATTATAAAATTCAAAACAAATTTACAACGTTTACATATTTTACACACAAACAAATAATAATTATAAATAGAGAACGATTTTTAATTTAACAAAGAATGCTATCTTTACCATTATCTTTACTGTATATAAATACGTGTCTATATTTGATTATACCATAGAAAATGGAGTGAGAAAATTTTCTGTATATATCTTTAATATAATAAACGTTATGAATAGTTCAAAAATTCTTTCACGCAATCTTCTGCATTTAAATGAAAAGAGGGGTATACTTCAAAGTGTTGCCATAATGCAAAAATTTGATATGATCAAAATAGTTGTTTACTCTACAACACTTATAGGACAGGATTTTATAAAATAAACTGCCAAATTAATTTGCTATACGTTTTATTTTAATGATCCATTTATTGGGTTAAAGGTTTGCCTGTACGTCTTATGTATAACCTTTAAAATTTGTTATTAAGTTAGGGAAGGAAATTTTTGATTTCGTTTTGGTTTAAGAAATCAAAACCAATCAGACACAATCAAAATACTACCCCCATATCAATGTATAAGAAAAATTAGGCAACATGAAAGGCATTAGATTAGATTAGACTTTAATAAAAATCGATTTGACATTACCAAAATTTATTTGCCAAATTTAATTAATTGTACCGCATAATACAATTTTTTTTCCCGTATTTGCCCATTTAAATAACATTAAACCATTTGAAAGTCACATCTACATAAATTTAAATAAAAAATATCAAATTTTCTTGCCTTTCATAATTATATTTTCTGTTTTAATTTTTTAATGAGAGGCCAATAATAGTACTGAAAATATAATCTAGCAATTATATTACCATAGAAAAGATATATCCATTCATCGTATAAAATATTTAAGAAAATATCTAAGAAAATTTCATTTTGCATTACAAAATTGGCAAAATTGCTCTCTTCTGTGGTATTTTCAAAATTGTTTAAATAAAATATTTCAAAATGAGATAAATTTGTTGATTAGGACGAAGGAAATCAGTAACAAGAAAATAGGCCCTAATTTTAGAGATAAATATTATAATTGAAAATTTGTTGACTTTTAATTAGATGCTTTAATTTAATTAAATTCATACATGAATATAATATTTTTCCCATACGACTGTCCAACTAAAAAGATTCGATAATTGTTGCAGCCATTCCATTTAAATCATAATCGATAGATTTATTTATATATATAATATTTAGTTACACCATTCAAAATTATAACAATTTCACTTGTAGTTTCAATCCATTAAATCTAAATTTCTTATGAGCCATGAACGCTTTGAACATTAAATGCTGCCTATAAATAAAAAATGATAACTATGCCATAGTTTTGATATAATTTTTTTGTTTATAGATTACTAAATGTTCTCGTTGAATATATATCACTCTCAGATAGAAAATTCGCGATTTTTTTTTTTTTTTTTTTTTGTTTTCATTTAGTACTTGAAAGTCAATTTCATCGAGTGATTGTGATTGTGATTGTGATTGTGATTGTGACGAGAATACAAATAAATGATTTTCATCAGATAATCCCTTATGTAATTTTAAACGTTATTTATACTCCACAATTGAGATAGAAGCCGTTATTTTATAGAATTTACTCAAAATGATTTAAATGGAGCATTCTGATAAAAGTTATATAAAATAAAACTAAAATGAAAATGAAACATGCTATGCGAGATATGTGTAAATATTATTGGACTCTTTTTGGATGCTATCAAATAAGAAATGAAGAAACTTTTACATACATACATACATACATACATACATACATACATACACACATACATACATTTATATATATATATATATATATTTATATATATATATATATATGTGTGTGTGTGTGTGTGTGTGTGTGCGTTTATGTATATATAAATAATGTGTAGTTGTATGCAGTGTGGCAGCATTGGAGGTGACCTAATCCAGGTACTGTGCAGAAAGTGAATTTCAGTTACTTAGTTAAATTCGTGTCGCATGGTATTTGAAATCGGAAGTAGCGCACATGTGCACTTTTAACGTATTGTTTTGAATTACAACAATAACATAATAAGAAACTGAAATTAGCAGAAAAACTAAAATAACCCAAAAATATCAAGTGCACGAATTGTAATATTTGCTTAAGTGTGAGTTCTTATATTTTTTTTCTTTTTTTTTTTCTGAGTCACTTTTTTAATTTATTTATTTATTTATTTATTTATTTATTTATTTATTTGTATGATGACTTTGTATTTGCAATACGGTCGCGTTAACTTTACCCACGTAAAATGTACTAAATGTGTTTGATAAAGAATAAAAAGAAGAAGAAGACTTAATGTAAAAAAATTATTATTATGAGATTTAAGCATAAGAAACTATAAAAACTAAATTACAAAATTCAAATTTGAGAAAAATTTAAGCCGAAAACAGTGTGACTAAAAAAAATTAATATAAATTTACTTGTGCATCAAATTAAAACATCAAGAAAATCTATAACGTTCATCGATTCATTCAAATTTAATCTCATTTCAATTGAATTTAGTACAAGTTAACTTTAATTACAATTATGCTTTGGCATTACATTAAAAGGAAAAAAAAAAAATATAAAAATGGAATGAAAAAGTAAAAGTTGATTGAACGATGGATTGGAATTGATTGATTGATGGATGAATTGTAATGTGGCTTTGCGTATAAATTTTTTATATAAAATCAATACAAGAATTAGAGCGAAATAAAATACATACACACATACAAAAAGTATTTTTTTCAATACAATTTTTGTTTACACAACTTTTCCGTTTTTCGTTTATTTTATTTCTTCTATGTATATGAAAATTAGAGAAGTAAAATTCAAAATAATTTGTATGCCATTCGTATAATTTGAAATTATTCAAAACATACAAATGCTAAATGTTAAATGTAAGTTACGTATACGAAAATATTAAGAGAGCCATAAAAAAATGCTAGAGAATGATAGTTAGACAGAGAGAGTGAGAGCAAGAGAAAAAGTGAGAGCAAGAGAAAAAGTGAGAGCAGAGAGAGAGAGAGAAGGAGCATTAAACTGAGAGAGAGACATAGAGAGTGAGAGAGTACGAAAATGAGAGAGAGTTTGTGAGAGTGTCACAGGGTGATGATAAAGTGAGATAACAAGGTAACGAGATTATAAAAAGTGCCATTAAAATGCGGCATGTGTATGATTTTTAAAACTCGTTTACTACAATTTATACTGACGTGCATTTTATTGTAATATCGTCTGGTTGTGTTCGTTTATGTGTTTTCACTTTAATTTCGATTACAACTTACCTTTACTTTTCGGTTACTTTCTTCTCTTGCATTTCCGTATACAACAAATTTAACATACCATTTTGCTATTGTTGTTGTTATTATTACTGTTGCTTTTTTGAAATGTACACGGTATCGTATACTTATTTCCAACTTCCATCACCAGTGTACTTAGTAAAATAATTGCAAACACTGAAAGTGTAATATTGAAGAAAACATTTAAGCGTTTTACACGGCATAACTGAAACTGCGTGTACTTGGTGATTTTGAGAATATACGAAAATAGTGCGCAATTATAAAGTTGAAGATTAGTCATGTGGAATATCAAAATTGGTACCTTAGGAATTTTTTTATTAAAAATAATTTCCAATCTTTAATTTGTTCCACTTATTTTTCGAATACTGAACTAGACCGCTGAAAGACCTTGTCAAAGTTCAGTATGTGTTATACAAGCATACCTGCCGTGAAGGCTTAACTGCATGGTACCTAAACGTACAAATGAGCGCTAGCGTTGGTGATCATGTCACGCATGGTGCTTGCTACGGTCACAACTAGCTTCCAATTTAAAACCTGGATTGCACCTTATCTACAAGGCTTAATCTTTGGTATCTAGATTTGGAGCTTTCCAATTACTCCTTGTCTTAGTTTGGTTAGCTCAATAAGCCTATCCAGCTACCCATTTTATTCGGGAAATGGGACTTTGTATAAAATAATGCTAATGTGTAAAAATAATTTAAGCAGATAGAAACTTGAAAATTTCGTTATACGAGACAAGCACTTGAGTACGCTAATATGGGAATTTTCATAAAATTCTTATGCTCAAATAGTTTTGTGACTGTGAGTCAATTTAAATCTTGTGAATGCTTTCCTTAAGCTAAATTTTTTTCTATAGTGGCCTTTCTGGGGGCAATAATGTAAAAATTATCTTTTACTGAACATTTTAAGAGTTTGTGCATTAAAAGAACCTTTTAGAACTGGGATAACAAATATCAAAGGTATATCATCGAGAAGTGCAAAATTTCGCTAATCTGATAAGTGAAGTATGCGGTCAGACAAACTACGAGTCTTAAATTCCGAATATTTCTACACCATTTATGGGTTTCTTATATAAAAATTTTTAATACCGCACTATGCAATAAGTAGAGGAATGTCCGGTGAAAAAATAAATGAGCATAACGGAGAAGAAAATTCTACATATTTTGCTTATTATGCAATTTTACTTTTGTTTAATTTTTCCTTTTATATTTGCTGTTTCCTTTTCTACCTTTTATCTCTCTATATTAGCCTTCCCCTTTTTCTCACTTAATATTTCCTTCACTTCATAATATTATATATATGCACGCCTCTTTCTTTATGTACATGAGTGTATACATATATAAAAAATTTCAAATTCTTTTGCACTGAATCTAAAAAAAAAAAACATACAACAGATTTGATTATGATCAAATCTGTATCTACATGTGCATGTCCAACAATATAAACATATCAGAACATTATATTTGGCTGGGACCAAATTTTGGATACCCATCACCAATATATCATGACATTACGATTCAGAACTTGATTTAATGTTTTAGAAGTAAATTGAAAATGAAAAAATTTTAAAAATTAAAATTTGGTATTGTATAACTGCGCATAGGCCTTCTCCAATTGAATCATTTTTGCCCAAACATTATAGACCAACAGTCTCCTTACTTCTACCAAATTTCGCTTTAAAAAAGTGTTCTTAGTTTATGTTGCAGTGTGGGCGCCCATTTTCAAAGGCAATTGGCGTGCAAGAACTTTCAATGATTCTGCCAAATTTGAGCTTGACAACTCAAATTGTACAACCAGGAGAATGTTTACAACAGACAGACATATAGAGGAAAAAACGTACAGAAAGACAGACCATGCCTAAAGAATTTAAGGCTGTTCAAGTATGTATAAACTTTATAAGGTCACCAAAACTTTCTTTGGTTGGTGGGTATAAAAATTTACTTTTTTTTGTCTCTACTTTTTCCTTTCCAATCCATATGTATCTAATAAATAAATATATAAAAAAAAAAGTTTATTCAAAAAACATCTAGAAATAGTAAGAGAGAGAGAGAGAGAGAGAGAAACCAAAATAGATAGTCATAGAGAAATGATGAAAGTGAAAGAGAGGTAAGAGACATCAGGAATTAAAGTAAAATGAATAATTGTAAAAATCATTGCATTAAATTCAATAGTTAACTAATACAATGATAAATATAACACACATGCATGCAATTTAGTTAATTTAACATAAAGAAAGAAAGAATGAATATATTTGATGTATTCATTGAATAAATTGAATGAATTGAATGTAGAAATATTCTTGAACAACTAAGACGTTGGATAAAATTTTGTAAACGAAGAATAGCAACTATTTTAAACAATACTAACTATAACAACAAAAATAATAAATGTAAATTTTATTGTCATGTCATCTCAAATATAATTTAAACTATGTAGGATTTATATTTCAGTAAAGTGGTGGATAGAATGGACTCTGAAACTTTTAACTTGATAATCACTTTGATAGATCTTGTAAAAAATTTTAATGTTTTATGGTTTTTAAAAACTGTATAGAACCATTTCTATGACCTGCAATTACCCTGCGTTACTTCTTATGCAGGTAGAAACATATTACAAACTTGTGGATGATGAGTTTTAAATGGAGTTAACTTTTATTACATTGATCGTCTTAGCATCCCTTTACAATTCGATTTAAGTATACTTCTCTGTTCGACAGTCTATTCCGTTTTTCTCTATTTGCAATTGTTTAAAAAAGGTCACAATTTAGAAGAGATTTGAATGATTTTTGATGGTCAGGTGTACCTCGGTCATAAATAATTAATAATAAGATTTGGCTAATTGTTGAGGCCATTCATCCACTTGAAAAAAGTCAATCTATGAAAATAAATTGCTGAAAACAAACGCACTTAGATTTTTCCATAGACTAAACTTAGTAAACTAAACGCACTTACATTTTTCAATAGACTAAACTTGGTCTAAATTAGTATATTATTTCTGCCCCCATACATATAACGCTCACTTCAAATGATTCGAAATGAACTCTGTTGATATTTGATTTAAAGTTAAGCGAATTGTTGTGGTGTACTTGAGCATCGGCTTTAACTAACTCAGAGCAATATTTTTCAATTGTTTTTTAATTATATTTATAGTCCATAAACGTCATGTGAACATTGTGTAATTATTTTATCCAACAAATGGATAAATAGTTTCCTTTGACTTAGATTTTTCGTCATTTTTATGTTTGAATTGTAATTTTGAAAAATTCATGAAATTACAAAGAAACAAAAAGAGAAAGATTTTTAAATAAATATAACAAAAAAAAAAATATTTCCTATTTCCAAATCTCCTGCCATAAAATTGTTTCCCTTACAATTTTTTTTTCATTTTTAAAGCTTCCAAATGTTTACATCTATCAATTTAAAGAAGAAAAGGCCACTATATTGGAAATATTAGTAAAAATTTTCCATATTTATTATTATTTATTGTCGGGCGTATTTGGAGCAAAATATACGTACCAGCACATTTCGGTAAATTATATGTAGAAATGTGCTTTGCACGTCAGATAGACCGACAAGCTTTAATCGAAACAAAACTGAATTCTGAGTCTATCGTTAGGAGGAGGGTTTATGTTAGATTTCATTAGGGTTTGAAATAGAATATAGATAGATCTCAATAGGATTTTGAGATAAAATTTACTCATGTGCCATTGATTAGAACGAAAGTACAACTTTTATGCCACTGACTAATTTAGAATAATTTTATGAATCTTTTACACGTATGGCCAAGCTAAAATTATTACCTAAAATAAAGAATTGTTTGAGCTGAACATTTTGATAAAATTATTTTGAAATTGTGGTAATGGCGATGCCAAAAATCATATTGGCATATTTCATTTTAAATAAATAGAGAAAAATTTAGAAAATTGTACAAGTTTATGCTGTTACTCATAACAATCTAAACAGCTTTTGAATAAGTTAATTGAATCAGTATCATTTTCTAATACCAACTGCTTGTTTTTAAGGCCTCTTCTCTTCTTCTAAGTGTTTGACTTACGTAACATTTCCACTTAAGTATATAAGAAACGGCCTTAACTGTTGCTTTAAAGAGTCGGATTCTCTTACAAATTTGTTTGATTTAAAAGGGGTTTGATGTGGGTGAATACCTTCTACAAAAAAAAAGTTAATAATCGTCTATTATTTGCTGTTATTTTTCAATTTAATCTATATCTAAATTTTTCAACATTATTTTTATATTTCGTAATTGAGTTATAGTTTACTAAAATGCTCAATATATTTCTTCATATTTTTTTCTTATTGTTATTTAATTTATATCAATGGATGATTTCCCATTTCCATACACTACATGATCTAATTTGATATGATATGATATGATAAATAATTTTTTATTACATTAAATTATTTTATTTATATTTTATTATAATAAAATTTAATGCCCATTTTTGTCGCATAACGATTTCTTTTCATATCATTACTTATATTTATATATGAAAATTTATATATATATATATATTTGTGTGTGTGTGTTTATTTCATATATAATAGATATAATAATGATCACATATGCTATCAACTTTAGTATAATTTATTTGTTTAAACAAGATAAATGGCCTTTAGCAATCCAATTGAGTTATATTCAAACTGACCGCAGAGCATTTTAAAAATATTTTTCTATAAAAATTTTACGCAAATACTAGCAACAATGGTAATAGCAATAGTTGCAACAGTTATAGCAGAAATTATAGCAATAATAATGTGAGAGAAATTTCCATTCTCCAATATTTGTTTATTCTTTTTTGTTCTTTCTTTCTCTCTCTATCCTGCATAAATAATAAATAATAGTTTATAAATTTGTTAATCATCTCTTTATCTGAATTTTTTTTTTTATTTTACCTCTTTTCTTTAGTATAAAAGGACACATATTTTTGATAAATATGCTCCCATATGATTTTTAATAGATGTGACTTTGTGGCCTTATGCGTACATTTGTGATTACAAATGCTTATATTGGTTATATTAACTTTCAAGAATTTGATAATTTATTCAATATGTTAAATATTTCTTGCAAATTATTGAAAATCAATAATTACATAAATTGGTTCCAAATATGAATTAAAATCGATAAAACATTATCATTTAGTAACGTAGAATTAATTTAAAAAAATTTACAAAAAAAGGTGTAAAATTTTTTCACAATTGATCTTGCAATATATTTCGACTTGCAATATTTTTCTCAGTATCAAAACTCATTGGAAATCATACTGGATTAAAGGTCTTTTTCTTTTTTAAAATTTTCTAAATATTTCACTTATAAATAGTATGCTATTTGGACAGACAGACAGTCTGATTTACTAAATATATTACAGTTGCTGGTTGTTACTTCAAGTGTCCAATCTAATAACTTTCTAGTTTGTTTTTATCTCTAACTAATCGCTTATTATTGAGCCGATTTTCACTAAAAAATTTATCAAAATTTTAAGTGTACATATTTTTTTTTTTTTTTTGGATACAATGAATTTTCCATAATCATGTACTTAAGGGGTAGTGGGCGTAAATGGGATTTTCCCAGTGTCCACAAAAATTATGGCAATTGATAACAAATTTTAGGGAGTTAGATATTAGAGACGGAGACGGTGACGGTGACGGTGACGGTGACGGTGACGGTGACGGTGACGGTGGTAGTAATGGTAACGGTAACGGGACGTAACGGTGACGGTGACGGTGACGGTGACGGTGACGGTGACGGTGGTAGTAATGGTGACGGTAACGGTGACGGAACGGTAACGGTGACGATGACGGACGATGACGGTGACGGTGACGGTGACGGTGACGGTGACGGTGATGGTGACAGTGACGGCGGGGGAAACAAACGAATTCAGAGTTGTTTGGTGTAATAAAAAGTGAAATTTTTTTTAAATCTTACATTCACTCAAACTTAAAATATCCTGCACCATAAGTCGTGTAATAGAATAGAGCATAGAGCATGTAAGAGAGAAAGAATAGTGTACAACTTTTTCTAAAATTTATTTATGCGATTTTAGCAGTAGTGTTAAGTAACTGACTAAAGATTTCACATTAATGAATGTATTTTGCGATTTTATGGTCAATTATTTATACAGTTAATATTCCCTTGTATAAATGCTAGTCCTTTCTCTTTATCTCATTCATGTTAATTATCTTATATTTTCAAAATCTCTACATGTGTATTATTAAACATTATTCAAGTATCAAGTAACAAGTAACGCATTGTTAAAGTTATTTACTTATTAGTGGAATGTTACTTCTTAGTTTTAGTCTCAATGTTGCAAGTATTTTTATGCATACTTAGAATTGTTAGCATTGTACGAAAACAACTGAATAACTACACTATAAAATATACTAGAAAATATTCTACATACAAATCATATAAACTGTTGAAACATTACATTACAACATTAATAGAATAGAAGTAAAGTTTAAATTTAAGTTTAAGAGTAAATTTAAGTTATTCTGCCATCAGATATGTCAGATATGTCTATATAAAATTATTCGAGTACATGTTAGGTGATGTTAAATCGAATATTTTACCACTTCATAGAAGTTCATACATGAATTATTGGTAGTACATATCTGCTGATAGTCAATCGGAAAGTAGTCAGTGAATATAAAATCTTAGAAGTAAGAAGGATAAAAATTCAGAAGTTAAAATAGCAAACACATGCATTAACTTTTGTCTGTCTCATTATTTATATTAATATATATATATATATATAGAAGAAGACGTAGAGGAATGGAATAGAATATTTGCCTAGTTGACAATGTTTTCTTTTCGACTTGACAACATATAACTCTTATAATGTTACCAACAACATGAAATATAAAACAGCAAGCAACATTGTCACTATAAAATTTATTGTTATAGTGAAATAAAGTTTAGATGTATCTTTAGCTTTGATTTATATGTCAGAGAATTTTCCATTACGTACATTGATGTCTTTGGATGCTGTTGATAGAAATTAATGGTAGCGGTTTCAAGTTCAATCAAAGCATCAAACAAGAAAAGACAAAAATTATAAAAAAAAAAAAAAAAACCAAGAAAGATAATAAAAAAGAGCAAAGAGAAAAATCGAAAGCAAAAATTTTGTTGGGCAACCAACAATTTGATCTTGTTAGAAGTTAAGTAGGAGAAAGAGGAAGTTATTTTGATAGATATTTTAGAAAATTCTACTTGCAGTTTCTATTCCTTTTTCATTTATACTGCTCTTGATCTATTGGTATGTCATTCGAGTTTATGAAAATAAATTTCGAAAGTTCTTTAACTTTATCCTTGATATAATTTACAGGCTTTTGTTATGTACAGTACATAAAAAGTTTAAGAGATCATAAGCAGAAGAGTTTAGTATCAAATTGAACAACTTAGATTTAGTTAGTTTTTGCATGCATCCATCCAATTATCTAAAGCTTTATAATTTAGATGAATGTCTATGAGGAAAGATCCAAGAACCATGATATTAATACCGTTCAGTTTTTTGAGAGTAAATTGTAAACTTAAACATAAAAAAATGAAAGTTCTTTGTATATAATTTCGTGTAGGCGTACCCTTTTGCCCGAAGGCAATAGCCTTCTTACAAATTAGCCTTCTTGCAAAATTTCAACTTTCCATCTTCTACAGTTTCCATCCACATGGTGTGAAAAAAACTCCCTTTTTAAGGTTGCATTGAGAGCGTGTCCTTCAACTGATTTAGTCCATTTTCTATCTCTACATACTTGCAAAAATTTTCAATAATTCAGCCAAATTTAAGTTTGTTATCTCAAATTTTGCAACCAGAAGAATGTTTACAGGCACATAGACGAAAAGACAGACAGACGTAAAAACATATCTAAATCTATACAAAATTTGATAATGATCAAGAATACATGCCTCTGACGCTTCCCTTCAGGCTTTACAAATATAATAACAAAGTGAATTTATTACCAAACTTTAGGTGGTGGGTATAAAAATTTATACGTGCTTAGTTATTCAAGTGCACAAAAACTCATGCATACAGAGAATAGCGAAATAGAGGGGCTATAGGTCTATAGCCCAGTTAAATACGAAATGCCATGGTTTACAAGTGTTTTATTAAATGTGGTAACACATATGCATAAAATAACAGTTATAAGTGAAAAGTTAATGATAAGGTGTTGGACACGAACTCAGTTCCATTGAGAGAGATAAATATCAATGTTACATATAAACATTATGTTTATATAAATAAACAACTGTTCAATTGTGACAATTGGTACACTGGTAGTACAAGTTTCATGTTCAAAAATTGAACACTTTTACATGAGCCTGATAATTAAAATTTATTGTTATACAATAATACTTTTTTTTTCTATTGTTATTTGTATTGTAAACATGTTTTTGTATATGCTTTTAAAATGCACTTAAGTTCATTCAATATTTAGTTTTTATCTAAAAGGTCCATCCCTATTTATAATAATTTTGGCCCTTCTAAAAAAAAAATGAATGAGTGTGCGTGTAACTTTTATAAAGGTTTGACATTACAAAATAAATTTTATAAGGTCGACATCTCTGAAATTATTAAATAAATTAAATTAAAGATCATCATTAGACGAATAGACTAAATCCTTTAAATCAGAATTTTGGGGGCCCCGATCCATGCAAAATCGATCCATATAAGTTAAATTATTTAAGTTGATTAGTAAAAATTACGTAAAGAACCAAATCTGAACAATTTTTTGAAAAATCTTAAGAAAATTTTTCATACAAATTTGTTTTTTTTTTTTCAGAAAATTTACAAAAATGTTATACTTTCTAGGAGTAAAATCTAAGAAAACATAATTTCATGCCATGTGGTACATTTATGGAATTTTTTCCACAATTTATAAAAGTTCTCGTCAATAATAAAAATATTATATTAGAGTTGTACAAGGGACGTTATAAATTGGGTAGAATTATCAGTCAAAAAAAAAATTATGTGTATCAAATTTTTATGATAAGCTTTTTAAATTAAAAATTAATTGTTTATTAAAATGTCCTCCAAGAGGACATTTTCATACATTAAATTATGAATTTGCCAAAAACTCATAATAAATGGCTACTCTATTTGAAACTAATCCTTTACCAAAACCCTTAAAATAAAAATGATTGACGAGAAGTATATTTTTAGGCGAAAGTTTTAGAAAATTTTCTTTAATTAAAATACCACAACAAACACCATTACTCACACTTACATCCATATCGATATAGATGTTTTATTAAAAAAAAAAAAAAAAACGTTATATAAAATTAGTACAACAGTAGAGGTCATGAAAATATGCTAAAGGATTCAAAACAAAATTTTATTAATGAAATAATATTTGCAGTATAAATGAGATTAAGCCACAAAAAAAAAAAAAAAGAAAAATCATACCTTTTTCTCTTGCACAGTGTTGCCACTATACTATAATAAATTACGCAATATTTTGTCCATTATTCTACTGTAACGTATCATTCAATTTTATTTTTATGAATTTCATACCTCTCGCTACTAAATTTATTTGCTTTCGTGTTAATTGAATTTTTATAACGCTATCGTTCGTACATGTGAAACATGTAAAAAATGTACAAAAAGTTTAAGTGTATATACGTGACACATTGTTGGACACCATTCATCTATTATTATCCCACACATGCGGATAATAATTATTTTAAAAACATTATTTGATAAAGTCAATAAAAGTTATTGTTATATTTTCATATTCTATTTCTCTCTTACAGTGTTCTTCTCATAGAAAAGTTTCTTTTGAAATTTTTCAAAATTCCCAAAATATTAATAAAACGAATATTTGGATAAAAAGTGGATTTAAATAAAAAAGTACAGTGCCCAGATATATGGGACTTTTTCAATTTTTTAAAAAGTAAACGACCTTGATATAGAATTCATAGAGATTGTACAAAGTGCTTGCGATTCTTAAGCGATTTAATGAATAGTGCAAAATTTTCTTCTTAAAAGCAAAGTGTAAATATATGACTTATATAAAATTTTAGTAGAAGCCTTAAAATTCCTTTTGAATAGGTTAGTGTTGAAAATGGGTTAAATAGATTAAGCAAAATGTGGTAATGCATTTCAAATAAAAGGCTTAAGAGAAGTCTTAAAAAAATTTTTTCTGTTACATTTAACTTGAATGATCTTTATATTGGCATTTCCGTAAATCAAATCTTTCGCCTTGCCAAAGTCACCTGGTTTAAAGGAAAAATTATTTATTATGGTTCTTAGAGAACTTATAAGAAGCAACGGCTCTAGAAAAGTATGGAGGGAGGAAAAGTTTTAGTGTTCCGGGCTTTTTAAGATAAAATTAAATCTGAGTAAACTTTAGCTATTAAAATTATAACGGTGCTTTATCAAGTATTAGAAATTTAAATATATAACCTAAATTAGAAAATAACAATAGACCGAATAGATTAATAAAACTAGAATTTTATAGTGATGGATTTATAATTATTGAGAAGATAGCCTATGTGAAGTTTTATTCAACTTAAGTGGACTTAAAGGTAAATTTTGTATGCCAGGAACTGTGGAGACTGCTGGGCTCACTCTATGATAGAACTAAAGTTGTAATAAACTTTTCAATAATGATAGCCACAATGGCCATTTAAGAGAATATAATTTTACCTATGAACCACAGATTGGGCGAACTTATCAACTAGGCATTATTTAGGAAATTCATGTAATCAAAAATTAAGCTCCAACGGTTTTACTTTAATCAAATTTGTTTCAGGTTAAAAAAAAAATAAATTTAACAGTTTCTATGAATAGTTTTTATCATCCCATTGGAAATTGTCCAAACAGTATTACGTTTACATAATTAATATTTTGGAAAATGGCGTAGTTGAAAAAAAAATATTGATGGCATGAGATTGAAAATATTAATACCTAATTTGACAAAAGAAGAGATTCAAATTATCAGTATAATAAAATTTTGTGACCCCGCTACAACCAGCCTACACTAGTAATTTTAAATACATGGCATGGTATGGCACTAAGTACACTAACTACACCAAGTAAACTTTTCATTAGAACTGGTTGGTAGATTTTTAAAATAATTAATATGATCATATCGTTACCACCACAATTCAATGGAACTTGCAGTTTGTTTCGGTGAATGCTAAAGTTTTCATGAAAGCATTTGGCCAAGTTTTTATCGAAAGAACTTTCACCTGTATGTTTTACCATTGATAGATGCATACGTGTTTTTGGTGAGCATTCGCTCATATAATGGGTACTTTAGTATCAGAACTTGGGCACCAATTTAAATATCTGGCTCAATTTCGTAGAAACCATGTTTAATTAACGATGACGAGACGTTCTTATAAGGAAAGTTCTACGAGATTAATAACCCGCAACATTTGTATAATTTAAAGTCCTTTTTGACCAAAATACCAGGCCGTCCAATGGTTTGTCCATGAATAATGCATGTTATTTGAATATGTTGATATTTGAAATGCACTATGCCAACAATTTAAAGACGATTATTGTTAAAAATTCGAAGAATCTATTTTTATAGCAATTTCTCATGAAAAGTCTTATTTTAAAAAAAATTACTTCTTAATAAGCAAATTTTGGATGCAAATTATAAGTTCAATGAAGTATTTAGATATTTTAATTTGATTGTGCCACATTTTAAAATATTTTATATGACAGATTTTTGCACAATCGCAAAGCTTTATTTTATTTTCATAATATGCCACTTATATTCACATTTCATTCATGGCTAGACTTTCGCTTCAATAATGGACTTATTAGACCTTCGGTATATTTTATGAAAATTGTTGCAGTTAACAATAAATCGTATAATTGATGGAAAAATATTCCAACCAATAAATGAGAACAAAGTCAAATCAGTAGAATATAAAATATGAATAGAAGTGTAACATAATGAAAAAAGTATGAGAATGCAATATATTAAAGCGAAGAATAATGAAAATGAAAACAAAAAAGAAATAAGAAATAAGCATTTAGCGGCAACAGAAACAACAATAATAACGCATATTGGTAATAACTGCGTGCATTGTCTGATAATTGAAATAACCATAATTTTATGAATACACGCACACACGCATAAATGCATATGCATGATAAATGCTCATACATACGCCCACAATGATTCACAATGATTTACTTGGTGGATGTAAATGAGAAAAAAAGAAAAACAAGAAATACAAACAAAACAAAAAAAATATTAAAAAAGGAAAATGTAAATTACATGCGTACATGGTTCAATGTTGCCATCAATTGGCCACAAATGAACCCACCACACACGCACACACACATTCACATATTCACATATCCACACACAAAAAAGAAAGATGTATAAAAACAAAATAAAAGTGAATAAGAAAACTGTGGCATGGGCAATATGCAATTTTGCTGTAGATAAAAGTCCAAAAGCCATAACAAATAACAACAATACGAATGGCAACCAGCAGCAAAACAAAAAACAGATTAATATCTCATAATAGAATGAAATAGATAAATGTGTGTACGAATGTATATTTATTGTTTAAACAAAATCTTCGTAATAGATCGAGAAATGAAAAAAAATTACCACGTTTTTTTTTTTCAGAGAATAAAATAAAAGAAAAACAAGAGGAATTATACTAGCAACAACAACAACAAAAGCAACAAGTGTATTTATTGTAATAAATGTTAATATTGCATGTGATTTTAACTGGTTGGTTAGCACATAAAACAAAACGAGAAAGCAAATGTTAATGAAAAAGAAAGGAGACCCTTTCATATTCGTATAACATTTATATACACGAAAACAAACAATTGTGTAAAAGACGAATTCCAATCAATGTACGTACGAGCACGTACACACATTATTGTTATACAAACGTATAACGGTATGGCACGACACACAAAAGCAATAATAAAAATAATAATATCGTAATAAACAGTTGATATGTTTTCTTTACTCTCTTCTCTTTGCTTGTTCTCTTCATATTTGTTTTGTTTTAACTTTTTTTTTTTTGTTTAATGTACAATACAAATACAATGCAAAGGCAAGCATAAAAAATGAATATAAAAATAAAAATGGAAAATGGAAAATGGTAAATTATGGAGAGAGTGTAAAACAAAAGTTGAAGTAATGAAATAAATAAATAAAATTTGTTTCTCTTTTTTAAGTTATTCTATCAGAGTGTTGTACTCTATAAGTATAACAACAGTAGCAGAAATAAATTGAAACAACAATGGAAAAATTACACAAATAAATTGGTTTGATAACATTATGAAATAAAAAAAAGAAGAAGAAGAGAACAGATTAACTAAAAATAAAGTGAGCAAAAAGAGAAAAGAAAGAGTAAGAATATGATTAAGTAAAAAAATTATACTTGGCTGGAGCCAAATTTTGAATACCTACCATCCAAATATCACGACATTATGATTCGAAGCCTGATGCAGTTTTTTTTGGGGGAAAATTGAAAACTTAAACATTTTTTTTTGTTTAAGTACCCAATTTTTATGATTCTTGGAAAGACATTGTAGATCAATAGCCATTCCAACTTGCGCAAAAGCTCAGCTTTCTATCCAGATGATCAGCAAAAAAACTGCTAAGTTTTGCTTAAAAAAAGTTAAGTATACTCAATTTATGTTGCTCTGGGGATGTGTTCGCCGATCGATTTGGTCTATTTTCAATACCAACCTGCTTGCAAGAACTTCGAATGATTCTACAATATTGGAACTTGACGTCTTACACTTTACGACCAGGAGAATGTTTACAACAGACAGAGATATAGACATAAACATATGGACAGATGGACAGACATGTCTAAAACGATTCAGAATTTGTTGCTGATCAAGATAGGATCTTCAAGACTTTCATTTAGGCATTACAAACATAATGCAAAGTAAATTTATCATCAACTTTTAGATGGTGTGTAAGAATATTATAATGGGCTAAAATCAAATTTTGCATACCAACTGAGGTTCAGATTCCAATACAGATACTACCCAAAAAGAATTGAAAAAGTTACGAGTTATAATTGAAGTTGAAGTAATTGAAATTTCTATACTTTAAAAATTTTCATGCGCTCTACCGTTTTTATTTCTTATTTTTGAATTACTAACGAACACTTGAAATAGATGAAATAATATTTAATAAATCATCTCATTGAATATTTGATCTATTATAATGTTGAGTAAGGCAGATCGAAAGCTTGTATGCACTTTGTAAAATTACGAAATGGTTTTCACTTTGGAACTTTGCATGGCTTCGATTTGTACGATGGGATTTACATATGCAAAATCTTTCTAAAATATAACGAGGATAGCTTCATCATTATGATCATAAAAAATTTTATAAAACATATTCAGATTAAGACTAAATAGATTCGATTGAAGGCTACCTAAAGTGGCGTTAATTTTTTAAGTTTTACATAAAAGAAAATGTACAATTTTTCAATAGAAGTAACACGCATTTCTGACTTAAGTTATATAAATAATTTTCTTTATACTATAATTCCTAAAATTAAAAATGAACGAGTAATTAATATAAATTTTCCAAAATTCTTGATATTGGTATGACAGATTTTCCAATGCTACCTTAACGATGTTACGAAGATTTTAAAAGATTGAACCACTCTACAAAAAAAAACCTTTTTAATATGAACCAATAGAATTGTAATTATAGCTATTGCTACTATTACAACAACAATAACTATTACAACAAATATACCATTAATTAGCAACGGCAATATCAAAATTTATTACGTAAAGCAAGGCATTGCTGAATCGTCTGGCATCATTTCTTGTGCACTCAAGTGACATGTGATAGAAGCAATTTGAGCAAGAATAAGAGAAATGTTTGGGTTAAAATGCTCCATAATAAGCACAATTTACTAACCATTCCAATATTTTTGTACTTAAAACTTTGTGTTGGTGTATTAAGACAGATCATAACATTACCAATACTTTTATTGTGGCTGCTATTGTTATCTTTAGCCAATGATGGTTTTTTTTTTTGCTATTATTGTTATTATTGCTCCCCCCCCCCCCCCCAATTATATTGTTGTTGTTGTACAAATAACCGCACAAGACTAAAAAAGAAAGAAAATTGTTTTTTTATACAACAAACGTAACGATCCAAATGCCCTTAAAATGCCACCAACAGAGATTTTCTTAATCAAATAAATGCAGGCACAAAATAACCAAATACATAAATGCAACTCTACCTTTTTTTATATATGTATTTATTTTTTTTTATATATATATATATATAAATAGACATGTACATGGCTGATTTGTGTAAGTAAAATATTTTTAAAAAAACTAGTGCTTGCCAAATCAGAATTTTTATGCGTATTTTTTAACTTAACCTCCAATAAAGTTATTTGTTAAAAAAAAAAATGAATTGAATTGAAATGAATTTTCTTATATTATTTAAATTTTTAGAATTCACATGAAGATAAAATGGTTTAACATATATAAATTATAACGTTATAAACCATCTTTTCTCTTTTTTTTCTTTTGTTATATTTTTCTTAAATTCTTGTTATTTTTAGAGCTATTAAGCGCTTATTTTATTCTAGTGAATTCAGACTTGGCATAAACTATTCTTATAAATCATTAAGTATATAAATTATGAAAGTGAAAAAGCGTAATGCAAAAAGAAAACTTGAAGATTCCATATGGACATGGCAACAACAACAAAACCCATATATTAGCAAGATTTGCTAAAGAGAGACATAGAGAATGGAATTAAATAATAAAAATATGCCGAAATTGTAATATAATTAAAAAATTCTAAATGAAAAAATTAAAGAATAAAAAAACTAAATACGACAATAGCAGTAAACATTTTTAATAAATTTGAAAATTGGAAAATCAAAGCATTTAATCATTCAGCCTATTCAGCCATTCAGCCATTCAGCCAACATAAATAAAAGAATGGACAAGGCAGCTAAACAATTTTACGCCATATCATACATTAGTTAATTAGTTGGTCAATGTAATTTATTTGTTAAGTAGTAAAATTATGTGGTTTATAAAAGTCAACAATAACATTAGCAACAATAATAACAAAAACAATTATATAGTAATGAGGATAGTAACGAGTATGCTGGAATGCCCTAATATCTCTATACATTTGTCGCTATCAACGTTAATCACATATTTTATGTCCTCTTCTACAATTGTTATTTGGCTGTTACAGGGTATTTGTTCATCATCATCATCATCATCATCATCATCATCATCATCATTTTATAGTTAATACATTAACATATAGCACATCAATAGTTTCAGTAGCAACATTAGTTTTAATAACAGCAACATCATCAGCATCATCATCAGCTTCAGGTTTGAGTGTGGATACGTTAACACATCTTAAACATTTTAAACAAGATGAGAGTGTTACAATGGAAACAGTTAATAGCAAAATTATAGTTAATAGCAATGCTAATACTAATACCAATACAAAAATTAATGTTAATATGAGTACTTCAATTCTATCATGGGATCATATTATCGATTTAAATGAAGATTTTCGTTTATTATGGCGTATCATAAATCAAGATATAACATTTGAGATACAAGTAAGGACTTTAGGTTATGTTGGTTTCGGTTTTTCACCAGATGGCAATTTACCTGGCTCAGATATTGCTATTGGCTGGATTGATAATGGTCAAACATACTTTCAGGTAAAATAATTTAATTAATTAATATATGAAAAAAAAATAATCATTAATATTAAAAATTTTTTTTATAGGAAAATTGAAATAAAATGAACCAAAAATACTTTTCCATTTCAAATAAATTAAAAAGCAAAAAAAATGGGCATTCAAATTAAATACTTAATCATAATTTTAATTTTAACTTCAATTCAGAAAAATTTAACTATTTTACATGTAAATAAATTTTATGTTTAAGTTTGCTCAACTAAAGAAGACAACGATCATAAATTAGCAATTATGAGTACTAAAATTATGGAGTAATGATAAATAAAAATGATTATTAGGATGTTGTCTTCATTGTTTCAATAAAATCTAAAATTTTCTAATAAAAAAAAAAAAAAATTAACTTTCATTACTCCACTTAAATTTTATTAACATATTTAATAAGCAGGTTGTTCATATAGTAAATGTTACGTATACGCCTAGTTGAACAATTTTTAAGGATTTCATGTAATTTTTTTTTATTAAATAATTATAAATAATTATAAATTTTGTAAAAAGAAAAAAAATTGAAATTTATTGGTTTTTCTTTTCTCTCAACCAACATCATTCTAGTCTTCCATTTATCTCTTAATCTGTCCTAACTATTTATGTCTTATATAGGAAAAATTGAGTGCTTTTATATTTTATCGTATTAACTTTTTTTTTTATATATAACTAAATGGACTTATGAATATGCGTATATAAAAAGTCATTCATATTCTGTTTCTATACTTACTTTTACTTTCTTTGGCTGATTTTCCTTTTTAAAAACCAGTTTCATTTTATGCGAAAGTTTTTCATATGTTTTTTATGCTTTTTGTTGCTATTGCTTTTTTTTTTTTATAATTGTTAAATCAAAGAACTTTTTTAAAATTGTAGCAGTTTCCTGCTTTCAAGAAAGTACAAAAGGACAAAAGGCTCAAGTTAATCATTAAAAATTTTAAAGATAAAAACAAACTAATTTAAAAGATTTAATATGCTTTATTCTATTTACAGGTCAGGCCCTTCAGTTAATATTCTAAACAGTTTTGTCTCAGAAAATACATTGCTTTATAATTAAATGAAAAACATCCTCTTTTATACCCATTAAAACTTACTTTTTTCCTTTCGTTGGCAGAAACATTAATCTAATTATATTTAAATTACTTTTGTGGCGTTGGCCGCAATCGCAATAGCTAACGTGTTAACTTTATTGAAGACTAAATGAATAGATAAATCGTAAAGTGTAATAAGCAGAGCATTCATGTCTAAAAAGAGCATTCAGTGTGCACACTAAAACTGAATTAAATTTTTAGTACTATCTTAAAAAATTAATAGAAATATAAACTATTTTTAAGTTATAACGTTGCAAATTGTCGAAATGAATTTCTAAGATACTAAACAACGATTTTAGGTATATCATAAAATTTGATAAATAAATCTTCTTACGATTTTACATTAATAAGTTAAATGTTAAACTTATGTAATGTATCAATTTTGCTAATTTTATATTCCATTTAAAAAGAATAAGCTGAAACATTATTAAAAACATTTCTGAACACAAAATGATTCAAAAAATCGATGTATTTAATGTTGTCTCAAACAATTAGACATATTTAAAACGATTAGTATAATAAGAATTGGATCTAGCTCAAACTATTTGGCTGGAGCCAAATCTTGAAAGGGCTTCACCAATCCATTGCCTGATACATACAGTACCTAATTATCTGAAAAACTTACATAAAAAAACTTTTCTAAAAACGAAATTGAAAATGTCTAAAATCGGACCATTCTTACGAGCATTAAACATTTCGACTTTTTTTTTCTTTTACTCATGAAAGAAAGTTGCAGTTTTAAACAAAATTTTTGTAACAAAAATTGACATGTTATCGCATACCAATAATAAGAAAAAACCATGTACCAAATTTGGCTCAGATCAAAGATCAAGACAAATATTACAATTTTGAATTTAATTTCTGAGACCGTCGAGACAAGTGCAAAGCACTCTTTTAACTCTATTTGATCTGTGTAACACCCACCAATTTTATTTTCAGAGTATAGTGACGTAAAGGCAAAGCCCAATTATCGAGTATTTGACATTATATTATACAAGATTTAATATATCAAAGAGTATTGCAGAAATTTCACAAAATAAAAAAAAATATAAAACAGAGAACTAAATGATTAGACCTTTTACCTATAAAGTGGCATGGACAGATCCGACATAAAATTTTATAAAGATCACTCATATTTTCTCATTAATATAAACCAAATCATCTTCTCTTATATTTGTACAAAATTATAATAATTATTTATCCTAAAGTTATAAATTATAATGCTCTGATATGCAGCTTTTGGACCTTAATACTGCTACTTGTATATATTTGAATAATAATAACATTTTAATAACAAGTATAAAATTGCAAATTTCAAAATTTCAAATTCAAATTTCATTTAAAATATTTTTTTTTCCATTTATATGTAATAATATTCATAAGAATTAATGATATTTATTCCATTAAATAATAAAATTTAAAATTAAATATCAAACCTGTAAAGAAAAACATTTAAAAATATTACAATTCTTATAGTTTTTTTCTTCTTTGTTTTATGATTTTTCAGGATCGTCATATTAAACATAATAGTGATCCAGAACCCGTAGTTGATCCATCACAAGATTATATATTAATATGGGGTTATGAAAATCGAACACATACTGTATTAAAATTTCGTCGAAAACTTGATACTTGCGATTCATTACATGATATTGCTATAACGGTATGTATAGCGTATAATATTTATCTAAATTTTTTTAAATATAAAATGTAAAATGTAATATGAGAAAAATAAGTTAAACAAAGTGAATATATTACAATTTGACAATATTGTTTCATTATTAAGTGTCTATTTTACTGTCGCATAGTAAGAGATAAGCGAGATACTATAATTAAATGAAATTAGAATACAATTGCATCTGAGTGAAACTGATATCTAGTAAATGTTCACATGTTAAAAAATTAAAACTGCTATAGTCAGTTAAAGTCGACTTACAAATACTCTACACAACTTTACTTAATTATAATAACAATTACAATTGCAATTAAAAATCAAACAATAAAAATATAAAATAATTTTAGTTTTGAAGTTACTTGAAAAGGTTGCTATATGGTAGAAGATTTAGAATTTAAGCTTCTTTAATTAAGTCTACAACTATACTTAATTACAATTACAATTACAATTGTAAGTACAATTAACAAATCAAATAATACAAAAACAAAATAATTTTAGTTTTGAAGTTACTTGAAAAGGTTGCTATATGGTAGAAGATTTAGAATTTAAGCTTCTTTAATTAAGTCTACAACTATACTTAATTACAATTACAATTACAATTGTAAGTACAATTACAAAATAATTTTAGTTTTGAAGTTACTTGAAAAGGTTGCTATATGTAGAAGATTTAGAATTTAAGCTTCTTTAATTAAGTCTACAACTATACTAAGTACAATTAACAAATTAAAAAACAAAATAATTTTAGTTTTGAAGTTACTTGAAAAGGTTGCTATATGGTAGAAGATTTAGAATTTAAGCTTCTTTAATTAAGTCTACAACTATACTTAATTACAATTACAATTACAATTGTAAGTACAATTAACAAATCAATAATAAAAAACAAAATAATTTTAGTTTTGAAGTTACTTGAAAAGGTTGCTATATGGTAGAAGATTTAGAATTTAAGCTTCTTTAATTAAGTCTACAACTATACTTAATTACAATTACAATTACAATTGTAAGTACAATTAACAAATCAAATAATACAAAAACAACATAATTTTTGATTTTTAGGTTACTTGAAAAGTTTGCTATATGGTAGAAGATTTAAAATAATAAGGCTCTATTTGGATCATATTTTATGCATATATTAAGTTAAGTTAAGTTATTGTTATTTGTTTTTTAAAACCAAAAAAAAAAATAATAAAAATTTTTTTCTTGCATTAATTTTTTACCAAAAATTATTCGATTGTAATTATTTTTAATTAGGCCTCAATATCAGATACATTTCTATTTCATTAAAATATCTTAATTAAATGTAATTAATTCAATTTAAATTCATTCAATTTAAATAAATTTAATTGAATTTAATCATAAGAAAATTTTTATGTCTATCGATATAATGAAAATAAAATAAATCTACTTTAAGCTTCTCCACTTGTTACATACGAACCTTTTTATAGGCAATTTCAATTAATTTATTGTTAATGATATTTGTCAACATAAAATTTCATAAAGAGAACATACATACTTACACATTACTATCAAATTTTTAAAATATAAACAAGTGCTTATATGTTAAAATAAGAGGACTCATTTGTAATTGTATTACAAATAGATCTTGATGAGTGCAAATAATTGCTATTGGAGTATATTAACAAACGACCATACACTAAACAATGTAAATAAGTAGATGCAACCAGACAAGCAATTTTTATTAATAGAGCTTTTTATTGAATTAGTAGTTAGTTATAAGATGATAAAAGTTTATTCATTATTCTTATGCATTTATTTGATTATTTTATTTCTTCATCTTGTGCCATCAATAGTTTAATTTTGCTAAAATTACACTCAATTCTATGTTACTAGCATATCCAAAAAAAAAAAAAAACCATGGGACACTCCTTGATAAGCTTGAAATTCTGAATGGATTTGGCTGTCTAAAGGTCTGTCCCTTATATGATCGCCTATACAACTGTTTTTAACATTCTGCCGTTCACAAAAACAGAGATGTCAAAATAAAATTTTGACAGAAAGATCAAAAGTTTAGACAGTATGCAAATGGGCCAAATTGAGACACCTCACACTTTTTTTAAGCAATTCATTTAGGGGGCGACCAATCCCGAGAAGCACCTGCTCAATTGGGAGTGGCTCATGAGATGGTTTCTGATCCATATCCATCAGGGGGCATCATGAGTTCACGAGATCAGATCCAAAGATTTAATTTGGTACCACGGGATCACCAAATTCATATTTTGCCCATGTGGTGATGTTGGAGTTGGCTTCGTGGGGGCTGTGGTGTCCATGTCGCGGACGTAGCTCGACCTATTATATTTATACCCACTATTATAGTTTTGTCGAGCAGGGTTCCATTTCCCGAATAAAATGGCTAGCTGGGTGGGCTTATCGGGCTAATCTAATCTAAGCCTAGGGGTTTTAAGAAGGCCCTGAATCCTTACACCAAGGATTAAGCTAACTAAATGAGGTGCAATAGTGCCTTTAAATTGGAAGCTAGTCGGGACGGTGGCATGCACTTTGTGACGTGTCTACCAACGCTAGCGATCATAAGTATGTTTATACCATACATTTGAGCCTTCCAGGCAGGTATGCATGTAAAACACTAACTGTACCTCACACTTTTTATTAAGCAAAATTTAACTATTTTGGTTGTGTACAAGCAGGGAAGCCTTTAGTTTGCAATGGTCTATCCAAAAATTATGCAATTCGTATAAGCCTATGCGAATTTATAAAATACCTAATTTTTATTTTGTTTTTTTTTTTTGATTACATTTTTAATTTATTCCTGAAAAGCTAAATCAGATTTTGTATAGTAATATCATCATCATGGTGTATTAATGATGTGGGTATCCAAAAAAATTATACTTAAATTTAGCTCAGTAAGAAAATTATATTTGGCTCCAGCCAAATATAATTTCTTTATATTTTTGTTGTTACATTTTGTGTAATGATAATTTAAATGTAAAAGTTAATAGAGTTTTCTTCTGAGGAAGATTGAAAAAACTATTGAAACCTTGAAAAAAAAACGTGCAACAATTTTTAATACTGAGGCATGCCAAACTTTTAAGATCATATTTACAATAAAAATATGAGTATTATAAAATAAAAATATAATTAAATTAGATTATTTATGGGCTGACTTTCTAATCTTCAGAATAAATATTGTATTCCATATTGAATAAGAATAATACAAGTTTAGTAATTTAAAGAAATTGAGTCATTTTTTCAAGGGTTCAAAATTTCTTCATAAGAATATTTTAATTTTCATTGTCTAACGCTTTTAAGACCCAAAACAATTAAGTTAATGGTATCTAACAAATAATCAAAATTCAATCAGAATTCAATTAGAATTTTTCCATTTCTCTTGTATTGACATTTGTAATTTCAAAAAATAAATTTAAGCAAGTTAGGATACTTAAAAATTCCTCTCCAAGTGGCCACAACGTTTAAACTTCTTTTAATTTTGTCTAAATTATACAAAATATTTATTTAATATATCAAAAAAAAAAAAAAAAAAAATGCATACAAACCATTGTTGCTTAATTTTAGAATGATACAATGCGTTTGTTATATATGTATAATGAACGTGATCCACCGCATGGATCAATTAAAAAGGGCTTCCTACCAAAACCGTTTGATTCATTTCGGCCATATCGCCCCATGACACTCACCCAACAACCTCTCATGAAATTCAAGCATGAATCTCACGTACGCATGTTGGAATTACGGAATGAAGATGTTGAGTTGCCAGCAATTGATGAAACTTTAATTTGGTGTAAAATGTTCAAATTGGACGATATGAAACATAAGCATCATTTAATCAGAGTAAGTAGAAAAAAAAATTATTAATGAAAGACAAAACAAAAAAAATAAGCTATGGCAACAAATGGTTTAGACAGCAGAAAGATTATTTTACTTACAATAACTCTTTTTTTTTTTTTTTTTTTTTTTTTGTTTAATATCCATAGAAAAGCTGCTGCTGTTGTGATGAATTGCCAACAAAACTCAAAACTCAAACTCAGACCAATCTTTCTTTTTTCTCACTACGTTCTACATTCTCACTGCTTATGATAAAACTATGTAACTAGTTTAGCCAAATGGTTGTTATTTTGTGAAATTTTGAAACAATTTTTTTAGAATATACCCTAAGGCCCCATTGGTCCCTCTGTCTATCTCTTTTATATATATATGTTATTCAATTATCTGATCGGCCAAATTTTGGTGTAATTTGCTTAAATCTATTTATATTTTAAGCCTAAAAATAAAGACAATGGAAAATAATTAGAATGGACCATTTCTAAAATCAAATATAAATTTTTAAAATATTTTAGAAATATTTAATATTTTTTTTCCGGAAATCCATGCTTCGATATTTTTATATGTAACATAAAATGAGTGGTTTACATAAAACTTTGTTTTGGCTATTTTTTTTTAAAGTATTTTCTACTTCTTCAACTTTTCATTTAATTTTTTTAGCTTTCAATAAATTTTTATATTTTATTTTGGGTGTTGCTGATGTAGACGGCAACCATTATAATATTTTTTATTCAATTTGTAATAAACATATTACAACGCACTTAACGGACGTTTTTCTTTTGCAATGTAATAAAAATAGAAAGGAAAAAAAAGGAAGCAAGAATTTACTGAAATTTTTGCTGATACATCTCTAATGGACATCTCTATTTTCTATGTTTTTGCCTCCTCCATTCCTTTATTTATTATTTTCTTTTTTTTTTTTTTTTGCTCTTTTCAACTCCCTCCTTACGCTAATGATTTGCGTATGATGTTTCTGTATAAACATTTTATATTTTTATAAATCTGCGTTTCTATTACATTTTAGTATGAGCCCATATACGATATGCCAATGAGTGGGCAGTATTTGCAGCATATAACACTACGTGAATGCCATGGCATGCATTCAGAATTGGAAGAGATGGCACGCGAATTAGGTAGACAATGTATGGGAGCCCGCGATATACCATTGGCCTGTCATGCCATTGTTGCTTCATGGTCACGTGGCTCTAATGTAAGTAAATGGTGATAGATAATTTTTATGTGGTACATTTAAATTAAAAAACAAATAAGAAAATTATGTTTGGCTGGGGCCAAGTCCTGGATACCCAATGCCCAAACACCATAATATTTTTATTCAAGACTATTTCAATTTTTTTTTTTTTTAATAGTAAACAGAAAAAATTAAAATTTGGTATTGTACCCGATTTGAATGTAATTTGGACCAACTTTATAGAATAAGAGCCTCCATATTTTTGGAAAATTTCCGCTTTCTATCTTTTGAAGTATGCAAATGATGACCATAAAAATAAAAACTGTTGCTTAAAAAAATGAAATGTTCTCAGTTTATGTGGCAACGTGGGCGTGTCTTTTAACCGATTTGGCATATTTTCAGTTCCAAACTGCTGTCAAATTTGAGCTTGACATTTCAAATTTTACGATCAGTAGAATGTTTACAACAGTTATACAAATAAAAGGACATGTGGACAGACATGTCTAAATAGATTCAAAATTTGATGCTTAAGAGGAATAATATATATTATAGAGTGTCCAACACTTTTTTTTTTTGGCTTTACAAACATAATGACAAAGTGAATGTACTTTCAATCTCTGGATGATGGATATAAAAAGAAAATTAAATGAATTGAATTATACATACAGATTTCTATGATTGATTCGCTTTATTGCATTACTTTAAAACATTTATCATGAATTGAAAAGAAAATCAAGGGACAAGTGCCTTGCAAAAGAAAATTGTTTTTGGCCGGGTCCAAAATCTTTAATACCCATCACCTAAAAACATCATGATATTATGATTTAGAGCTTATTTCGGTTTTTCCAAAGAAAATAGAAGAGATAAAAATAAAAAAGCAAAAAGTTGATATTTTAAAATTTTGTTTAGGCGTGGTCCATTTGAATGACTTTTTAGATAAATATTGTAGGTCAATGGTCTAATTACTTTCATTTGTGTAAATAATGAGCTAAAAAGTAACAAATTTTGTTTACACAAAGGAAGATGTTCTTGGTTTATATTACACTATGGGCGTGTCCTTTGACCGATTTTTCCCATTTTCAATACCAAACCGTTTGCAAGAACTTTCAATTATCTTGGCAAATTTGAACTCGATATCGTTTTTTTTGTGACCAAAAGAATGGTAAATATACACGATAGATGGACAGACATGTTTTAATCGACAAAAATGACAAAATAAATATACCCCAATCTAATTTTGAAAATACACACAAGCAACCAAAAACATTTTACTTTTTTTTTTTTTAAAGTAATTCATTTGTCCTCTCTGCTAAGATTTTAATGCAATAAAGAAGTGCCAAAGTACAGAAGAACAAAATCGAGTTGGAATACTCGGAAGACCAATCACACCAAAAATTCAATTCAAAATATAATTGAACAATTGTTGACTTGATGCATTTACCTTAAACTGCTTACAAATCCACAAAAGCATTTGTATTGAGCTACATGCACACACACACACACACACACACACACACACACACACACACACACGTGCACACATATACACATACATTATATTGCCACATAACGTTGGAATACGTCACGTAACATAACGTTTATAATGGATTTTAGATCGTAATGCTTCTGTTTCTCTGTCTCTCTCTCTCTCTCTCATTTTTCCCTTTGATTCATTTTACATTTACATTTATTTTCATTTTTTATGGTTTGTATTCTTTTATTCCCTTTTTTTTTTTTTTTTAATGTTTTATGAGAAATCATCGTCATGACAAATTGCTTTTATAACTAAAGAAATTACATGTATGGCATAATACAAAGGAAATATTGTAAAAATTACAAGCAGCACAATACTTATGCATGCTAGCATACACATACGCTCGCATAAGCACAATATAAAAAAAAATTTTTTTGCTATAGACAAAAATAAACGATTCATTTATAGTCAGTCATTGTAATGATTAAAGAAATGTAAATAGTAGGAGTACATAATAATTATAATAATAATAATAATAATAATAATAATAACGGTAAAAGTTATAATGATAATGATGATGTTGGTATTGTTGTACTGATTATAGTGATTGTTTTTTTTTTTTTTTTTTTCATAACATTATTCAGCCAACAATTATAATAACTGCGTGTAAATGCGTGAGCCCATTGGATCAATTAAAATGCATGTCTGTCCATTCAATGGAAATGTTTTCTTTTCTTAGCTTATTCAATTTCCCAATGTAAATATATATATTTATCCCATCATATATTGATCATGATCTTTAGCCTTAAATTGTTACACTTTAAATCAATTGCTTAATATAACTTTACAAAGATTTTGTTAACCCAAGCATGCGTCTGATTTAGATTCTTCTAATATTATATCAATTGATTTAGAATTACTTTCTGAAACAATTAGAGTAACCCTATCTGATTTAGCCATTCAATGTTTGCCTAAGCTAACTTTAGCAATATTTGAATAATTTTGCTAAGAACTAAAACTTCTAGGGCTTTTAAGTATGAAGATAAAAATGTTTATATAAGAAGTCGCTATACGTTGTAGATTTTGGTTATATATTAAAGAAAATCCCTATAAAATTGGCCTTATATGCTCATATATGTAGTGAGTCTACTCTCTTATAGAACTTTTTACAAACCACTTTAAAATTAGTCTCTTAATTGGTCCATCATTTATGTAACTTTGAATTTCAATTAAATAATATAATGTAAAAATATCTAAGAGTCGACTCCGATCCTTCTGTTAATAATTTTCAATTGTTTCCATCAAAATTTTACTATCACATCATCATCATCATCATGTATACTGCCCTTTTAATTTGTTAATTATTAATAATCATTATAGCATTATTATTGCTGAAATAATTATTACTTTGTGATTTATTGATTTTTTTTTTTTTATATATTCCTTGATTTTCTCATTATATATCAGAGTTTTACATATCCCGATGAAGCTGGTTATCCCATGGAATCTCATCAAGCTAAATATTATCTGATGCAGACGCATTATAACAATTACAACAATTTACATCTTGATTTAACACAAAAACATAGCAGCCGACAAATGGCCGATAATTCTGGCTTGAAAATCTATTTCACACGCAATTTGCGACGTCATGATGCTGGTGTCTTATCCATAGGTAAAAATATATGTAACAGTTTATTATTAATCAAAACTCATCATGAAAATTGGCTTATAAAATTTTCTACTTATTTGTTCGAGACAGACCGCTTACAGTTTCGAGAAAGACTTAAAAGAATTTCTAGTTACGAAAAGCCAATTATAATAGTTAACTATTACATTAAACAATTATGATGTCTATGGAACTATTTTAAAAGACTTTTCACGTTTTTAAATCTGGCCAAATATTTCTACATTTTAGCCATAAATTTTATTTTTTAATCCAAGACATTTGTTTTGTTTGGATCTATGTCAGAATTTCCTTGGTGCTATTCACAGTAATTAATGTAGTAATTAAATATTATTTTTGCTGATTTGAGATGTGTCTTAAAATATCAATTTACACTTAACAAAATACTATTCAATATTTAAATGGAAAATGATATTCTAAATCTAAACGCTGCCTTGCAAACATACTAATTTTCCAAAGGCGTCATATGCTTTGAAATATCGTAAAGGCACTAAATTTTAAGCAAAAATTTCATATTCCTCTAATCAGCATTAACATTTATTTATTTTTAAATACGTTATATCACTTAAATGTACTTATTTTTGATAAAGTTTTTCCCATCTTATAAAGTCTTAGCTTTAATATTTTTAGATAATTTAAAATGAAAATTTCTAGTCATATTTAATCATAACAGTTTAGTGATTATATTGCCATGATTGGTGTGATGGACGGACAGCAATTATTAGATACAATTTTTATAAGGTTTGTTTTGGCTTTCTGAAAGTAAAACTTTACATTATTAGTATAATTGTAATGTTTTTAAGAAATTTGATGAACATATTTGAACTTTCAAATCACATTCCTCTACTTGGAGGAATGTGATTTGAAATTAATTAATATTAAAAATTATTTAAATTTAATTAATTGTATTTAATTAATTAATAACATTATTACTAAATTAATTTAATTTAATTAATTTATGCAATTAATTAAATTATTTATGAAATTAATTAAATTAATTAATTACTTTAATTAAATTAATTAAATGCTAGATTTTAAGGGATTGCTCAAATAATCATGGCAAATATAAATTTATGATAAAAATCATGGATTTCGTGGAAACTGTTTTTCAAAACTTCCCGACTGAATTCTTACGGAATTTTTGAACAATAATATCATTATTTTATTTATTGTTTATTTAAAATTTACACATTTTGATGATATTGCCAAAAGGCCTAAAGAAAAAGGATATAATTTGAAATATTGACAATACTAAATTGTCCATTACATATTACATTATATAAACATATAAGTTAATGTCAAGAATTTTTGGCCTAGAATATTAAAAAATTCTTATTTTAATATTTATATCAAGCATTTGTGTTTTATATTAAACAACTGAAATATTGTAATATTTTCATATCAATTCTACAGTTGAAACGTAACGATAACAAACAAATGTTTGTTATCAAATAACAAATAACAAAATTGAAAAAGTCTTTTTTTTTTCAATTTCATTACAAATCAAAAGTTTTAATTAAATTCACTTATTCATTGTACATTTATATTAAATTTATCGCTTTGACTATTTCTTTATTCTAAGTCTCTTATATTTCATTATATTACAAGTTGATATGTTTTTACCAATCCAAAGGATAACTATAGAAACATTATTTGTTAAATATTTTGAAAGGGATTCAATTTTTTAATGAATTTGTGACTATTTTTGAGATATTTTGCAAATATTCCAATGTTTGCAATATCGTTCGGTATCGCCTCTCAAGAAAGAAGAAATCCAAAGGATGAAGTATAAGTTAAGAAGAAGAAAAAAAAAGCTTAAATTATATCAAAATATATTACTTAAATCGTATAAGGAATTGCTTATCTATTTTAAAACATTCTGGAAGCTTATAAATGTATAAAATGTAAGCAATTTTGTGGCAGTAGCCAAGCTAAATTTTACAATCACAGTAAAGTGGTATCGGTCTGATTTTTTAACTGCTTACTATTTACGTTTGTAATAGCACTATGAACAAAAAATGATTATAAAAAACGTTCCAAGTGCCAACAAAAATGTACATGAAAGTTTTTAAGTTGTACAATTTTTTAATGTAATTTGAGCAATATTAAGTTAAAATAACTATACCTAAAATATATAATATAAGAAAAAATTTAATAAGTAAAAAAATTGTATTTGGTTAAAGCCAAATCTTGGATACTCACCACCTAGACATACTATTTCATATTTTTATCTGTTTTAATTTTTAAGTTTCGGCCAAAAACCATAAATTCTCGCTTTAAAAAAAAAATGCGTTCTCAGTTGACACGTTACACTGTGGGCGTGTTCTTTGGCCGATTTGGCCCACTTTTGCCATGTTCGCGACAAATTTGTCATCAGAAGAATGTTAAACACCCACGGACAAACGGACAGTTATATCTAAATCGTTATAGAATTTAATGCTGATGCTTCCCTTGAAGCGTTACAAATATAATGACAAAAAGAGCATACCCCAAACTATACTTCGATAACTATATATTTTGCTTCGGCTGTTTTTTTTTTTTTGTTTCAGGAATGGATTCAAATTGGCGCCACATAATACCACCAGGACAACGTCAAGTTATATCAGAAGGACATTGCATAGAAGATTGTACGGCATACGCCTTGCCTCGTACTGGCATTCATGTTTTTGCTGTTATGATGCGTACACATCTTATCGGAAAAGAGGTCAAATTACGTCATGTATGTCCAAAAAATAAAATTCTATAAAAAAATTTCTACGTAATACAAAAATAATTGAAATTTCTAAAGAATGCTTTTTTATTTATATCACATGTAAATAATATAAATTTTAGGGGTTGTTAGTGCGCTTTTTTAAGTCTCTAAAGTTTCGCCAAATTCAAGATTATTTCATTTATTCAAATTGGAAAAGCTTAGGCAACTATGACCATCTATTGAAAATCTCACTAGAAAAACCGGTTATTTACATTTTGTACGCACACTCTCTTAGCGCTATTTTTTTGTTTATTATTTAATTATTTATTTACAATGATTTACAATAATACAATTTACAAAAGTGAGTGTGTAAAAATATATGTATATTAACGAATTATGATCCACCATGAGCCCAGGATGATCGTAAAATATGCACATATTTCTCAGATCACGTTCCGATACCAAGTAGGCAAAGCTCCCAGGAACTATGAGCATTTACAAGTGACAGAACCATCTGGAACCATATGGCGGATCACCGCATTTCTATTGTAATATAAAGAATTAACGGAAGGAGCAAATAAGTGCCACTTATCGTTATATAGCGAGACACGAGACACGAGACACGAGACACGAAATAGATTATAAAGTTCGTAGTTAGTACAACATTGAGGCTTATTTGAAACATAATACCTAGAAAATCTGCAAGATATATTTAATAAAATGCTTTGGAGCAAAGTTGGAGAATGAATATCACAATGAATTAGTTTTGATATGAAAGTAAGTGACGGCGCTTCAAAAGAGTAGGCAAATTAATTAATTTTAAAGGGCTATCATACGGAGGCAGAAGTAGATTAACATTCCATTCTGACCTCTTAGAAAGTTTTTTGCACTGATTCTATTAGTTCAGAGTGACAATTATAAATAGGGATCCCTACAACCCAAGAATACTCAAGTATAGATCTCACGGGAGATACGATTAGGCGTTTAGCAGTATAAGGATCCCTAAATTCTTTGGATCACCTTTTTGTAAAACCTAGAATAGATTTGGCTTTATTTACGGCAGGTTTAATATATAAATGAAACCTAAGTTTCGGGTTAAAAATTACCCCTAGGTATCTAAAGCTGATTTCCAATTCACAATCCTTTATACGATATTGAGTGGAAAAGGTAGTTGATCCGCAGAAAGACAACTTTTTACGTTTCTTCAGATTAAGCAACATGCCATTGGTAATGCAACATTCGTACAAGCGCTTTAGATCAGCCTGAAAGACACGAGAATCATTCAGTGAATTGAAGGAAAAAAACAGCTTTACATCATTCAAATACACTAAAACATGAGCAGACTTGGTGCATTCATTTACATATAGTACAAAGTGGACCCAAGTGGATACCTTGTGAAACGCCAGAAGGAACTAATATTTCTCGTGTTAGAGTACTCTTAAACAAAATTCTTTACAAGCGCCCTTTCAAGTAATTTGAAATGCACAATATCTGAGCGGAAATTCAAGTCGCCTTAATTTATAGATTAATAAATCATGAGGGACTTTATGGAATACTTTAGTGAAATCTGGGTAGATAACATCTATTTGTTTATGTTTAGAAAATCCTTTGTAAATAACACTAGATAACTCTAAAAAATTTGATGCAGTAGATTTGCCCTTAATAGAGTGATATAACTGACCTAGTGCATAACATTAAATTCTTCGAAAGTACTAATTCAAACAGTTTCGGAAGAACACTTATCTTGGCAATCCCTCTATAATTAATCATAGAATTCCTAAGGCCACTTATATATAAAGGAATAATAAAACTGGGCAAATCCTCCTGACTAGTCGGGTTTTGAAAATTCTTGTTATAATAGTACACAGTAAGTCGGCACAGCATTTTAGAATTTTAGTGAGACTAACAGAAAACAAAAAAGAGGAAAAAATATCAAGTGGTGCTATAGAATAAGAATAATTATAATACGTTCCCAACGGACAGGAATAAAAGATTTCAAAGTAACTTCGAAAAAAGTTTGAAATGACCTCTAAGTTGATTGATTCTTCATTGTTGAACTCCATGATAGAAAAGCCCTCAGTTTTCCGTTTTGTGTTGAAAAGTTTGAAAAATTTACGAGGATCAGCCAATAATTTAGTTTTCATAGCTTTATTTTTATGAAGCCAAGTTAGTTTTAGTTTTATGAAACCTAAGTGTAACCTTGGAGTAATTAGTGTAATCAACAAGCCGACCACTAAGTTTATATTTTTCTTATTGTGAACACTTCGCAGGCGTTTATTAAACCAAAAACGAACAATCAACTAGAGAAAATATTTCACGTGGCACAGATGCTGATATAGCATCAAATATAATGCATAATAATTCAGACAAGGACGAGTGAATATTATCAAAATTTAAGTTTCAATTCGCTGCTGACAAACAAGATCTAAATTTATGATAATCCATTTTGCCTAACGCGAATCTTTAAACTATGTAACTGATGTAATGCTTATTTAAACACTGACCATAAATATTTTTACCTTTGGAAAAATTTTTACAACATGTAATTTATTAGCACAACAAAACTTAAAGATGGTCACTGGAACTAAATTGAACTTATTTCGAATAGTGCCATCTTTTAGATTAATACGAGAACATCTAAATTAATTTTGAAAAGTAGATTTTTTTTTTCTACATAAATTAAAATATACCACTTATTTATTCCCTCAAAATATTTGTAATTGAAAGGCGATTTATTATAGAACTATAAGGCTTACTTGAATTTATTTTTATATATATATTTTTTTTATTTTTATATATTTATAGATTCGTGAAACAGAGGAATTACTGCCGATAGCACAAGACAGTAATATTGATGTGGCATATCAGGATTTTCGGCGTATGATTTCGCCTGTTCATATATTGCCGGGAGACAGACTTATTGCTGAATGCATTTATGATAGTTCCACACGTAGAGCAATAACTTTGGGTAAATTTAGTTCCCATAATCAAATAATATTAACAATTCACTTTGTATCGATCTATTCATTTCTTTTTAAAATACTTAAAAGCCAGCATTAGGGCCATAGTAAATTATTTCCAATATCTACCCAACTGTTTGTTATAACCAAATAACTTTTTCCAGAAATTCAAATTTTTCCCAAATGTACTTATTTCTTATTTTATTGTTGAACACGCCCATAAATTGATGACTTACATACCGTTCTGTGACATTGCTATCACAGAACGGTGAATATTCATAAATTCACAACTGTCAACAACAATTCTCTTACGTGTTTTATTTTGTCACTTCATTATTTACTCACTAAAATCAACAACAATAACAAAACATTAAAATGTGGCAACAATCTTAAAATTATAATATTCATATAATTATTTGTTGGTTTGTCATTTTTCTAAATTTTTGTTTTTCTAACACAAAAATTTTTTAAAATAACTTCTTAAGCCATTGAAAAATTGCTCAATTTGTTTATTGAACTGCAAGTACACTCATACTGCTTTTTAAAAACACTGTGCGTTCAGAACAAATTCTTATATAGTGGCATAAGGCTAAAGTCTTAAGTATTTACTGAATCTATCATTTTTGCAAAATTCCTTCAGTTTTGTGAATAAATTTCTCATGAGGACTTCATTAAAAATGGAATATTTAAAGGGAAAACCTAAAAATAATTCAAACCATTCATTACACATTATAAGCCTTTAGATTATTCAGAAGCCCAAACTTCAGCTTAATAAATAGAAAATTAAATGAGCAGTCTAAAACTGCTCAATTCAATAAAATCAATTTGCCTAACACTTATCTTGATATTACATACCTTTATTTACATTTAACTTTAGTATACAAATGTAAAAATAACAAAAATTTTAATATAAACAATAATAACAAGAGCAACATCAATAAACCTAGACTTTATTGGGCATATAAATAATAAAAGTTTATTTGAATAGACAACGCGTTATATAAATATTTGCTATTTTGCTTTCATTTGCCTAAACAAAGACTCGACATTTTTCTTGGCACACTTCAAAGTTATGTTGTTCTTCTAACCATTGTATTCAAGGAATTATACATTTTACTTTTTTTTCTATTAACTTTCATGTTTCTCATTATCTTTCCCAATTTCAATTTATTTATTCTCTATCACTGTACATTTCTTTGTATGTAAATTTTTGATTTACAGGTGGCTTAACTATGAAAGAGGAAAGTTGTATTATTTTGACGTTATATTATCCCCGCCAAAATAAATTAGCAACCTGTCATTCATTACCCAGCCTACCAACCGTTTTACATTCACTTGGTATCGAACAATTGGCAACGTAAGTAATTTTTCATTTATTATTAATTAAATTTTTTGATTATTAGATTTTTATTTTTATATTTTTTTTATAATAAAATGAAAATCAATATTCTCACGTATCATGTTAAATAATTCATTGACTAAATAATAAATGGCATATTTGATTGAATGAAGTAAATGATTGAGGAGAACATAAATGAATATTGTTTATAAATATTGGTAAAGGGTCTCTAATAAGTTAAAATTTACATTTAAATTTTATTTACATGACACATGACATTTACAAAAAGTTTGCATGCTAAATTTGAACGTTTGAAACTTTAGTTTTTCTAAGTAAAGGTTAATACATTTTTTTTTTTTTTGCAACAAGTACGCTGTCTGGTAAAAGTTATTTCAGCAGTCCATAAAAAATATTTACTTAAAAATATTTACTTAACTTTATAAATCATATACTGTTTATATATCTGCTGGTATTTCGAAAATATTTAAATCACATTTTAGACTGCAATGTAAATTTACATAACGTATAATTTATTTATATTTATATAAAAATTAATTAACATGAATTTTTAAGAGAAGAGTATTAAAAGTATTTTCTCATAGATTCAAGAAAAGAATAAGAGCCTCAATATACCTTTTACAAAATTCCATAAGACTTGCAAAACATTGATCAGAAAGAAAGACGTTTTCTAAACACGTAGAATAAATTGTATGTTTATATTAATTAACGTTATGATTTTATTTTAATAAGCCAAATAATATTTGATAAAATATTTTATAGTTAGTTAATTTCTATCAAAATTTTTAATTGTATTTCTTTAAGTATTAAATAACAAGGCCTAAAATTGACTTTCATAAAAATGCTTATATAAATTTATATATATAAATATTTTAATTTATGTATTATATTTATATATATATAAATATTTAATATTTATCTGGATAAACTGAACATAACTTTTGTAGTACTTTATATAAGAAATTCTCTGATTTCATTCTCTCTTTAATAATTTATGATCCATCAAAAAAAAAAAAATTATAATTTTTTACCAAATGGCCTCATTTTCAATCAACTTATAATGCCTTAGTGTTATTATTATAATATATATAAATTTACAGTGACTCAAATCCTGTTTTAATATCAGCACCATCAGAGTTGGCCGGTATGACTCTAGAAACTAGACTTTTATCGTATGATTGGCAAAATCATTTTAATGAATTTCAAGAAGCCACCAGAAAAGGATCATTTAAACCATTATGTTGGGGTATTAGGAATCATGTTGTACCGGTAAGTAAGCATTATATAAGGAATTATAAGAAAAATTATATAAATTTAATATTTAATTCTAATTAATTAATTGTACATGATCATTCATTTCATTTTACCTTTCATATTTAAAATTTTTACTCTAAGCTATTAAGCAAAATTCTAGAAAGTAAATATAAACTTTATAAATGCTTTTAATTTCGAGAGTAATTATGAACAAGATCGAGTTTTGGGTAATAACTATTTTTTATGTAATATTGAAAAATCAGAAATGGACTCATTTAAAGAACCCTTACAATTTAGAATTATTTCTTCATGAAATGTTTTAGTTAAAATAGGCAAAAATCATTTATGAAATTTATAATTATTCCAACTTTTCACTCTATTAAATTTTAGCATATTTTACTGATAGTTTCTCCATACTTAATTAAAGGCGTCAATAATGGACAGTTTTTATTTTAAAATATTTAAAATATTTCAATGAATTTTGCTTCATTTATTATTAGAAATTATACCTATTTTTTACATCAAATGTCATTTTACAAAATTTAGGTAACTTTAAAAAATTTATGTAACTAATTTTGAAGTTTTCCATTTATCTCTTAATTAAAATTTAAATGAATCAATAAACTCAAAATATATTTCGTATGAAAGTGTTAAGGAAATTTGCAATGTAAAAATTATTTTTTTTTCTTTTCATAAGTATTTTCACTTAATTATATAAAATATAATTTCAATGATTTTTTTATAATTTACTTTCAACTTTTCAGCAAAATTTTCTATATTGTAAATTTTCTTTTTTTCCTAATTCCATTCAAAACCCTAACTATTTAAAACCTAACATTTAAAAAGCATCATTTAAAATATTAAATATTTAAGTTTTAGTTAAGACAGTTAGTTGTTTTTCAAATTAATTGACTTAAAGTTAGTTAGCTTTTTATTTTTAATTTGACACTTTCTACCAAATATCTGATAAAATTTAACAAGTTTCATTACTCTTTTCTGATATTATTAATTATTTACATTTATTAAATGCTTGTATAAGAAGATATATGAGTTTTTATATTTCCCATAGAAATTTATTTATATAAATTCAACGTTAAACATAAACATCATTAAAGAAGATTTTCCATGGCTCCTTTTTCCATAAAATTTTTATGGCAAACAAAAGAAGGAAACATTTTTACGAGTCACATGGGATTTGTGGCTATTGTAAATTTTTTTTTTTTTTGTGTACAAAAAAAAAATTTTTTTTTATATATATATTTTATACATAAATTACACAACGACTTTAGAGTTTATATTACAACTCAATTGTTAGATTTAGTTAGTTGTGTAAAGGGCTTCCTGAAACTTCTTCGCAAAGCCTTTCTTACAGATTTTTTAAAACTTATTATTATTATTTTTCAACTCTCCAAAAAAATTTTGCTTTAATTTTCCTGTCCACCTCTTACTCTCTTCAACCATCATCCTAACTTCCTATGGCTAGCGTTTATTTCGTTTCATCTCATTTTCATTTATTTTACTTTTATGTTATTCTATTATTTTATATATATAAATATTTGTATATATATATATATATATTTTATATAGGGAACGGAATATCTGGAGGGTTACAGCATTAATGTAACAAAGACTTATAAAAAACAGCGACACTGTAAACATAAGAGACTGTTTGTTACGGAAGAAACGATCTCTGACAACAGGTTTCCTGTATTGCATGAAATAGATAACAATGATATTATTGAGGGGGCTGCACGAAGTAGTCGTAATTGTGGTAGCTTCAGTTTTAGTACAAGTAACAGCATCAACATTATTATCAGCAATATAGTTATGAGAGGACCATATTATAGATTATATAAAGCCCGAGGTTATAACTGGCGCTTAATGTCACTAAAAGCAGTGACAGTAGCAAGTATTGCAACAATCTATCTATTGTTAGGACAGTATTGCTCGCAATATGGAGATGAACAAGAACAACAACAGCTTTAGCAACAGCAACAGCAACAGCAACAGCAATAGCAATAGCAATAGCAATAGCAATAGCTTTGGCATTGGCATAGACTTTGGCGCTGGCAATTTCAACGAGTTTGCGTTCATGGCCTCGTTTCAAGTTATCACTATGATTGTCGCTTTGGTGGTTTAAGGTGTTGAGGCGCGAACATGATATAAAAAAAAAATTCCCATATCTTTCTTTTCTTTTTTTTTTTTTTTTTTTTTTTTTATTTAAACGAAAATTGATCCCCATGCTGCCATTGCATTATTCATTTGAAATTTGGTAGAAAATATTCTACAACTCAATCAAATACTTAAATTTTATGTACCCATACATTTATATATAAAAAATACATTTGTGTATATATAACAATTTTTTATCCAATTAGACTAACTAAACTATTAGTCATTAATTTAGCTAAAACTATAATAAAAAAAAAAAAAAAAAAAAACGAAATGAAGAAAATTATTTTCATTAATCATGAAATGTATTAATATTATACAGATGCCTGCCAGGTTCCTTTATAAAAGAAGACTAACATAAATTTGGATTAACTAGATCTTAGATCATATAATTTTCTATTTTACTAAAATATTAGCATTTATATAAATTTAATTTAATTTAACATTAGTTAAAAAGCTTTAAATTCTACATGTGAGTCTAGTTAGTGAGTTTTAAAATATTTTAATAGGTATATTATAAATAAAAAAAATTACAAAATTAAATTATAACTTATAAATTAAGAATACAAGTCCCTTAAAAAAGGTAAATAATAATCAAATATTTCTATCATAAAACTTAAAAAAATAAATGAAAACGTGATAAACGAGTGCAGTGAAGTGAAAATAAAAAAAACTTTAAACTATTTTATGTTAAATGTTTAAACCCTCAAGAAAATCAAATGAAAAATGTACAAAAATTTTAATATGTATTTAATTTGAAATTTCATTGTATGGGAGAGAGTTTAAAACTTAATTTTTTTTTTTAAAAAAAAATATACGAAATTTTAAAAATTTCTAAATAGAGATTTTTTGAAAAGTAGAGAAGTAATTCGGTAGTTATAGCAAAAATTGTCCCCTCAGCCCTTTAATTAATTAATTTCTAGGTTTCGATCAAAGCACTTTCACCTACCAAAATTCATTAAATTTTTATCAAAATTGTGGCCTCAGAGAGACAGATTGATGTAAAAGCTTAAAAACTGAAATTGTATCAGAAAAAGACTCTGAGATTATTGATACATACTTTATTAGAATTCATTGCGATCTTGGCTAAAGGAAATTAAAATAAAATTGCACTTAATGGAACACAATATTAAAAACCAAAATAATAAAACATTTAAAAAAAGAGGCTTTAAAAATATCACCCTTAGATATTTCCTATCTATTTAATTTCCATTATTTCGCACTTACTTAAAAAGCTTTAAAATTTCATTAAATTAGCTAATTTAATGGAATATTATTTGAGAAAGCCTGAAAAATTATTTAAGGCTTTACCAGTTTAGTAGCTTTTAAATTGATTGATTTTTATTTGGAACAATACAATATTTGGATCCCTTTGTACTCTCTTTTCATAAAATAAATTTAGCTAAAATAATTTGTTTACAAGTACCGCATAGTTTATTCAAAAAAAAAAAAAATAAAAATAATAACTGATGGTACCGAGTGTTACTTATTATATAAAGATATCAAACACTTCATTGTCTCACCGAATAAAATTGTTAAAAAATTAACAATTATAATTTAACTGAAACGTCCAGCAACTTAAAAGCTTTTTAAACAGATTTTGTGACCCAATATTTTAATTAATATAATTAATTAAAGAACTCTCTTTAATTAATGAATATTATGGAATTTTACATGAATAGTAAATGAACCAAAAGAAAAGACTAACGTTCAAAGATGAAGGCAGAAGATTACAAAAGTTTAAAAAATTTTTAAAAAAAATGAGAATTATTTTCTATTTAAATCGTACAATGTACAACTAAAAATTGAGAAAATTCGAGATGGGCAAATATTTTATTATATAGCAAAATTTTCAACACAATTTTATTTTAGAACGCTTTTAGCCGTACTCTTTTTATAATGACTAAAGCGGGGTATGACATCTCTATATTCTGAAATATAAAATGTATGTTATAAAATTCATTTAAATTAAGTAAAATTTTTTTTGTTTTTTTTTTTTTATTTATGAAACGATTTTACCTTGCGTACCTTGCGTACCAAAAATGGTAAATTGTTAATAAATTTCTAAAATTCTTTTAGAAGCAAAATAATTCCATATAAAATCATTTAAAAAAACAAACATTTGTGATATGTTGGTTCAACGTACATGAAAAATCAATTCGTATAGAAGAAGAAAAATCCTTTGTAATTTTCAATTTCTTCATTTCATTTAAAAATCAACTAATAAAATAGTTTACTTATTAAAACAAATTTTTAAAAATTTTTTACATAATCATAAATCATTTAAAGAACATTTGAAGTGCATGTGTAAAATGCTAATGAAAATCCAGAATAAAACTATATTTATAATTTTTAATAATTTCCTTAAAATGGTTGCCATTTGTTTTATGAAATTCTTGAATTCTTAAAAATATTAGACGTCAAAATGTCTCGTCTTTTAGACGTCATTATGATTATTAAATATAAAATTATATGAAGATATTAAATGATAGCACTTTTTCAAATTTCTATTAATTCTTTTACTCAATATTATACAAATTAGTCTTTTTGAAGGAATATTGGCAGCTGTTGATAACCCATTAAAAAATTTTATATAATATGAAAATCGGATAAAATAAATTGTATATTTATAAATAAATGCATTAAACTTAAGCCAAATGGATTCGATTAAAAATGTACATAAAATTAAATTACATTTTTTTTCAAATAACAAATGAACGATCACCATTATTAACTTTTTTATATATAGAAAAAAAATTACAAGAAAAAAAACAAAAAGGAGAAAAAACAAAACGGACAAAATTAATGGAAAAAATCATTTTCATTCAATTTTAATGATGTAAAAAAAAAGAAAAGCAAATTTTGTATAACCACCACTCATGATATTACAAGTCAGAACCTGAAACACTTTTTTAGGGGCTAAAATGAAAATTTGATATTGTATAATTTCGCTTAGACGTATACAAATTGCAAGATTTTTTGATAGGAAGTTTTATTACTTGTGCTAATCAAAAATTTAAAGACTTTATAGGGTCTATGAAGCGTTCTTCTAGGCTTTACAAATATAATGAAAAAGTGAATATACACTCAATCTCAAGATAGGGAGTATAAAAATAAATAAATACACTATAAAAATAAGTAAGTACGTACGTACTTATTTAGGGTTTGGGCTGTCAATGTGTTAATATGGCGGTACGTGTGTTATGACAATTTTAAACAATGACATGTAACGAAAAAAAAAACCCATTGTCTGTCTCTCTCTCTCTCTCTCTCTCTCTCTCCCTCTTTTACTCTCTCTTGTTAAAAACTATTACGTGGAAATAAATTTTATGTAGAATAAAAAAATAGAAATAAATATAACATTAATATTATTAGTAATAGTAATAATACTAATAATAGAAAGAAAGTAGTAGTTGTTGTAGGAAAAAGAACAAGAACAAGAACAAGAACAAAAACAAGAACACTAAAGAAAATGTAAACTGGAAAACTTGAAACCTGAAAGGAATAAAACTTGAAATGGCAAAAAAAATATATATATATTTATACATGCACAATAAATTTTATATAGCAAAATAGCAAAGTACAGATACGCTCCTACATAAGTACACTTGTACTTAAATACATACATACATGCAACAACGTTATTTGCAGGTAAAGTTTTCACATAAATCCATGAATTGAATATATTTCTTTTCTTTCTTTTTTTTTTTTTAGCGATTTTATGTTATCATTCTTTTTGCCCTTCCATTCCATTTCTATAACAATTTAATTTTGTGCTTTGGATTCTTAATCTTATTCTAACTTAAATTCGTATTTAAAGCAAAATGTGTGCAAAGGCCCAAAAAAAAAAAAATATAGAAAAAATATATTACCCAGAGCAAAAAAAGAGAAGGAAAGCATTCCAAATGTACATTTTGTTTGTACTTTTTTTTTCTGTTTTCAGGTTCCAATAAAAATATTTCAATTTTGATTAAAATTAAAGCTCTGTCTGTCTACTTTTACATATTGTCCGTGGACCGAATTCGTTTAAGCATTTGCACGATTAAGTGAATAAAAATTTTTAGTGATAACTATAAATTTGCCAAAACCCAAATAAACAAAATTACTTGAAAGCATTTTGCTTTTAAAATTACAAATATTAATTTAATCATAGTGAGATTATTAAAGATTTGACGCCAAACAAAAATCCTTTTTTCTTGGCCATTTCTTTTCTACTTTTAAAAAGTATAATACCAAATTATTTTTATATTTTTTTTAATACAGCCAATTGCAAACTTTCAACAAATGTAAATTCAAAAATTAAAGATATTTAAATTTAAACTAAAGAATCTAAAATCTTTCATAATAGAAATTCATTTATACGAAATACAATTTCTTATTTATTTAGAACTCATATTTACAAATATTAAGGATCATGATTTTAAACTCAATCATAAAATTGCTTATATCCAATATTTCGTAATTTTTCTAATTTTTTTTTTTTATATGTTTGTAACAGCTAAAGGAAAATGTCGATAGCATTACAAAGTATACTTATTCTTCGTCAGCATCAAATTCTGAAACGTTTTAAACATGTCTATCCCTCTGTAAGTCTGTTTGTAAATGTTCATGGTAAACGCTTTTTTAGTTACAATAAATGAGATATCAAACTTAACCAAAACATTGGTTGTTCATATACCTGGTTGTTATCGAAAATGTGCCACTTGGTTTGCAGTGCCAGGTAAATTTTGAAAACTGAAAACTGCAATAGATCGAGAGCTTACATTTTGCCATTTGAATAAAACTACTGGAAATTATACAATTTCAAATTATTTATCTACACCATAAATTACCAAATAACGTCTGGATTATGGGAAGCAAAGATTTTGGCACCAGCGATATATTCATTTTACGTTTGCTATTTTTATTAAATTAAAAAAAAGAAAAAAAGTTGTTTTTAATATTTTTCAAATTTGAAGGCCACAAATTATTTGTTATTTATTGAATCATAATCTTTATACATATATATTTTGCTTATATCTTCCTAACAAACTCAAAAACTTACTTAATTTATGTTTTAATGCCATCAAACAAAGTAACAATTTTATTACTTGTACTTTTCATTTTCTGAGAGTCAACTTGAAATGTAATACGTTTATAGGACAGTTGATAAAATTAGTTTTTACAAATTTCACTACCAACCACACAGAAGAAGAAGAACTCTTATTGAAATTTTTGAATCTTTTAAATGTCCATGATAATAATTATGTAAAATGTTACTCATACGCCCCCTATGATCTTTAAATATCCATGGTAATAATTATGGGAAATGATACTCATACGCCCCGTATGCATTTTATATTAAAAATATTTTCGTTTTCATTATATTTAAACGTCTCACATAAACGTGTCGTGAAATAAAAATATGAAAAAAAAGAAATGATAGCAGTTATTAAAGTGTTTAGAAAACTTCACAAATAAAAAGTTACTGAAACAAGAACAATAGCAAGAATAATCATTAAAAGTAAAACTTGAGAAAACATTTAAAGCACTTGTTATTAAATGCAATCATATATATATATATATATATATATATATATATATATATATGTACCGATAAAGAGATGAATATATTTGAAAAGAAGCTGTTAAGAATTTTCTCCATTTTACTTATGAGCAATTCAACATTCAAACGGTTTCTATTAGCAAACTATCTTTAACAATGCTGCCTCCTTTTTTCACACATTTATATCTCTCTAGTTTCTACTCTTTCTTGTACTTTTTCTATTTATTTGTATATGCATTAAACATAAGAAAAAATAACTTACACACACACACAGTTCGTTCAAACTTATGTTTCCACAACATAGAGCAGCTTAAATTTTTAAATGGACTGCTCAGACATCATTACTAAAAACATACCAACAAAAACGATAGCTGCCAAATATTGAATTACAATTTTGCAATAGTTACTACTATGAACATAAATGAAGACTAAGAATCAAGTAAAACAAATAAAAGAGAAAAGAAATATAAAAAATTCGTAAGAAACGGAAAAGGTACAAATGAATTGTGGTTGATTTTTAAATGCTCCACTTTATTTTACTAAATTAAATTATAATTAAAGGCACCATAAGACACGGTCAGTTATTAAATTTTTTCCGATTTACAAAATGCATTTTAATAACAAATTTATCTAAACAGTCAATGGACAAACATTGGATATTGGACCGATAGACTTAAATCAATCATTTAGAGAAGTGTTGTAAATTCACTTCACATTTTTCATACGCTTAAAACCGTTTCTCTCGCTATCAAAAGTTTTGCAAAATATAAAACGAGAAGGCACAAATGTAGAAAAAAATAAAAGTTATAGGAAAAACTTAGTAATGCAATGGCCAATATTTTTACATACATATATTTATTTGCCTGTCTAAGCAAACAATTTTATAAATATCTTATGTTCATATATGTTGAGTTTTTTTAACTCCCCCCCCCCCCTCTCTCTCTCTCTCTCTCTCTCTCATATGCTTAGACATATCATAGAGACAAAATGGTTGTAGCATTATTATTGATTTTGTTCTTCCAACAATTTTCTTTAAACCGCAAAAACATTTTAGAAGTGTAATCATGAAATTTGAAAAATTTTGTGCGATTAAAGTGAAAGAAAAAAAGAGTTGTAAATTAAAAAAAGCCATCCATGAAAATAAATGTAAGCATCACATTACAAAATTCTATGCTTACTTCCTTCCATTTCTCTCTAACTTTATTTATTTCCTTTAATGTAAGTAAATTAAATAAATAAAAAATAATAACAAGAAAAGGCACAATAATAATTAAAGTTTTTAAAAAAAAAAACTAGAAATAATAAGAAATATGAAAGAGAGAGGGCAAAAGGAAATGAGATAGAAAAAGGAGAAAGTTGAACAAAAAAAAATCTAGAAAAGAAAATAAAATAATAGAAAACACAAATTAATTAAGAGATAAATCATTATAAAACTAAATATTATTCTTGAGGAAGTAGGAAAATAGCAAGAAGAAGATGAAGAGAAATTTTTAAGAAAATGATACAAATAACAAAAGCAAAAAAGCAATAACAATATAAACTTTTAATGATTATGAGAAGGCAAGTACAATACCAAACCCAAAACCCCAAACCCAAGCACAAGCACACACACATACACACACATACACACACACACATACACACACATACATACATATATATATATATAAATAAAGCTCCAATTAATAACTAAATCATTGAAGACAAATTTCAAAAAAAAAAAAAAAGCAATAAGAAGAGAAGACAGAAAGGAAACCCGTTTTTCTTCAGTGAAAGATAAAAGTGATGGCAAAAAAAAATAGTTCTTTACGTTTGTATTTTATATAATTTTCATGTAAAAGTAAAGTAACTTAATAATAAATAAACTCAATTAAAATGCGTATACCCAAGTAAACTCGGAATCGCACCCACAGCCTCAGCCACATCGGCATTGCTCATAGTGAGTTTACATATTTCTCATTTCTCATTTCCACAATTCCTGTTGTTTACAGTGATACCAAACATTTATTGTAAACATGAAATAAATAAGGAAAAACGTTATACAAGAGTGCCAAAAAAAGAAAGGTTAAATTTGTATTTAAAAAAAAAAAAAAAATCTTAAATACTCTTTGCAAAATTTGGAAATTTCTATAGCGTAATAAAAAATTTTAAATATATTTTTCATATTTTCTTTAATGAAAATAATCGTAAAAGAAATTTTTGTCTATGACTAAATCGAGTTCATGATCAATAAATTGATTTTATAAATAAATCGTAAATTTTGCTAAATTTTCCTAAATTTTCCTAAATTTTCTATACATAATGAAGACAGAGAGGCAGGCAGGCAGCCAGTTGGATGAATGCTTAGATACACAAGCAGTAAAGCACATAGTTTAATGGACAGACAGTTATCGTTTGTCCATTATTTCACATGTTTATTATTCAAAAGAAAAAGCCAAATCCAATCGTGTTTTTTTTTTTTTGTTACATAAGCGTATACTTAGCCTTAATATTAAGTAAACAATCAAGTGATGTCCTTTGCAAAACTCCTCTTTCAGTCCATTTCTATAAAAAAAAAAAATATGCGATTTAAATTGTCATATGATTTAAATTCACTTAAAAGAACTACGCCAAATATTTTAAATAATTTAAATATGCCAAAAAGAAAAAAAATATAATTTAAGAGCTACAAACATCTTTCTAAATTGTAAAAATGTTCAAACTCTTTTTCTATAAATTTTTATAAGCATTTCATTAAAATATTAAATCATGCTTATAATTTTTTTATCTTTTAAAAAAAAAGCAACTAAGTAAATTATATTTGGCTGATGGCAAATCTTGGATTCAGAAACTTTGCTTGCATAATTTTTTAATAAACATTGTAGACTAAAAGCCTTCCTTGGTTTTCTATCTTTTGCAGTTTCTAGATGTTGAGCAAAAAAATTACCAAATTTTGCTTAAAATAAATTAGGTGTTCTTAGTTTATGTTGCAGTGTAGGCGTGAGCTTTGAACGATTTATCCTATTTTGAATACCAAACTGCATGCAAAAACTATCAAGCTTAGATATCTCAAATTTTACGATTAGGAGAATGTTTACAAAAAACAAATACACAGATCGACAGATGGAGAGATGGACAGACGGTTAGTCATATCCAAATCAATGTCAATCGGGGCTGACTCTTAATGCTCTTCTTGAAAAGGGCACTCTAAATTGTAATACTTTGAATGAACTTGCAAGCTCATTAAATGAGTTAAGATCTAAAAATATTTTCTTGAAAAATTGTTTAAAAATAATATTCATTATAAATAAAAAAAAAATATTCGTTATAAATTCCAATTAACTAAATGATTCTAACTGGTTCAAAATATTAAGTATTGCCTTATACTCAAATCCTTGTTAGTCTTATATAAGAAAAATAATGAACGAGTTTATTATGAATTTTTTGAATTTATTGAATTTGTATTTCTTAATGCTTAAATATTATAAAATTTTTCAATTTACTTTTTCTATATTTTCAAAATATTTTTGAAAATGTAAAATTTTATTTTAATAGTCATTGTATCTACAAAGAAATCTACAAAGATCCATTGAATAATTATGAAATGAAAAGTATCAATAGAAAAATAAAAAAAATATATGTGAGAGAGTAAGAAGAAAATAAAGTAAAAAAAAAAAAAAAAAAAAAAATGAAGCATTTTGAGCGAAAGAAATCATAAGCAATAAATAAGCAAAATATGCAAAATATGCAGAAAAAGAAAAACGCATTTATTATTATAATTACACAAAAAAGCAAAAACACATTCATACAGAGACCTCTATACGTAATTATATAAATTTATACATGCAATCAATGTAAAATTGTAAAACTATAAATAAAATTCAAATGAAATAAAAGAAAAAAAATATTAACAGAAAAATAAGGAAACGAACGCAATGCATGAATAAATAAAGCAAAAAATATTTAATAAAAACGCAAGCACATGCACACACATACACACACATACACACACATAAATGTATAAAACAAAATAAAGAAAAAATATACAAGAATAAAAAAAAAAAATAAAGAAAAATCATGTAGAAAAAAAGTAAACGTTTGAACGTGTTTTAGTTACGTAGAATTGAAAAAATTGTTTTGTAATAATCAAAAGTAGTAACATTTTAAATGGTATTATATAATTTAATATATAAATATATATGTATGTATGTATACATTTAATTAAATAATAAAACGATATTTCTAAGTAACGTATAATAAAAAAAAAATAATTAAAAAAAAAAAGAAATTAATAAATTACAAAATATAAAGTAACTGAAAGAAGAAAAAGCAGCATATACAAAAATCTCAAAATTAATTTATTTGTAATGAATAAATTTTTATCTTTTATAATAAAAGTACGGTAAGTATAGCCTAGATATGTTGCGGCCCATAAAAAGATAATGTTTTTTTAAATTTGATGCCTTCAAAAACTTCAGGCCTGGTTAACTGCAAATTATGGCTTATATTTTGATATAAAAAAATTTATTTTTAAAAAATGGGATGATAGATAAAATTATAATAAATAAAATACTAAGGAAACATAATTTCAATACACAGATGGGCAGACAGAAATTGATTCTATGCCAATCTTCAAGTTTTGGCCTGCTACATACAACCCTATAAAGTTCTTATAAGTGGCCCAACCAACATTTACCTTAGTTAAAAAAATATGTTTAGAACTGTCTATGAGGGCAACCAATTCCGAGAAGCACATGCTTAACTGGTAGTGGCTCATGAGATGGTAGTTGTTATTCCCCTATCATCAGGGTTCATCATGAGTCACGTGCTCAGATACAAAGATTTAATTTGGTACCACAGAATCACCAGTTTTAATAAAGTCCATTGTAGTGATATTGAGTTTAACTTCGTGGGAGCTGTGATGCCCATATGGCGGGCCTTGCTCGTTCAAACATATATATGCTTGTCGTGCAAGGTCCCATTTCCCGAATAAAATGGTTAGCTGGATAGGCTTATTGAACTAACCAAACTAAGCCAAGGAGTAATTGGAAGGCTCCAAATCTATATACCAAAAATTAAGTTATGTATATAACTATTGCTATTGCAATAACTTTTTGATATATTGGTAAAATGTTCCCTTACAAAAGACATCAATCATTAACTAGGCATTTGAATCCTAACGCTTTCCTAACCATTATTAACTTAATATATAACATTTTAGCCAATAAAATGCTTGGAAATCAATTGATCAAAGCCTTTTTTCTTTAGCAACATTGAAATGAATATACTCTCAGTTTTTCCGTAACCTCAAGTATAATTCAAGCATTACACATTGATATCACGAAATATTTATTTTAATTTTTTTGGAAAAATTTCATTTGTATAATAATTCAAAACTATTTTCAATTAAATCAAACTAAAAATTAATTAACTGGTGTAACAAAGAGCAAAGAGAAAACAACTTGCGAAAAATTGAAATATAAATATTCTAAAAATATTTGGCTGAGGACAAATCTTGAATATCTACCAACAAAACGCTTTGTTATTACGATTCAGATATAAAATTGAAAATTTTGCAAAGGCATAGGCAAGTTACATTATTTTCGGACTAAGAGCCTCCCTAGTTAAGCAAAATTTCAGCTTTCTACCTTTTACAATTTGAAGTTAATGTTCAAAAAATTACCCAGCCATTTGACCACTTCAACTTTATTTTCATAATCAAAATGCCTGCAAAAATATTTCATGTTAATAAAAAATTTGAACTCGATATTTCTAGTTTCATGACCGGGATAATGTTAACAGCATACGGACAAACGGACTTGTGAGAATTGATGACTTTCATATGTAACAAACGTAATGATAAAATGAATATACCGCTGAAAAAAACATAAATGATAGTTAATTTAGATCCCTTATGAGGCAGAATGGTTCTATCAAAATTCATACTCAAAATCATTAACTGAATAAATGTCAACTTGTTTGTCTTTCTGTCCGTTTATACCCCAAACGAGAGTACTATTGAAATGAAAAATAAGTACATGGTACTATTGGAATTTTAGTCATGCGACTTTGATGACAATATTTCATGACCAAAAGAACAAAGTCAACATTTATTGAGTACTCTTTAGTGAAACATTTACTTCATTTAAAGTTTCATATAGTTTTTACCTAAGCCATCTAATAAATCGTGGTATCATACCTCTAGAAACTACTTTAAATTATTTACTGCACTATGCTTTTTTCTTCCATATAATTTTGACCACCATCAAACCATGACTGTTATTTTTGATGACATTTAAGTCAAGAAAATATTTAAACTGATTTAACAATTTTTTCGATAAGCATTTTATTTTGAAAAAAATTACACCATTTCTTTAATGCATACAAAAATTTCAAGCAACTACGGAAAAGAGCTTGAATTTTTGTTCTTGAATTTTTGGTTACCTCAGGTCAAAGTACAAAAAATAATTATCTCCCTTAGCCATTTATAAGGTTTTTACTTATTTCATTTTATTTTATTATTACAATTTTTTTTTTCTTTTTATTTATTATAACTGTTTGCATTTTAGTCGCCATTCAGACTGCTTAATTATGTAAATTTATTTGACGCTAAATAAAAAACTAATCAAAATGCATGCACATTAATAAAAGATCATACATTCACATATACAAACATAGCTATATAAAATGAATTATTATCACACATACACACCCATTTAATATATGTTTATAAAATTTAATTTTTATTATACGCCAAGGTATTGCAAATAAATTAGTTTATCAGTAATTAATTAAATTAAATTAATTTTGTAAAAGTTTATTTAATATTCATTTGTCTATTATAAATAAAATAAATGTAGAAATTTTTTTTAAAAAAAAAAAATATGAATTTTCGAACAATAACAAAACTTGTATTATTTTAAAAATATACTTTGTTTCTTATTAGAATTTTCATGGGAAAAAATAAAATGCGCCCACACGTACGCGTATTTATGAGAATGATTACTCAAATTAATTTAGAAATTTAGAAATAGAAAACTTAAAAAATTTATCTTATTATAATTCAAGACTTTTAAATAATTATTTGTTAGTAAATAAAATTCTATGAAAATTTTTTTTTTTATTTTAAATTAAATAATTGTGTGATTATTATTTGTCTACAATTTATATAAAATAATTAGATTTCTAAGTCTTATATTTTTATTGGGACTAATTATACACTCAACCAAAATTTTATATCACATTTTTCCATTCACCATAAATTTGTAATCTCTGGTTAATGTATAAAGTGTCTTCATGTATTTTCAATTTAAAAAGCGAATTTTTTTTTTTAGATATATTTAAAAAAAAATTTTGAGACATGTAAAAATGTGAGGACTATTTGAAAAAGGGAAAAAAAGCTAAACAATTTACAATGGAGTTTTTGATATACATTTACAAAATTTCCAAAAAGTTACTATTTTTTTTAAGTAATTTCTTTTTCAATTTATATAAAATTTTATGCCATTTACTTTTCATCACGTAGAAAGTGTTTATGATTTTACTTTATTATTACAAATACGTTTAACAAATTTATAATTTTATGTTAAATTTATGAAAAAAAAAAATATGTTAAATATGTGTAATTAATTGATAAATAACTTTTTAGGACACAGATACCTTTTTTTGGTTGTTTCTCGTAAGTCTCATAAATATCAATGTAATTTTCAATAATTTTCAAAGCATTTATTTTCAAAGCTTTATATTTTTTAGGAAAATTGAACATTTTATAAAGTGCTTTTAATTTTTACTTTACTAAAAAAACTAATGAAAAAATTATATTAGGCTCGACTCTAATCTTGGATGAATTACTGAATACAGACATTACTTAAAATACCACAGTGTTGGGGTGTGGATAAATTATTTGAAGTTGTATATATTCGAGTACACGTGGTCAATTTAGATGATATTTTTTGTAGGCTTTATAGAATAATGACCTTTTTATTTTTATGCAATTCCAGACACACAAACTAACGGAGAGAGATATTCGACATTTTCTTTTAAGCATTGACAAATTTTTGTACCCACCAACCAGGTTCACTTGATCCTAATGTAGTAGTCAAGGTTGTAAAGTTTATTTCATAAACGTTTACTACGCCTTGCCTCGAATTCATCTAAAATTCATATGCTAAAAATTTAATTTTTCTATGTTTCGAAAAGCTTCATATATGAACTAATCTAGATTATATACTTTCTGAAACACTTTTATACTAGGTCAAATGGCCACGGTGCAAAATCTTATTTTTTTAATCCCCAAGCAATACATTAGACTAATGGGTAGGACTTTCCTGGTATTAATTTCCTATTAATAAGTTCCGCATGAAAAGACCCAATAAAGCGAAAGGTCATATCATAAGACGCCAAGACACTAAACTGCTTACAAATGCCGAATATGGACACCACAATAATAACAAAGAAAAGAAATCTTATACAGGCAGTTTTGGCATTTTGAAAAAATTTTGAAAAAATTTGGCCAAGAAAAATTATTTTGAAACTTAGAAATCTAGTACATAGGGAAGATATAGTTTCACCATTTAATCGGTTACCGCGTCGTGTACATCTTGAATCCTCAATATAACCTTATTATAAACACTCAGCTGGACTTAAGATAGACATACATTTTAATGTATCTATAGACTCAGAATAACTTTTCGAATTGATTTAGACCTGGTAATTGGTCCGTCTTCTTTACAATATGACCATGTAAATTTTTGATACTGTTGCACTTTGTAGAAAGAGACAATTTTATTGAAAATGCTTAAAATTGGGCAGTTTTTACCACAACTCACCAAAATAGTAACTTTCTGACAAAAATTATTGCCTGGACATAAATTTTCAATTTGTTTAGCTTTCAATAGCAATAAGCACACTTTGAAATTTTGACCAAGTAAATATAAATAAATTGTATACAAATTGATCTATTTTTTTAATTCTCTAAGTTAACAAAGAAGGCAGCTTCGACAGACTCTAAGTGCCTCAATTTTTTTTTTTATTATTATTTTATATTTTTTATCTTTTGTTGTATTTTTCGTTTTTTTTTTTTTAGATTTCTGTACATGCATTTTTTTTTGTTGGTTTTTTTTCTCTCATTTTATTACATATTTATTATAAATTGTATTTTATAATAATAAACCTTAAACTTATGACTTTAATCTATAAATTTAAGCTTAGACGTGAGACATTTAAGTAAAACTTATATTTAATAAATATTTTAAAGACTAAAGAAGTAAGAAACTTCCATAAAACATAAACATAAACATTTTAAACTTAATAATTCAATTTAATTTGAAAATTTTTATGAATTATGCAAGTAATGAAATTTAAAATGATTTTATTAACTAAGTTATGAGTTAGTATTTAATTTAGGCAAAGATATTATTGTTAAGATACTTTGATATAACCAATTAAACTTAAAATAATAATAATCTTAAAAATTATAGATTTTTTCAATAATCTTCCTTTACTTAAAACAAAACCTACAAAAAAATTGATTGCCACTTAAATCTCTATATATGGACCTATTCATAAATGAATGCATAGATTTAATTAAGTTAAGGGAAATTGTTCTTCTTTTCCCTATTAATTTTTTCAAGTAATTTTTTCTTTTTTTGCATTATTTAAATTAATTTTTAAAAAACGCTTTTTGTAATTTTAAAAGTTTTGTGGAATTATCTTAACAAAAACTGAAGCCAAATAAAAAATTTTACGAAAATGTAAAATTATTGAAATAAATTACTCCAACTACTCAATTAATTTCGGTTAATTTAAAAACAAGTGTTTAACAACTAAAAAATATACCAAAAATTCATTATGGAAATTCTGAATTTTAAAATCGTAAAATTTTTAAATTTTTTTTTTTTTTAATTTGTTTAAAGTAAAAAAAAATTTTTTTTAACATTTATTACATACTTTGCAATAGAAATATTTAGACAATTAACAAATGCTATAAATCAACAAATAGAAAAATTTTAAACAAATTTTAAATACTTTACATTACATTTACATTACATTTACATTACATTTACATTACATTACGCATTTACTTAGAATTTTAAATAAATCTTTAGACAAATTTGAAAAAAATATTTATTAATATTGTTTATAATTTTTTGCAATTAATTAAAAAAAACTATTTACATGGACAGAAAAGTAATGGACGGACAAACACATACATAAAGAAATACACATACATAAATTTAATCAGGCAATGATACCGATATGCTTTAAATAAATGTGGCATTACATTAAGCATCATCTTGTGGATCTTATATATTTCTGCATACATTTCCCTATAACTTCTGGTTAATACCAGAAGTGGTAGATTTAGATTTAACTAAATTTAATATACCTATGTGAAGGTAAAAGCCACAATAAATATTTAATTCATATAAATAAACTCAATTCATTTCACTAAATACATGTTACAACAATACAACAACAACAACAACAACAACAACAACAATAATAATAATAATAATAATAATAATAATAATAATAATAAGAAAAAGTGACGATTATGATGATAATGATGACTCTGAACAAATACCATAGACCTATAGAAAATATATGCCTATTTGTATATTTTTTATATGTGTATATGTGTATGTATGTATGTATTACTTATTTATCTATTTCTTTTTATAGAAAACATTAATCATCATCTCTAACCCTTATATATATTTCTCTATTATCAATTATTACTGAATAAAACTTTGTTGGTTTTGCCAACATACAACAAACAAAATTAAATAAAAAAAATATCAGTAAACACAATTTTTTCTTTTTTTTTTTTTTTTTTTTTTTTTTAAAGTAAATGTAAAAGTATGAAAGGTATAAATACAACTCATAATACTACAAACATTCTCTAGTTATTCAAGATGATTTGAAAGAGACGAGCAAATTTTAATTTTATAAATTTTATTTATTGTAAATTGCAAGTGAATACATGAAAAATGTGCCTCAATTCAGTTTATTTGTTTGTTAGGTCATATTTTTTTTTTTTTTTTTTTAATATTTCTTTAATATAACTCTGTTGTTTCTACATTTATCTTTGACAGCCTATCCATAAGTAATGAAAAATATATTCATCTCTATAACATTTAAATAAATATAAATATTTCTTCTTTTATGTTTATATATAAATTTGTCATACTTCTTAGACTTTATAAGCACAAATATTAATTAAATGAAATTTTACAGAATAGATAACATTTTTCAGAGAAACTTTTTAATTAAAAATTCTCTTATATATATAAATAAAAAAATAATATATATACATACATACATATATATATATATATATATATATATATATATATATATATATATATATAGAATCATATTTATTTATTTATTTATTATAAATTGCAAATAGAAATAAATTCTTCATAAATTGTATGGTAAGAAAAAAGTAAAAGGAATTGTACAAAATCTTTAAAATAGTTAAACTTTTCCAAAAAAAAAATTAAAAGAAAAAAAAATAATTGTCAAAACCTTCATAATAAAACTTTGTAAATCTTATGAATCTTTAAAAGTTAGACATTCAAATTTCATTATGCTCTAGCAATTTGGTTTCAGTTTACATAAATTTTAGCATAATTTATTACGCCAGAAACTTAAGCAGCCTTGCTATGGATCTTAGATTTTTCTTACAAATAATAGCCACATAAATATAATAAATTTTGGCCAAATGAATTGCCAATTTTTTCTCACTTTTAAATAGTTTTGTCTACCATTGTAAAATGTGTTAAAAAAAAAAAAAAAAAAAAGTCAGAAAATGCTATAAAAATTCTAAACTAAAGTTAAAAAATTTTGAATTTATATTAATTTGAATAAAATTTTTTATAACAGAAAAATTCTTTACAAATGATACGTTGTAAACCAAATTTAAATAATTTTATTTAATAGATCAAAAAATAATGCAAAAATCATTCAAGTAATGTACATATTGGGATTTTCAGTTTCTTAAACTGAAAACTTGGACAAAAATTAAGTGGTATCAGAAGAAGATTTTCTTAAAAATATGATACTTCTTAAAAATAACTCAATCAAGAACTTACATAAATTTTAAAGTACATAAAATTGATCTAGATAAAATACAACAAATTCGATAGATAAATGTAATTAACATTCAGCTAAAATTCTATCTATGTAGAACTGGGCAAACTTGTCCAAAAAAAAAATTTACTGTAAAAATTTATTTAAAAATAAATATAATTTTTATGGGTGTGATAAGTAATAACTTCTCATTATTTCTAGCATACACTTTTAACTACAAGTTCTGGTCTACAGAAACTAATGGGTAAATTTATATATGGCAATAGACAAAGTCTATTTTTACGTTACACATAGCTCATCAATTTAAACATATTTATAATTGTCTTTCATCCATAAATTCATTATAAAAGTATAAATTACAATTTCATACAATTGGATCAGTGAGCGTACTTTGGCCGAAATTACGTATCACCAAGGGCACTGCCTATGTAACACGCCTATTTTCTTTATTAAAAAAGTTAAAAAATCTAATGCACTATTTTTATATTATTATTTGTTTCACTTTTACGATTTCGCTCTTCTCATATAAAGAGCTAAATAGTTCATTCAAATATTGTACTTTATTCAATTTATTGACTTATTATTCATTTTAATTAATATCTAAATTAAAATAATTTAGGCAAACTATATTTTGCTTAGGCCTACCAACCAGACACTATTTAAGTCTTTATATTACAAACAGATAATTTCAATAGACGATTTTAACGATCATTTTAAAAAAAATGACCTTAATATTTTTTTAAAATTTAAACTTTCCATCTGTTGCAGTTTTCAAATTATACAAAAAAACCTACAAATTTTTTTTTAAGTAAACAAAATTTTTCTTAGTTTATATTGCATATCAATTTGGCCCATTTTCAATACTAATCAATATACATTAATTTTCAATGTTTTTACCAAATTTCTGGCATCTCCAAATTTATCTTTTAGGCGTTACAAACGTATTAATCAAAGTAGTATACCATCCTCTACGTTTGAATGGCGGTTTCGATGACACAGGATTTGAATATGCTATATCATTTGATTATAGAAATTTTTTTAGAGGTACTTTCTAAATTCACATATAAATATTAATTAAAGTAATTAATTAGCAATTAATTATTTAAACTAATAATTAATTAAGTTAATTATTTCATAGAGAATTCAATGATTATAAAATACAAATTAAAAAATTAAACGTGTACTTTGTAAAATGCGCTTTTAAATGAAAATTTAACGAGATTTATGTTTTATACTGCACTTACAAAATAAACAAGTTACCGAAATTACCTTTTCCAATTATTTAAGCCTTTTGAAAATGTAATTGACTTAAGAAAAAGAACAAGTAAAAAAATTCCAATTTGGCTGAAACTAAACTTTGGATACCCATCACCCAAAACGCTTTAACAAGATGTTACTGAAACTGCTGCAGTCTCAAATTAACAACAAAATAATTTCCCTTAGAAGAAATTATTAGCCATTATAGACCAATGGCTTTAATTATTATATAAAATTTTAGCTATCTAGGAGTAAAATTAAAAATATAGGGGTGTTCTTAATTTATGCTGCACTCTTGTAGCTGCATTCTCTGCCCGATATTATTCTTTACACTCTATGGCAACTTGAGTTCAGGAACATTCAATTTGAGCCCTTTATCTCCTTGTTTGCGACCAAGGACAGACTGACAGACATAGTTAATTGATACAGAATTTGATGCTAATCTAGAACCACGTATGTACCACGTAAAGTTTCCGATATTTTTTTTTTAATTTTACAAATACAATAACCAAATGAATATACCTTCTAGTAAACATAAACCATTGCTTTTCAGCATAACATAACAAAAAAATAACTAAAGTTCAACTAAAGTTGAAGTTGAAGGACACTTTGAAAAGAGCACAAGAAAATAAATGTAAACCTTAAAATATAAAGCATTAAAATATAAACTAAATGAAAAGCAAAAAGAAAAAAGTGCATCTAAATAGCTGCCAGTAATATAATATTTTATAAAATTATTTGGCCATCAGTTAGAGAATGCAAAAGTTTCAAAGTATTACCTTTGCAATGGTTTTAAAACCTTTTTTTTTTTAAGGCTTAGAGATTTTAGCTACTGCCACTGAAATATAATATTATCGTACCTTCTGGCTTAAGTCAAAACGCTTGGTGTAATATGGACAATAGCAATTCCAAAAAAAAATTTCATCATAAAGCAAAAGTTTGACAATTAAAGCCGACTTGAATAATAATGCTAAAAAACCTGATCTCAATTAAAATGAGAAAAATTTTTTTGTGATTTTTGAACAATTTCTTGAGATCTTTCGAAAAAATTTTTACATGAATTACACATTTGAAATTTTTTAGGCAAATAAATTAAATAGAGAAGTTTCTGAAAGAAATCGCAATAAAACACTATCATCTTGATCATCTGCAAACAACAACAAAGTTTAAATCAACAGCCAACAAATTAAGATAAAATATCAAGTAGAACTAGTTCATTTGGCGCAGCAGTTATAACGATTTTCTAATACAAATCAATTAAAGTAAAATAAGCCAGTTTGAGTTGATGGTTAGAGGAAAAATAATTCGTATTAATGAAGATACGAGAAGGCTTTGCCATTTCATATCAAAAGGAATTCGTATAGCTCCACAATTTTCTAAAGTAAAATAATAATCGAAATGCAAAGTGTTTTTACCACTTTTATTTATTTATTTATTTTAAAATAAATTATTTTGAGTATCAATCAAATGCTAGAGCAAAAGAAATTTCACTTTTTGCTTTAGCGTTTGCTTGATATAAAGTACCATTAACAACAATAAAGCCAAAAAAATTTCATTTTTCATACTACAATCATAATTTTAGAATGGCAACACTGTATTTGTATATTTATGATATAAAATGCACATATACAACTATAATTTTTTTTCCATGTAGCTTAAGTCAATATTTTTGTTGGCTGCACTGAACTATTTCTATTTCTATTTACATGTCCATGTATATGTACATGTATATGTACATGTATATAAAAGTGTATTATAAAGTTGTGTAAATAAAGAATTGAATAAATATCATAAAAAAACTAAACTAAATGAAATGAAACTAAAGAGAAAACTTTAAACGTTTCAAGAAGCCCACAATTGTAAAAGAAAAGAATCATAAATTATTAAGTTATTTACATGAAAACGAAATTTTTATGAAAATTGAAAATTACATTAATTTTACATTGGTGTAATTTTTAATTTTTAAACAAATTCCAAGCACTTATCTCAAAAATTCTATTAATCAAGCAATTGCATGTACTTTATATTTTTATTTTTGCTAGCAATATTTTAAACTTTTTCCATAATAAAAGTTGGCAATCAATTAAAAAAAAAAAAATACTGTTAATCTCAATAGAATCTCTAAAACATTTATTTAAAAATTTTCATTCAAATAATCAACTTTGAAAATGTTTAAAATTTAACTTCACTTAGGCACTTCATAATAATTTTAATGGCCTTTTGCAAAGTTCAATTCTAAATAAATTGAATGCATTTGAATTGCTTAAAAATTTCTATGCTCGTTATTTTTTCTTAAAATTCAAAATCATAAGTCTTCTCTTCTCTTGATTTATTATATAAGAATATTTCTAAAAGGATAAATATGCTTTTGAAAAATGATTTAAATTAATGAAATGATAATTTCATGCAAAAGAAATAACTTTAAATGGTAATTATTTCATGGGCTACTGTCTTAGGAAAATCCGTTCCCTTAAAATGTTTTCTTAAATAATTTGAAAGTGTCACAATTCTTATACTTTTGTTAAATAAATGAAATATATTTCTTAAAGTGGCATAACTCTAAAATATAAGTTAGCCATTTCATGGCTACATCAAACATATGATTCAAAAAAGCCTCAACTCTTGATTTTTGTAATTTAAATTTTCTCAATTAAATCAATGAATTGTGCCGCCTTTTAGATATTATGATCTTATCAGATGATAAACTGAATTCAATGCCTACTAAGTATAAAATTGAGAGACTTTAAAAAGACATTTAAAGTTTTGAGTTTACCCTTAAAACTTTTGAAATTTTAACTTTTATTATTTAAAAACTATAAAATTTGGTACCTATTTAAAACCAACTTACCATTTGTGTTTTTAGATCAATAACTTATTGACATACATGGTATTACTTAATATTCTTGAGTAAATATTATTCAACAGTACTGACCATTATTTAAAAAAGAATTAACTAAATGAATCACTAAATGGAACCAACTAAAATTGAGCATCACTTATACAGCAATAAATAGAATATCCTTGAGACATATTTTACTAAATGGTTTATAATAGAGAAGAGATGAGCAGAGAAAAATCAGAGGATATACAATTATAAATTGCCAAATAAAGTATAAGAATAATTAAAATATTTAGAGAAAGACAAACGAAAAGTATTCAATGTAATTTTTCATTTTTAAGACCAATAGACAATGTTGAAAAAAAATCTCTATGCAACATAACATTGTTTCATTGTAATTTGGTTTAAACAATTTCTTAAACACTTTCCTTTATTTTACTTACATTCTATATTTCATTTATTACATTATTCTTTCAATTTTTACTTTCAATTCAATTCTTGTAGTTGGCATTTTCTTTCATTCATTTGTTAAAGTTTATGAAATTTTCTTGTCATTTCTCCAAATGTACTACTTTTTTATTTATATACATAAATTTGTTTCATAGTTAGTTAGTTTTTAAATGTCAAAATGATCATCAGTGCATCTCTAAAAGTAATATTTATTCAGGCTGATAATGTAAACAATTATAAATACAGTGAATATAAGGAAATAAATTAAAATGGAAATTCAAATGTAAAATGAGATGAAAAAAGAAAGTTATTAGCAAAATTAGCTTATAAAATGAAAGAAGGGAAATGGTAAATCAGTAAAAAAAAACTTATAATTAAAAAATAACTTGTAACTTTTAATACCATTTTAAAAGTATTGTTAATTCGTTGAGTTTTGATGAATGCTGTAAAAAAAAAAAAAAACGAAAAACTAGAAAATTTTTATGCCTTAACTGCAACAGGTTTTTAGGGGTAGAGTAATATTTTTTTAAGGTACCAACACCAGAATGAAAATATATGATGCATGGTATTGCAGTTTAATTAAAAGTAAAAATTAAAGAAAATATGATTAAAAGTCTTGCAAAGATATTGTTAATTTTGCTTCTTTTTCAAATAGACAAATCAGTTTTATAAGACAAAAAAAATTCACATGGTGAACGGAGAGACAAACATGTCTGGATCCATTCAGCATTTAATGCGTATCAAATATATACTTTTTAATATTCCTGATGCTGCGTTCATGGTATTACAAACATAATGGCAAAATGAATATACCTCTAATTTTTGAGTGGTGGCTATAAAAAGTGAATATTTAATGTAATTTTAAAATTTTTTCAAAAGTAATATATTTAAAATTCAACTATTTGCCCGTATAATGATTTTTTTTTTCAAAAAAAAACTTTACTTGGGAAATGGTTGTAAAATTAAACCAACCGATCGAAATTATTGTTAAAATACAATTCAGCGGCAATATACGTTAAAATATATTTAAAAACGTAACTTTTTTACGAAAAACTTTATATGGAGCGTAGTTTTAAAAAATGTTCCAACTTGACCCATTTTCAATAGGGGGCGACCAATCCCGAGAAGCACCTGCTCAATTGGGAGTAGCTCATGAGATGGTTTTCTGATCCATATCCATCAGGGGGCATCATGAGTTTCACGAGATCAGATCCAAAGATTTAATTTGGTACCACGGGATCACCAGTTTCATATTTGCCCATGTGGTGATGTTGGAATTGGCTTCGTGGGGGTTGTGGTGCCCATGTCGCGGGTGCCATTTGTCGTGCAGGGTGCCATTTCCCGAATAAAATGGCTAGCTGAGTAGGCTTATTGGGCTAATCTAATCTAAGCCAAGGGGTAATAAGAAGGCTTCGAATCCTTACACCAAGGATTAAGCTAACTAGATGAGGTGCAATAGTGCCTTTAAATTGGAAGCTAGTCGTGACGGTGGCATGCACGTGATGTGTCGTGTCTACCAACGCTAGCGATCATTAGTATGTTTATACCATGCATTTGAGCCTTCACGGCAGGTATTCATGTAAAACACTAACTGTATGACCCATTTTCAATATTGTTAGTTTTTGGGACAAAGCACACTCATGTACCAAGTTTCATTAAAATATTTCGAAAAATTAAGAAATCTTGCTTGATGAAAACTTTACATGGACAGACGGATGCACAAACTTAAATCATTTTAGAAAGTCATCTTGAGTCGATTGAAATATTAAAAGGTGGGTCTATCTCAATTTTTTTTTTTGGGCTATTACAAACACCTGCACAAAACTTATAATACCTTTACCATAAATGTCATGTTACACAAATTAGGCACGGCCAATTTTTCATATAGTCATAGAAACTGGTTTGCAAACTGGAAGGGCAAATTTAAATTTTATTAAAATAAGATTTATGTGACCATGGCTTAAATGTATAACCCAAATGTTCGAGTAAAGATTTAAGCTTACTATTTATTTCTATTACGATATAACCAAAAATATGAAAACAAACAAAAGTCGATGCTGAATAATTTTAAAGTAAATTAAAATAAATTAAAGTAAATTGTGGAATGATATAAATAGAAATAATGCTCAAAAAAGTACATCACAATAGAGGTAGTCTTACTTTAGAATGTACTGCAGGCATGACTTTTTACCGATTTTACTCAAGGGCTGTCATTATTTTCCGTTAACTTTGAAAGTCGTTATCCTTACTTTTGCAACAAGCAGAAGGACTATGTAGACTCAGAATTTGGTGCTAGACAAGATTATTTTGGCATTGCTTTCCGCGTTTCTAAAATTGTTAAGCCCCACTTTTTCGTGGTGAAAACAAAGGCTCAACTTTTAAATTTTATAATCAGAACCATGTTTAGGAGTAAGACGTACTGTTAAATAGTTGTAAAACGCTTAAATCAATTTAAAACTTAATGTTAATTTTTGAGGCCTTCCTATGAGTGTTACAAACAGTTTAAACAAATGGTTATTTCTTTAATTGTTTGATGTAAAATAGATTCCTTAACTTAACACCTAAATTCATGCATGATTTAACATGGCCAACATGAGTTGCCTACAGCACATGAAATATCAAAAACTATGTACAAATATTTATGTGACTGCCATTTATTTACAGCCGAATGGTATCAGAATATTGTTAAAATTGTACCATTAGGGATTTTACCTTTTTGCATTATGAGGCAAAATATAGACTAAAAATACACATGGCAGTCATTGCTCTGATTTAGGTACAATTGCTGAAACATTTAAATAAAACATAAAATGCTCATAAATATAAATATTCATAAGAATATAAAATATCATACCAACAAGCTGAAACAACAAATTGCTACAATTCAAAAGTTTTGTAAATATATGTAATTTATACGTATATCTATAAAAATAATCTTATAGATAAAAATAAAATTTTTTTTCGTAAATATATTTTTAATAATTTTTGAATAAAATAAATATCTAAATAGAATATTTGTATAGTAATGAATCATGTGGACCTTCTTCTAATCAACATTCAGAGATATATTTTTAAACAATTTCAAATTCTGAATTTATATGTCAGACAAATGTTGTCATACTTCTAAAATGCACTGGCAGAAATTTTTTTATTTACGACATGTAGATTGATATTGAAAATGGATCTAATTGGTTAAGAAGCACGCCTACTGTATAAATAAAACTTGTATACATAGAACATTAGAACCCTTTGGGTAATAAAGTTTAGTCTTCTCATGGCAAGCCTAAAATTCTTTAATTCTTTTTAATGTTTGCCATTTATTCATTGCTCGGATGGAGAGTATTTAAAACATGACCAAAGCGAAATATAATTTTTTTTTCTTGTTTTAATTTAAGTTTAAAATAAAAAGTTCGATTAGAATTTTATGAAGTAAAATGATTGTATTTTGTTTAAGTATTTTATAAAGTGTACATGGTCACGTGGATAAAGCCATAACATTTCAGATTTTCAATGTGCTAACTTCAAGTGTATCTATTGAGATACTTTAAAATTTCTTTAGAATCTTAAATTTTAAATCAATTGAATTTTTTTTAGTTTGTGTTAGTTTAGCAAGATCAAAAAGTGATCATTAGGCTAGAAATTATCAAACGATCAAATGATAAAATAACTGAAGATATTACTAACATAGAGTTCTATGTCCAAGTCTAAAAAGTAGACATTTTCTGAAATTGCGTGCTTTAATGTTTTATTTTTAAAGCTAAGTTCTCAGACTGAGTGCTAAAACTTAACCATTTGACGAAATCTACTGTTTGAGTCAAGCTATTTCGATTCCTCCACAAGGCTTCAAAAATTTTAATAGATACCCATAAAAAGTAACCATTTGATGAAATCTACTGAATTTGAGTCAATTGTACTTGTTACTCGTATTCCGATTCAAATAGTAAATTGCATATAAAATTGTAATTTTAAGCTCCTGTCTTAAGTTTTGTATTTTAACAAATTCAAATAACTTAATCATCCTGCAAAAGTTTGCAGGATGATTATATTTTTATTTTCTCATCATATGTAAATTCTAAATTTTCAAAACGATTTTTTTTCGTTCAATCAATATATTTTTTTTTTGTTGTTTACTATTTTATTTGTTTATTTTTTTAATTTCTTTTTTATTTTGTATTTTTTTTTTTTTTTGAATAATTGGCAAAATAGTTTTTTCTTGCCTTTTTTCCTTCATCTCTCAATTCTACAATAATTGAATAACCCAAACTGCTAACATGTCCAAATAATTGTTTATTTACATTTACATTGATTTTAAAATTGTACAAAAAAAATATACAGAATGCAATGTAAACAAAAATGTTGGCTATCATGTAAATATATTTGGAATGTCGTTTAAGAAAAGTACCTTTGCTGAAAATAATTTGATAAAGCAACAACAAGAAATAAGACTTTTATAAACGATCTCATTCATTCAGATAATTTATTTAAAAAATGAATAATTAAAAAGTAAAGTAAAAAAATAAAGAGTCAAGAATTTGAAATATCTAGAAATTTTTAGAAAATTATTAGAACTGCATGAACAAGCATAAATAAACAGATTTAAGTCGTTTTATAAAATTTTACGGTATCTAATTTGTATATCAAAACTTTTTCTTGTTTAGGCTTCAATAAACTATTTTATAAATGATGCTTGTGATATAAGTAATAATAAATATTCTGAGTAAAAACTCAAATGAGAATATTTTCAAAATAAATCTAAATAATTTTAATAAGTTATAATAAAAATGTCGCTTCTGATAACAATTAATTAACCAGACATTAGATAAAATTGCATTCAAAAGCTTATTCTTACAATTATCCCATAACGCTATTTCTGAACTCTCTTACTCTCACTTTCTCTACTAGTTGCCTTAGAAAAGTACTCTCATGATTATATTAAGCGACATTAGAATTTTGTTTTATTTTCTGTTTTTACATTTTCTCTTGGTTTGTTGTAAACACAATAAGTAACGGTTTTTAAGTATAATTCGTTATTTTGTTATTTTTGGTTTGGCACAACGTTGATGCTGCTTTTGTTTATTTTTTATTTTATTATTATGAATATTGCTGTTATTGTTGTTGTTACAAACAAAGTTAAATAAAATAATGAGAGTATTATGATTTCTCTATTTTTCTCTTTGCTTTTTCCAGTTATTTATGTCTGCCATTTTTCTTTTTCTTTGTTTCCTTCTTTTTATGGCATATTATAGTGCCGCACACATTCATATGCCCAACCGCGTGTGTATATTCTATACAAAACTATTATAAAACTAATAAAAATGCTAATTTTAAAGCAACAACTAAATAGATGCTACGTTTTTTTTTTTTATATTCTTTAATTGTCTCTAGTTTTTTCTTTGTTTTTTTGTTGCTTTCCTTAGCTTAAGCTTCTAAACTTTCAAATTACGTCTTGCATATGCATTATGTTTGGAAAATGGTGTTGAATTTATTTAAAATGTTTTTATTTTTAGGCTTATGCTTTGGTTTTCCTCATTTTTCATGAAAGTTATAAAAAAAAATTTTTAATGAATGCCTTAATGGCAATTATAGAAATAAAGGTAGCAAAAAGTGTTAGTGGAAATAAAAGTTGAAATGGAAAAAGTGTAACAAAAAGGTCTATGTTTACTAAAAGGAATTTATAACGAAAATTGCAAGGTATATAATAAAAGAATGATTTTAAAACGTGCAGATATTAAATTATTTGCATATTACAACAAACACTTTATTGGCCTTTTTTTTTTATACAATAACGCAGCATCATCTCCGTTTGCATGTATGTATGTGTATGTACGTGTGCATTCATTTAATTCTTTTTGTGAACCTTTGCTCGTTTGTTGTTTAGTTGCATGTTGCTTGCATGTGTTTGCTTACACAAAATTCATTTTTAATGAATAATTTTTTTCACACGCTTGTCAATAAAATGCTGATACAATTTAATAATATTAAAAAAATTATAAAGAATAACAATGGAAATTATAAAAATTACAACAATTACAACAACAACAAATTGTAATACATTAGAATTTATGCTGATTGTAGTAAATACTTTGGCATCACTCTACCGCCTCGTCTGGCCTCTGAATATTAAACGTTTATCATAATTAAAACGGTAAAAATGCGAAAGAGAGAAATTTCCAAAAATTTATAAAAAAAAAAACCTACAAACAGACAAACGTACAAGCTTTTGATAGTGAATAAAATTTAGTATATATAAAAATTTTTACTTCCTCGTTTCCTCACTTCTCAATTGTGGTTAAGAAAAATTCAATTCTAATTTCAGCCATAGACTTGAGAAATAAATTTCAATATTCTGAAAAAACAAGAAAGTATTTTTTTCCCAAAAAAATATATTCATATGTAATTGAAAAATTTTTAACCCAAACTAAGTCTGCAATAACAATTTTTGCTAAAAAAAAAAATTTCTAAATGCTAAAATTTTTTTTTTTTTAAAACAGTTTAGAATAAAATTGATAAACATCAAATTATATTAAGTCTTACGATGCTTAATTAATTAAGTAATTAATTATATCATTAATTTTAAATTTATTGTCAATCGACAATTTTGTTTTAATATTTTTAAATCGATATCAAGCAATTAGGAAATTTTTTCAATGTTAAATGGGCAAAACTTAAAATGCAAAAATCTTCGATTCAATTTAAAAATAATTTTTTTTTTTTTGTATGTTGAAAGCTTTTCTTACACTTTTTGTACACTAAGCCATTACATTTAAGCTTTTTGACTAAAAGGAATTAAACATAAGAAAATTTCATTTCCCCAAAGCAATTCATTTTTACTTTACCAACAACATTTTTGATAACTATCATAAAATCTGATGAAAATGGAAATTGTTTATTGCTTCTAATGCTAAATGCCATCCACGTATGCCATTTCAATCCATACAAGTAAATAATCAAACAAAATTTTTTTTTATTTTATTATTTTATGTTTTTAATGTTTATTATTGTTACAATCGTATTCTAATATAAATATTATCATTATTATTATCAATAACGATGAATAACGAAGGTAAAGAAGCGAAACAAACAAAGGCTGACAATTACCAGCTGATACCAATAATGTTGATGCTGGTATTAAAAATTTTGATTTGCCATGAAAATATAAATTTTCTCTTTTTGATTCTCTTACATTTTCTTTTCACTTCTCGCTTTTCCTTTAGTTTATTTATTTGTTTTTTTTTCTTTTTTTTTTTTTTTTTTTTTTGGAAGGACCAAAGATTCTCTCATCTTACTTAGCCTCTCATCTTACTTCAGTGATATAATAACAAAAATTTATATTTTCTATATCCACCATTCAGACAATTATGCTAGAAATTATATTTAAAATTTTGTGCAACAAAAGTGTGGTATGGCCCAATAGATTCTTAAATCTTTGTGATGCTCTTGTAAAATCATAGAAACAATAGAAGTTTATGCTGGCCTCATTTTTAAAATGTATAAGCAAATATTCCTTGATACAACGATTTGCCCCATTTCAATATCAATCAACCTTACAAGAACTTCCAATCCAAAAGCCTACCTAAGTGCCCTTAGAAAAAATTCAAACATATAAATATTTAAATTTATAAGGAATTTGAAGCCTATCAAGAACTTTTTTTTCTACATATTTCAAACAATTTAATAAAACCTAGAGAAACCTACAGATATATAGACCTATGGAAGTATGCAGGCTCACAGATAAAGACATAGAATAAAGCAAAGTATCGAAATGAACAGATTACGATACTTTGACAGTTTAGAGTTTAAAATATAGAAAAAAAAACGTAAAAATCTGTAATGAATTTGTAAAAATGCATAAAATAAATTTAAAGGTAGTAAAATCATTACAGTTTAGATTTCATTTAATTTAAATTATCATCCAATACATTTCCTTTTATTTGAGCCTTTAAATTAATGAGAAAATTATATTTTGCTGAAATAAAATTTTCGATATTTTCATTTATTTATACATTTTTCAAATTGCCAGCAAAAAAAAAAATAATAAAGTAAACAAAAGCCGCTTTCAATTTACTTTGCACTAGGGTCCTATTTTTTAAACGATTTAGCCAACTTTTAATTTTAACCAATATATATAAACTTTCAATGGTTTTGCCAAGTTTGAAATTGCCAATTATTTCTTTACGTTAGAATGACACGAACGAATGTATAGATATGTCTAAATCGATACAGAATTTGTATCGATTTTTTTTAGTTTCTAGTTGTTACAAAACTAATAATAAAATGAGTATAACCTCAAACTCAAACTCTGGATGTTGAATGTAAAAAAAAGTAGATTAACAAATGGAAAAAGAATTAATAGAATGCAAAAAATTTATAAATGAATAATTAACTGATTGCTTGACTGGTTCGAACTTTGCTCATTAGCAATGAAATGGCTTAAGCATTGTTTCAGATTACATTTACAATTACTTTAACAAAAAATTTTAACTTAAATTATAATTTTTACAAAAAATTTTTACTTACTATAAATTTTTCATTGTTCCTCTTAAAATGGTTTAATTAGTTTACTAATCAGACTAGTTATTACATGGAATTTTTTGTACACTTGAAATTGGTCAAATTTAAATGCAAAAGTTCTTGATTATTTTCCAAGGAAGTTATGCTATTTAAAGTATTACTTAAGTATTGTCCATTTATAATGATCCTTGAAAATATACTTAGTGAAATAATTTAATCAAAATTTTTTTCTAGGTAACAGGAAAATAAATGTTCAAGTTGAAATTATTTATAATAAAAAAAATAAAGGATTCAAAGGACCTAATATCATCCAATACATTTCCTTTTATTTGAGCCTTTATATATTATCGACTTAATTGAGTCGCATCTTCCGCATGAAAATAAACTGCACTTAAGCGATTTTCTTACTTTTGAAGAAAAATTGAGAAACTCTAAATAAATAAATATTTTACGAATAAAAGTATTTTACGAAATAAAGAGCGAAATGTGTAACTATGTGTGTGTGTGTTAATATTCTATTGATTGTAAAATTTTAAATATCGATAGCAAATTTAGCAGAAGAATTGAAAGTTCTTGCCAAATGGTTCATATGGAAAGAAAGTCAAATCGATGAAAGGGCTATTCCAGTAGTGTTATCTAAAGTGAAATAAGAAAGGTATGTGTACAAAATAAATAGAGTTTGGATACATCTAAAAAAGTTAAAGTTGTTGTCGGTTACGTTTGTCTTGTAAAACCTAAATTTCATTCTCTTTACCAGCGTTTTTAAATTAATAGAACGTGAAGTTAGAAAAAAAATGGCAAATAGTCTGCGATAACATTATGATTTTAATTTTTTAAAAACTTTACACTTATTTGGTTTCTTTAAGGATCTTTCAAGTAAAAGTAACGTAACAAAACAAATAACTTCAGCTTCATAGAACAGAATAATCATATAGACAAAAAAGTATTAGGCACAAGCATTTATTGTCTTGGATTTTAAAGCTCCTAAATCTTACATCTCTCTCTCTCTCTCTCTCTCTCTCTCTCTCTCTCTCTCTCTCTCTCTCTGTTTCACTTTTTTATAATAAGTGTGTACCTGAATTTTTTAAGTACTGTATAATGAACATGTGCATATGTGTATGTGTAAGAGTGAGTGAAAGAGAGATATAAGAGATATTAACAATGGCTGTAAAAGGGATTAATTAAATATTAAAGCATTTTATACATTATACACTTAATTGTTTGTCAATGCATTGAGCTAACGAGGTAAGTATCCTTAATGTATGCACATAATGACACATCAAATGTTCAATTGTATATTTTAAGTATTTGAACAAGGTCTATACGAATGGTCAACTTGCTTTATATATCATGAATAAATTAGCTCAAATCGATCAAATAGTCAGTTAATCTATTAGGCCAAATAATTAACCATTTAACCAGCCATCTCTATGGCTACAACAAATTATTCAATTAGTTATATGTTGGTCTCTGTGTTAGCATACCCCTGCCACCTAAAACTTAGAAAAGGTCTAACCACTTACATTTATTAGTAAATTGCAAATTGAAATTTTTTTAGAAATTTTTATAAAATCTCAAAAGGAATTTGATATTGGTAAATTTTATTTTTACGTAATGTAAATGTAGGCAAATTAAGAATTTGGTACCAGCTTTCAAGAAACATTTTCATACTCTACATCACTTGTATTACGAATTTAAAAATATAAATGAAAATTCCTAGAAGAAGTTGAGATAGATGTAGTTCAAATTAGAATCACTTTCTGAAACAATCTAAACTTGTCTGTCCGGCTATCTGTTATCTGCCCATATAAATTTGTTAACAAATTTTGCAAATGATTCGTATGAAATTTTTGAAATAATTATAGTTAATATTAGATTATTATTACAAAAACGGCCCGTTTAGCGATTTATTTTGCAAAGAGCTTTTAAATGGAAAAAACTTACAATTCTGAATATTCCTTTATGAAAATATGCATAACTGTTATTTTATAAAATTTATAAAAAAAAAAAACATAGAATTTCTCGTATTAGTTAATGTAAATGTATTTTAAATTCTTCATATTATAAAAAGTTCAAAATTTTATTAAGGGACAAGCTTTAACTCAAGCCAATACATACATTTACATATACATACATATATATATATATATATATATATATATATATATATATATATATGTACATAAATCCAAAAAATAAATACATGGTTAACTATTTGACTGAAGCAACCCAAACACGCCTGGACTGCTGATGCTGAATGCGTTACATATATTTTTTTTAAGCACGTTTATTTAATTATTAAATACGAAACCTTATACCTTTATATTAATATATATATATATATATATATATATATATATATATATATATATATATATACGTATGTATGTATGTATGTATATATGTATGTATGTGGGCATGTATTTTATAAAATAGTTTACTTGTACCACAAGCTTTTAATCTGTTGGACTTTTGTATTTTTTTTTTTTATTTTTAACTGACATTTAAATACAATTAAGGTAATAATATTAAATGAAATTAAATAAATACAAAGCGTTCAGCTTTTTGTTTTCCAATCTTTCTTTACACTTCATTTTATTTGATTTCATTTTGCTACGCTTTACCAAACCAAACTTATACCAACAACAAGCATTTGATAATTTATAAATTCTACCTGACACAATGTACACAATATATATATATGTGTGTGTGTGTATAAAAGCTACGACATTATAAAAATTAATTTATGTAACTGCAATGCAACTAAACTGAATTAATATTGAATTGAATTGATCTGCTTACACAAACACAAACTAAACGCAAACGTTCATATTCTGCTTAATTTATGTTAAAGATATTTATAAATATTTGTATGTCAATAAAGTCAATATCAATATGAATAAAATGCACACATAAATCGTATACGCGAAATTTCTCTTTGCAATATAAAATATGAACATTGCGGTAGGTATGACGTTCGTTTATTGTAGGCTTGCTCTACTTTTCAATTCACTATACATATACTTTTCTTATTAGCGTTTATATATATATATATATATATATATATATATATATATATAAATGGTCATCAATATTCAAGAGAATACCGCAAATACATGATGATACTCTTTTTATTCACAAAACATTAAAATAACAATAATAGCAAAACAAATATGCGCATGCACATACATGCATGCAAATTTAAATAAACAAGCAAGCATAATTGAAGTAAGCATTAGTTTTTTACCGTTAACAGATATGCCATAAATTCTATAAATATGTGATATTCTTAACATTGCACAAGCATATTTATATAAATTTATCGAAATATATCATATATATATAAATTGGTCGATTTTATTGCTTGCAATATCAACATGCTACAAAAATTTTCATATAACGTAGAAATGTGTCAGTGAAAATGATACCAATAATAAGGCAGATAATAATGATAATAATTATAATTATGATGTTAACAAAATTGTACTACATAATAATTTGCAATTATAATTATAATTTAATTATAATTATGATAATGCGAGAGAAAATAAAATAATGGTGAATAATTTTAAAAATTTTTACGATTAATTTCAATTGACTTTTAAATATTTAGCATTTGAAGATGCTTTTTAAAAAAAAATTCAAATAGTTTCAAGACTTCAAAAATCTATCATCTTTTGGGAAACATAAAATTTATGAAGCAAAACTTTTTTGATATTTTTTGGTAAGAAAGTTCAAAACAATGGGCTGTTTTCTAAAACAAAAGAGATGTATACTGAATATAGACTTGAATAAGCGTTGTTCACCCTTAACTATGAAGGATAGTCCATTATCCAAGGCTTGATGATGCATCCGTTTTGTTAAAAAAGCCTAGAAGTAAATATTAAAGTTCTTAGCCATGATTATCTGTTATCTGTATGTCTTATTTTAACTTCCTCCAAGGAGCTAAATTGATCGAGGTGCACGGGAATTGGTAACACCTTAGTTTTTTTAGGAAAAAATTTGTGCCTTTAAATTTGTTACTCGTCACTTACTTGGACACTTTTTCCATTTAATCCCATCTTAAATATACAACTTTTGCTCCAAAAGAAGAAAAATCAAGAAAACGAAGGATAAATTTATTTATTAGTTTTTGTATAATTTCATGTATGCGTACACGATTTACACGATTTTTGGACAGACATTGTAGAGCAATAGCCTTCATACTTGAGTAAAATTTCAGTTTTATACCTTTTACAATTTCTATAAGATGAGCAAAAAAACTACCAAATTGTGCTTGAAAAAATGAAATTTTCTCAGTTTATGTTATCCTGTGGGCGGTCCTTTGACCGATTGGACTCATTTTTAATTCCAAATTGCGTGCAAGAACTTTCAATGATTCTGTTAAATTTGAGCTTGATTTCTACCAAGAGAATGCTTACAACGGGCAGACTCACAGACGGACAGATTAACAGACAGACAGACAAGCCTAAATCGATTTAGAATTTAATGCTAATCAACAATATATATATCTTATGGGATTTTCGATGCTTCCTTCTAGGCGTTGCCCTTTTAACCTCTAAAGGATGAGTATAAAAAACACTGTAAATGTGTTTATGTATATTTTGAAAAATATTTCTAAAAAATATTTTTGAAAAGTATTGCACTACAACAGCAACAATAATAAAATAATTAATAATTAATAAAAAAATACTTCATGAGAGGCGAGTCATCTTTTCCATATATTTCTTATATACCTTCAATGGATTTTATAAAAATAATGCATTGTGGAAAATCTGGGCTAATTCAAATTAAACTAAAAAACCAAAAATACAAGAGATAACCTTTTAAAAATACTTATAAAAATTTGGCATTCTTTGTGAATTCATTATAAAAATGATAGACAGAAAATTGTTTCCTGTGCTAAGTAAATCTCTTTATTCAGGAAAAGTATGGTATGACTTTAAAGCACTAATTTTTTCAGAGTTAACCAAACGAGTGCAAGTGTAAATATATTCCAATTTAGTTACTTATGCGTATCAGCCATTTTTTCTACCAACCAAAGCCACAAAGAATCACTAAAAGTGCCCTCACTGTAAACGACTAATGCTTTCAAATATTCATGCTGCTTATCAATCTAGGATACTTTTTCTCCTCCTGGTTAGATAGTACAAGCCAAGCCAAGCTTAGGTTTATGGGTTTTAGATGGATTAATGTCCACTTTAAATTGTTAGAAACGTATATACGAATGCATCTATGATTTCTATCTATTAAAACCATTTTGAATGCTATTTATTTCTTAAATTGTCTGAATTTGTTGAATTGAATGAATAGTGCTGTTTGCAATTATGTTCAATACTCTAAAATTCCAATATTCACATTAAGCATAATTGATCGAACATCTACTTTGTATGAGCTCAACGGATAGCACCCACAATAAAAAGGAGATTATAAAGGGGGTCGCCTCTTAATACTTGCATTATGTTACACTAACTTTTTGCTTCTTCTTATCTCTTTAGCAAATTAAACTTTTAAATATTATAATAGTTTGATAATTATGTTTGTCATTTTTTGCATATATCACTCAGAGATTACAGTTATATTCAATTAATGAAAGCTGCAGATAATTTACATAAATTATATATGGTTCATCAGGATAGAATACTCGCCTTAGGCATGAATAGAACTTGAGCATCCAATTTTACTTTCTGTTCATATGCCAAATTAAGAAAATTACGTTATCAATTTTATATTATACGAAAACTTTAAAAGGTCTTGCATGCACATTATTAAAAATGGTCTTTAGACCATCAAATCTCATTTTTAAGCAAAAAATTTAAGGCATAGTTACATATTATTTCTAGATTACAGAAGATAAACAACCCATATTTATCCAAATAAAGTACAAGTAGTCAAAGCCAAGTTTATTTGAAGGTTTTTTTTACTTATAACGCTTATACGCTATTCTATAAAATCTCAGTGGAGGGTATCTAAGATTTGTTTCTAGTAAATTGTAAATTTCTTATTATAGTTCTAGTAATTTATATTAATTAAAATTTTGCTATAAATTACATTCATTAATCATCATCAACTAATGATGTGTTGTAGCTGTAAAATGCAAAAAAAAAAAAAAAGCAAAAAAAAAAAGAAAAGAAAAAAGCTGCGCATAAAGTGCTGGTTATAATAACAATAATAATGATAATAATTATATAATTTGAATTAATTGATTATATAAATTATATGCATAAAATAAGGCAAACTATTCAATTATTGTGATTACATAAATTTAAATAAAACCGGAATAAATTGTCCACGGAATTATCTGGTAATTTGGATCATAGAAAGCAAAAATTAGCCCAAAATATTTATGAAGTAGAATTAGAAAAGCAGAAATTTTTAAAGCAAAAATTCCTAATTTTTAAAAAATGCAGAAATTTTAAAAAACAGCCCATCCTAGATTAATTTTGGAATAAAATTTTTTCCAAATACTAAAAACGTTTCAAAAAAGCAACATACTTAATAGAAATAACAAAAAAAATGGCTTCTTCCTTAAGTTATCTTTAAATGTGATATATTCAATGAATAAGAATTTATCAAACTTCACATACAAAATAAATTAGTTAATTAACATTCACAGCCAAATTCTACGTATTAGAATGAGCATAATGATTTGTTGTTGTAAACTTCTTCCCCATATAACGATTAATATATTTCTAGACGAGTAGTAAGAACAATCAGCATCCAAAGTTAAATTTGATGAAAGTATTAATTATTAAACATTTTATGATATTTTCGCGTTTTTCATTTGAGTTAAAACATACAACAAATTCTACTAAAATTTAAAGCCAAATAAATCTGAAAGCTTCTTACTTTTACTTTAATAAGGAGTGAATGTATGCGGTGCATGTACGAAGGAGTACGAAGGAGTATGAAGGATTAAAGCAATTTATATTCATTTGTGCCACACCCTTACCTTGATAAATTCTTAACACTAAGCGAGGGTTAACTCATTTAAAATAATTACTAAGAAATATAGTAAAATTATGAATCTATATCCTTATTAATTTACATACTTTGCCTTCTACACCACCACTTATAGTAAAGGATATAATGAATTTGTAGGAATATAAAAAGCTTGATCTCTTATCTGATAGATTCGGAATTTTTGATATATAAAATATCTAAAATCGCTCTCAAATAGTTACAAGTTTACAGATACATTGTTGCTGAGCGTATTTAGGCCAAAAAAGAAAAGCAATCAGTGTTAAATGTGAATTCCTTATGAAAATTAAAGGGATCAGCCTTCTTGACTTTATAAAATATGTTAAATATATTTTACATATATTGGTCTTAGAAATCGAGCCCACTAATAGCGCTTATTACATCGTATATCCAAATAAACACACTAAAGTTATATGTAAATATAGAGATGTATTTATTAAAATATTGTATTGATCTATTTTGAATAATTTTTTTACAAATAAAATGCAATTTTATGAAATGATGTATAATAAAAATAAAATTCAATACAATAAATTACAGAAAAATATCAATATAATATTTATTGACCACTGGGTGGTATGAGTAATAAAAAATACGATCAATATTTAAAATGTACAATAAACATGTCCAGAAATGTATTTCTGAAAAGAAGCGAAACTCTTGAAAACGAAGAAAATAAATCGAACGATAGACTTGTGGTAAATAAATGAAATATAATGTAAAGAAAAAAGGAAAATCTATAAACGCAAATGGAAATGATGATGGAAAATAAAAAGACTAAGGTATAGAGGGAGAAGTCAGAAGAAATTTAACTGAAACATGTTCAAATAAAAATTTTAAATAAACATAAGCCAACACAAATAAACCAGCAAAGAAATCCATTACTTTGTATGGTAGATATAAAAGCATACACAAAAATATATAAACATAATGTTATGGATGATAGTGGTCTATTGAAACCATAACCTAAGAATGAAATAAATATAACAACCACTATGCTGCAATCAGCACAAAAAATGAAATAAAATTAAAACAGAGTAAGCACAAAGAGAGAGAGAGAGAGAGAGAGAGAGATGGAGAGAGAGAGAGACAGATAGCTAGATATTTACTGTAATAATAAAAAAGTAAAAGAAAGCTGTCATACGATGAGGATCGTAATGGTATAAAAGAAGCATGAAAGAAAAATCTATGAAATGCATAAAATATGTTAAGTATATGCAAAATGCAAGAAGCAAGAATCAAGAAGCAAGAAGCAAGAAGCAAGAAGCGTTTAAAGTATAAAATTTGTAAGAAAGAAAGCGTTAGTGTTAGGGATAGCGATTGAAAGATGTTTTAAGGTAAAGGACTAGAAGTAGAGTAATCTAAAAATAAATTATTGCAATTTATTGTTACAAGGCATGTCAACAACAAGCTAGACAAGCAGGAAGCATTCAACTGTACTATGAAATACTACCATAAGCAACATGAGAGAATTTTTTTACTATATAAAATTTTACTCTTATTTGTTGCTGTTGCTATTGCTATTGCTATTGCTGTTGCTGCATACCGCCCAATAAAGATAATCTTATAAAACTTTAACTTTAATAATACGATCCAATACAATGACTTTGCAAACCATTAACCTTGATATACACTAAAATATCTGTAACATACGCCAATATAATACATACATATTTTACACAAACAACATAATATATATATATATATATATATATAAAATATATTTATAAAATTATAAATAATGTACATTAACATAACAAGACAATTTATAATCATCAAAATGAGTTTAATAGTTCCTCTTGAATGTGTCAGTTTTACATTATAACTAATGTCTATGGTAAATATATTTATAAAATATGTAACCCTGAATAACTAGTTTTTTCTTATTATATAATTTATTCTAGTGTATATGTAGAGCTAGAGAGCTAGAGAGCTGTAGAGCTGTAGAGTTGTAAATGAGAATAAAATAAATATGATCTTAAAATATTTTACACAACATCAAATAAAATACAGAAAGCAAAATACTAAATGAACTAAAATATATAAACATTATACTTCTTTTTTTTTTTAAATGTTGTAAATAAATAAAAAACTACAATAAAAAAATTTTTTTAAGATTTTAGTAAGACCCTACAAAGTTATAGTTATACCCTAATAAAAGAAGTTCATGCGTCAAAATGAAAAATTTTATCTTTGTCTTGGCTTTAAAATTAAAATTTAAAATAAGCATCCATTTAACCAGAAAAATTCGAAAAATGCTTCTATGTCAATTAAAGCCCCTTGTTGTTTTGCTGGCTGTAATATGGTCAAATAAATAAACCATATTTATAAATGAATGTAGCCTATATGAATGGCCAGAGCTTGACCAAAAGAACTCTAAAAATATACCGCTCTTGATCAAAATGTGAGTTCCAAAGTAGAGATGGCATTGACAATAATAATGGATGCCAATACTAAGAGGTACTTATACTTGAGATATCAAGGAATTTTTCCATCATTTTAGATGTGCAAAATATCTGGCAGATTTGCTTGTGTACGTAAATCATTCAATAATAAAAATAATAATAATAGTTATAATAATTATAACAAACAAAATGACAGCAACATTTAATTATTATAAATATAAATAAATTTTTATTTTTATAAAATATTTGACATCACTGTAAAATTTCATTTTTCTGGTTAATTTAATTTCTGGCCGGCTAGTTATTTACTACATGCTCTAAAAGATCTATCAGTTCTTCTTTATAGTAGCATGTATATTTCTATATATATATATATATATATATATATATATATATATATATATATATATATATATATGTATGTATATGTATGTAGTGGTAATGTTGTACAGATGTGTTGGTTACAATCGCTAACTTAAAGTGCTGATAATATATTGGTGGGCGTTCAAATACAAACACTATCACATAAAGCATAAACAGATGCCCTTATAAACACATTAGCTTACATACAAATAGTAAATGGTAATAGCAAGAAGTTATTTGGTTGGAACCGAATACTTATATAACCATCACCCATATACCTTCATAAAACGATTTAAAGCCTGTTTCAGTTTTTTAGGAGTAAACTGAAAATGTAAATATAAAAAATGAAAGTTTAGTATTTTATAATTTCGTCTAAATAATTTGCATGAATTTTAGACAGACATTGTCTGTCTGAATAGTTTACCTACTTGTGTTAAGTATCAACTTTTTTTCCTTTGCAGTCTTCAGATGATGAGCAAAAAACTACCAAATTTTTTAAAAAAAAATAAAATGTTCTTAGTTTATATTGCATTGTGGGCATGGCCTTTTGACCGATTTGGCCCATTTGCAATTCCAACCTGCATGCAAGAACTTCCAATGATTCTGTTAAATTTGAACTGATTATCTCAAATTTTATGACCAGGGGAATATTTACAATAGATAGACACATGAATGGACAGACAGACATGTCTAATTGGTTTCAGAATTTAATGCTGTTCAAGGGCTTGTTATAGGGCTTTGGCAAAGTTGACATAAGTATCTAACTCCCTTATAAGACCCTTTATCAGTTAACAATAAAGGGGCCACCAGATTGTCAAGGACCTGCTTAGGTATGAGATTTTATATTTATAACTACTCAAAAATGTTTGTACATTATAGAAACTTTGACCCTACCATTTTTATAAATCGTCTATAATATTTCTTATATCAACAACAACAATAAGACCAACCATCAAAACTATTAAAAAGAAAATCCAATAATGCGTTATAGTCCTTGTTATTGTAATGATTTTCTTTTTAAGTTGTCTAAAGCGTTTCCTACATTATAAGAACAATAATTTGTATGGTTGTATATGCATTTGTATATTATAAACATTTTCTAAATTCTAGAAAGTCAAATCTATACATATACATATATATTTATTTTAGTAAAGCCAAGTATAACACAGAAATGGTTGCCTTAGTGTTTGGTTAAATGTTATAGAATATAAAATTGAAATGGGAAAAACTGGAAAACAGCTGATGCTTTTGGCTTTATAATAAATTGAAAAAGTTCACAATGTTTTGCTGTTTAAATCAGATAAATTACTTACTTAGTGTCTTTTTCGACGATTTCATAATCCCGAAGAATAACAAATATAAAAAAATAAAATTAAAACAAAAATGAGAAAAGGAAAATGAAAATGAAAATGTAAATGAAAACAAAAAGAAAAATAGAAAAGTTTTTATTGAAAATTGTCTGCTGGTGCATTTTCTATGACATCTTTAATTTTAAATAATTGTATAAACTTCTGATTTGCATTACATAACGAGATTAAATGGTTTTTATATGTTGAAGTGATAGATTTCTTTAAATAAATATAAAAACCTAAATAATAAAAAGTTAATTATACTCATTTTTATTCAAAAATCTTTTTTATATTTAAAAATTGGCAAAATTTCATTTATTATTATTATTATTAATGATGAAGCATTTTTGGTGAAATTTCTTTTTATTTTATTTAAAAATTTCAATGAATTAATTCATACTCAATTAAAATTTATTATAAAAAAAAAATCATTATGGAAAATGATTAATATATAAGTAAATAAAACAAATATAAAACTCACCATTATTTATGCTACATTTTATTATGATTCAATATTTAATTATTGCAAGCCGTCTACTTTGAAATTTGAAACTTGATAATTCTTTCCTTTCTCTTCTTTTCAATCAAAAGTAAATTCTTACACAAAATAGAAATAACGGTATAACAGGACTTTTACTGTAATGTACGAGGATAGAACATTAAGTTACAGGTAGATAAAAGATAAGTGTAGGGTTTTAAAGTAAGAGGAAAATAAGGCAGGCAGAAGGCAGGTATGTCAAATGTATTGTTGTTACTATCTAAATTTAACTAGAAATGAATGAAGAGTAGAAAGGCCTTACAGAAATAATTTAAATAGGCCTTAGAACTTTATTTAATACGCTTAAAAGTTTCTGAAAATAAATGGCCGTTTTTAAAGTTTCTAAAATGCTGATTTTTTAAATTCTCGTAGACTGCTTAAAAATTTTTCATATGTAATTTATTCAACTTCTTGCTTCATCATTGGATATTTGGATTTGAGGCAATTTCACTTATATACGACATAATTCATCTAAACTTTGGAAATATCATTCATTTCCGAAGTTTCATTTCACTTTTCTAAATTATTTGCTGTTAATATTATTTTTTAATCAGGCTGTAAATGAATGTGATTGGTTGTGTGTATACCGACTTGCACAAATTGTTATAATAAAATTTCCAAAAAAAAAAAAAAACTTGAGAAAAGAGAAAATTGTGGGCATAATTAGAATTTTCTAAGCATTCCTGTAAAATTACTTTTACATTTAAAATTATAATAAATAAAACAAGAGTTGCACTTTACAAATAATCGAAATATACACTATGAACGTATCATATATAAATAAATTTCTATTTGCCTCGTATCATTGAATTTTATTGATCATTAGTAATATAATAATTTAGCTAAAAATACAAACAATTCAAAATTGTATGAATATTTAATAATTGTATTAACTCTGTGGCCATTTTTGTGTGTAGACGATTAACTTTTTTAATACACACCATCACTTTATGCATATAACCTCCACTAAAATCATACATATATATTTATATTTACATATAAATAAATTACTAAATAACGCCAAACTTATTCACATACATGACCATGATAAAGTACCTCTTTTTCTCTACTTTCTTTCACTCATTTGCTTCATTTCATTCTATTGTCCTGGATTCAACCATTTCATTCAATGTTATTACAAAAAGCACATACATACATTTAAATTATGTACCATCTACATGTGAATATTCAAGGCTTAGTTTTATTCTGTGTTTTTATATGAATGGTACTAGCATGAATTACAAACCACTACAAAACAATATGAAAAACAATTAAGATCAAGTAAGATCTTTATAATCAGTCGGAGCCCTTTTTTAATTACCCTACATCACTTTGCATAATGTAATTCATGTCAAATAAGAGGTTAAGAAAATTATAAAAATTGTTATTTTAAAAATATTTAAAAAATTTTCAAGGCATTTTATAATTATGTTTGTAGCGCCTAGAAGGAAGCGTCGGAAATATTATAAAGTATATGTACTCTTAATCAGCATCAAATTTTGATTTGGACATATCTGTTTGTTCGTCCATCTCTGTGTGGGGGCAATAAGTCCCGAGAAGCACGTGCTTAACTGGGAGTGGCTCATGAGATGGTTGTTGGTGTTCCCCTATCATCAGGGTTCATCATGAATCACGAGTTCAGATACAAAGGTTTAATTTTGTAACAAGGGATCACCAGTTTTAATAAAGTCCATTGTAGTGATATTGAGGTTGGCTTCGTGGGAGCTGTGGTGCTCATATGGCAGGCTTAGCTCGTTCAAATATATATATGCTTAAGGTGCAGGGTCCCATTTCTCGAAAAAAATTGATCTAATCAAACTAAGCCAAGGAGTAATAGAAAGGCTTCCAATCTGGATACCAAAGATTAAGCTTTATATATAAGATGCAATACGGGCTTTAAATTGGAAGCTACTCGTGAGGGTAACATGTACCAACACTAGCGCTCACTTGTACAATTGTGTAACATGAAGTTAAGCCTTCACGGGAGGTATTGCATGTAAAACTCATATTGAACTGTCCATCTGTGTGTCTGCCTTTTGTAAACTGTTTACTGGACGATGCATTGATAGTTTCTGCACCCAAGTTGGTATTAAAAATGGACCAAATTGGTCAAGTGTAACATAAGCTGAGGGCTTCTCTTTTTTTTTAAGCAAAATAACGTAGTTTCTTGATCATCATCTGGAAACTACAAAGGACAGAAATCGGAAATTTTGTAATAAGATTATCGGTCTACAATCTCTGTCCAAAAATCATGTAAATCTTTTTTTCATTTTTTTATGTTTACGTTTTCAATTTCCTCCTAAAAAGCTAAATCAAGTTCTGAATCGTAATATCATGATATCTAGTTGATGGGTATCCAATATTTGGCATCAACCAAAAAAAAAAAAAATTTATATAAGCAAACTTTAAACGGACAGACGAATCAATGACTAAAAACAGATCAAAAATTATTTCAAGTGGTTTGGTAGTATCTCAAATCCTTCTTGGTGTTACAAATGCTCATGCAAACTTATAATGCAATTGTCATGTAATGCATAAAAAAAGAATTTTTAATTAGATACTCATACTGATACAAACACTCATCTATATATGTATATATTAATTCAATTATAATTGTTTTTAAAATTATAAACTAACCGCAAATCTATGTACATTTCTCCATTTTGAATATATATATATATATATATATATATATATATATATTTTGTTTTTAATTTCAAATAAAGAGATAAAAGTTAGCGGTCCACCTCATTAATATATTTATTACTTTACTTATGCAAATGTATAACATATTTCTAGCTTGTAATTTTATTCCATTTTTTCAATATATATTATAATGATTTTATATAGAAATTTATCGTGTATAAATTGAATTAAAATAAATTTATACAAATAAATAAAAATTTAGAGAAAATTAAATTTTCAACTAACAAATTTAGGTTAATTGTTAATAATTTAAGGGATTGCCTTAATTTTTCAAATAAAAAATTTATAATTTGAAATATTCCAGTTTATTGATCATTAAATTTCAATTTAATTTTTTTTTTAAACATTTGAAATTTTTGCAAAATTTACATTTTATGTTTTACTATTGAAATCTTGAAAGTAGAGAGAAACTTTTTGTAAAATAAATAATATTATTTTAAAAAAATTAAACTTATTTTCGCTTAACTACCATTCAAATAATAATTCGAGCATTTTTAAAAAAACTTCCTTCTGAAAAAATAAATAAAAAGTGTCTAAAATGAAAATAGGAGATGTCTTAAGATAAAACGGTAATTTTTGATAACTCAGGGTTACAATAATTTCACCAATCATTTCTAATATTCAAATAGAAAAAATTTACTGAAATTATGATACTTGAATGAAAGGGGGGAAATTATGTGATGGTGGTATCAAAATTGATTTACAGCAATTTCTAGTAGAACCACGCAAAGTACAAAGTTCCTATATCAATTCTAGGGAAATTGAAAGTAAAAAATATAAAAAATAGTCAGACATGAAAAATATAAAAAATTTTTATATGACTAGGGTGATATATTGAATATCCAATTTAGAGCCTGTTTTTGTTTTTCAATAGTTGATTGAAAACATAAACATAAATAAGTGAAAAAATATCATTTTGAGTGGAAGGGTCCGATTTGCATGATTTTTGGACAGGTTTTGTAAAATAATGGATTTAATATTTGTACAAAATTTTAGCATGCTACCAAATTTTTCTTAAAAAAACTAAATGTTCTCAGTTTACATTGGACTGTGAGTGTGACCTTTGATCTTTGATCTTTGATCATTTTTAATACCAATATTTCTACCAATATTTAATATTGGTAGAAATATTATTAATATTTCTACCAAATTTGAACTTTGGAAGAATGTTAACAACATGCAAAGAAACAGACGGACATACAGTTAGTGTTTTACATGCATACCTGCCTGGAAGGCTCAAATGCATGGTATAAACATACTTATGATCGCTAGCGTTGGTAGACACGACACATCACGTGCATGCCACCGTCACGGCTAGCTTCCAATTTAAAGCCACTATTGCACCTCATCTAGTTAGCTTAATCCTTGGTGTAAGGATTCGGGGCCTTCTTATTACCCCTTGGCTTAGATTAGATTAGCCCGATAAGCCTACCCAGCTAGCCATTTTACTCGGGAAATGGCACCCTGCACGACAAATGGCACCCGCGACATGGGCACCACAGCCCCCACGAAGCCAACTCCAACATCACCACATGGGCAAATATGAAACTGGTGATCCCGTGGTATCAAATTAAATCTTTGAATCTGATCTCGTGAAACTCATGATGCCCCCTGATGGATATGGATCAGAAACCATCTCATGAGCCACTCCCAATTGAGCAGGTGCTTCTCGGGATTGGTCGCCCCCAGAAACAGACGGACAGACATGTCTATCACGTACCACGACATGTCAAGCATTTCAGACATTTAATGTTGATCAGAAATATAAATTCTTTCTAAGGGTCTCCGCTGCTTCTTTCTAGGTGATACAAACATAATCACAAAATGCCTATAAGCTCAATCTCTGGGAGATGGATATAAAAAACATTGTAGGAATAGGCTGCTGCAGCTACTAATGAATAACGAAACTGATTCCTACTCATTCACTTCAAGAAAATTGAAAAGGAAAAATGGGAAATACTAAATATATAAATAAATAAATGTATATCGGCAAAGCTCATACGAAATTATACTAAATCAAATTTCAGTTTTATATATTTATGTTTTCTTTCTATTACTCAGAGATGGAAACGATCTACAAAAACTAAATATCATAGTTTTTGTAGATTTTAATCCCAGCTAATTTTCTTACTTATTTGCAGTTTACCTTCAACCTGGGCGCAACTTCAATTGACTCCATTGGAAATTTGTACTATTTTAATTCATAACAAGCAATTTTTAGTTTTATTAAAATAAGACTTTAACAATTTAAAAATTTATAATTAAGTCACTTTCTAATAAATTATACGCTTCATCTTTTCTTAATGAAACCTCTATAACTAATTGACCAACTTAATTAGTTCGCTGCCTAAATACTCCAATCAAAAAATTGTATTTGAAATTAGAACTTGTAATAAAAGTAAGAAAAAAAAAATTTGCTTCAAATCGTTGGTGTTCAATGCCGTTTTAAGTGAATAATAATAATAATAGTTATTAATTAATGGCAGGTGTTTAAATAAGGACGATTTTTTTCTGATTTATAAAAATAGAGGTAGATTCTTAAGTACACTACACCGATTTACTTAAAGCTTAGAAAATAAGTTAGTATAATTTTCGAATAGTTTAAACATTTCGTTATATGAAAGACATTATCAGGCATTATAATATAAACCGATTAATGTATAATACGATTATGGTTTCTCATTTTCATAAATGTCACAGCCACCAAAATTTGAAAAGGCTTTAAAAAGCTTTAAATATTTTGCACAATTATTATTAAAATTATAAATTCATTAAATTTATTTAAGGCAAATGTCTGCTTAAAAAATTATGCTTTTGCTTTTTTTTTCACTTATTTTTTTTTGTTTTATTTTATTTAGAAAAATTTTAAAGTATTTCGTTTATTTCTCGTTTTCATATAGAAAGTTAAAATTATTACATTTGACCCTAAATCGTATACCAAGCAACTGGCTTCAATTGTACAACGAGTTTATTCTAAATGGGACAAAGTATAATTTTTAGAAAAATTGCACTAAAAGAAACTTTCATACATTTTTGTATGAAATAAATATTCAAATTTTTATAAAGAAAAACCTTAAGGCTTATGTGTCATCATTTTTGAGTCTTCCCATGACAATTAATCTGAGACTTTAATATTTCCAAAATCCTTCATTAATTGCTATATGAAAACTTATATTTAGAAATATCGTTAGAAATTTATATTTGTAGCATTACATGGAATCACTTATAAGAAAAATGTTCCTGCCAAATTTGAGCTTAATAGCTCAGACAAACAGACACGCCTCAAACGATTCAAAGGTTAATACTGATTAAGAATATGTATACTTTATAGGATCTCTAAAGGCAAGTTGGCAATATAAATATACCACCAACATCACCAACATGATGAGTTAATTAAGTCAATCCAACTACAATTCAGGCACAAAACTGAATTCTAAAGACTTGTCTCCATGCCATGGCATGTTAGAAACTACTAGTACTTAAAATATTTTCTTTTTTACAAAGAGAATCAAATAAAAGCAATATCACCTCATTATGTAAATTATGTAAATTACACAACTTAAAAGTCATATACTGGAATAGCTGATATGCGACATATACTAACAATTATAAGTCTCTCCAAGTTTTAAGTTTTATATAAGTATATAAAACAGTTAGAAATGCTAACTTGGTTATTTTTAATTGGCTATTGTTATTTTCATTCAATCAACAACATACCTTAACTTCTTTTTTCTATTTTTCATAATTATAAAGTTATAAAGTTATAACTTCACTTGGGCTAAATCTCAAAACCCCTGCACTGTACGTAAAATTACAACATATCAAACAGACAAAGAAATGAGTGTAATAAAAATGAGTGTGTAAAAGAATAAATTTATATAATATATGATTTTAATAATATTAGATATTCCAAGGTCTCTTTAATCATAAGGCCAAGGGCCTTACTAATTAGTATCACTATATAAAGCAGATATTACAACAATATTAACAATTAAACATTAAAATAATGATTTAAAATTACACCTTATAAAATCTTGCAAAATATTTGTCTTGATATCACTTAGCTTTCTTTAAATAATTTAATATTAATATATAATTTTTATAAAGATCCAATTGGCCTATTGCTCTGTTAAAAAAAAAAAAAACGAACAGTTTTCATAGAAATTTCAATTTACTTATTATCCTTATTATCCTTTCACTTCTTTTTAGAGCCACCATCTAAAGTTTGGTAATATATTTACTTGGGTCATTATGCTTGCAATAAAATTTATATATACTTGATAAGCATCAAATTCTGAAACGATTTAGACATGTCTGTCCATTTGTAGTCCATTGTAAGTCTGTGTATTGTAAACATACTACTGATCGTAAAATTTGAGTAATCAAAGTTGGCAGTGCTTGCATGCCCTGGTTAAAATTGAAAATGTCTACCCTTCATTAAAAACTCAAATTTTACTCAAAGAGCAGGGCTCTTAATCTAAAATATCTAAATAAAAATCATGCATAATGTATAAGTGAATTTGTACAATACCAAACTTTTCATAGTCAATTTACTTCTAAAATTTTTGTATCAAGTTCTGCATCGTAATATCATGGTTATATCATGGATGGATGGTTATCCTAACATTTAGTATCAATCAAATATAATTTTCTTACTTTTTCCATTATATAATTTTATTTAGCAAAATCATTATCCTGCTAACAACATCACCATCATTATTATCATCAACACACCAATTCCTACCACTCTTTCATTTGTAATGCTCATTTATGAATCAACTTTAGCATAATGGCATACATAATTATGGAAAAGTATATTATGATGGAGTTTATTGCATAATATAAACGATGAGAATAGTGTTGTTGTTTGTGTTGATATTAAAAGAACAACAATAGTGTGCAATATTAGTAGAGAATATTGCAATATTATGCGTTAAGGAAAAACATTATTCCTCTACTTTCTGTTGTATAATTAACCTTTAAATGATTATTAACATAAAAATTATTATATAAATTTATTCTTTCATATTCATCTGATAAAAATTGTAACAACAAAAGTTAAGAAACAGATGTGAAAATTTGAAATGAAAATATATAAAAGCAACTGGGTTTAAATTCTAATTGCTTGCACATAAAATCAAGTTATAGTAAAAAATTGTTACCCTGAATAGTGCATAAAAGGATGAAGAAATTTCATTTCCAGTATCCATGTGGCCTTATGGTGGATGATCATTATTATTCTTAGTTGTTTATTAAGTTACTTCTTAATATAAATGCAACTAAACAACAGCATAAAATAAACAAAATATTTTCATAAAATATGTAAATATTTAAAATAAATATTATTTTTGACATTTAAGCGGTAAACTGCACATTACGGTATACAACAAAATTTTTATATTTGTATAGAATATGTAAATTTGCGTGGAGTGTTAGATCTTTTATGAAACGTTCTAAATAGATAGAGAAAATGGAAATCATCATAAGAGATTAGAGGTACAAGTTCTTAACATAAACAAAATTATCTAAAAATAATGTGAAAATATATAAAATCGTTTATTATCGATTTATGTAACACATTCTTTAATCAAATTAAGATATTAGGCACTAAAGTTGGAATATTAAAAATTGAAAGAAATTGATTCAACTTTCATGAAGTCCAACAATTAAGAGTTTTTCTTAAATAATTGAAACTTAAGTCGTAAACATCTTTCGATCAACAACATTTTCAAAAGCAGCCGCCTTTTGGCCAAAATTTGCTTGTGTACTTAATTTTACTGATAAATGTACCAAAAATTGCCCATTTGGATTTTGATAAGCAACTTAAGTCTGTCTTGTTCAGATAGGGGCGACCAATCGCGAGAAGCACCTGCTCAATTGGGAGTGGCTTATGAGATGGTTCTTGATCCATGGCCATCAGGGGGGCATCATGAGTTTCACGAGATCAGATCTAAAGATTTAATTTGGTACCACGGGACCACCAGTTTCATATTTGCCCATGTGGTGATGTTGGAGTTGGCTTCGTGGGGGTTGGGGTGCCCATGTCGCGGGTGCCATTTGTCGTGCAGGGTGCCATTTCCCAAATAAAATGGCTAGCTGGGTAGGCTTATTGGGCTAAGCTAATCTAAGCCGAGGAGTAATTAGAAGGCTTCGAATCCTTACACCAAGGTTTAAGCCATGTATATAATTGGAAACTAGTCGGGACGGTGCCATGCACGTGATGTGTCGTGTCTACCAACGCTAGCGATCATTATGTATGTTTATACCATGCACTTGAGCCTTCCAGGCAGGTATGCATGTAAAACACTATCTGTATCTGTCTTATTCAGATACTTCCTGCCATTTGTAGTTTGATAAAGAACTTAACTCTGTCTAACTTTAAATTTTTCTTGTTCAAGTCCATGCTGAAGAAGACAGATGTAAATTAAATAACAAAATAATTTCAAATTCGTTGGTATTTTAAAAATTGGCCCCTCTGGATGTTACATCCATACGCGTAACAACAAAACATAACAAATCCATATGTATCATATAAAATATACAGAAAATTTTGCATTATGCTGATTGTTGTTGTTGTTGTTGTTGTTGTTGTTGTTGTTATAGTTATATATGCTTATATAGAAATCGCAGGACTTTTAATTTCCCTTTCCTGTCTGGCACACTTATTTCCTTCAACCAAGAGGTAACATTAATTGCAATAACTGAAAACGTAACGTAACAACCTAACTTTTAGTTATATAGAAATTTTCTGTTTCTTAAGCTGAGACATAATAGCAAACTACAATTGTAAAACACTGACAATAAACATAACATGGCATACGTAAATGTTGAAATAATTTATGGATATAAAAAGAAAAGCAAGAGAAATCTTCTAATGTATGCACGTTCATGGTTATGGTTATGGTTATGGTTATATGGTTACATAATTACATGGTTACGTTCATGAGGAAGAAGATTCAAATCAAAATACACAAAAAAAAAAAAAAAAAAAAAAGTAAGGAAAGGTAGAAAAGACAAAAAAAAAATTGCTTAATTCAAATTCAAATGTGTGCTAATTATTCTGAATATGCTTGTGGTAACAGAAAGCAACAAGAATAAATTTTCGTGTTAAACCGATCATTACACTTTTATGTATTGTAACAAAAAAACAAAAACAAATACAAAAACAAAAACGAGAAAGAAGAAGAAAAGGATGAACCTTGCCATAACCATGCCAATTGATATTAACAAACAATTTCAAGTTAGAAAAAAGGTAACTAAAACTGTTAAATGGCCAAAGGCTTTTTCTTTTTTCTTCTTTCATTTGTAAGTTTTAAAAAGTTAAGGAAATACGTAAGACCCTTCAATTTGCAACTATAATTACTTATGTTAATGTTTGTACAACACACACACACACACACACACACACACACACACACACACACACACACACATGCATATATGTATATATGCCATTTAAGTGAAACGAAATATGCAAACTCAACAACAATTGTCTCTCATTTGTACAACTCGGCGTCATTTTATTAAAATATTCACACATCGAACCTTTTAAATTGAGTTTATGTAGATTTGTATGCATGTATATTTTATTTCTAAATCTCTTAGGAGTATATTAAATCAAATTAAGGGCTTGATTGATTAAAATAATTACTGAGCATTGTAATTATAATTTTTTCAATTAATCAATCAATCAATCAATCAATCGGTTCCCAAAAATTTACATTTTTTTTTTTTTTTCTTTAAATTAGCCTTATGAAAGCAACATAACTTTATGATCCAAATTATATATTCGAGGAAAATATTTTATGGTAAAAATAAAAATTCAGATAAATTTAGAGACAAGATTTTTGCTATTTAAATGATTTATGTAACGTTAAAAATATTTTATAATCATTTTGTTTTTAATTTATTTTGTGAAATACAAATGGAAAATGGAAAAGCTTGTTTGTGGAACTATATCACAAAATAAATTAACTGTGAATAAATCTGTCGAAAAAATGTACGAAGTACCGGACTCATTGTATTCGTTAGATCATTTTCTTCTGAACTGCTTTTAATGAATTCCAAAGATGAGCCTTCTTGGACGAAAAATTATTACTTTATGATAATGTTGCGCGAAAAACTAATGATAACAATTATTTTTTATTGACAACTTAAAATTTTTGGAAGTTTAATTATACATTAAACATTTTATATATCTGCATGCTCTTACGGTTACAGTGTCGTACAATAAAAGTTTCTTCACAAATTTACACATATATATTCGTATAGATAGTACATTTACAGGGTGATTCCAATTTATTTCAATTGCTATGAGCAATAACACAGTTAGATATTTAAAAGTCCACTAGGGGATTTTTATATTTCCTTGGTGCTTAGAGAATTTAAAAAGACACTTTCAGTCAGGCCTCCATACAAACAGACTACAAAAGTAATAACAATAATAATAAGGATCAAAAAAATAAAAGTGAATGCCAACTATTAAGAGCCCTAAGCAATTCAATGTATTACAATTAACAATACCGAGTCACTCAATTAATTAAATTAAAAGCGAAACGTAGAAATATTAAAAAAACTTGAAAAGCCCCTTGTACATATGGAATGTAATGGCTTAAAAAATTAATCAAACTGTTAGAAATTTTCTAAACAGATTTAGAGCTTTAAAGTACGTCAAAGTAGCTGCCTCTAATTTAATAAAAAAAAATTGCAAGGTTAAGCACTATCTAGAGACACGATCAGGTAGGCCTGCAGACTTAGACTTAATCAAAAAATCATTTTAAAGAGCATGTATAATCCAAACATTTTGAACATTACAAAGGCATCTCTTATAATGAACTATAAGTGGCTTCAGCCATAAAAAAAATTACTAGGTAAAAGGTAAAAGGTACAATTAGAACATACAACAAATAAAAAGGAAATATATGTGGTTTAATTTAAGAATACAAAATACTTCCAATTGTATCATAACATTCTTCCACTCATTTTTCATTGTTTCACATTTGCTTAATTGTTTTGCCAAAATTCATCTATCAAATCGTTTACTGTAAGAAAAATGTAATGTGAAATTAAAGTACAAAAAAGAAAACTAAATAAAAATGATGATTCAGATCGACCATACAATATTTTATAACCTTCATTTTTTCTAAGGTCTAAATTCCATCAACTTAAACGATGTTACTTTTATTTAGAATATTTAAAAGAATATTGTTTCTTATAAATTTATGCAAGGACGACTTAGAGTTCATTTCAATTAAGAAAGGAAAATTGGCATATCTTCAAAAATTTATACATTAAAAAATTCATACATTTTAAAGATTATAATTTTTTTTTATTATGCTAATCTGATTAACCAGAAGAGTTTGAAGAAAATGGCCCAACTTTAACAAATTCTTAAAAATTCTGCCAAAGATCAGACATGATTAAATTTACAATTCAATAAATACAATTGTTATTACCTTTTTTTAGTTAAAATATAAATACAAATATTTTTCAAGAATTCATTTAAAACAAGGGCAGCAAAATTTCTCCATAATATTTGGCTTTTCCATAACCAAATGTATTGTAGTAATAAATTTATCATATACCTACAACATACATATTTTTTTATGTATCCATTAGAACACCACAAAACTTATGTGCACGTACACTTTTATAATCGTAAAATAACATGAAACAATTTAATTTTATTGCATTTTGTAAACATGGGCAATTTTTTCAATTGGCCTTACCAAACGATTTGAAATTAGACACAGTACATCAAAATGTTTACAATTTATGTGTAATCTTGATATTGATCAAATTTTTAGTGGATATAATTGACCGTCTTAAATGTACTTGTGTGTTCCTAAAATTATTTTCATTGTTCAATTATTTTTTGACATAAATTAATTTCAAATTTGGCAAATTGTTATTGAAAATTTGGCAAAACAGCCTGAATTCAAGAGATACATTTTATCATTTCAAAATTTTCGCTTTATTATTATTATTTCAGTTTGTGCATTCCATAAAAATTCATATAAATTAATAAGGCTTAAAAATGGATCTCTAAATGTTCATTTAAGTCATTCATGTAATTTTATTTGAGTTAAAAAGGCCGGACTTTTGTTCGGCTCTGCTTTAATTTGAAATATATTACCTTCAGTACATGCCATATAAATAGTTATTACATAGAATTCTATGTAAATAATTTCTCTCTCATTTTCCTCATTTTTGGGAAGTCATTAAAAGCCTACCTCGTATTTGTTATTTCTTATTACACAAGACATTCATATTGACTCGGATACACATAGCGCTTACAAAATAAGTAGCATATGAACATTTCATATTTTACCAATATTTTTTATATAAAACAAGAAACGATTAATGGCAAAACTAATTATATTAGAAGAAATAATTTTGTCTAAACTTCCTCAATTCTATTTCAATTGAAGAAGTTGTCAATGAAAATTATCATACAAGAAATATAATAGATATACAAACAATATTCTTGCTAACTATTTCTAAAGATAATACGGCCATCAAAGTTTCAGTTGTTGTAAATGTTGCTAGCATTATGTATGCAACATTTATATATATATAAATCATATATAATTGTATATAATAATAAACATCTGAAGGTAACTATTTGGACAAACATTTAATGGTAGTAAAAAAATAAAATAAAAATATAAAGTAAACAAATTTATTGGCTGCTTCTTATAAGTAAAATATAGCATAATAAAATTTGAAAAGACATGAACGTATTAACAACTTTTTGGACAAATATTTTAAGACTTCAGTTAAGATGAACAGAAACTTTTTGCTGTATAACTTTTGTATTTTTCAAAACAAAAAAAAAACAAAAAAAAAAAAAATCCATAGCTATTTTTAATTTGCTTTCTTTAATCAAGTTAAACCATTTTCAATAGAAACTTTACAATATTTTTGCTTTTGCCACCAAAAGACACAGAAACATTCGAATCGAATACCAAACAAAAAAAAATTATTTTAGTCTCTGAACTTTTCTTACCTTTCTTTCTCTCTTTCTTTTTGACTAATGTTTAAAAGATTTTAATAAAAAAAAAATGGTGTCTTTCCAACTCTTAAATATTGAAAAATACACAAACAATTAAAAGAAGGTTTATTCTTTCTTAAAACATTTTCTTCCTTGCTTTCTTTTTAAACCCATTTTTTTTCTTCCATATTTAGTTTTTAAAGGCAAATAATAATCGCGAATATAATTAAGTTGAGTAAATAAGTAATTTAATTGGCAAAAGTGGCCCAAAAACCATGCTTATATTTAAGTATCAAGAATAAGGAATGCCAACAATTTTATCTGAATATTGTAAAATTTATCTTTAATTTTTATGTGAGTGTGTCAGAGAATGTATACAAATTTGTGCATATATACATTTTTATGAATACACTCCTCGTGGTACAGGGAAGTTTATAATATTTATAGACTTGGTGGGACGGTCTTAATAGGCATCTATAATAAACTTCCCTCAAAACGGGTATTATTACCGTGTCCATTTGATTCTGATATATTTTGGCCAAAATTTGTACTGCTTTGTGTAAATACCAAATTTGGTCCAGATGTGTCCATTTTCTTAACCTCCTCTTATATGAAGAATTTTTTACATATAATAGGAGGCCTCGACCGGCTATTATATTCTCACTTGGTTTATACAATTAGTGTTTTACATGCATACCTGCCGGGAAAGGCTCAAATGCATGGTATAAACATACATAATGATCGCTAGCGTTGGTAGACACGGCACATCATGAGCATGCCACCGTCACGACTAGCTTCCAATTTAAAACCTATATTGCACCTTATATACATGGCTTAAACCTTGGTGTAAGGATTCGAAGCCTTCTAATTACTCCTCGGCTTAGATTAGCTTAGCCCAATAAGCCTACCCAGCTAGCCATTTTATTCGGGAAATGGCACCCTGCACGACAAGCATATAAGATAGCACATAAACATAATATAGGTCGAGCCAACCTCAATATCACCACTTGGCAAATATGTAACTGGTGATACCGTGGTACCAAATTAAATCTTTGGATCGGATCTCGTAAAACTCATGATGAACCCTGATGATAACGGAATTATCAACAACCATCTCATGAGCCACTCCCAGTTGAGCAGGTGCCTCTCGGGACTGGTTGCCCCCTCTCTCTTTGTTTATATAACAAATGGATACAAAGTTTGAAAATGTATGAAGGTAAAAAGTTTGAACTTAGCATAATCCGCCGTCTTTAATTAATTTTGAAGAAAAGAAAAATGTAGTATCATGTTTAAAAAAAACGGACTCATTTCTATGTCCACCAAACGTTTATTTTGTTATTATTTTTGTAAGAACAGAAAGAAGCGGTATAATTATTCTTGATCAATATCAAAATCTAGGAATACTTGTCTGTTCGTTCCTCGGGGTCCTTGTTACTGGAAGAAACATTGAAAGTTCAAAAATGCCTGGTCCGCATTAAAACTAAGTCCAATGTCACTCAAAGCATAACATTACAATGCAACGATTTTCTAATATTGATATCTAAAGAGGGCCTGACTTGTATACCAAAATTATACCATTTAATATTCATATTTACAAAATTAGTATAATGTATTTAATTTTTTGGATGATGAATATTTAAGTGAATCTATTGATACATAAAACGAGTAGAAAAACTGATGCCTACAGGTAAGATAACCAGATAAGCGAATAAATACCGAAGCTACTTTATGATTGAATCTTAATTAAAAAAGCTACATACACTTTATGGTTTGTAAATTTAGTAATTTTTAAGTTTATTTGATGCTTTATTGTAAATTTCAGTAGATATAAAAATACGTTCAACTTCGGGATGTTTGTTTAGAAAAGAAATGTGCATAGATAATTACAAATGGCAGGAAAAAGGATACGAACACAAAGAGGCAGTCGAATAAATAAAAGCTTCAAAAACCGCAAACAAATCTCTTTTAATTAATTCATTATGATGCTAAAATTGCAATACAATTTGACAAAGCATCAGAAGATAAAATGCTGCATATATAAATTTATACATTAAATTATTCCACTACAATAAAGAATACATTTTTAGTAACAGTTACAATTTAAAATATTTAAAAAAAACATTATCTTATTCATCGTTCAAGCAAAGTACAAAGCAAAGTATAAATAGACAAATAATTAGTTATCTTTACTATGACAGCATGAAAAATATGATTTATATATAATTAATGAAATTCTCCAACCAGAGTTTAGGGGTATATTATTTGTTTGCCTTTATGTTTGTAATGCGTAGAAGGATGTTTTGGAGTATCATATTCTGAAATGACTTAGACATGTCTAACCAACCGGCAGACTGTCCATCTTTTTATTTGTCTGTTATTGACATTCCCCTGATCGTAAAATTTGAGTTATCGAGCTTAAATTTGCATGCAGGTTGAATTTGAAATTGAGGCCTTGCCCACGTAAACTGAGAAAATCTTGATATTTTGCGCTATACTTGTAAAATGTAAAATATAAGAAGCCGAAATTTTGTACAAATAGGGAAGCTATTGGTCTAAAATATCTAGCCAAAAATTACGCAAAATTACAAAGTATCAAATTTTCCCTACTTTATGTTTAAGTTTTCTATTTACTATGGAAAATCTGAAACAGATTTAGAATAGTAATAAAAATGTTCAATGGGTTCAGTGGGTAATCAAGATATAGCCCCAGCCAATTATACTTTTCCCACTTGTTTTGACTAACATTGATTGTAAGTCTTCATTTCTTTTATAACCACACAGAAATTGGAAATCTAAGCACATTGCTAAAACTCTTGCAACATCATCGTATAAACTATTTACATTATTAATCAACATTAAACACCGAATCGAACCTGTAATGCCCTTCCTTTTCTGTTAAATATTATTCTTTTGGAAAACGCACCATTAAAGTATCATGCTTCGATTTCTCAGGTATATTAAGCATTAACTTAAGACGGAAAGTATAACAAAGCTTAGGATAAACAAGTGTTTCCAAGTGAAATAAGAAATAAATAATGCACTACATGAAATGTGATTCGATTTCATCTAGCCCATGGCGATTAAATAGTTATTATCAATAACTATGCTCAGGTGAAAATAATTTAATTGAAACTGAGAAAACGCCGTTTAATTATTCTATTAACTAAAGCATAATTGAATTATAATTTAAAAATTGAACACTGTTGTAATGAAATTCACAAATGTTTCAGTTATTAAATTCAAGGTCAATGTCATGCAGTATAACCTCAAACAAATTTTAGCCGCATTTTATTTACATTTATATAACCACTAAAATAGTTTATTTAATATAAATTAAATTTGTAATTGTTAAATTGTCTATCAACTTATTTCAAATTCTACTTAATCATTGGCCTAGATGTATATCTGAAATTTTATACTACTTATAATGATATAAACACTTTGTCACAAAATGTATGTGAGAATTTGGTACTTTTCTCAAAAGGCCATTTATTTGAATGAGATTTATATTAAACATTTTTCTTCACTTTACAACAAATCTTCACTTTAGATTTATTTAAATTAAATTCTACAATTTCTTTACAACGGTCTAGTATTAAAGTATTTTTATAATCAGAAATCTGAGAGAAGGCGTGGAGTTTCCTTAAAGAATCCATCAATCAAAATGAACTCTTAGCAATATCTAATTTCTTATAACTCTTTTGATTCTTTTGAAATAAATAGACAGACAATTTGTACGTATTTTAAATTTCAAAATTTATCTGAAAACTTTTAAAAATCCAATTTAAGAGACACTCCTTACTTTTCTATTAGAATATTGTAAGAAAATTTTATTACCGATATTTCTTGTACTCTATTTCTCATAATGCTCTAAACATCCATAACACTATAAAATAATTAGCGCACTTTTAAATATATTTCTATGTAAAAATTTTGAAAATTTTTTTTAAAAATTAGTTAGCAGACAGAAATGGACCTGATATATCTACGTATTATACATTTAAAAAGCGATAAATAATCCAAAAGTTAACTTAACCATAACTTTTCTACTTGATTTTCTTACAATAATTTTTTACCATTTTTATAAAAATTTTCTTCTATTCTAATCTCTTGTTATTGGTCTGTTGTTTATTATTTATTTCGTATTTTGGCTGTAGGTTATGACTTTTATTGTAATAGATGTAAATAAATATCTATAACACTGTCAACAATTTGAAAACTTTTCTAGTGTAGTTGTTGCTTTGTTGCTTTGTTGCTTTCCTTTGACATTATCTATATTTTTTCTATGCCAAAATTTATATAAATATTTTGATAAAATAGTACAGAGCAGTACTCAAAAAGAATCTTTCAATATGTATTTTTTTTTTTTTGATAGGTCCTCAATATAAGTTGTTGCTTGTTTGGAGGGCATACCTTTAATATAAAGTATAACTATTGAAAGTAGTTTGCGCTCAATTTAAAATTATGAAAATGCTAAAAATAACTTTCTAAGATACTAAGTATCAAAAAATTATACAAGCTGAAGAAAAGAAACTATTGTGGTGGTTATACGAAATTTGACTTGAGCCAAATAATTTTATAAATTCATTTTTTCTTGTTACTTTCTATTTTGATTACTAAACAAAATTTTATCCTACCTTTTTTTTTATTTCTTTTAAAAGTTTTACATTCAAAATGCCAAATTTGTATTTTATTTAATTTTATTTTCTTTTACTTTATTATTTCAATAACACGCAAGGTGTAAAATATATATAATAAAATATTGATTATAAATTTACATTTTACATATACATATATTTGTGAGAAAAAAAAAATAGTAGAAATATATATATATATATAAAAAAAAAGAAATTTAGCATTAGCAAAATATTTTCAAAACATTTTCATTCAATTCAATTCATTGTAATAAAGTTTTTTATTTATTGATTTATTCTGATATTTTTTCCGGTCACACGTTAACAGATTTTTCAGTAATCTTTCTCTGTAGTTTTTTTTAGTACTTTTTTTTTTCAGTAAGAGTGAACAAATTAGCTATGCCCAATATATTCCTAAAATTATGTAAAATTAGATGATTTGAAAAGATATTTAAAAAATGGTACTCTGTCGCATGAAATATTAATGCCATCGGGAGTTTCCTACGGCAGTTATATGGGCCCACTTAATTCCTCCTCATGTTTTAATGTACGCAGATGATGTACGAGTGAAAAATCCAGTTCACTTCAGGCTGATTTAATGCGGTTGCCTGGCCAATGGTAGATATATCACTAAATTTGAAAAAATGTAAGAAAATATCGCTCAGCCGAAGAACATTTTGGATTAGAAAATGTGACAGATGTTAAAAATCTTGGAATTATATTCGATCCAAAACTTAGATTTAATCTACACATTGTGGCCTCGTTAAATAAGGCAAAATCAATTTTTGGATTTGTAAAAAGGTGGGCTAAGAAATTTAAAGACCCATATATTGCTAAGCATTTGTTCTAGTCCCTGGTGAGACCAATATTAGAATATTCGTCTGTCGTATGGATCCCCTCTTATAATTGAAATTTCTATTGTTTGCATATTGTTTGGGTTATGGTGGTATGTTAATCGTCCTTACCTCCTTATAAAAATCGATTAAAACTAATTAATTTGTGTAATGCTGGCTGTAAATTTTGTAGGGAAACTGATTCAAGGCTGATATAGCTTCACCAAATCTACTACTGGACATTTTATTGAATGTACCTGTGAAAGTTTCGAGAAATTTGCCCCGATAAAGCTGCCACAATACCGCAGTAACTAAGAGTTCGGATTCTGTGTAAATTATTTAAAGACTTATACCATTTGTTTGATCCATCGGTAAACTCTATAAGCTATATCGTTGAGGAATATCATTTTATAACAGTAGTTACCAGATTGCTTTATCATTTTCTCGTGAATTAGGCGTATACTTGATGGTCTCTTCGAAGTTCTTTCAGCTATGAAAGGGTCTTATTTTGTATTAGTTCATACAAGTGTCCTTTAACTGTTTATTCTATATGATAATCCCCTTAGACTTTTTGTTGTTGTTGTTGTTGTTGTTAATTGCTCTGCTTGCATCAAATATGAAATTGAAATAATTTCTACAATAATTTTGATTTGAATTTTGATTTAATTGATAATCAAAACGCCCGCCGAAGCCGTGTAATAAACACGCTCTTTAGACTTATTATTTTTAGTTGATTTAGTGATTATGGATTTATGTATTAATGGATAACATACATTTTCTTGTTTGATCAATTTACTTAAACCAAGTTAATAATTTTCTTGTAGCTTCGACTTATGCCATTAATTTGATATTGAAGTAAAAACGCATAAACTATAACTACAATTACAAAATCCTTATTTTAAATGATAGTTAATAAATATAAGAATATTTAGCTCAAAAAAGTTAAGCCTTATAGTTTTAAAATTTTGATTTTAGCTGGTTGATTTAATTGTTTTATGGTTCTTTAATTTTGCCATTATTAAAATTTTATTATTCTTAAAAATCATTGAGATTTCTTCTTCTAAAAGATTTTTAAGTTTTTCTATTTTTTTTCTTTTTTTTTTTTTTTAATATTAACAGTCCCCAAAGGAGTAGTAATAACAATAATAACAACAATTAAAGTCATTAAAGTTTGAAAATAGAGATGGCAAACTATGCCTTTGCTTTTGTTTGAACAGTGAAACAAAGTTTATAGGTCATTCATTTAGAAATTGACAATATCCTTGGTATTTTACATAGATTGTAATTTCATTTGCTTGCTACACAAAATATAAATTTTTCTTTAGGTTTGATATCTAGACACCAAAAATTACCAATTGCCTTTTAAAATTGATATCAAACGAAGTTCATTTTGGTGCTTCTTTGGAATTGTAGCCTTTAAGTGACAAATATTTAATTATTTATGTTTTGCCCTAAAGCTCTTCATGAGAAAATTTATTGCCCGAGCTTAACAATTGTGGTACAAGAAAAACCACCAGGGTATCTGTACTCCATCTCAAGCGGTTTATGAAATGAATTGAATGAATTCGTGAAAATGGAAAAAAAATGAGATATGTGATTTTATTAACAACGCAATATTTTATGAACCAATTCATACACTACTTACTATTCTACTTAAATAGACTAATTTTACAAATATTTTCTTCTAAGTTAAAAGATTCTTTCGTTGAGATTTAAACGTTTACATAAAAAAACTCAACCACAAAAAACAAAAAAACAAAAAAAAAAAACAGAAATATTGTCATTAAATTTACTTTTTACAAAAGTAAAACTTGAATATTTATTCTGTATATGCTTGTATGTATGTATGTTTGTATGTGTATAAGCTTACGTCAGCTTTTTGCATTTATGTACACACAAAAAGTTATTTTATATTCTTTGTTGTTTTCAAAGGTTCAACCAAAGTAAATATTATATCACATGGCAAGCATCTCTAACTAAATCCTTAAATAACAATAATAATAAAAACAAAAAAATAATCAAACCAAAAGAATAAACAAAAACTAACTCTATGCAGACATGACTCTAACTCATACAAACTCAGTTTACAAAAATTTATTCTCAATTTTTTCTCAAATTTTATACTGTTTACAATTCAAATTCTTCTCTTAAATTATATTTCTCCCATCATCTTTCAATTTCATTTATATCATTCAATCATTATTATATCTATCTCTTTCCCGCACTTTTTCATTCTATTTTTACATTTCTTGTAATATCAGTTTGGCAGCTAATTCGTTATACATGTAAGTATTTAGAAATAGAGAGGAGATAAAAATTAAAAGTTGAAGTTAAAGTTGAGATGATACTGTTCAAGTTATAAAAGTGGAATTGTAAAATCGAAATAAGCAAATAAAAAGCAGAAAAAGGAAAAACTAGATTAAATTTTGTGTACTCACCTTTTCTCTCATAATCCTTTATCTCTCATAATGCAAAATTTTTCTTAGCTTAGACGAATCAATTAGACGTATCATTTAAATTAGATGAGCCATTTGCAACCTCTTAAAAAAAGTTCTGTCTAAGTATAAGCTAAATTTAGAATTAATATTTGAATTTTTACAAAATTTTTTTGTATTAATTGGAAATCAAGGGTTTTTAAAATTTTCTTTTTTTTTTTTTTGTTAACATTTAAACAAAATTTCTACTTTGCCCTTTTCACTTGAAATTGAAGATTATACAAAATAAACGAGACAGTATAAAAAGAGAAGAGTAAAGTAGAAAGATAAACAAAAAAAAAAAAAAAAAAGGCACAAATATATGAAAAATTAAAAGGGCAGAAATAAAGATTGCAAAGAAAAAAAAATTGCAAAAATTCAAGTAAAATGTTTCAAGTTTATTGGCAAACTCCAAAAATATTAGATTTACTTGGCTGTGGATGTAAACCTTTTATGCAAGTGTTTTCATTAAATGCCATGGAAAATGCTATGATGTGTGTACAATTTTTTTTTTCTTGTTTGTTATTATTATTATTATTGTTGTTGTAGCTATTGTCTGCCCCCATAAACAATTTTTTAACCACAAAATAAAATATTTGAAAACTTTTTAAAAAGAGATTTATTTTTTTTTTTTCTATTGTACATCTCATACTCCTTTTCTTTTTATATTTTACATGTTAAATAAAATTTCCGCAAGGTAGAACGTTAAAATACTTAAGAGCATACAAAAATCGATTTGGCCGTTTTTACTTTAAATTGACTTAAGTCGTTTTACCTAAATATTTATAAGATGGCTTTTTTCTTAGATAAATTTTATTACTCTAACAACGTACAAAAATGACTTTGATTATAAATATTTGATTAAAAATTGAAAATTACAAAGCAATCAGGTATTGTGAATCTATTCTAAAGCCACGTCAGCGCTCTATTTCTTTAAAATTTTCAGTAATGAAAAGAAAAAATATATAAAAGTGTGTAAAAATAAAATGCATTTAAAAACTGCTAAGTTTCTGCCAAATTTAAAGGAATCATCTCAAACTGTGGGCCTTTAGTTGCCCGCACTAGTTCCTCCAGCTCTGAGTCAAATACTCAATCGGGACGCCAGGGTTCAATGGTCTCCCTCACAGACCAAGTTAGATATGCATATAAGAGACTCGTTCGTTCACTTACCCGAATACTTATTATGGAAAATAGAAAATAAAACTCCAGCTCTTTTCTTTATCTTCATTCTCTCCGTTTTCTTTGAATAATTTTTTTTTCTTCTTTTCTTATTATTATTATTTTAATTTTCATTTACACATCCGATCACTTTTAATGACAAACATCGAATATCCCCCTGTTGAATAATTTCATATGACACAACTCTTTGCCTCTCGCACGAACGAATCTCATGCTTTTGAAAATTCACTCATTTGCACATTTTGATTGTCGCACAATAAAAGCTCTCTCTTCTATCTTGCTCATTTACTCTCTCTCCGTTCTCTCAGACAATAACAGCAACGAATCACAGGACTCTTACGAGGGATAATTTAGGAGACCAATGTTAGAGAAATGTTAGTTAATAGATGTGGGACTTTGCCCTTTTCTGAATCGATCAGTATAAAAAATTAGAATAATTATGAAGCCATTATAAATTATATAATCTGTAGCCTATTTCAGAAATACTACACAATTACAGTAAGCATCTGGGTATTTTTAAAAAAGGAATTTTTATTACTATTACTATTCTATTAGCAGTTTTTTATAAATATATGTATATACAACGATTAAAGGCATTTTATAAATTATCGTAAAATGTAAGACTTATTACAAGAAATAAAAAAAAATACAATAAACAAAACATTACAAATCAATTTATTACAATAATCAATTAAATAATTAAGAAATTTATACATTTTAAATAATTTTACGTTACAAAATATTTAGCTAAATGAAAAATTTTATCTAAACATGCTTATTTTTCTTAGTGTCAACTGGGAACTCCGAGGCCACTTTCTTTATTTTCTCTTATATTAAAATTTATCATAGTCCTCCTAAAAATGATCTCATATTCCATTAAAGAGCCTCATAGACGGACAAACGGACAAGCACCTTAAAACCATATCATTATATGGATCTGTACAGCAAGTAATGTAATTTTTAATCATATTTGAAAGATGCAGTTATTAAAACCATCTAACTCGCTCAGACCAAAGTGTAAAAATTTCTTAATATTTTGTTAAATCAATGACGAAAGGCTATGGATTATATTTTGGTTAGACAAGGCCATTATGGCTGATGTAAAAAAATTTTTTTAATAACTTATAAAAATTTTTAATAATTTTACATTACATGACAATTATTACTTTTACTAATGCGTTCATTTACTGATAATTCATCTGAAGATGATACTAATGATCCTGTTGCTATTGAGGCAGCACGTCCAAAATTTTTATTATTGAAATTTTCATTGAAAGTTTTTCTTGTAATTTTATCCGTATGTCCAATGTAATTATCTAATAACCAATTGTTATTATTACCAAAATTATTTATAATTTTCTTCTTATCATTATTATTATTTTGATTGCTACCATGATTATTATTCGCTGGACAATTTTGTTTACCTATACTATTCAAATCTATTAAATCGCTATTAAAAGTTGCATCGTTATTATTATTATTATTATTATTATTATTATTATTATTATTATTGTTTGATAATCTCATTGCACTATTATTCAGTTTATTACTATAACTGAGTTTTGATTGAGTTATATATTCATCTAAGAGGTAAATCTGTGGTTGCAGTGTAATCATAAAATCTCGATAAATACAATTTTGTTCGAATGACCAACGGGTGACATGTTTTAATGATTGACGTATGCGATCGCAAAATGTTAGAGCTTCTGATCTGATTACTACATTTATTATGCGTCCTATTGAAGCTGCGTCTTGTAGTAATATGGATAAAACCAAGGCGAAATCTATACAATTCGCTTCAATAAATAATTGTAATAAATAACGCATTTTAATTGCCATCTTATTGGATAATATTCGTGGTAATTCGACACTATCAATATTATAATTAGATGAGATAAGGTCATTGCTATCATTGTATATTATTCTGGAGGCTCTCAACGTATCACTATAACCGAACGTACTTAGCATTCTATTTTGTAATAATTGCTGCTGCTGTTGTTGTTGTTGTTGTGTGTTGTTGTTGGTGTTGTTGTTGTCCCAAATTACTATTACTATTGCTTCTGCTATTGTAATTGTTTATCGTTGGAATACTTGTTGTTGCATCCATTAATGCTAAACTAAAATAACCAGATTCTGATGTTTGACTGGATGATCTTAATGGCATAATTCGAGACACTTTTCCATCGATATTATAATATTTCCCTTGTAATTGAGTATACAACATATTATTATGTTGGCCATCATCATTATTATTACCATTATCATTTTTATGGCCTTTATCATGGCCATTATTATTAATATTATTAGCATCTCCATTCATAATTAATGACAATGTTGTTGGTATTGATTGTGTCATCACCGGTGATGGTAATTTAAGTTCTTGATGTAATGATTCTATAGCTAATACATAATCATCTAGAATGGCAGCTTTATCATGTTCCTGAGATAACCATGTTACTAAATGGAAATCTAAATGGGCGCTCATGTAACCAAGATTAAGTAATTGATAACTTTGTAATAAATGGCGGGCATATCTATATAATATTGTGTCTATACAAAATATTTCGCGACGCTCACTTCGATCATTCGTCATTGGACCATGTTGTGAATTATGTACACCAGTTGTGATTACCGTTTCATTAAGTAAATTCATCATTTGCGTTGTAACTAACGTGGATGATGTTGGCGTTGATGTTTGTTGTAGAATAACCTTTTCCTTTCTATCCGATTTGTGGATGGCAGACGTTAAGCCGACACTTGTTGAAAAGCTTCGTTCTCGGCCAATAGGACCCAATACTAAATCAAAGGCATCTGGATTTTGATTGACTTGATTGGCTTGATGAGCTTGATGAGACTGTGGAACAATTTTAACATTCACCACCATTGAAGATCGTGGTGAATCAATCTCATTGGGATCGATTGCTCTTAGGAAACGTATCAGATCTCTAGATAACTCCCAATGATGATGACTCAATGCGACTTCAAGTAGTAACGTAGCATATTGTTTGCTAACGATGGATGGTTCTAAATTTTGTAAAATTATTAAGTAACTGGCGGCCGTAACAAGTTCCCCTTTTTCTAAACATTGTTGAAAGAGATTTTTTGGTTTGCCAGCAATTGAAAATAAATGCGGCCACAAGGCTATTTCCGTTTTGCGAGCACATTGCACAATTGTTTGCAAATAAACGGGAAATTCACGTATAAAATCTAATACGCTAGGAAGTAGAGCATCTGGTATAGGCTCCTTACTGGTAGCCTCTTCTTCTAACACTTCGTGTAATAATAATTCTAATGAATGCGGAAAATACGGTAAATGGCGACACGATTGAGCTATTTCCCAAGCACTATAACCCAAATTTCTTTTGATTAATTGCCGCAATATTTTATGCAAATATATTTGAGATTTAAGCTCCAATTGTGAGAAGGGCAATGAAAAATGTGATTTAGAATCATTCGTATACAAAGTTGTCTCATTATCCACACCCAACGCAATTACATTGTCGAATAATATGACCAAGGGGAATAATTTTAAGGGAAACGAAAGCATTATGCGTTTGGACATGAAGGTGTGTAAGCGATGTGACCCACCACTTATTTCTTCATTATTAATGGAAACAGGTGGTAGAATTGGTAACCAAACACGCATACCATGAGTACCAGAAAATAGCCATAAACAATCACGCATAGGACTGGTCTCTAGACTACTTGAATTAGATAACCAAAAACATTCAACGCATGATGCCAAACAAGAGGCCATTAACGAATTTAATACTGTATTATTAGTTTCGCGATGTATCATTAAAATACGGCCGCACACATTTGCAATGATTGTTTCTGCAGTAGAAACCTGGCTAGTACCATCACCAGAAGATGGCGATAACCATTCAGAGGAATCATTTTTATTGGTGATATCACTGCGCAAATTGGTTATCGTTAACGATACAATACAAGCCGGATGTATACAAATACTCTTAACGTCAACTTCATAAGCACATTCAGCTTTTAAAGTATACGGATCACAAAGGACCATATCAAATAAATTAACAATACCATCAGCCGTCAAAGCAATCAATTGATTTTGAAACATATTTAACGATATAACAGGAGCACGAACTTGTATACGATTACCGAATTGATTATCTAACTTGCATTCTTCTGGATAACAACGAATTTCATCTGTATGATCCAACAGAGAATAACAACCGGTTAAAATAAAACCTCTCCACCACAATAGACCACCAGATACAACGAAATCTTTTTCTTGTGACTCATTACCAAATAATTTCCATTTTTTGGTTAAAATGGAATAATGAGCCAAACCGGTACGACCGGCAACAGCTAAATGTAAACCATCTGAATCAATTGCCGAATAACGTATTGGCCAATTTGTGGAAGCATACGTTTGAGGCAATTGTAACACAGTCCAGTATTTACTTTCAGCTAATATACTAGATATATCAATGTTGGATTTCTTCACTTCTAAACAATCATTTGCCAAAAATAGCTCCTCACTATCATGCCTTTTTAGGGTTGCTTGATTATTGGGAAATATAAATTTTCCACAAAAGTATGTCTTTTCTAAATTATTCCCCTTGTTTAAGTATAAAGTATCGTCACCTGAAAAAACGAAACGAAACGTCACTTATGCAAATGATAAAAGTAGGAATGAAGTGCCGTATACTGTACATTGCAGAATTTTAGAGTTAATTTTAACCAAATTTTTCTAATAGAAGATTAATTCGTGTTTATAAAGAATGTTCCCTTTGACGTCGTTGCACATTCGTATACATGCTTCTAAAAAAAAGCTAAAATGTTCAGGAACTCGAAAATTTATATTTTTTTTACATATTACATTATGCACCACATTTCTTTAAGTTGACCAGTTTAAAGCCAAAAATTGCCCTCTATTATATGAAACTAATTAAAATTCTCTTCTGCCATGTACAGTTTAGGATACAATAGCCAAAAGCCAATTACCTTTAAATACATAAACACAAACACTAACCTTGCAATAGAATATGACAATGTGAAGCCATACAGGGATTCATAGCTAAAGTACTTTTTACAAAAGTTAATTGTAAAATATTGGAAAATTCTTTCTGCACATGTTTCATGCTTTTGTGCGCACATATCATAAATAATTGATAGCCTTCAGTAGACCATTCCAATTTATTAATGCATAACGGATTATCACGCATTATATCAATATGAAGTCCAAAATCCCAACTAAATGAAGATACTAGGAGAGCGCCAAATGTACTCCATAGAGCTAAGCCACCATTCGTCCATGCAACGGCTATGGCAAAACCATCCGGACTCCATTTCAATTCACTAACAGAGCCCAGTGTACACGCCACCACAGTTTCATTTAAAGATAAACGATGCGAATATTCAATACCTCCAGTAGTTGTATCCTCAATGCCATAGACTAATACATCCGAATTGTGCCGTCCAAATGCTAGCAAGCGAAATTTATGATTAATACCGCAAACAGTTGCATCTTCTACCTCGGATATCCAAAGACCATGCATATATTCTGTTTCAAAACGTAAATGATTTGCTATTAGAAATGCGGCACGCGTATCACTAAAAACAGCTGCACAACCACCAATAAACGGCGAGTACTCTAAACAAGCGACAAAAGCGTTGGGAGCAATTGCTGGTACCCGTTTCAAATTGCACTGTTGACTAACATAAAATTGTATATTGCGTAAATTAATAAATGTCATTGTTGTTGTTGTTGTATCTTCATCAGTGTTACGTGCTGCACAATCAACCATATCCGACCATTGAATACGCAAAAGCTCGCATTTATTATTCGCCACCAATAATTCAGATAAACTAATACAACAGACTGCTGTTATTGTAAAATCCCATTGAATAATACCCACTTCATGTAAACTTAATTTTGGTATATTCTCTTTAATAAACAATTCAGCTGAATCACGTTTAAGACTTGAATTTGGCGGATCAATTTGTAAAAATATTCCACTGCCATCGCTATTAAATTCAATTTCATATAATATGAATATTCCGCCAGTTGTTAATATCACCAGCTTTCTAGAGTCAGGCTTCCAAATAATTAATCGATTACTACCATATTTAATTACATTCTCGACACTGCGACGATTATATACAATGGGTATTAATGGATTGGCATACCAAATACCAAGAAAATCAGTTCCAATAGCAGCTAAAAGTATTTTTACAGCATCAAAACTTATATGTTTTATGACTGCACTTTCAGCAGGCAAAGCTAAATTTATCCGTTTTGGCCAACCAATTGGATAATACATTTTCAATTACTTTTAATGACTTCTTTTTCCTTTCTTCCTTCCAATATATTACGGAAGTCATTTACAATTGTTATGAATATTTCCTAACTTTTTAACCAAATTTTGATAAATGCTATAAAAGTAAAACATCACACAAAACTGATGACATGTAAATTAAACAGTTAACACAATGATTTATGGTGTGGCCATATCATTAAAAAGAACTGTTAAACCCACAATCTATACAATCGTTTTAATTCTCAAATTTAAGTAAACTTCAACCCAGAAAACCTCAATCCCTTCATATATTTACGGGTCAACAGTTTGTGGTCTTCAATAGACATAGCACACAAAATCACAATCCGCACAATCATTTCATTTAGTATATATTCTACACAATTTTGGTGACGAATGTAATATATATAAGCCTTTTATAAGGCTACATACGTGAACTATATATATTTTTAGTTATTGTATAATTTATATAAGTCAAGCCGAGGAAGAAATATGTATTAACAATTGCCCTTATTTTTGCGCAGCAACTTTGTTTTGACAGCTATTTGTTTACAAATTTTTTAGTCATGTGCAATAAATTTACATTAGTGAAGCTATAAAATGTGTGAAGTTATCAACCAGCTTTATCAACTAATTTTATTAGAAATTCTGAGAAAGAGAAAGTGACAGAGACACATACACAAATACAGGCCTTTTTAGGAATACCTTAAACACTTTATTTGTAAATAAATTATTAATTACAAATAAAGAAAATTGCAAATAAGTAAAATATAAAACTTCTAGAACTTTTTTATTTCAATATTTTATTAATTAAGGCAGTATTTATATGTGTAATATTAAGTTGAAATCTGTGCTTTGTGGTTACCTAGCCTATCGCTTTGCTTGCATTGCATTAATGTCGTTTCCAATACTTCTCAAACTGTTCTTCTCTATTTTTGTTTTGTTACTTATAAAAATTGTATGAACGTTTATTTGATAAAGTCAAAAAAATAAAATATTACTTAAATTCTCTGGGAAAATACTGTGATGGCCATAATTTGTTAATTATTTTTATATATAAATTGGTTAAGATTAAATTGATAACAAATCATCGACATATGTGCGTACAATAGTACATTTGGTAAATTTATAAATAAAATATAAAAGAATAGCAAACCTAGAAGACATATTGAAAATGTCTGCTAATGAAAAAGAACGCAATTATACGATGAATGTGTTATCCGATATGTTTAGAAATTTAACTCAGGAATATTTGCAGGCTGTATGTGAAATGAATAATTGGAATTTGGACGTTTGTATAAGTGCATTGTTGGAAACGAAAGAGTCTCAACAAATTAATCTTGGTTTGCATAGAATTAATTACAATCGCGGCGCTGTTCCCAAATTAGTAACACCATTACAGTTTAAAAGAGGCCATTTTAATATGGAACGAAATTCTAATAAAATATATTTGAATAATTTTAATAAAAATGATAACAAAACAATTGGCCAGACAATGTTATCGCCTCAATTAATAAAAATAAATGCCCAAATAAAAGCGGGCTATCGTATTATGATAATAATGCGTGGTGCACCTGGTTCAGGGAAAACGTTTTTAGCTAATTTATTAATACGCAATAATGTCTGTCTGAATGGCACGTATAATGTTAATGATTTTATATTTAGTACAGATGATTATTTTTGTAATAGCGATGGCCAATATAAATATAATATACTGCAATTAAGTGACGCTCATGATTATAATCATAAGCGAGTACGTGAAAAGGCTAAAAGCGGTTGGAGTCCTATTATTGTGGATAATACGAATATGCAATTATGGGAAATGATACCGTATATTCAGGCAGCCGTCGAAAATGGTTATCTCATCGAACTCTTGGAGCCGAATACACCTTGGCAGAAGTCCGCTCGTAGATTAGCTTCATTAAATACACATGGCGTACCGTTAATAAAAATTGAAAAGATGTTGGAAAAATATGAAGAAAGCACCATTAATGATCTACTAAATATGTTAAAAGACACTAAGTATACTGTAAAACTGCCTCAAATGCGTTTGTATCCACAACCACCTGTAAAAATAGCTCCTGTTACCCAGTTATCACCCTTAACTCCATTGCAGCCGTTATTACCTTCAGATGCACATGATACAGATTACCATGAAGAAAATAACTATTCGCTTCGTATGCAGGACACTAAAAGTGTGTTAGCACAACATCACGAGACGCCAACTGAAGATTTGGAAATTTCTAAAATTGCATCTAAGATAACTGAAATGAATGTAAATGCTGAAAAAAGCTTGGCCAATACAAATGCAAATGCAAATGATGAGGAAGCTGAAATTGTGCGGTCGCAGCCATTTAAGAAAACAGAAAATGAGAAAAATGCTTTGCAAGATGATGGAAAAGCTTTATTAAATTTACTTAAAGAAGATATTTCATTGAGGCTGCAACAAAAACCTCAACAGCATCAACAACAAAATGATTTAGATAATGAGGGAAATTTACAGCGTCATAGTATTGACTGCCGTTATGAAAATGAATTATTTAAATCGTTACGGCAAATTTATCCCAATAAATCTGTTTCAGGTTTATGGGATTTATTTGTGAAATGCAATGGTTGCTTGGACTGGGCAGTAGATATACTTCTTAAAGAAGATGATCTTTTATGGCTTAATGCTAATTTTGAAAATAGCAAAGAAATTTATGTAAATGATAGTAATAACCAGTCTTTGACGGATAATTATAAATGTGCGTGTCAAGAACCAGCAGTTGCATCATCATTACCAGTAACTACAACGGAATTGAAAAAACCAATTTTATTAGAAAAGCCATTACCACAACGACATCATCGTACACGTTCATCGCGTTCACTTCAACAACAACAACAACAACAGCAACAGCAGCAGCAACATTCTAAGAATATTGACTTGATTGAGTTAAAACAGAGCATTGAAAAATGTTTTGTATTAGGCGATGATCAATACTCTGAACATGTATTAAAAATAAAAAATGCTCGGGCTTTAACTTCTACCAATCAAACTTCATGTACAACCAATTTAACAGAAATGACTGATTTGTCAAATTCTATAAATGATTATGCCATTATTGGCGATATTGTAGATGAAATTGTACAAAATAGTTCTGAGAATGTTCTTCATGTCAATTTATCCTCAGTGGATGATTCATCATCTCAAGATCAATGTAAGAATTCAATGCAAGTTAATGATTCTATGAATGATAAAAGTAAACAAAATGTAAGTGTACATGATGTTAATGATGATGGTATAACTGATGATATAGTAGCGTTGGCGGATGAAGAAGAAAATATCGATGATTATGTAGATTCTGAAGATAATGAAGAGATGTTAGAATTACCAATTAGTGATCAAACTGTTCAAGAATTATTTTCATATTTCAAAAATGAATCATCACCATCATTACTCCAAAATATGAAAATGAAATTGCCTAATAAATTATTTGTATTAATGTCAAGAACATTAGCTAAACGCTTATATATGTTATGTATGGAATCGTTATATTCTTTTATAGCGGAAGAACGTCAAGCAATGATACAAATCGATGAAGATTTTGCACGTTTATTAAAAAATCCAAAATATACGGAATGTAAAAAATTACCAAAAAATCTTCAAGAATTATTAAATATGGAAATGTCTTTAAATATGTATAAAGAAAAAGAAATGAAACAAATGGAACATACCAAAATATATCAAACAAAAGATTTGGCTACACATTTAACCGAAATGAAATTACTTGATACATTTCCAAATATACCACGTGACACAATACTTGATATTTATATGGCACATGATAAATGCTATGAGGATACTGTTAATGTATTAGAACGTATCAACCCATTATCATCATCAGTCATAAAAAAATTTAATGAAACTAATAATAATGATAATGATCATGATAATGATAATGATAATGATGTTAAACAAAATAATAATAGCAATGATATGAAATTAATTTGTAGCGGTCCATCAAATATGATGTGTGAATTGGAAACGGTAACCTCATCATCAACACAATTGCAAATACGATCATCTATAAAATTTGGCATACAAGATTCCATGGATATAAGTAATGATAATTCGAAAGAGTTGGCATTACATAAATTTGAAGAGATGCGTAATTTAGCAGCACATCATCATCAATTAAAGAGCGAATGTTATCGAAAGGCTCAAGATGCCATAAATCGTAAACAAGGTTCAATAGCTTCATATTATTCAGAAATTGCGGAAATGCATAAAAAGAAGATTGATATGTATAATCAAGTGGCAGCAAATTGTATACGTGAAGTTCATAAATATACACAAAATAATCAGGATCATTTAGATTTACATTATTTATATGTGCCGGAAGCTATAGAAAGTTTAGATATATTCCTAGATTATCATATAACAAATTTACGCATCAGATCAAAGAATACTAAAGATGTTTATGTTATAACGGGTCGTGGACGGCATAGTGCAACTGGTGTATCAACAATTAAAACGAAAGTTATGACTAGATTAAAAGAACGTAATTTAAAATATAAAAAAGAAAATGCCGGTTTATTGAAAGTAAGAATCTTTGCTGCTTCACGCCATTCCAAAAGTTTTATATAACACATAAAACAATAATAAGCCAACGTTTTAGCATTATTATTACAAATCTGCCTGCCTATAACTGCTGGTAAGTTCTAAACTATCAATTAGCCTTTAATGTTTATTATAATGTTGTGACGACATACATTGCCCTGCCTCTGTACGTATACGCAATTTATTATATGCCTTACGCATATAAATTTTAATTAAACGTGTAACCATAAAGAAATAAATTTTAACTTAATATTTTTTTTTTTTTAAGAAGAACTTAATTACAATTTTTTTTTCTATTTTTATTCTATTTTTATTACATTATTATTTTTTATAATAAATTTAAATCAAAGTGCTTCTGTTTTAATTCTGTGAAATTATTTTTTTCACTAAAAAAAAAAAAAAAAAAAAAAAAAAAGAATTCTATACTACTGCATATACATCACGTGATGTAAAAAAGCAATGAAAATAATAGAAAACGCGTAAATTTATTTTATTTCTTGTACGTTGAGAAAATTCATATAATTAAATTTCACTTTTCACAACGGGCGATATATTTTCTTTGCCCCTTTCAACAACAATGTCCAAGAAAGCGTTACTATAATTATTACGATGGCGTTGAAAACGTTGATATTGTAATGTTGATTGATGTTGTTGTAATTGACGTGGTGGCGTATGTAGGAAAACTCCTTCATATATTGTTTCTAAATTGCTTGTGGTTGTTGGAATTGACTCTTCATTTTGTTCATTTGGTAAACTTATTTGAGCATTTATATCTTGCAATGCCACAAAATCTGTATTATTATGGTATATAAATGATGAAGGTGATATATTTTTGATATTATTATCTGTAAGGTCCGTTATTAAATGTGTTGATGGCATATCTTTAGAACATATATTACTTATTGGTGATGGTGAATGGCTGCATGGCGATATTAAACGTATTTGAAAAGCAGGCAATTCATCTGAATCTGTGGCATTGACCATATAAGATTGCACTTCTTCATCCACAGCCAAGCAATATGATAAATTTTCTTCGTTTGACCATGATGATGTACAATATAAAGCTGTTTGATGACATGTTTGTATTGAGCGATATTCTTCTCTAGTTAAATTTACACGGTCCGATGAAGTTGTACATTGTTGCATATTTCTTAAATGATCACTATTGCTATAATTACTATTATTAGTATTAATATTATTATGGTCTCTTGCATTCATTTTGTACTTTTTTTATTGATGTGTAAACACATTTAAATTGAAACTCCAGGTAACAAATAATTAAAAACAAACAAAGTGTCAATTTTCTGAAAAGAGTTTACCTGAGCATACAGATAATTCAAGTAACCCTTGAAATTATCAACTACTGATATTTAAAAAAGATTTTCACAAAATGAAAGTACTTATGGAAAAAGTATAACTTCCATTTTTATATATAAATAATTAAGAATTTATTTTATTTATAAATAATTATAAATATATTATTAAGTAGTAAGAATAAATTAAGTTTCACATAATTTGAATATAATTCATACTTACACTACCGTTTTTGCAAGTTTACAATGTATATTCTTTAAAATATTTATATTTTTCTAATTGAAAATATTAGACATAGTCATTTTGTTTAAATATTTTTGAATCCATTCTGGTGACGGTAGTAATGGATAATACTTTTATAAGTATAAAAATATAGTAAATTGTTTCCTGATAGAAGAATAAAAATAAAATCAAATTACAAGCCATCTGCATTAAGTTGAAAAAGTTACACTCTGGCTACTCAAATTTATTTTCTCTTTCGTTAAATTTAATTGAAGTACTTCAAATTAAGAAATGCGTTGTATCTTTTTCTTTACGGTAAACTTTTAGTATAGTTTAGCGAGAGAAACAAGTATAGCATGTCCGTCTCTTTCTACAATTGTACAAAAACCAACTATAGTTTTTAGTGCTATCCTTACCAACAACCAAATATATGAAGGCATAGAAGTTTTTTGTATGTAGCATGCGTTAATTTTAGTAGTGAAATGATTGTGTGGACTGTGCTGTAGTCTGTACATTATAATTCATAATATCAGAATTTAGAAAATTACAAAATATAACAAATAGTCTAAACTTAATGCTGTCAATTCATGTGAATGCCAAATTTTAATAATAAGTTGTAAATTCGGTAGAAACAAATATTTTAATAAGAAGGATATTTGATCACCACGATGGCTCTTTTAATGTAATATATTGTATTATCTTGAAACTACTAGACTTGTTAAGCGATAATGCTTGGGTATAAAAAGCATTATTCTAAACTAATTTCATGTTTGGTGAAGTAATTTTATAAAAGTAGGTGTAACGTGTGGTTCGGAATATAACAACCACATATAAATAGCGACATATAGATGTCGCTGGAAGTATAATAAGAACTAAACATTAATTGCTTTCTTTCTCGTTTGATTAACGATTATTAACGACGAGTAAAATAAACGCAGATAATTGAAATAATATTTTGCATTAATTACTATTAATTTATATTTTAACAACAGCAATAATTAGTATGGTATTTAATTAGTGTTAGTTGTATAAATTAATTCATTGTGTTTTATTTTGTTGTTATAAATAGTAAGGTTCACTTATACTTAACTAAAAAAAAAAAAAAAATTAAAATTAAGGGAATTTTTACAACTGAATTTTTACAACTGAATTTTTAACAAACTGTTTAATTCTAATTCTAATAATTTTAGTCGCATTATTTCTATAAGAAACTTGCCAACGCCTTCTTTTTTTTTTTTTTTGAATTATAAACTTGGCTTAAATGTTTTTCTTTTTGTTTCCAATTATATTATACATTTTATTAATTTTATTAATAAAGTGGAACAAAATGTAACCACATGAAACCCTGTTCCATAATCATAAAATTCGTAATTTTCTATATTAAATTTTATATTTGATTAAAATTTCTTAAGTTTTATTGTTATTATTATTTTTTTTTTAACTTCTTTCTTGTCATTATTTGTATTTCCTATTTTATCAATTTAATTTATAATTTTATCAACAATAATGAGCTTGAACTGATTAAATATATTATTAAACCATAGGCCTCTTATGGGGCCCCATATTATTGGTTTACATGAAGATTAAGATAGACTCACGTAGTAAAAAAAGATTGACTCAATTTTCTGTTTTTACCTTTTCCATTCTATTTTGAAAATACTTAAAGTAATAAATGGAAAAATATTTGCAATTTTGTGTAAAAAAAATTTGTTATTGAAATTTGAGGCACAGTGTCAGATTGAACCATATTTCCTAATCTTCTTTAATATAACAAACTTTTGGAATCACTTAAAAAATAATAGAATTTTTACTGTCTTTTTTTTTGTATTAAGGCATTTTTATTTACTTTATTGATTTTTTACCTGTAATCTACAAACTTCGATTGATAAAATTAATTGTTGAATATTTAAAGGACTGTCAAGATATTTTTATACTCGTAAAGTTTAATAGAACATGGTTTGTACAGAGCCATTTTTATAATGGTTCAAAATTTGTATAAAAAATTTTTTAAGCAATAAAGAACGTTAAGCCGTCTAAGATTATTGTAAAGTATTCTGTATCTATGTTGCATGTAAAACATATTTCAAAAATTAGTTTTCGTTAAAACAATTGTAAAATAATTCGTTTGAGTTTGATTTTGATTTATAAAAATTTCATTACTTTTATTTAAGCATCTAATTAAAAATTGTTTATACAAAATTTCGAATTTTTTTTTATTGAATTTGAAAGGAAATTTTTTAAAATAGCTTTATTAATCAAATGGAATTCTGAGCAATATTTTTTATATCGATATAACACTTCTGTTAAATATATTTTAAACGCAAGTTTTAGAGTTTTAAGATTTCAAATTCATGTGAATCAAACTTTCATCTTGCATCCTAAAGAGCAAGACCCTTATATTTGAGGTAAAATTTTAATCTATAATTTACTTTGCAAGGTACTTCCAAAAATACAGAAAACGCAAACGTTTTCGCTTTTGTTTCAAAATGAAAAATTGACCACATCTATTAAGGACACCTTTGGCCATTTTTTTTTAAAATTATTTTTATTCATCCCATTAAATATTTTATTTAATATTATTTTATTTTTGGTGTGCGTCGATATTAATCGATTTACATTGATATTTTTATATTATTTACGTACAATTACGTCGCTTTTGTAAATAATTTGAAGATTTTTACATATTTGAAAAGTCAAATGAAAAAAACTTCACTTAAAAATAAATGATTTAGCAGATGAAATAAGCCATTTATAAAAATATTAATAAATAATTGTTATAAGAATTAAAATTAACCGATGATTTTAAATTTCATATTTTTTCTTTTTTTTTTTTTTAAATGTACATTTTCATATAATGCAAAATTTTATTTCATTCCTAGAAGACGTTTAAATGCCCGTCTATAATCTAAATTGAAAATAGTATAAATAATCGGATTTAAAACGGAATTGATATAACCCAGCCAAGTGATAAAATTTTTAAATTTACTTGTTGGGCAACAAGTTCTACAAAATGGCAAGATAACGTACATTAAAAAAAATGGTAACCAACAAATAACAAATACACCCATTATAATACCCAAAGTTCGAGCGGCACGTCGTTCCTTCGACAAGGATATTTTCTGTTTTTCTTCAATAAATTGATAAACACCTATTGACTTCTTTTGTAATGGTATGGCTTGTAATAATGGCGAGGGAGTTATTTTCTCATCTTTGATTTCATCGTCAATGACAGTTGCTTCTTTCGCACCACCTTTAGAATCACTAGCACTTTCTGTAGATATTTCTTGAGTGGTAACGGATGATTGTAATAATAATTCATCACCAGAAATAGCAGCCATATTATTAGATTTTTCTTTCCTTTCATTATTCAACTTTTTAGCTCGTAATTTACCATGTTTAATAGAATCTTTAATTCTAGGCCTACGGGTTTTTTTTCGTTGTTCTATAATAACCACAGGCTGCTCAATATTCGGTATACATATATTATCATTGTTATGAATATTTGTGTCACTGCTTAAAGAATTATGGTCATTCTGCATAATTATCGATGTAGGAAAGCAGTTACTCATATTTGATGTACAACATATTATATTATAACAAATGGAAGAAATGCTTTGAGATTTTTGGTTTTTAGTTATATTTGATGAAGGGAATGTTTCCACATAGGGAATGCTAACTTTTAAAGAAAGTGTATTCAATTTGGCGCATTGAGCTCGTTCTCTTAAACGTCGCCTTGTTGCAAAAAAAATTTCTATATAAACAATAGTCATAATGATAAGTGGTATAAAAAATGAACCTAGAGAAGAGTAAATAATGTAACCGGGAGCAGAATTCAATTCACAGGGAGTTTTTATTGTAAATTCATCAGACCAATCATTCCAACCTAATAGAGGTGGTGAACTGATTAGTAAAGATAATATCCAAACACCAGCAATCAACAGAAGAACTCGATTAACTGTACGCTTTTTTGCATAATTAATAGGATCTGTTATGGCCCAATAACGATCAAGAGCTATAGCGCATAAATTTAATATGGATGATGTACAGCATAGTACATCACAGGTTAACCATATTTTACACATTAAAATTCCGAATTCCCAGCGACCCAATATGGAATAAGCTACATTAAATGGTAATACTAGAAGAGCTACTGTTAAATCGGCCAATGCCAGAGAAACTATGAAAAAATTTTGTACTATACGTAATGGCTTATAGATGAATACGCTTAATATGACAAGAGTGTTACCTATAACAGTAAGTACTATTATAACTGATAATGTAAATGCAGTAACAATGGCTTCCCATTCCGGAACCGCTAATTTTATACCGAATGAACTATTATACCACTCCTCATTCTCATGTTCTACACAATTAAAATATGTATCTAAAGCATACGATAAATTATTTTGACTATCAATGCTAAGGTTCACATTTATGGTGTCCGTATTATTGGTATTTCTTTCTTTCATCCATGTTGAACCGGCATTACGCATTATATGCGTAGTAGCTGTGGATAATGGTTCGTAAGCCCCTGTAGCATTTATAATTTTGACAGCCATCATAGCATCAGTATTATACGATTTGTTCCATAACATACAATTTGAATTCAATTTGCTTTTTGTGTAGCTACTGGTCCAATCAAATCGTCCAAGGCATTTAATTTTATAGCTTCTTCCTAAAGCTTCTTCTTTTTTTTTTTTTGTATTTTTATATTACTATTTTTATTTTTTGTTTTTGCCTTTTCCAAAAAATCATTTATGGTATAGTTGTTTGGAATGAAGTTGTCCTTAATTTTTCAATATGCATAAAAACGTTGAAGATATATGGCCATAAAATCTGCATCTGAAATGGAAAAGAATGCATGTTATTAAATGTAAATTCCTGCCACGTATATTACACATAAATCCAAAGTTATATTTAAAAATTTATCGTGTTGTTTCATGTCGGTGTACTAATACGTAAACAATCAGCAGTCAGTCCAGTGAAAGGTTTATATGTTTACCATCCATATATAAATGCATTTCTTATATGAGTATATGTACAACTAAATTATAGAGTACCTACCACATACATGGATGGCATTGCATGTTGATGAACACTACTTATATGACATACTAAAATAGTGGGGTAGTGGGGTCGCCAGTGATAAGGCAACATTTTAGCAATGTAATTCTTATTGCATGTAAGATTTGATGGTTGCATTTAATTTTAAAGTTTATTCCCTATATATTTAAATTTATGTTTTTTTTTTTTAATTGCAAGTAAAATTTATAATTGCAATGGAAATGAAATGGAGAGTTAAGTTGGTTTGAACGTAAATTCCATATTTCTGCATAACATAAAGCTAAATCATAAAATTATAAGAATAAAGCATTTATAAATAAATAAGTGAAAATTTTATAGTGGATTGGTGATTGGATCATATAATAATATGGTTATGATTTCGAAACGATTTTAGTTAAAAAAAAATTCAAAGTTTTATATTTTTTAATTTTTTCAAAATGTAAGTGGTTCTTTAAGGCCCCGCTTTGCAAAAAAAAAAAATTCCTTCTTTGGTTAAAAACTTGCTGCTTAAAAATGAAAAAGCAAATGGGAAGTTTTGTAATCGCTTGGATACGACTCTGAATCTTAAATATCTTGCTTAATGTGATTCAAATGCATTAACATTCTTCACGGAAGAATATAAATTATTTGAAGTATTCTTTATATAGAAAATGGACTAGTTTGGACCAAAATTAATACATATATTTTTATGTTCAAATACAATAAAATGTCAATTTCCGTTAAGATATATTCCGAATGAAAAATTTTACTCACATAACAGTTATTTTTTTCCAGAGAAGCTTTATGGGTAGTGGTCACAAATATGATTCTGTTGTAACTATTTTTAATAAGGTTCGATTCTGATCAAACCCCATCCAAGTACTATCTTACAATTTGTTTGTAACTTAATAGTACACAAACAGAAGAATAGGCATTCATTTCAGAAATGATTCTGAATCTATTCCAGAACGTTTTGGGTGTTACAAACATCTGTATAAATTTAAATTAGCCTGCATCATATTTGATGCAGATGATCAGAGAAACAGATTGAATAGATGCAGTTTGTCGTGAGATTTTATAAATTGATACTAAAATCGGTTTAAATGGTTTACTCGATTCTGTTTGGAACATTGTTATCTTAATATGCAAATTTTCAAGATTTCCTAGAGGTGTAACACCGATGGATTTATGAAATTAACGAATATTAAATTTGGTTTTTATTAAAGAATATTTTTTTTTTTACTTTTTGTAATATAATTGTCATCTACTTTTTACTACCTACTACCTTCTACTAAAGTAAATTCTGAATTGTGTAAATTTTGTACTCAATTAATATAATTTTCTTTTGAAAGCTGTTTCAAATATCGCACACTAACGTTGAGAGAGTCTGTTGTATTAATCTTCAATTCTTTATTGTCTGATGCCCCCTGATGGCCGGATAAGCAGATACTTTTCAGGACTGGTTGCCTCCCGTAGAACGTTATGTGAAAATTTATAATTTTGCCTATTTTCTTATAAAAATCGGTTTGATTTGATTTAAATTGAAAATTTATGCCATAATTTTTTTTTTAATTTTTTTATTTTTTATTTTTTATTTGAATTAAAAATGTACCATTTTTCCATCAACGATTTCTCTTACTTAAGTATAATGCATTTAAAATTTCTGGTATCTTGTCATAAACAGGAATAGTGAAACAAAATAGAAAAGATATCCTTCGCCTGTTTAATTGAAATTGTAAAAAGAGAGCGCATTTGAAATTAGAAGAAAAGCAAAATATGAACTTAACGTAAATTGCTTTTGCGTAAGTTAATTCTGGTTGCCACAAAAACGCCACATTTTTATAATAAAAATTTGCACAAGCTCATATGTACACATCCGTTCAGGCACATGTATTAAGTGCTATTTGGCCAAATGGAGCCAAATGGACAACTTATCTTGACATGCCATAATTAGTGTTCATATTGTTGTTGTTAATATTGCTCCTTTATATTTCCACTTAATATGTTGTACACTATTATCAGTAATGGATGTTGGCACTAGTTACCAAAACAAAAAAAAAACAAAACAAAAAAAAAACAAAATAAAAAAAAAAAGAGAAAAAGAAAAAAAAACTTGAAAATTACTCTTGAGCAGACATAGCGTATTTTTATTTTTATTTATTTTTTTTTTTTGGGGCACTCCTGCATGTCATTTCAAAATATTTGTGAGATAATTAAAATTGAAAATCTAAAATAGAGCTGTTCTGTTCATGTATTCTCTCAACTGAATTGTACACACATCGAAAAGAGACATGAAAAAAAAAATAGTTTTGTACATGCACTTTCACATGTATATTTCAAATATACGTTCCTTTCATATTTACTCATTGTATTTTTATAAGAGATGAAAGGTTTTAAATTTTCTCTGTGATTTTTTTTTTCGGTTTGCTCTCAATCTGTCTAAATGAAATTAAAGACAAAGGCGAGTCATTGTTTTCACAGGGTTTTAGAAATATTTATTTTAAGTTATTTCATTAAATATTTATTTTTTGAGAATTACACAGTATGCTAATTACAAGACGCTAATTGCTAATAGATCTTGTAACTTGAAACTTTATATCATTACAAAAATGTATGAAAAATCATGTTGTGCAAACTTTTTATCAGAAAATAATTTGCAATAATTTTTGTATTATTATAAAAATTGGTAATTGGTGAGTTGAATTGAACTTTTAAAAAATTTTATAGTCTTTTGGCGGGCACGACAGACGGATGAAGGTTTTTATGGCCACATAGGCTTAACTCATTTCAAAAAATGTTTCTATAGCAATTTCAAAGATTAATTAAAGTGAAAAGCTCAATTGTACTACGTTTTTCGATTCTCTTAAGGCATAATTATCCGCTCAAAGTGTAGGTTATGTACTACGTAATAAATGAAAATTATAAAATTTAAAATTAAAAAGATTTAAAATTTAAAAAAAATTAAGCTCTAGTAAAATAAATTAATGAAATATTTAAGTTTTACATAAATAAGGCAAAAAAAGCATTTTGTGTTTTACTTTTAGCATTATTTAAAAATTTTGATTTAGGATATATAAAATCAATATTATACTCTAATGTAATTGTCAATAATTTTTTGTTTTCTCTTGTCAAATTTTATTTTAAAACTTTTTCATTGTTCCATGAGTGTTTTGCAAGTTAATAAATAAAAATAAAATAAAATGTCTAAATTACATTACATATACAAGCACATATATAATTTGTTTACTCTTATAGGTATATGATGTACACTTCAATTAGTTATATTCTACATAATTAAAATGTTAATGTTGTTACTTTACTTCTTTTCAAATAGAGAACTACATAAAACTACTTCTCATGATGATTTTCCTGAAGCTTCTTCCATAGAACTCTAAAATTTTTCTTTTTCACTTTTATATTGTGTGACGTGTTTTGCAACTTGAAAATGTTATTAATAAGAACTAAAACTGCTTTCAATGGCAGTAATTCCATACATTTAATGGTTAATGTGATAAACTTATTATTAAATTAAGAAACGTTTCTGATGGCTTTTAAAATTTCCGTTTAGAAATTTATTATTATTTTATATGGAATCTTTATGATATTTCCGCTAAATATAACAAGTAAATATTTATTACTTTTAAATGATAATTTTGGGCAAACTGAATGTAGAGTCATTCAGTTGTCTCTTTAAATGGGGAAATTTCTTAATATATTTTTGTAACATCAATCGAAAAGAAAGAAGAGAAAAGGTATATTTCAAAATATGCTGAAGAACAAGAAAAAACATTGTAGCCGATCGGTATCGACTCTCAAATAATCTACATTGTATCGTAAAGCACCCGAGGTGCTTTACGATACAATGAGAGTAATAACGCAAACAAATTCGTTTATTTTTTTTTTTACTCTTCGTATTATTCGAATTCTCTCAGAAGCAAACACTATTGAATTATTTTATTGACATATATAAGAAATGTTTTTAATTAATTTTTATGGTTCTGTCATATGATTGAATTATATCAGAATATTAAGCTCTTTATAAATCATTTCGACTTTCATAATTTCACTTATTATGTGTTATTTGGATTCCCCTAACAACAGTTTGAAATACTTGACTGCAAAAGATAAAACAATAAAAAAGGTACATTTTGGCAAAATTTGAATATGCACTCGAAAACCGCATGGGACTTAAAGAGTGCAGTTTGACAAAACAAATTATAGAAAATTTTAACAAAAAATTTAAATTTAAACAAAAAAAAAAACGTTTTATGGCAAGTAATCGTAAAAATGGACTTATCTGGACCCAATTTGGTGCACATATTTTTATGTCACAACACAAGGCAGTAGCTATTTGCGCTAAATTAGCATCAGACAGGTAGACAGACAGGTAGACAGTTAGACAAACAGTTAGACAGATAGTATAGGCAGGCAGTCTTAAATCTAATCAGAAAGTGATTCTGAGTCAATTGTTGCAATAAATTGTACATCTGCCTTTCGGATATTACAAGTATCTACATAAACTTATTAAATCCTGTTCTACAAGTCGTGTAGCGAATACAAATAGAAAAGAAATATTATATAGATATAATTGCTTGATTTTTTAGTTGAACGTTTACTTAGTTTTATTCAACAACATTTTTACTTATACATTTGTGCATATTGTGCGTGCTCTTTTTTTTTTCTAAATATTTCTATAAAAGTTTTGAGAGCATTTATTAAAGTGTATATGAAGAATGCATATATATATATATATATATATATTTAATATATTCAAACATCATATGTAAATATTTTGAACTAATCTTTTATGTTTAATATTTGCTTTATGGCTGTTGTTGTTTTTTCTATGATATTACAATACATTAAAAATGGTATATATGGAATAAATGTAACGGAAAAATGTTTTATATATTAAATGAAAACATAAAAGCAATTATTGTATGTATGTTTGTATGTATATGCTATGATAATAAGTAACTAGTTATAATGTTACATATTTGTGGGAATTTATTATCTATTTATATATAACATACATTTCTGTAGTTTGCTAATATATGTATGTGAATAGACAATGTTGTTATTAGATAATTATTAGATAATTACTCTTTATCCTTATTATTGAAATATTTATTGTTCTGCAGAATAATTCACTTATTTTCATTCATTTAATTTTTCTCTTATTCTTCTTTTGAATATAAATGCCTAATTTCTTACATTGTAAGGGTATACTCATGTTGCTTTAATATTTGATAGTACTGAGGGCATGATCTTTCACTAATTTAGGCTATTTTTTACAACATACGTTATTTAGAAATTTCTAGGGTTTCTATAAAATGACAGAATTTGATGTTACTCAAGAAATCGTACTTAAGAAGCGTACACTCTTTGAAGATTCCTTTTATATGCTTTAAACCTTTTGATAAAAGGAGTGTACTGTCTACCTCTGCGTGATGAATGAAATAATTAAAAGATTTTATACATTTTCAATAAACATTTTAAAGATCAACTAGCCCACTTGAAGTTTCAATGTTTCTAACAAATTTAAAGTCCAAGGTCTAATACCAAAAAAATTATATATATACTTTTTAAGGTCTCACATTTTTTGTTTTAGATTCTCAATCACTTAATGCTGGTTATACATATATTATAATAGAAGATTCTCTTACTATATTTATTTTTGTTTTTTATTTCTTATTTCATTTCTCTAGCCATTACCTGTGTCATAAATATTCAGTTTTTTAGTGCCTCTTTATTGTTTTGTTAAAAGTTATTTGTATATCTTGCCTTTATTATTGTTATTACCATTTTATTACTTACCATGATAATAATTGTCGATGTACGGATAACAAATGGCATAAAGTTAGTATTTTATTGATATCTAATTTTTTACTTTGCAATTTACTTATTTTAATTTATTATTTGTATTATTTACACTCTGCTATTTATATTAAATATGAATTACAATAGCTCAAGCCTTGGATGACGTATGCGGGTACATGTATAAGTATATATATATATATATTTAAGATTCCGCTTCATATGTGTTCTCTATTCCCCCAATACCATAAATTATGCAATTAAAAAAAGTACAAACTCTGATTATTATCCGTCCATATGGAAGAGTCTGTTTTAATGTTGAATTGCTCTAGAGAAATTTTAAAAACTTTCAACAATAGTTAGTGTACTTTTTGGTTCTTGAATTTCCTTTTTCTACAAAAAAATTGTAACCAACTTTACTAAGGAGACGGAGTTGACCTAAAGTATCGTCGTACATTTCAGAAAGATTTTCAATATGACTTTACAGTGGCGTTTCTCTAAAATAATTTAGTTAACTTAAAATTGGGTTTGGGAGATTGGATCACTTTGTCATTATGTTTGTAAAGTCTCGATGTAGTTGTTGGATATACTATCTGAATCGATTTAGTTATGCCTAAGTCTGTCTAAGTGTCTGTCAATTGTAAACGTTCATTTAATGGTAAAATTTTAGATAACGCTGAAATTTGGCAGAATCCGTGAAAGTGTACGCAAGTTGAGGTTAAAATTAGGCAAAATCCTTCAAAGTGGTCACAGTGGTATGTAAATTGAGAACAGATCATTTTTTCTTGCAAATTGCAAAATGTAGAAAGCTAAAATTTTACAAATAGAGGGTCTTATGGTTTAGAACATAAGTCCAAAAGTTAGAAAAATCGGCCATGCCTTCTCGGAATTACAAAGTTTTAAATTTTCACTTTTTAATGTTTGTGTTTTCCATAAACTAAAGAAAAACATGAACAGGCTCTGAATCGTATTTATAGAATTTTTTCTTACTTGTGATTTTCAATTCGATTTGTGAGGTTTTATCACTTCAGAAGCTTTACAAAAATTTATATATGAAAAATATTATTATTAATTGATTCGATTTGTGAATTTTGTTATTGTAAACTTTGTATGCTCTTTTTTATTTAAAATAAAATAAAATGTTGTGTTATAAAAAGGTAAATGGGCGGAAAAAGCTTTTTTTTCTAAATAAAACCTGGATTCATTTAATAATTTTTTACTTAAGAGAGCTTTTCCTGGAATTTGCTAAACATTACTTAAGTTCAATTTAATTTAAGGGCCGTGTCTTAAACTGCAATTCGAATAAATTTTAAATTAAAAAAATTACAAGTGTCTGTCCGTAAGTTTAAAATTTTAATAAGAAAAATATATAGAATTTTTGGATTAGTTTGATTTGTAATTATTAACATTCTCGAAGAGTTCTCTGGAGGAGCATGATTGTGGAAATATTTATTATGTTTTTAATAAAATTTTTAAAGAGAAGTAAAACCCTTTTAAAATTGCCCCAATGCTTAAATTTGAATATTTTTCAGGGTACACTAAGCACACCATTTTAGGTATGCAAATTTTTAAGGGCTACATTCTGTTATGTTACGCTAATTACATAATAAAATACAATTATTAAGTTATTAGTATTTGATCAATTAATTATTTTTGTAACAAATAATACATATACATATACAAATATGTCATAAATATTGTACAATTATTTATGAATTATAATTTTATTTCTCATAAGTTTAACTTTTTTTTTACATATTTGTTATTGTCACTACAGAGACTTTAAGTTGTAGACTTTAAATGTGTGTGGATTTTTCAATTTGCATCTTTTAAATATTTTAGCAAAATTTGTAGATAGCACATAAAACCAGAATTAAATTTTTTGCCTTTATAATTAAAATCTTTAATTATATCACAGCAAAATAAATTTTATATTTTTTAATACAAATATTTATACAATGTAATTTAAGTGCTAAATGCTTCCAAAAAAATTCGAGATAAGACATTTTTTGTGGATAACCAATATTTGGTTCTATGTTTTTTTTTTTTTTTTTTTTTGAATTTGCTTCTAAATGACGAAACTTGTAGTTTAGAATTTCATCAACTTTGACAATCGCTTTTATTCTTTCTCTAAGAAGAATTTTCTTATTTACCTTTAATCTCACGTTTATGAGCAACATATATTGCCCATGAAATTCTATTATTCTGAACCTTAATAATTTTTATTAAATTCTTTTTTGCAAAAAATGTTTTATATTGTTAATAAAGTCATCGAACATTTATAGCTCTTGATATATAAGTTCTTAGGCAGAACTAAAACTTAATAGATATAACTGAAACATAAATAGTAAATTTTCCAAATTTCATCTTTGATCTCAGAAACTATAAAAGCGTTAACTCAAGATTACATCGTGTTAAATAAAAAGTTTCTCAAGTTTCTTATAAGTTTTTATCTTTCACGTATTTCATTTTTAACAACGCAATATATTTTATTTGTTTTTATTATTTTTATATTAACACGAACTGTGTGTTCGAAAAATAATACAAAATAAATAAAATTATAATCGTATTTATAAATAATTGTCGGCAAGCACACATATGTTACGTGATTTACGTGCATGTGTGTGCTTGCATAAACATTTTAATGGTTTTGAAAATTATCTAACTGTTCTTTATTTTATGTTGATATTAAAAAAACAAAAAAAAAAAAAAACGCATGAGAACCAGAGTACATATAACATAAAATTTTACTTTGTGCTTATTTGTTTGATTGTTTTAGAGTATTAATTATTTCAGCGTTAGTTATTTAGTTCAAACGTCTTTTTCTTAATAATATTATAATGTATAACCACTTACATGACAGATAATGTATTTGTAAAATACAAAAAAATACAAAAAGGTGAAATCTTTAATTCATAAAACATTTAAATTAAATAAAACCTTAAGGAAAATATGAAGATTATGATTTATGCTATTGACAGTTACAAGCATCATAATTTTAGTTATCAAAGGTTAGAGATATACTTATGTTTTTATAAGCGCTAAGGCGGTATATTCGCTTTTTCATCATGTTTGTAACGTTCAAAAAAGAAGCGTCACAGATTCTACAAAATATAAATACTTTGGATCGGCATCAAATTTTGTATCTGTCTCTCTGTTCATCTATCTTTGTGATCGCAAAAAAAAAAAAAGACATCCAGCTTAATTAGGACGTTCTTGCAGGCAGGTTCGTTTTAAAAATAGTCCACGCCTATAGTGCAACGTAAACTGAGCGAAAGTGGTCTTTCGCTTATTATTTGTAAACTTCAAAAATAGAAAGCTGGTATTTTGTAGAAGTAGAAATGCTAGTACTGTTTTGCCCAAAAACTCATTTAAATCGGAAAAGCCAAAGCGAAATTATACAATACCTAATTTTTAATTCATTTGATGAGCGAATGATTATACATTTTTCATAAAAAGAAAAAACGCATGTGTACACAGTTTAAGGGCATTGTGGGCGTGTCCTTTTACTTATTTAGCCTTATTGTCAATTGCAACCAACATTTTTGAACATCTACTGCTTCCGTCAAATTTGAGCTCCATATATATTTTCTTGCAATTAGGAATTGGGTGTCCTGTAAATATGTCAACATATTTACAGGACACCCAGGTAGCGGACATACGAACAGACGTACAGACGTTCAAAATTCGATGCTACTTTCTAGGTATTACACACATAACGATAAATCAAGTACACCCCTAACCTCTAGATGGTTGTTATAAAAATGGAGACTACGAAAAAAGTAGGTCAAAGAACAAAGAAATGAAAAGAAAAGGACGAGCAAAAAGAAACTCCAAGTTAGCTAATGTAATTCTGCTGTTCCAATGGTAAAAAGTATTAGAAGGCGAATACAGAATTTTTCCTGGTGCAAATTAAGCATAAATAGGACAGAATTATGATTAAAGTTTGCTTTTATCATAATTTACGGTCCATTAACTGGGGTTAAAAGTAACACCATCAAGAATATGTACATTTTACGTAACACTTTTCAATACTTATCATATTCCATCAATTATTTGTTTAAAAATGCATAATTTTTTCCAAGAGTGATTGATGGTTATTAAAAAGTTGAAAATTTAGTTTTGTTATTTATAATGAACATTTTGCACTTAGTTATTGTAACAACAGTAATGACAGGCATCATTGTAGGACACCCCCAGAGACTATGAGTATACTTATTTTGTTATAATGTTTGCAATAACCAGAAGGAAGCATCCAAGATCATAGGAAGTGTACATGTTTTTGATCTACATCAAATACAGTAACGTAAAATTTGAAATATTGATCTTAAATTTTGGATGAAACTTTGGAATATTGTTCCATGCAGGTTGAGTTAGAAACTGAATTAAATAGTTCAAAAGCTTATAACTTTGAGAACCTCAGCAGATAGAAATTTGAAAATTTGCCCAAGCTAATACAAAAGCTATGCAAAGTGGCCATGTTTCTCTAATATTAATAATTAAATTTTCTAGCTATTATTTCAAAATTGCAAGAGAAAGAACAACTCCAAGAAAATTTAAGCTAATACGCAAATTATGATTGCGTAGTATTATAAAAATAGCATAAATCGACTACGCCTACTAGAAGTTGTGTAATGTCAATTTTTTGACAGTTATAAATACAGTGTTGTACTGTCTGTAGCTCAAAGTATTGAACATTGCATGGGTGGATGGGTGATGCAAGATTTAGCTGCATTCAAGTAGAATTTTCTTACTTGCTGTAGTTTTCCTTGTGCGGTTTTTTAATTGAATTTTTATTTCAGGACTAGATTTTTGATTTAATTAAATTCTACAAACGTATTTACCTTTATAGAATTTAATAAATGAATCTAACCTTGGTTAAATGTTTATGTAGTAGATTCTTCATTTGGAAAGTCAAAAAAAAAAAAAATTACCTGAATTCATTTAAAAAATGTTGAATATACTTTATGAGATATTTGTATATAAAAAGTAAAATTGAGGACAATGTTAATTTATGGAATGTAATAGATTTCCATTTCTATGTAAAACTGTCTAACTTTATTAAAAATATTAATAGAAGCAATAAAGTCATTAGTCAAGGAATTAGAGAAAACCTATTTGAAATGTTTGACTTGAATAAGTACAAATTGTCCATAATTAAATTTTTTCTTTAGCAATTTTTTTAATAAGTCTTCTTTGATATAAAAACAAAGTCTAACTTTAAAAATTAAATATTAAATATTAACTCTTAAAAAAGTTAGTTAAATAAGCAGATAAAGTTATCAAAATTTTTAGGTTTTATTAGAAATTTATTTGTATTTCTAGCACTTCAATTGAAAGAACCACAAGAACTAAAATCTTAAGAGGGTTGTGTTCTTGGCCAAGTGTAATGCCAATCTTTTCTTTATTTCTTTTAATTCTTATTTATTATAAATAACAATTAATTATCAATTATGCAAATTTTGATATAATTAGGTTCCACTTTCCTTTAAATTCCACTTTAGTTAAGGTGTGCTTATCTATGAAAAGCCTAATTAAAATTAGCCAATCGATTTACAAAATATCCGACAGTACCCAAGCAACACGTGCAAGATATAACTGAAATTTAAGATTTAAAATATAAGCTCTTGAATTAAAAAAACTACTACTCGATTCTCATGGCATTTATTTTATAAAAATCTATGATTGATGTATGGCATTCAAGTTTCCCAAAAAGTGCAGTCGTCTTCAATGATTACAGTTAGAAAGCTGCAATTATTTGAAATTTTGAGACCCTTAAATTTTACAAGACTTGGCAAGAAATCGTCAGCATAGAATAAGCCTAATAAAAAGGGGAATTGATGTAGAAAATCATGTACTAAGATTTTATATAAATATGAAGCTAAGTTTAGGTCTTGCATTATACCGACTTGTATCACAATACGTAACAAAATATCAGAAAGCCATGCAGTATCAAAGGCATTTCAAATATCAGATTTTTTTTTGGAATTGGACAGATTTTTGAGAATATTTAAACACCTGGAAAATAACAATTGTAAAGGATTGAAAAGCTTCTTGTGAGAATTTTTCTCGTTACTTTTTATTTTCTTTAAATGATGATTCTTATTCATATACAAAAAGCCATATCATCCATTAAAAACACGGACAGTTGAAGAAACTTCAGAGAGCTTCAGAGAGCGAGAGAGAGCGAGATAGAGAGAGAGAACACATTTTTGAAGTATTAAAAATGTTGAAGAAAACATAAAAATCAAAGTCTAGTAAAAATTTAAAAATTAATTTTCTTAGAGGTACATTAAGTTGAAATAAGTTAACTTGATTTTCCATGAGCCTTTCACTTTATAATTATTATTCATAATTATAATTTATTATAATTTATTAAAATTTTTTATTAAGTATGGTTAATTTTTTTGTCTTTATACTCTCAAGTCTACCAAATGTATATATTTCTAAATAATAATATTTATGGTCAGATTTAACTGTAAATTGACTTTGATCAAAAAGAGTCAAATTTTTACAGAATGTATGCAAAATGTTAAAATAAAATAATATTTCAGAAGCAAATTTTCTCTACTTTTTTTTTTGTATTATTGTAATGAACTAATTAATTTTGACTTTTAGAATAAATCAAGCAAAAAATTCATATAAAAAAGGAAAGAGAAATGAATAACTGGAATAACTTAGATTTATATTTTTTATTGTTGTTTTACATAACAACAAAGAAAACAAGCCAAGTAAAGCAAAACCCTTTTTTGAAATTTTATTTGAATATTATTTTTATTATTCTCCATTTTGCCATTTTTTACACTTTTATACCTTGCAGCCCCCCCCCCCCCCCCCCCACAACCACCACCACCACCAACATATTGGACTGTATTTTGTAAAGCATAACTTTCAAGCTTATTTCTCCTCTTTTTTTTTTTTTTTTTGACCTTTTCATTTATATTAGAAGCGCCCTAAGCGCCCTAAGCGCTATGATTTATTTTGTGATCTTGTCCTTTATTTACAATAATTTATTTAAGTTAAATAAATTGCCATTTTTAAGATAACCAATTTATTGTTGGTCAGTAACAGGACATACAAAAAGGAATCAAACAAAACCCCATAAAACAATGAGAAACAATGTTTACTTTTGTGTAAAAATGACAAATTATGCTTAACAATAAAAATAAAAATAAAAATAAAACCAGTACCAGCCTTAAAACTCATAAAAAAAGTCTTTTACTTTTACTTTTAGTTTGTCATGGCATTATTAATATAAATCTAAATTAAAGAATGGCCCATTTGTATTAATCAAAATAACAATTTGTATAATAAATTGTATAAAATCATTAAGAGAAATATAAAATCTTGATAATTTGCTTTACTAAAAATTTATTTTTCTATTATGCCACAAAATAGTAAGTAAAAAGTTTGTTAATATTTTGCAAGATTATTAATTCAATGTATCAGCATTTTTTGTTTAGATAAAATTTACAACTACCTAAGCAAGAGGCTTGATTTATTTGTCAAAAAAGGTATAAAAAAAGGTCAACATTAAATTAGAAAATAAATTTAGTTAATTTTATTTATTTGTTTGTTTCTTGTGGCAACATCTTTTTATAAAGTCTAATTTGGGAAATAACCTTTTTTGTAAAAAATTTTTAGAATTTTATTTATCATTTACAAAATAAAATTGTGGGAAATCGTTTAACCAGTCAAGTAATCAACTCATCAATATAATTTAATTATTTTTCTATATTTCTCATGATTTATGTAAAATGAATTATTGACAAACTCATTAAAGAACGTACTTAAATGTATCTGCTATGTATTCACTTAGCTTTAACGTCCTTCTTTCTGAAAATCTCAAATTTCGTACACTGTAATCACATTGCAGTGAAGGCTCAAATGCAGGGTATACAAACCTATAAAATGTTCGCTAGCGTTGGCTTCCAATTTAAAGCCTGTATTGCACCTTATCTACAAGGCTTATCTACAAGGTATAAAGATTTGAAGCCTTCTAATTATTCCTCGGCTTAGATTAGCTTAGCCCAATAAGCCTATCCAGCTAGCAATTTTATTTGAGAAATTGGACCCTGCACGTTAAGCATATATATATTTGAACGAGCCATGCAATGCGATGTGGGCACCACAGTCCCCACGAAGCCAACCTCAATATCACTACAATGGACTTTATTAAAACTGATGATCCCGTGGTACCAAATTAAATCTTTGGTACTTTATTCTTAAGCGATCAGTTATATAATACAGAACACCAATAATTGTGACCTTATATAAATTTTTTAGATTAAATGTCAAGTTTGAGCAACGAAATAGTTCTTACATTTGTTCAATGATACTTCACATTAATAGAAAACTTCATAAATAATAAGTAGGAAATCTAAATGAAAAATTTCACAATTTGCTACTTTAGAATTTTGCGTAGTTTATAGATAAATTTTGCAGGACAATGTTTTTAATAATTTATGAAAGAACTTTCAATGTTTCTGCCAAATTTTAAGCTCGCTATTTCAAATTTTACTACCAGTAGAATACCGACAACACAAAGATGGAGAAAGAAACTGAAGATTTAGAATAAGATAAGGAAGATGTACGGTTTCTTTGGTTTTCCTTCTAGGCTTTGAAAGCTTTATGACAAAATGAGAAAACCCATAACTTCTGAATGGTGGCATTTTTAACAACGAGTATTTGGCATTTTTTGTTTTTTCTATTTTTTTTTTTTTAAATGATACTAAACAATTTGGGTTAAAGATAAAATTTGATGTGTAAATCTTCATTTTCATAAATAAGTAAATTTTTTTTTTATTAAGTTGTAAAGAGCGAATATTTATTACTCATACGCCCTCATACACACAATAAATATATTAAACATATTTAATTCTTAAATCAATTTCCTTTACTTTGCTGGCGTTTGAAATTATCTGGTATCAAGGCATTTGCATAAACATATGTATAGAAGAAGTTAGATAGAGAGAAAGAAAGAATTAATTTCAATATATTTTATATGAGATTATTACTTTAATATTTCCGGTTTTAAGGGCAATATGAACTTTCACTAGAGTAAATTCTGTATGATATGGAGAGTACATATTTAAATTAGAAATCTGGTAGCACATCAATTCAATGCTTTTTATACGTAAATAATACTTTATAAAATTTCATTCAGGCATGATCAGATTGTATCATTTTTTTAGAGGCATTATAAACCAATGGCTTCTATAAAACTCCATTATTCTATATTTTGTCGATTACTTTAAGAAGCAAATATTTTCTGAATTTACGTGGCAAGATGGGCGTGTCCTTTGAATGATGTTATCAATTTTCGATACCAAGCCACGTACAAAATCTCTTAATGTTTCTATTAAATTTGAAATTTCAAATCACAAATTTTGAAACTAAAAGAGTGCCAACTGCATGAGGACAAAGAAACAGACCAACAATTATGTCAAATACCATTTAAAATTTGATGCTGATGAAAAAGCTTTGAAGGATCTTTGACGCATCTTTTTGTATATTACAAACATGATGACAAGATGTTAATGGATAAATTAATATAAATTTATTTTCATGTTAAATTTTAATTTCTGTATTTAAAACTGAGAATTTACTTAAAACTGTATCAACTTGAGCAAAAATCTAAAATACTTTTTCGTAAGGGCAGACTCGCCTATTAATTTATAAAATTGCTTACAATTTTTATATAAAGTTTTTCTTTTCAATAAACGCATCAAGATTTCATAATTTTAAATCAAATTTCTTCCAAGTACCTTAAAAATGGAACTGGGCTTTTTGCCAAAAAGAAAATAATAGTGAAATTAATTAATAAAAAGAATATTATACTAAATGGCCAGTCCATTATAAAGTTCCGTAGATGTTACACGTATACACTGAACTGAAAATACTATAAACTGGAAAAGTAAACACCATAAGGAAAAGTAATTTTGCCAAAATAAGTTAGAAAAGTTGCAATATTTTGTTTGAATGAATTTTATGGTAAATGTAAAAAAGTTTTTATAAGCAAAAATAAAATAAATAGCAATAATTTAATTTAATTTTATTCAAGGTCAACCAACAAATACCGTTTAACTCACTACTTGATTTTATAAACATTTCAAAAAGTTTAACAAACCGTATAAACTTGTAAAAATTATTGACAAAAATCAAAAAAATAATACAAATCAAGTTTACATTAATAAAAAATTATAAAAAAATGTTTAATATTTAAACTACGTTTTAAAATACATAAAAGGACTTTTCAACTGCTTCATTCAAAGCGGACTTGATGAGTTTTGATTTTAGAAGAAAATTGACAGGAAGATGAAAAATCAAAAATTTTCATTTTTTCATAAATTTGTTGGTTTATTTATTTATTTATTTATTTTTTTTAATTTTGTCCATTTTTAGTCGATTTTTTGCACATATAATATATCAGTTGGAAAGAGATTAGATTGACTTTATTGGTAAAATTTGCCTCAAAATTGTAAATTTTTTCAAAACTCTTTCTAACGGACCCAATTAAAAATTTAATATATTTTAAATGAATCACAAAAATATTTACATATTTAAATATGTATATATTGATAACTAGACTTTAGATTTTCTTTATTGCGGTATTAAATACTCAAATATACAGGTTCATGGAGCCAGATCTGGCAAACATAGTGGGATTAGTTCCACCAAAGGACGCTGGACGGACGAGCGCATAAAAAACATTAAAGTCGAATTCAGGTGAAAACTATCGATATTATTTTCACTGGCATAGGTATGACGATCGTCCATTCTACCCACATTGCATAAATAATGGAGAAACGGCGAAGCACATACTAACAGTCTGTCCTAGAATTGCCGTAATGAAGTATAGAATAGGACTAACTATCAAAATGGTATGACATAGCGATATATGGAACATGGCTAAGGCCGAGTGCAGCGAATGCGACCGATTCAAGTTGAAAACAGGGACTTTACGATGGACGCTTTAAGCTACTGCTCGGGCAGTTCTCCTAACGTAATAATTAACGGTAGTTCCAAGAAGAGCGCCGTCGTGCTTAGGAGAGGGTTTTAGTGGGTGAGGGCCCCACAATGACTTAGACTTTTTATTCAAAAATTTCCTATTTTGCAATGCAATTTTTAAAAAAAGTTTCAAAGGTTTTTTCAAGTTTAAACTACATCAGTCAATTTTAAAATTTCCTCAAAAATATAAAATAAAACTTTCAAGTCATTTGAAAATTGCTCTGTAGCCGATTAAATGAAGATAATAAAATTATATATATATATATATATATATATATATATATATATGATAAATTTTCATATTCATATAAAAAATATTGTAAATTTTCCTGCTGCTTTAATTTTACTGCAACATTTAATGTGTGTATTGTAATTGTAATTGTTGTTGCTGTCAAAATTTTAATTACTGAAATACCTTTTTTTTAATAAATTATTTTTCATTATTTAATATATTTTTGTCATTTCAAATACTCCCATCACTTTATGATAAAAATTAATTGCTTGTATTTCAATTATAAATGAATATTTTAATCGATTAATTTACACAAATTTTCATTATTTTATGTATTGCATAAAACCCAAATAAATCTGTTGCTTTTTACTTGACAATTATACGCTCTTCGCTTTTTAAAGGAAGAAGGGAAATTTGTCATTTGTATATTTAATGCATATTTATAATCTTTTATATCGACAACTATTGTAAAATACAATAAATCACTTAATCGCACATTTAATTAATTTATTATTGTTGCTGATAGTCGTTGCCCATGCTTCCATTGAAGTGGTTCAACCAACAAAGTCTTAAGCACAAAAAACCAATACCAATAATAATAATAATAATAATAATAACAACAACAACAACAACAATGATAATGAATTGTACATTTATGCTTGCGTAAATGATGACAAGAAATTATTACCTAAAAATTGATCAAAATTTTCAAAATTCATTTTGTACCAAAATAATTTTTAAAAAAGAAATAAATTAGGTTCCATATTGCAAACGGGAAATTAGCTGAACGAAAAAAAAATTAAACCATTTAATCCATCGATGCTGGTTTTTAAATTCTCTCTAGCGTAAAATATTCGGAAATATAACTTACAGGCCAAGTAGGTATAAATTTGTAATTTTTGAGTAATTTATAAAGGCGAGTGAAAAGGCGCCTTTAAAAAATTGACCTATGTGAAATATGTTTTGGCGTATTTTGTCGTATGTTAAATAAGAAATGATGCATCGATTTGCAATAGATGTGGGTTCCCTGGATAGGACTTCAAATGGGAAAAGATCTTGAAAATTGTTCAATTTTGCTTAGAATTATTGCCTGGCGTCTTTGAGTGAAAGCACAATATACATGGATCGACACCAGACACTTGGACGGATGAACCGACAAACAGGCAACGTTTCGTTTTCAATAGTAATTCTAAGTTTGTTAGGAATAACTGAAGATGGGTGTATATGAAATTCTTTTAGGTATGACATAGATCAGCAAAAGCCCACTATATACCAAGTCCATAGTGTAGATTTTCAACGAAGTAGGAATAATTAAACCAAAAAAATATCCTTTAAAATATCTTTAAAATAAAATTTTTTTATTAATCAAGAGAAGAAAATTTTTTTGATAAATGGACACTACTTCCGTTAATAGGAAATTAATAAATTAACTTGAAGTTCCTAATGCTGCCGTTATTATTATTGGTATCTGTAACCTTTCAACTAAACTGATTTTTCTGTTAAATTTTTATATTAATTGATCTGATAATTTAAGACAAAATGTAACAAAAAAATTTGAATTAAGAAAAATTTATAAAAAAAAATCAAGAATCATAATTTTTCAAGAATTAATGAATAATTTAAAATAAATATTACATTTTGTCATAGTTTTCATAGAGCTAAGAACTAAGAACTAAAAATTAATAATGAAACAGAAATTTTTAGGAATATGCAACCGATAACTCAAATACAAATCACCATCAGCACAAGTTGCAAGTTCTTACATGCAACGCCCAAGAAAAAAACATCAATCTTTTTCTAAATGGATTTTTCGAGAAGAACACAACGTATATGAAAACGCTTCTAATTGTCTTTTTGTATGACCATTTGCCTTATTGATTTTCCGAAAAATTTCGATCCAAAATAGAGGTAGTTAATTCTTATCTAAGAGCTAACACAATACAAAATAATAGATTAAGAAGTATAAATTAAATGGTAAGTTGTATATGAACGCATAGTTATATAACAAGAATTCAGAAAGGTCATACATAAAGAAAGTGCAACAACAACCTGGGCAAGAGCACTGATTCTTAAATTACAAATAGATCAAGTTACTTTTATAACTCAGTCCACAAATTAATAAAAAATGAAATGAAAAAATTGTGTGTTAGTACGGAAATGGAAAAGGTTAAGAGGGAAAAGCAAAGAATAAAGAAAGGAAGTAGCCGGAGATTGAGTACTTGAAATTCCATTATATTTTGTAAAACAATTTATAGGAAACTAATGTTGTTGTTTTTATTATTATCTCTGCAATTATAATTTATAAAATAATCAATCAATTAAGTATTCATTTTTTTTTAATGTTTTTTTTTCCTAAAACATTACTTGTATCTTCTCTCTCATCATTCATAAGCTCTATTTCTTATAGATTTCCTATTTATTAATTTTACTTAAAATGTAAAGAAATGTAAAATGTAAAATAATGTAAAATTTACTCAAAATGTAAAGAAATGTAAAATGTAAAATAATGTAAAATTTACTCAAAATGTAAAGAAATGTAAAATGTAAAGAAATGTAAAATGTAAAATAATGTAAAATGTAAAATAATGTAAAATTTACTCAAAATGTAAAGAAATGTAAAATGTAAAGAAATATAAAATGTAAAATAATGTAAAATTTACTCAAAATGTAAAGAAATGTAAAATGTAAAGAAATGTAAAATGTAAAATAATGTAAAACTTACTCAAAATGTAAAAAAATGTAAACAGCATTTTAGTTTCACCTTAAAAAAAACGAGCTAAATCAAATTATGGTTGAATTATGATTGCAAGCCTTCGTAATGTGAAAAAAGTAAATTTTTACTTGGTATAACTTTTCCTAAACAAGCAACATATTTAAGCAATTTTCATTATTTAAAAATAACCATTCTATCATTGATATACAAAAAAAGAATTAGCGATTGTTGAAATCAATTTTTTATAGTTTTACTTAAATTCAAATGTTATGAAATGTTTAATCAGAATGTTTAGATAAATATCAAATCAGAATTTCTGATGTAATATATAAAATGAATAAATTAATTTTTTTTTTATTTACCAATTTGTGGATCCATCAACGAAAACTAATTGTTTTTAACATTTGAAAAGAATCTACAAGAATTCTACAAAAATTTAACCATTTATGTTCATTCTTGAGCCTAGAAATTTAAATCCAAAATAATCCAAATGGTTAAATAATTGCAAGCCATTATGTAACAAAAAATTGATGAAATTCATTTAAAATAAAAAATATTAGAAAAATTTCTAGACTCTAGAAGACTGTAGAAGACTTTTTTTAGGTTTATTCCTATTATTATATTAAAATAGTGATCGGATCGAACAAGTCACAAGTTGTTATTATACTTATTTAAAATTAAATTAAATCGATAATGCTCTTGCAAAAATATTCTATGATCTTATATTTTGAAAAAGTTTTTTTTATTCTACATTTATATTTTTTGTTAAAGTTTTTTATTTTTCAATCACACAACATACAACACAAAATTATTCTTACTGTTTTTATTGAAAAATAGAAAAAAAAATCGTGTGCACCCATTTACGATATTTGAATGGCAAATATCAAGATTTCGATTTATTTAAATAAAATCCGTTTATTTTTTTTTTTTAGGTCTTTCTTTTTATATGTTTATAGATATTTCAAGAATTTTTTTTTTTTTTAAATTTTTTACAAGTGCATTCAAATGGCCGATATTTTTTATATTCAATTCAATTAATGCTTTATTTTCATTACTTTTGATAGATTTACATTACTGTACCATTTCACAAAAATTTTGTTTTAATGCGTATTTTCTTTTACTTGTCATTTTTACTTCTTTTATTTTGTAAAAATGTTAAAGCTAAACTAAAAATTACAATTAAACACGTACATTTTTAGTTTTGTAAATTGTGGCTGTGGAGGTTTAACCAGGACTCATTCATCTGCCAGTCTCCAAGTTTTAACAACTACTAAAATGTATTATAATAATTTTACTGATAGGAAAGCTAACGTACTAAAAGCCATTGCACATACAAATTTTTTCATTATTCCTAAATTAAAATATTTTATCCTATTGCTAAAGCAACAGTGCATATTATTTGCGTGAGTATATTATTTGAAATCAAATGAGTTTTCTTAAAGTGAAATAAGAGTTTCAAAGTATATAAAGAGAAATATTACATAAAACAACAAAATATACATAAAAAGTTATAAAAGAGAAATAATAATGGTGAAGGAATATAAATTTTCATAACAATTACTTTTTGTATCATTTTATATCAAACTCTTTCATATGGGCAAAAAATGTGCATGGGCGTACTTTCTCTTAAATTTTTTAAATCTTTTCAACTTTAGTTACGTTTATTATAGAAATTTTACAAAAAAAAACAACTTGTTGTTATAGAGAAACTCATACATATAAATATGAGCATATTTTCAGACTTAGATGCTTATTTGTTTAATAGTTTTTCTATGCAAATAATTAAACAGTTAAACTAAAGAAAAGTTATAGTTTAAGAAATGACTTAATAAAAATATTATAATTGGTAACGGTCCACTCTTAAAAAAAAAACGAATAAGAAAATAACATTTGACTGGGACCAAAATTTGTCCAACCACCACCCAGGCACCATGATAGTTTTAGTTAAAGCCTGTTTCAGTATCTTCAGTCGTAAATAGAAAGCGTTTTAATTGTTTTTTGGACAGACATTGTAGACTATAAGATTCCTAATTTTTGCAAAATTTTTAGTTTTCTATTTTGTTTAGTTTCCTGATGATAAAAAAATTTAGGGGTTCTCAGTTTATGTTGCATTGTGGGCATTTTCAATTACAACTTGTGTGCATAAACTTCCAATGTTTCTGCTAAATTTCAACCCGATATCTCAAAATTTACAACCAGGTTTACAGCAAGCAGGTACACAGATGAACAGACTGTTTCATTTGTGTTTCAGAATATGAAGCTGATCAGGAATGTATATACTTTGTAGAGCCTCCATTGCGCTTCCAATATAATGACAAAGTGAATGTGTTCCCAAACTCTGGACGGTAGGCATAATAAAACTAAAAAAATACATCAAAAAAGTATAATATTGGAATTTTGAAATTATTTGAACATTCGTGTAGTAAGAGATTAAAAAAATTGAGCGATCTGTACCAAAATAGATGTATCTCAATCAATTTTGAAATGTACAAGCATTCGTATTAATTTACGCTACCTTAAACACTGTAATAATGGAGCTTATAAATAGAATCTCAAAGGATTGCTACTACAAAATCCAAACAAAACTTTTTTATAAATTTACTTATTTATATAACAATTAGTTGATATATTAAGAGGCCTAGCATTAATAGGCGTATATATCTAAATTAATTTTTAAAAGGCTTTTACCTTTCTTCACATTTAGTACAAGGTATTATAAGTTTAAGTAACATCAAGAAAGATTTTTTAGTCGAATTGACACAGAATCAGTTGCTAATTCGATTTATGCCTCTTTGACTGGCTGCCTATGGTCTGTCTGTCCAAGTAAATTTATTGTTTGTAATGTTAGAGCTACTTAAATAAAATTTGCTTAAATATGCCCCGAAATAGTTATGCTTAAGATCAGAATATTATAAGGACTATGGCCCATATAATGAGTTTCTTTAAAAAAAATTTTATGTAGAATTCTTAATAAAAATTTATATAGAAATCTTTAAACTTATGCTCAAAACTTAGACCAGATACCTCCATCTTTCAAACCTCTTCCCTTTCTTGTGAGTTCTAAAAATTGTAATATGAAAAAATTTTACAATTAATGAAATTGGGGTTTAAAATCAATCTTTTTACACTTTTATAACTCCCCTCCATTAAACAGTTTCCTTTACAAAATGTTTATGCCTATAAAAAAATTTATAATTATGGATTTTCTTCTCAAAAAAAAAAATCTTTTTGCCATAAGTTGGTCTAACTAAACGTAAGCACAAAATTTGAAGCAGATTGGTCTATTTTAGGAATCTTGTCACTTTAATATTTGTGTAACACGAAGGGTACAATAACTATCTAAAAATGATATTGATAATTAAGTAAAAAATTTTAAAGATTTTAAATTAATCAAACATAAATATAAATGTTACATCTTACTCCATTTTTATACTTTACAACATTTTGTGGTGTAAAGTTTATAATAAAAAATTTTTTTAATTTTCTTTGAACTTTAAAAATTAATTTTTGAATTTCCATTTGAATACAAATACGTAACTGATTTCATGAATAAATTAAATTAATTAAATAAATTAAAATTAAATTTTTTATAAATTTAAAAGTCATTTGTAAAATAATTCTGAATATGTATATGCCATATAGCATATGCCTTCCTCATGCCATTCGAGTGTTTGCCATAAAAAAAAATTTATGCGTTTTAGAAAATCTCTCTGTCTTTTGAGTAGTAAAATTAAAATGCTAAATAAATGTGGAACTAATTCAAATATTCCAAGTTTCTATTTAACTGCTGTTCTTTAACTAAAATTTTTTCAAGATTTTTATGTCACTTTTTGCATTATTTACTGCGTAAAATCTTTTCTATGAAAGCAAAAAGTAAAAAAAATTTACTATTCTATAGAGAATAAATGAACAAGTTAATAAGTTTTATAAAAAGTTTTTTTTTTATGGTTTTCTTTATAACAATATTACTATTGTTCTTGCCAATTTTAATATATTTATTTATGATAATTTTAATTTTTTATAGCAAGACGCAATCTATTTATTTTAGATATATTTTTTAAAAACTTCCTTTACAAAATTAAATTATTATATGGGGCCTAAGATCGAACTTCTTTTACGATTACTTCCCATTATTATTTATGTTATGTTTATAACATTTAATCATGCCTTTTTTCCCCCTATTTTTAATACAGTTCATGTATGTATGAAATAAACACAAAAAGAACTACTAAGTTTCGAAAATAACGCCTCATAAAAGTTAGGCTTGCATTTACATGAAGAAAGCGCTTGTGCATTTTTAACATACTTCTAATTGTAGCGCATAGCAAACAAATAGAAAATTTTGAAACTTTTATCAGGATTATTTTGAAAATGGTTTCTAACCGGTCATAGTGGCCGTGCACAGTGCTAGCTTAACTTAAAGCTTAACTTAATTCGTTATATATCTTAAAACTTATATTAAAATAGTTTTTAAGTTATTTTCTAAACAAATTACTCCTTAACACATCACAAATTATGTGTTTCAGTAACATGATGGAAAATTTAATTATGTGTTGCTGTTGTTATTTTTCTTGTTGTTATTGCTTTGATTGATTATTATACCTTTTTTTGTATACAAGTGCAATATTATAAGCATTAAAAAATAATTTTTGCTAAGTAGGGATTTCTTCTCTTCATTTATTTTATATAATTTTTTCGTTTAGTAAAAATATTTTTGACTTTTTCTGCCTTTTATTTCATCTTTTTTTTTCTTCTTACATAATATATATATTTCAATCTTTTCTCTTTGCTATTGAAAAATTGTTGTTGTCTGCTATTAATGTTGTGTTAGCTGTAAGTAAGTAGAGTACTTTGTCTCTTCTTTATAAAATAATAATATACACACACACACAAAACTTACATATGCATGCATATTTATGTATATTTCATATATGCGTTACAGTTAGAAAAGCAATAGCAACGCTATCAAGTACACAGTAGTAGTTTTGCGTTTTCTACTTCTTTTTTGTATTCGTATTTGCGCAGCAAAAAAATTACGATTTAAATAGAATAAATTCATACACTATGAATATACTTTATTATTTTATACGAGAGCATTGCATTTTTCACAAGATGTGACATTTTATGGCACTCCTTTTTTTTATAATTCTCTATTTTTCTCCTAAGAATTACTTTTTGATTTAATTTTTTTTTATATATGAAATCACTTTACATGTAAACTAACTTCAATGTATCCGTATATAATTTGCGTATTTTCCAAACGTAAACGATTTTTGTATGGATTTAAATTAGCATCCATTAATCTATCATTTGATAAATTAAACTAGAAATGAGACATTTTCTCGATCGTCATCATTTAAAAGGTACTTATCATTTATACAAATTAAAGTAAGGAAAATTTATACGTCATTGCTTATAAGAAAATTTTCCATAACACAAATTTTACATTGTACGTAAAATTTACTCATATTAAAATAAATAACTTTTTTGGTTTCTTATTTTTCAGTAATTGCCCAAGACATAATGTTGTAATATTTCACATTTATTTTCCTAAAAGTTTGCTAAATTATACTAAAAATAAAGCAAATCGATTCCTCTTAAACAATATTGTAATATATTTATTCAAAATTTGCTTAAATTTATCAAATCTTATGCTTTATTATTATTTATTATACATTTAAATATTTAAAAAATCGTTCACTTTCACCAGAAATTATAATTTTAGAAATTTTGAATAACCGCCTAAGAGACTCGTCGTATTACTCGTCAATTGTACTTTTTAAAGGCAATTTTTATAATTTTTCTGCTATACAAAGCCTCCTAGTGTCCTAATATCTTTGATTAGGACACTGATCAAAAATTTGGTTAAAGCCAAAAATAATTTTCGTACTTGCTTTGCTTTCAATTTTATTCAGCCATAGATTTTGTATTTTGCTCCCTTCATTTGAACATTTTATTCGTTAAAATAAGTACAGAAAATATTTTTTATACTTTTCCATTTTCGTATGCATGTATGCATGTATGTATGGACCTTACCTTTTACCTATACATATACATATACATATATATATATATATGTATTTAAGTTGGGCATGTGCATATTGAATTTAATGAGAATTTTTTTTTTTCGTGTGTAAATATCTTCATGTAGTACTTCCTGCCAAATGCATATGCAAATTTTCGGTATATTTTTTTCGGAGAGCGGCATTCAAGCTTCATAATTCTTTTGCAAAATCATCCATTTTTATATATCAGACCAAGCAAAATTTAATATTATGTTGATTCTTATTAAATTTTTTTATATGCATCTGGCATTCCTGACTGATTCATGCAGATTAGTGTAATAAATTTAAGAAAATCTGTTACAATAACCTGTTGCAGATTCAAGGAAACTTTTAACTTCAAATTAATTACTACTTCAATTTAAGTCTGTCCGTTCATCTAATATCTAACCTTGTAAAAATATTTTGTGAGTTATTTTTATAAAAATTTTCTAAATTACTTTATACATAACGAATCGCAACTCCGTAAATATCTATATATGCAATCTATAGAATCTTCCTTACAAGCAGCCAATAACAGTTATTTTTTAAAGAAAACATGCCAAATTTGTTTGAAATCGTCGAATTATTTCAATTAATATATTTTTCATTCATTCTTTGGTTTTTTTGGTTTTTTATGTGAGGAAATATACGAAACAGTTTAAGGTATATTAGAATTGATCCAGATCGACCATAATATTTTTTACTTGACTTATCTTGTATGCAATATAAAAAGCAAGAAACTGCTAAAAGTTTTTATATGGAAAAGTTTTAGTTTATTATTTTTCAATTTAAGAAATTGTACAACTTTATAGAAAAATTCATAATAATAGAGGGAATACTTCCAATACAAATAAAGAATCAATTCTTCAATGAATTTTTACTCTTTAATTAAAAAGTTTATTGTAGTATGTTATTCTTATATGCTTCATGATTCCTACTTTTCCTTACAAATGTTATGTAAACTATATATTTTTTTTTAATATTTATGGCCTTCCTTAAAAGTTTAAATTTTTGTTAAATTTTTAAAAGAATTTAACAAGTACAAATTAATTATCCTAATTTACATTATTTTTTACATTATTTTTTACATTATTTTTTACATAACTACTTGTTACATTTAATTTTAAGAAATATAGTTATCAACTTCAAGAAATTCTTATCCTTTATGAAAAAAAAAGCACAGTTTTCTGGGTTTTGAATGTTAAATTCAAGTAGAAACCAAACATAATTTTTGAATTTTGAATTTTTGAATTTTAGTTTTACTTAATTTTTAAATTCTGTAAACATTTATCACAATCAAACGGGTAAAGATTCATGTAACCAAACATATTTGCCACCTTCAGCAAAATCAGCAGCAGCATGATCGTGTCCACGCAATATCCATTTGGTGGTTAATAAACCTTCAACACCAACAGGACCTCGAGCATGAATACGGGCTGTAGAAATACCAACTTCAGCACCTAAACCTAAACGGAAACCATCAGCAAATCTTGAGCTAGCATTATGAAAGACACAAGCACTGTCTACAGAATTTAGGAAACGTTGAGCAGTACTTTCTATATGCAATTAGAAATAGTATAAAACAAAAAATTAATTGTTAAAAATGGCCAAAGTACCCATCAATCGATTTTCTTATTTAAATGACTCCAACTTATGGGTAGCAAATAAAATTCTCTCAAAATGTACTCAAAATGTATATTTTTTAGCTAACGAACAGAAGTTACAATATTTTTCATTAAGAAATAAAAGTGTTATTATTTTAAGTGGTGCTCTAAAGACCTTTTGATTGTTTCAAAAGGTCTTTAGAGCACCACTACACTACGCAAGTAAGTAAGTATACTTTAATAGTATTTAAAAAGTGTCTAGGAAGTACGAAACGGATTAAAATTTCAAGAAATTTTCAAAAGTTAATTGTTTATGGATTGTGTAATGATTTTTTTAATAACTGTAAGATGATGGGCATAAAGCAGAATTATATCTGAATTTAATACCGTTTTCCGTAACAATAACTTCGGTATGACCGCTACCATAAGTATGTATATGATTAATAGCATCATCTAAATCTTTAACAATTTCAATACAACATTCAAGAGCACCATATTCATGTTTTAGACTTTTAGCGGCTGGTGGTCCAAATGTAAGCAATTGATTCAATTTTGGTCCCGAGTATATTTTTACGCCTTCACGTTTCAGCATATTACATACATCATTAAAGATATCGCCACTCATTAAATCCTCATGAATTAACAGTGTTTCCATGGCATTACAAGCTGCTGGATAATCGCATTTGGCATCACGGGCAATTTTTAAAGCTTTCTGTAGATCAGCATCTTTATCAATAAAAACATGGCAAACGCCTTCAGCATGTCCTAAAACTGGTATATGTAAGGATTGTTGTTGTATATTACGAACTAACTCGGATGAACCTCGTGGTATAATTAAATCAATGTGATCATCCATTGATAATAGATCGCTAATCTCTTCACGTGTTGATACCAATGCTACAGCCTTATCAGCGCCAACAGTGGACAATGATTCTTTAACTAAATCCATTAAAGCCTTATTGCTATTGGCTGCTTCTTTGCCACCTTTCAATAATAGACCATTACCTGAAGCAATAGCTAAAGATGCTACTTGTGGTAAAGAATCAGGGCGAGATTCAAATATAACTAGTAATACACCAATTGGTACTGTAACTTGCGTTAAATCTAAATTTTCCGCTAATCGTGTACGCCTTAAGACACGGCCAACATTCTATCATATTTTACCCATGGTCATTATTAAAGTCATACAAATAAAATAGAAAATGTAACATTAAGAGTAAAACATTATTTATTGTCTACTTAATTTAATTTAATAATTATATATTTGTAATAATTTGAAGAAGCTTTACATTTTAAATTTTATAAAAATTTTGTAAACTTTTTGTCTATAAATAAAAATTTAACTAATTATAAAAGGCCAAGAATTATTGCTATATATAAAATGTATTTCGGAAAATAAATTTAAATAAATTTATACTTTTAGGAACATTTAATTTTGGCAAAGTAGTCAAGAGAATGTCAAGCTTAAATCAATTTTTATTGAGTCTACTTTAGGACCTTTCAAAATAACAGACTCGTATAATTCATAATATTTTTTTTTTCATGCTTCTTCATTTCCACTTCTCAAGGTTATTGCATTGATAGTATAAGTTACATGGCATAAAATAAATAAGAAGTTATGTCCAAGTTTTCTTTGCTTAATTTTCATAATTATTTTATAATAAACATTTTTTCTTTTATATTGCATTTTACGAGATTTGCAAAGCTTTAACTATTAAAAGTTAAAAGTTATTAATTAACTTTGAGTATACCATCACCCAAAGTTTGGGAGTATACTCATTTGGCATTTGTGCAGAAAGAAGTGTCTAAGACCCTGCTGATAAGCATCAAATTTTGAAGCGATTTGAATATCTCTAAACGCCTGGCTGATTGTTCCACTAGGATTTAAATATGAGATGTTGAGCTTGAATTTAGCAGGCATAAGATTTAAATTACTCGAAATTAATTAAAGAGCCCGCACAAAGTTCTACCTAAAAAGTGAGAGCACCTCTGCCTTTTAAGCAAAAATTTTTTGCTTATAACTTAAAAACTGCAACAGTTAATAAGCTAAAATTTTATATTAATATTAAGGCAATCCTTCTATAATATCAGGCCAAAAAAAAAATTGCAAATTGGTTTGCTCTGAATTTTACGAGATTTCTATATTTTTTTATTTATAACTCAAAAAGTGCTACAAATAAATAACGAAAATTTGGTGAATTGGATAAACTTTTCAAAAATTATTTAAAGTAAAATATTTACTATAATTTTTTAGCCATCTACAACCTAAATTGTAAGCTTTTATATTTGTACAAATAAAAAAAATATCATCCTGTAAAAAAAAAATTAGTTGAATCGGCCAAAAATTATAAATCTGAAATTTCACTTTAGCAGCCATATATAACTTTTTCTAATTTGTTACATCTCCACTATTCAGCAAGTTTACTTTTCTAGGTTGTAATCTTCTAGAATGCTTTTCGATAATAATTTTTATTTAAAATGAATTCTCCAACTATAATTTTTCTAGTAATTGCCTTCATTTCTCAGGCAGAAAGTAAAACAAGCACTATTTCAAGGTGACTTTCTTAAAAATATCAAACTAAACACTCCGATAGTCAAAATGTAGAATTTTACAACGACAATAATTTATCTCCATTAAAAATTTTAACAAATTTGTATTAAAACTTTAGATCAACTCAAGCATAATACCAGATAAATTGATTATACAAAAAGGTATATACGATTTATCTTATTTTTTGCATATTTTTAGGTAAGATACATAAATAAAAATTCGAAGAACATTTATATTTAGAATTTTTTGGTACTTACCTTATGACTTGAATCTGCAATTTGTTTCAAACCAATAGACAAATTTTTCAATTTTCCGGTAGTTAGAGAAAGTCGTGATAATAAGGGTTTGGCTAAACCATTGCGTTGTGCTTCTTCAAGATCTCTTGCATTGGCATCTAAAATGAACTTTTCACGGCTGATTAATAGATCGGCCAATGTGTGAACAGCGCTAGCCCTTTGATCGGCACTTAAACTTTGTAATTGGCGGCTGCCCTCTCGCGCTAAAAATTTTACCACAAAGATAAAAATTCATTATATTTTTTTTTTTGGACATATTTTCTAGAACTATCAATTAAGGTGTGTACGATTTAACAAAAAATAATATTATTATATTTATTAGTATTTAAATTAGAAGTATTTTTTTTTTAAATTGTAAATTTTTTTTTATAAGCGATTTTCTACTGCTTTCATATTTTAAAACATTTACTTGTACTCTCCCTATAACTACTCCACTTCAAATTTGTTTCAAATGAAATTGTATAATTATAAAATCTTAATGCTATGTTATGTAAATTTGAAAAATTTTACATAAATAATTTTGTAGATCTCTACAAATTTCAAATTTCATGTTCAATAAATTTCATTTCATGTAAACGAATTCATTAATGGAATTTCTGGATAGCTGGACTAAATAATTTCTATATTATTAATGTAGAATCTTATTAAGACTGCCCATATGCCAAATTAATAACGGTATACAAAAATATTATGTAATAGAGAATTTTTTAACGTACCATTTTCTGCTAATTCTTCAACGGGAGTTGTAAAACCATCAGACGATTCTGTGAAAAATGTACCTACTTTACGCCCAGCAATAATTGTTTTAATGGCTTTCTCCTGCATACCATTACAAATGACAACACTGACACCACGATCCAAGGCCCAAGTAGCTGCCTTCACTTTTGAATCCATGCCACCAGTTCCAACCTGTAACATATTAATTAAATAAAAGAATTAAATATTTTAAATGCTATTGTTAAGAATTTAATTTCCAAAAATTTCTAATTGAATTCAGATATTTAATTATTTCCTTTTAATTCAATATTATTTTTAAAAGCTCTAAATAGAAATATCAAGAACTACTGGTATCTATAAAATTGTATTAAATCTCTCTTTATAACTCTTTAGTAACTGGAATCAAGAAGAAATGTCTTTTCAAAATATTAAGCCAACCAAAATTACTTCTAAAATAAATGATATACAGAATAATTGGAAAATTTTTTTTTTTTTTGTACATTCCAAAGGGAGTTTTGCGTAAGTTCTTAAAAATTTCAGTGCAGCCAATCATTCTTATTTGTATGGAATAACCACTTTCCGTAACGATTATATAAATTGAAAATTTTAGTTCATGATAAACTTGTTTCTAGATTTTAAAGATAATGAACATAGATTTAATTTATTCAAAGGGACTTTATGCCATTTCAAAATATAAAAAATTTATATTATTTTATAAGTGCCATGAATTTTTTATTAATTGTAGTGGAAATATTTTTTTTTGAAATAGAAATAGATTTTGAAATAATTTTCCAAATCAATATTAACAAAATTCATATGATATATATAAATTTCAAACGGACGGTGTCTATTTATTGTCCATACAATTCATCGTTACATGAAGTAAGTAAAAAAAATTTTATTTTAATTGTTTAAGCTTCCAAAAAAAAAAATGGATCAAATTTAAATTTTAAATAAATTTTCTAATATAACAAAAAACTAAATTTTTATTAATGTTTTATGGCAACAAAATTGTTATATAATTATGTTTTTTTTTGAAAAATTTTGCAAAATATAAAAAATTTTAAATTTTAATCGCAAAATCATTTCATTTGTTGTTGCAATTGATTTGAACTAATAAACAAGAAAATCAATAAATAAAACAAGTAAGAAAATTATATTTGGCTGGGGCCAAATCTTGGATAATCATCACCATGATATTGCGATTCAGAACCTGATTCAATTTTTTACAAAAAATACACATAAAATATAAAAGTTTAATATCATATAATTTCGCATAGACGTAACCGGTGGGCATGATTTTTGGTAAGCCTGCCATCTTCTGCAGTTTTCATATTAAAAGCAAAAAAATCACCTTAAAAAATGAGATACCCTCAGTTTTTAATGCTCTGTGGGCGTGTCCTTCAAACGATTTTAACCACTTTCAATGCCAATCTATAAGCAAAGAACTTCCAAAAATTCTGCTAATTTTGAGCTTAATATCTCAAATCTTACAATCAGTAGAATATTACAACAGATAGATACACAAACAGACAGACGTACGAAAAGTCTTGTCTATACATATACTTTGTAGAAACTCCAAAGCTTCTTTGTCTAAGTTACAAACATAATGAGAAAATGAATATACCCCCATACCCATCAATAAAGTGGTTGATGTACCAACTAAATATAATGTTGAATAATTTATACAATGTAAATGTAATATGGAAACTTATATATTTGTGTTAGCAAATTTGTAAGAATTTTTTTTCAATAAATACATACAAATTTATATAAAAATGAAATATATATGAATAAATGTTTATAAAGTACTTATTATAGTTTCTAACTATTTGTGTTTTTTTCTTACATTGCAACAATTCATTCATTATTATACAAAATGTTTATTATAAAATTATTGCATCAATTATTTACTACAAATGAGAATGCAAGAATGTGTGTGGTGTGCATATATGTATGCATTTGTGTGAGCATAACAAAATATACAAATTAGTAATCTAGAATGATTGCATCGTCTATCTCAAACACTAAAAATATCATTAGAACATTTAATGCCTTTTAATTGTATTACATAATAATTTTAACACCATACTATTTACATAATAAATGCATAAGAGAATAAAACGGTATTAAAATAAGTCAGTACATTACAAACTTTACAAATATGTAATGAAAAGTTTGATTGTCACTGAACACTAAACTGAACAAGTTAGAAAATTAATATTAATTAATTTACCATCACTTAAATTTTGCATTTTGCTTAAATGATGATAATTTCTTTTAAATTTTGTAAAATTATAGCATTATGTAAAGCCTATAAAATATATACATCCATATTTAAACACTAACGAACCATTTTTCATTTGATTGGTTTTGCAACAATGCAGTTCATTCAAAGTGTGCTGGTTTCAAATTTACGTATATTTATTTTTTGTGAAATGCGTTATTTATAAATTTTAGTAAGAAATTTGAGTAAATTTTATTTAAACTTAAAATTACTACTATCAAATATATTAAAATGCTTTTAAACAATTTAGCGTGTATCTACTTGATTAATTAGAGAATTAAGCATCTTGATATGATCATCAAATTATAAAACTCTAACTTTACAAAGATACAAAAATATTATTCAAATTAAATTTCTATTGCAAATATACGATACTTTAGATTAAGGCAGAAGAAAAGTTTATTTAGTTTACCTTCGATTTTTGACCAAATTGAATGGAACGACTATCGTTGATTGTGTATGTATGCATAAGTTTAGCACCATCTTCCCATGGTGGCTTATTATAGATACCATCAACATCTGACATTAATATTAGTAAATCTGCTTGAACTTCAGCAGCCAACATAGCAGACAAACTATCATTATCCTTGATAGCAATGCCCTATAATAAAAAATCAGTATTAGTAAAATATACTTGATATCCTTTAACACCAGAAATTAAGTTTTCTATTAGATTAATTTCACTGTTCTACCTTTTTTGAACCTGCTGGTACGTCATCATCTTTGAGAAACATGGGTGGTGATACAGCATCATTTGTATTTATTATAGGAACGATATTCAAACTAATCAATTCGGATAATGTTGCAAATAAATTTGTACGAGTCTCTTCATTATAGAAATCTGGTTTTGTAACAAGGACCTGAGCAATTTTTACACCATATTGGGCAAACATGGCATCGTATAATGACATAAGGCCTGATTGACCAACTGCGGCAGCAGCTCTAGGATCTAATAGAAAACTTTCTTCCTGTGCATGGAAGTAAATATAAAAAAAAAAATTTTACAAACACTTTAGTGCATTAGATAATTTATAAAAATATAAAATCATAATCGCTTATACTTCTTTTGAGTGATCTTTTGGTGAAAGTGTTTCACGCATAGATAGTGACATTAAAAGCTCTTGAGCTAATTTCTGTTTACCAAATGCTACTGCACCACTGGTAACCATCATAACTTCACGACCCTCCAAATGACATTCAGCCACCTACAATTTGAAATTTCAAATTTCAAATTCCATATATAATATATATAAATTAAAATTATTCTTGTCTAAGAAAAGTATTAGATGAAAATTGATACACTCATATAACCACTTTATTAAAAGATTTGATAAATGAACAATTTTATGTATAAATATACAAACCTGCTCTACAATGGATGCTAAACGGCCAAGGGCAAGTCCATGATTATCTTCCCTTGTAATAACAGCGCTACCCAATTTCACAACTAAACGACGTGCATATTTTAATTCACTTCTTTCAGCAAATGTTGCTTTACGTTCATTTTGTCGCTTCTCCGGCGTAGCAACCTGCTTATATTTAAAAAAAATATTTCTTTTTTTTAAAATCTTCTTCAAATGCTTTTTCAAATTACAAAAATTTTATTCTAATTTCTTCAATTTTAAAATAAATAAATATTTATCAAAATGTAAAACTAAAATAAACGTAAATCAAAAAAAAAAAAAATTTTTTTTTATAGGTATAATAATAACCAAAATTGTTCTATCTCATTTTGATTTCAAAATTAATTTGATAATAATTATCGATTTTTCAAAATTGTTCTATCTCATTTCGAACATAACAAAGGCTTTTAAAATTAATGTTTAAATAAAATTTACGCTTTTAAATATCTCTATTTCAATAAGAGAAATCTATGAGCCAATTTGGACAGAGATTTCTATATTTCAGAATTTATATTTATAATTGTTCAGACATAACATTCTATTAATTGCCTGCCATTCAGCCAATTACAATTTACTTTTTAGTAAAGTTAATTATTTAAACTGGAAAATTTATTTGCCTTAGATTATAATGATATTGATAGTTCCATTTGTGAGCTTTACAATGTCTTATTCCATGCTATTTCTGAGAAAGTTCTAATATTTCAAATATTAAACGTTTTACAAACAAGCCCATCTTTCTTAATCTTAATCTTAATCTTAAATTTTTTTCGAAATAAAAAAAAAAATTTATTCAGGGCTACATCTGCAGTATATACGCTATTCCAATATGAGGCATCAACTTAATCCATTAAGGAGTAGATATTTTAATAAGTAAATGCTTACTATAAAAAAAAAAACAGCATCTGCAGATACACAAATTCGAAATAAATTCAAAGTTCTATAAATTTAGCGACTCTAAGCCCAAAAACTGAAGGATTTCCATCATCATTCTCTCAGTATGGTGACACTGAATTGTTAACGAAATCTAATATCATTAATAATGTCGCAGATGCTTTTGAAAAGTCACATTCCATTACTCATTTGTTATTTAATAATTACCCAAAGAAAAAAAGGACATTACCTCTTTCAACTCCTTGAAGACCATTTATTTTCCTTTACGGTTCAAATAGTATCTCATCGCATATTTTTTGGGTTCGTGCTAAACACTTATTTAAACGGCTTACACACATTTTTAACAAATGTTTATGCGATTGTTATTTTCCTACCTTGTGGAAATCTAGTCTTATAATACCACTGTGTTAAGAATGGTGCCAGGGTAAATATTTAAAATCATATAGAGTTGGCCAAAATGAATGGATTATCCAAGCTTTTTGACTCTTGACTTCATAAAGAGAAGGTCCCGAGAAAGTCAATCTTTTGGCTTAAATCGAACCATTTTATTGATCACTCTTCTAATAACAACTACTTTAAAAATGTCATTATATAAAAAAAAAGTTACAATTTTCAATACATTTTTATGTAAATGGGGACGCTAGCTTTTTTGATATAAAAAAAGTCTATAGGGGCAAAATTAGGTTTATCTCAGACCGTTTTTTTGAAATCCCACTCAAGTAATGAATTTTTCATATAACTTAATTATTATAATTTCAAATTTGTTGACTTATTATTTAGTTGCTTAAATTTCTCGTCACATTAAGCAAAGTGATGTAAGAACAGCCGTTTCAGAGGGATTATACAGTGCTTAAGAAGTTTATTATTGGAAAAGTTAGAATGCTGTTCAAATAATAGAAAAATTTATTCGATCTAGACGGAAAAGATGTTTTGACAGAATTTCAGTTAAATTTGGCACTTTTGGTGAAACAGCGAAGAGCTTATTATTTGAAAAAGCTAAGAAAAAATGTTTTCTGAATAACCCACATTTAGGCAACAAATTTTTCTAGGTTTTACACATTTTTTTTAGCAAGTACTCTTTTTAAGTAAATTTCCTTAACTGTATTTATTTTAACAATAAGCGATTATTTATTTCAAGTGATATTTTAATTAAGTTATAGACCTGATGTAACCAGTGCCCTCATGGTATAAATTCTTCAAAAAAAAAAAAAAAAAAAAAAATGCCGGACAAGGTTTTCATGGGTACACATTGCCAAAAATTACCCACACAGTAAATAAATTGCTCTAGAAAAAATGTTGTAGATAAAAGCATCATCATGTAATAAGGAAATTTACGCTTTAGCCAAGTTAAATGGCTTTGTAGCAGTTTAATTCAAAAATTTCCTAAATTGCTTAAAAAGTTTGTGAAAATATTAATTGAATTTAAACGTCAATAACGCATGCCAATTTTAAAAACTGTTTCTCAGAATTCGCTTATACTAAACCAAGTGTCTGCAAATCGGAAAAGTATAAAAAATTTAGCCCATTCTATAAAAGTTATAAAATAAGTTTTTAGTATCAGTCATTAATATGAAGAACATTAAATAATTAAACGCTACAAATTACCATATATATTTTAAAATTTTTAACAAAAAATTTTATTATAATAAACAATTTTGATATTAGTTGCGCATAAAATTGGTTCATGCTTGCAATAATTAATAATGCAAGCCCAGCATATTTAAAAAAAAAAATAAATTTTATTACTTTAGTTTCACTTTTTAATAATTTGCTTAAATAATAAAAAATAATAATTAAAGGCAGGGCATATTTTGTTGCATTTTAAAAATATAAATTTTGAAAATTTTTTAAATTGCTTTTATTTTGCTTATAAGCATACGATTTCTTACTGGCTGTCTAGGGGCTTGAACGCTAGCTGCCCTCCATATATTTACAGATAGAGATGATAATTTCATCACTGCATTTATATTAATATTTCTTCTTAAGATGATATTCATTTTTTTTTATATGTATTTTATAAAATAAATTTTGTTATCGTTAACCCATAGAAATTAAATCTTGAACACTAATCGGGAAATTTCCTTTTTTTTTTTTTTTTTTTTTTTTTTATATAACATAAAGACACAAATATAATTTCAACTATACAAATTTTGTATAATTTTCTAAATTCATTGTACACTAATTAATTAATTAATTAATTAATTAATTAATTAATTAATTAATTAATTAGAATTGACTATGTAATTTAACCGTACAGCTTAGCAAATCGTATTCAACTGAGTGTGTGAGAAATTCAATCGTAATTTTTACTAAGTAAAAAATGATTTACTTATTGTAATAATTGAAAAATAAAATAAAACAAAAAAATAACAAAGGTTTATTGATAAGCCGCCTCAATGTGTTTATATATTTTTATTTTCTTTTTAAAAATAACAAGCAGAAAGTATAACAAACTTATTAAAAATTTTGCCATAAAAAACACTAGATGAAATATGGTCCCCTCATGCTTTAGATTACCTAACCACTAACCATATGACCTAACATATCCCTTTAGCTAGTTGTTCAATAATTCAATTCTTCATTAGATATTAAGGTAAATTTCTTTAATAATAGTTTAATTTATCTATAAATAAAAGAGTTGAAATAACGCTTTTTTTTTTCTTTTATATTACAAGAATTTTTGTGTAAGCAACATTATAAAATAATTAAAATTACACTTGATAGACATTAACAATAATTCTGGCTCATATTTAGCTATTACTAAGTTGCAGTGCTTAGTTGCAGCCCTACCAAATTTAGTTTCTGGAGAACTAAGGCCATTTTTACTTTATCTTTCCATTTTCTGTTTAATATAGAAAATGTATAGCGTGTTATGGGTCGCTGCTTGAGACTTGTAATATTTGCATGGTATGGTCTATTATCTAAGAATATTAACTTGCCTGAAATATACAAAAAGTGATAATAACGTGTGTATTTTATGTATATAAATTTCTTTTTACCTTTTGGAGACTTTCTCATTTACTTTACATGCAACTTATTATTATTATTATTAAATATTTTATTATAACTTTTCATTTTTCTTTATTGTCATTAAAATTATTCTTAGTATTGATTTAGATAAGTAAATTTTACTATCAACTTACAAATGTGTACAAACTTTACTAATATTAGTAAAAGAAAAAAAAAAAAAAAAAAAAAAAGCAAAGTTGAGAAAACTAAATCAAATCAAATATGAAACTATTACAAGGCATTCATTCTTTATTTCTCTCGCACTTAACCATTGCCTTGTTATCAGTAACTATTCAATGCATATTAATTGACTAGACAAATAGACCAAAGGCAATTAATGCATTCATATTTCTCATATTTTCTAACACGTTATATTATTGATATATTTTTGCCCTGGCATTTCTCTCTTTAAAATTTGTTATTATTTACAAGAATTTTATAATTTTTTACTTAATTTATTAGTACAAGCATATCAAAGTGCAAAATATTTTATCATAAATTATTGCAATTCTTTCTCTTACTCTTTCTCTCTCACTTTCTAAATAAATTTACTTGTAGTTTGTACGAAGCCAATTACTAACTGTAAACATAATATTCCCCGTTATGTTCTTTGGATTATTATGTAATAAAAATAAATAAATAAAGGATACGTGTTGCGTTTATTATTTTATTTTATGTAAAAACTAACGTATGAATAAAAATAATCTGATTCAATGAATATTTAATATGTGAAGAGAAAATACGCAGCATAATAAAATCGCACAATAAAATTGCATAATAAAATCGTTGCATAATAAAATTGTAAGGTATTAAAGCTTTAAAAAAAATATATTCAAAGTAGTTATTTGAGTTTTAAGTTCTTTGCGATAGTTTCACATTTAGCAAGCAATATCTAGAATAAAATTAATTTTAAACATTTAAATTACACAAAATTATCCATTTCATTTGTAATGTAATGTCTTTAAATCTATATTTCGTAGACTGTCTTAAGTTCCAACAATGCACTTTTAATTTTTTAAAACTATTAAATTTCATGCCATTTATTTAATTTTATCTTATTTTGTTATATGATTATTTTTATTATTTACAAAAATCATATTAAAACAAAATATTAAAAAATGTTAAATCATTTCATTTTAAATATATGAGCCACATAAAATTAAGGCCACATTTATAATTATACGACAACATTTAAAAGAAAACGTAACAACAGGAAACACGTAGAAATACTGCGCTATGAAATCCATTTAAATTATTTTATAAAAATGTAATAAAAATCTCGATATTTGCATTGTCCATTTCTAAGTGATTTATATTAAACCTTTCTGCTCATTTGCATTCAAGAAGCTTAATATAAACGATTTTAATTAATATAAATGGAATAATTAATTGAAAGGATACTGCATATGAAAATACAATGGAAATATGGTGACATATTTGAATAATTCCAAGTCCAAGTGCATTCTTGAAATACATGCATAATTCAAATCACTTATAACTTACAAAACAATGTAAATTGTAATATCAAGGAATTTAAATTCATAGAGGGAAATATGTTTGAATTGTAAAAGAATTTTTGAGTACATTGAAATTCATCTGATTTATACAGGGGTATCTCAAAATTATGCAAAAACTTTGAAAGGTTTTTGCTCGTACAAATTAGTCCATAAAAACAATCAAAATTAAGAAAAAAAACATATGCGTTTTGATTTTTTGCTAACGTCAGCATTTTATTAAATTTTACAAAGCCAAATATTCCAAAAGCCTTTTCATCTTTTTATATTTTAAGCAATTCTGATCATTTAGGCTTCACTTAAACTAAAACTCTACAACAGAAATATATCACATTATCAAAAAAAAAATATTACATGGCATTTTACACTTCCCATTTAATATTAAAGACAACTAAATTTATTTTACTTTTTCAATTAAACCTTTAAAAGTTATTTTATTATTTATATGCAATTTTCACAATAATCAAATAATTTATAGGGCATTTAGTTAAGATAAATCATTTCGTAAATTATTTTAATATAAATAAATATAAAAATAATATAAATAAATATATAAAATGCATATTTGAATGCTCCTTCATCGATTTACGTACATTACGTGTCCTTAGATAGAAAATATATAAAATAGAAATTTTATTGATATTTTAAGTTGGATCATGTCACAATAGAAATATCGACTAACAACAAGAAATTTGAACAATTTAATTTATTTTTTCTTTGTTTTTGAACATTTACCATAATGCTGGAAAAGAAAGCCTTGAGAAAAGAGAATCATAAATAGACAGAATAATTACGACGCTCCACTTTTGTAGGATATTTGTGTAAAGAACCTTAAAGATAGATCTTCATTAAGTTGGATATATTAGGCAGACCCTTTGACCAACTTTCAAGTAAATTAAAAATTTATTTGATTTTCCTTTTTTTTTTTTTTTAGCAAACAAATCGATTAATACTTAAAAAATTTTGCTTAATTTCTTTCGATTTTTTAGCACATGCCTTAACAAAATAAAACTATCAAAATTCTTGCTGTTCTGTTTATGAATAGAAAATTTATTATTCACTTGTTAAATGCCTTCATACAAATAAATAAGTACACTCTTTAATGTACTTATGGAAAATCAAGTGTTCTCCTTTAGGAAGCTTTTATTTAGCTATTTTTAGCTAAATTTTACATATAAGAGGTTTATGTCGGTACCTCATCTAATTTATCTAACCATAGACTAAGTTTGTATAAGTTGTATAAATTTTCGTTTAATCCTGTTATTCAATACTTTTGACAACCACTGAAACTATGCAGGCTATTGTGTTTAATATTTTATTTCTGAGCTCAAGCTTAACCTACTTAGTTAGGCCAAATCCTCCACCACCAATATTCAATATCTCTATTATGTCGAACCAAATGAGATCCTTTCATTTTGTAAAAAATATCATCATTTAAAGTAATGGACATAGTTTTTGCGATATAATATTTAATGGGTCCTATCAAAAAATTTTTAGATGTACGACTACCGTAATACGTAACACAAATGCCACTGTCTTTACGGTCCATAGTAATGTGGTTTAGATCCTTGATTTTAAAACAACTAAATATAAGTCTATGAGTACCTTCATAGACTTTACTCCTTTCCCATCTAATAATTGCTTTTAAAAAAATATTACAAAAAGTCGCTGCTCTTATTTAAAAAACCGCACTTTAGTAGGCTACTTTGCAACAATTTTTTTTTGGTAATATCTAAGAATAAGATACAAATAGAACGATTTATGTAAAAATAATTAAAAGATGCAAAACACAATATAATTTAAGTTTTAGTTTTTTAATGTTGACTAGAATTTAATAAAATATAATTTAAGTGAAATGAATTTTCCATTTTGAATGGAGATATTTTTTAAGTATTGACCATACGCTATTTATTAATTAAAATCACATTTCATTGAGCATACACTATTTATTTATTAAAGTCTCATTTGATAAGAAAGTCAAAGAACAAATGTAAGTTAAAGTCCAAAAGTAAACAATTGAGGAATGCATTTGTTATCAATTATTACATAAACATTAGATTTATATTATGGCATATTACTTTGATGAAATCAATGCAATAAACATTTATTCGACATTGAGTCAAATGTACAGTACTTTTGTATTGTACTTTTAGTAATGCAAGTAAGAACATTATAGTTACTTGAATCGACTTTTTAAATTAAAAATCAAAAAGAATTCAAATAAAGTAAAAAAAATTTGAGGGAAGGAATTAAAAAATAAAATTATTCATCTTTCATTCAGAAGGACAGATACATAGACTTAAAGCGTTTCAGGAAGTCATTCAGAGTCTATTCTTGGTAAGATAAAATGTGAATCTATTAAAAAACATTCTTGGTATTACAACGAATTATAATGGTTTTGTAGCACAAGTAGTATAAAATATAAATATGTAATTAAAATCCCAAATAATTTATATATAATATAAAAATTATGCATTGCAGAATTAACTCTTTCAATTTATCTTGAATATGGATACGATAATTTTGTTTTGTGACTTGGCCTAACGTCGGACAACCAAAAAAATTTGATACTCTTCTAAATAGTTTTGTTCAATAGATTTTTATAACCACCACTCGTAAATGAGGGACCTTATTGTTCACTTTGTCATTATGTTTGTAAGGCCTAGAAGGAAGCCTTGGTGATCCTATAAAATATATGTACTCTTGAGCAGCATTACATTCATCCAGAATTCCATGATGATCAAGTATATAAACAGATTTAAATAGATACCCCGGCTCTTTCTTTTAGGGATTACAAACATAATGACAATATAAATATATTCTCAATTTTAGGGTGGTGGATAAAAAAACGTAAAGCGTAAGAAACAGTTTAGATTATTAATTAATTTTGGATATTTGTAATTAATTCTAACCATCAGAAAATTTCAACAATAGAACCCACTTTTACTCTTATCTTTTTAGGGCAGCAGATTACTCTTTTCGATATAAACCTCTCTGTCCATCTGTACCCACAAAGTTTTAAACTACTTTCGTAAAATTTAGCATGCAAAAAAACTTTACCACAAAAGTTATGCACTCGTAAGAATAATTAGAATCGAGCTACTTTTTAAGCCACTCTCCATATGAATGGAAAGAAAATTATAATTCAGCAAATTATTGCTGAATTGTATTTTAAAATAAAAACATAACCCCTATGTACCAAATTTAGTACAGCTTGACCTATTTTTATGACCACTTCTCATATAAAGCCATTTTAAAAAAAGTTCATTATTTGGACGAAAGGCTCAATTTTGAATACATTTAAATGAAAAATGGTCATTGCATTGCATTTTAAAGTAAAATATTTGCTTACCAATTTTAGTTCAAATTAGGACAATGTGTTACCTTTCTCTCATGTTGAAGTTTTTTCAATTTTGTTTTTGGCTTTTAATTTTTTTATTTGACTTTAATTAAGCACAAAGTGAGGTAAGATATTTAAGAGTTGACTACGACTTACTATAAAGTTGTTACTTATTTTAAATCTAAAATATTTAGCATTTAAAAATGTAAACTTTTTAATTATCATTCATAAGAAGTAACTAAGGCTTTTAGCTTTGGACTTCTGTAACTTTTAAAAATATTTATTTCAGTTAGCAATGAAAAGGAGCTTGCTTTATTTTACATATCTGATCTTAATTTTTTTAAAGCTGATATTTATATATATGAGAAATGAAAATTTCAAATGGAACTGAAAAAGGTTTCACGTTTGAAATTTCAAATAAGTAAATAAACTAAACTTCTCCATTTAGTCTAAATATTGCCTTTAAATTAAAGGAAAATGTGAAATTTTTCTAACGAAATGCATGAATAGAACATTCCAAAACAAATTTTAGATAGAGTCACCTATTATAACATTATTCTACTCAAAATCGGTAACCGAATAAGTTATAGTTTCTCTGTGTTTTTGTTCATTTATTTACGGTCTGACCGATCTATTGTCTGTATTTTCGTGATCTATCTACGCGGATTAAATTTCGAAATTTTATATATGAAACTTTTTATAAATTTTTCTTAATCAAAAATTATTATAAAGTACCACTTTAATATAGTTAATTTAATAAAGAATTGTAGATGTATTAGACTTTTTAAAACTAAAAAGTCTAATACAATTAAATTTAATTGACTTCTTTCAGGTTCTTGGTATATTTCACATTAAGTGAAGTGATTTAAAGAATTTGGTGGTTGACCCTCACTAACTCCCATGTTTTCTCTTAAAGTTTCTAGTGCTGTTTCTGTATTTCGTACTACCAAATTCTGTCCAACAGCTTCAACTATTGTTGTGGGTAGTATTTTATTGGCCGTTTCCGGAAATAAAAGTGTTAAACATCCACTCGATAATGCAAATATACAAAATATTAATTGAGGAGCATATTCGTAATGTTGCATTTAATTAAATACTGACTAATAGAGGGATTTGTGGAGCTATCATTGAACCAACGCGTCCAATCATTGAACATAGTGATAATAAACTATGCCGAACATTCGTTGGGAAGAGTTCGAACGTGAAGAAATATAATATTTGAAAACTGCATGTTATGGCAAGTTTCCCAATTAAAAATAAAATAAGTTCTACAGTACGGCCATCTGTAAATTAATATGTTCCATGCTTATGATTTAAAACAATATTTAATTAGTTAAAGTTAATACTTTATATTCTGCACCACTTTTGTTACAGCGTATTATAAATTTCCACTAATGACTTGGAATCATTTTTCACAGTTATTTGAGATACATAACTGAATTTTGAATTACTTTAATAAAATTTAGTACACATTGAAAATAGTTACGATCATCTATTTTCATGATCACTTTCCATATAATTCAATTTTTCTGAGAAAGGATTACACATGAAGAAATTACAGTTTTACTTATTTTTTAATAATTATTGGCTCAGAGTTGCTTTTTGCCATAATTAATAAGTGTACAAAATTTGATTCAAATTGATTAACTGGTTAATATAAAAAACTTTTCAAAAATAACATAACATAAGTTATGATTATCGTCATAACTTACTAATTTTCTTGATTTTTTCATTGAATCGATCAAAGTGGTGTAGGATATTTTAAAGTCGATTTCAACCAAATATAGCATTTTTACTTATTGTACTATTACATTTAGCCAAAAATATTGTAGCTAACATGCATAGACCGCATGTAATTAGCGATATGAATAATGACATACGCCTTCCAATTGAATTTCTTATTAATAAAGGAATTAATAAACCGGGTATTTGTATTAAACTATTCCACATGAAATTCATGTACTTATCACCATCCAATTTAACTGAAGTTAAACTTAAACCCAATGCTACTAAAGTATGTGTAAACCAACAGAAACTGCAATTCATTAAACGGTATAGAAAAGTTTTAATCGCTAGTTTAATAGGGTATTTACCCTCTTTGGCTTCATCTAACTTAAAATTTTTCGTATTCAATAATTCTTGCAATGCAGTATCATTTAATTGTCTACGATTAATATTTGCAGCCTTTTTTAGAATTTTTACGGCCTCTTTGTCGCGCTTTTGATTTAATAACCAACGTACACTTTCAGGTAAAAGAAATAAAAGTAAAATGTGTATTAATCCAGGAGTATAAAGGACGCGCAAAAGTATTCGCCAATTTTCATATGATCTCGCTAAAATAGCTAGCAGTGTTTCACCTATTGGATAAAATAGTGTTACAATTGTGGCAGCGATTACCCGACATTTCGGTCCAACTAATTCTATCGCTAATAGAAAAGCAGTTGGATATAGTGTACTACCGGCAATCATATCAAGCATTTCCAAAGCAACAAACATGTAATAATTGATTGAAAATGAACGCAGAATACCAATTATGGAACTGGTAAAGCCACAAATAGCCAACATATTTCGCCGACCGTATCTGTAATTGATAAAAAAAGTTTAATTTAATTAAATTTATTAAAATTACAGAATTCAATCTGGTAGCGAAAGTTATTAAGTCCTTTAATTCATACATTTACACTCTACACCATTTGTGGCATTTTGATTTTTGATTTAAGCCAGTTTGCCCGTTTTACTAGCAAACTATCTGATGTCTGACTTCTGTAAATTTATCATCAAATTAGGGCATCAATTTTAGAAGTATTTTAATGAAATGTGAAAAGTTGTTGTGCATTCACCTAAAAATTTAGACTGATGTACACTTTTTGGAAAATCTTTTGCCAAGTGCAATGCACAATTTTAAAAATTCGGTATATTTTATAAAAATTCGCAATATGCAAGATTTTTTTAAGTTGAAACTGTTATCATTTGGAGTACTAAATAAGAATTTCGATTGATAAATCTTTTCAATTACCTCCTAATTAATTAAAAATTATTCTTATATTGTAAATTTTTTTTTACTTTTTTGACTTGTAATTCATTTTCTTGCCACTATAATCATATTAAGCAGTTTTATGAGATATTTAACAATCGGTTCCCAATGACTTTTGTTTTATATTACCTATCTGCTAGAAAACCCCCAAATGGTACACCAATAAATTGACCCACATTGTTAATCGTTCCAACCATATTTAACTTCCATTCTTCTTCACAAACTAATTTAAACTGATTAGCAATTGTATATTCTCCTTTACGAAATTTATAACCATCAAAACATGTTACCAATTCAGATTTGTTAAATTTATCTGGCGTACATATTTTCAATTCATTCATAGCCGATCTATTGATAAGATTCTCAGTGAAACTAAATCGATGACATGAATCCATTTGTTGTAAATCATTTTTCATTGTGTATGGTATTGTAAAATTTGTCCATAATTCCAAATATTCACTTGTCAAAGTATCACACTGTGGTACATTACATCTAACATTTCAAATAAAAATTACAAGAAATTTAGAATATTTTTTCATGCAAAAATTTATATGTAAATTCATTTACCTATAAGTGGCACTATTTGCTGTAAATACATAAGAAATCGATTGAAATGCATTAAAGGCCATGGGTAAGCATAATAAAATGTAATTAAATAATTGATAAGGTCCAAACTCTCCAATTTGTTTTAATATTCCATCTAAAGTATGCTCTTGTTCATCTTTATCTTCCATTTGTAAACAATTTGTACTCTTGTATTTATTTTTAATTTTTTATTTTAATTTAACTAAACTATCTAAAAGCGAAACAGGGAACCATATTATAAAAATTTCATCACTTCTTTCGAAAATAGTTAATCGGATCGGGGTTTTAAATAAACTGCGCCATTTTACTTAATGTGATTAAGAAGTCTAATAAATAACACGTCAAGAAGGTAACAACTTGAAATATTTAAGTAGTTTGAAAAGTCTGCAATACAATTGGTTTTCTATATAGAAAAGTTTTTTCGAAAAAAAAACCCCATGTAGGCAGACCGAGTCTAATCACTTTTAATAGAGACAAAAGCCGTCTTATTAAAATATCTAAAAAATTGATATGTAGTTTGGTGGCAAAATTAAATGCACAAGGATAGCTCAAGCGTTAAGTTTAAATCGATTCAGAAAGTTTTTGAAACATCTGGTATATTAAAATGAGTGTCCATAGATGTTACACACATTTACACACTTATACACTGTATTATAAGTGATGTAAGATATAAAAAGGACAGTGAAGCACTGGAGATTTTTTTTATTGTCCTTTTTATATGATATTAATAACTTTGGCATTGAAAAGAGCAAACGAAAATTATATTTTTATTATCATCATGTTATCATAATATTTATAATCTTCAATCTACAAAGTCGTATAAGTTCTTATACGAACTTATAAATAATGTTGTAAAATATAAAAAGATATTACAATTATTTAATAATAATTGATCACTATAATAAGTAATGATATTGCACTATTTCCTCGAAAAAAAAAATATATATATGAAAAGTATATATTAATTCCCTTATAACCCAAACTATTTGACTTTTTGTTCGAAACTGTGGATCAGTAAACAAAAATAAACACAAATCATAGATTTTATCTGCAAAAAAAGGCCACGCGGTGAAATTTTCACCACAGTCTGCAAATTGCGCATGTTACATTAGATAGAATGCAAAGCAAGAACAAGAATTATTACAATTTTAACAGTCTATATAGTCATTTCACTTCTAAAATTCACTCACTAAAATGTGTAGTTGGCGGTTTTTTTTTTTTTTTTTTTGAAGTTTTTTGTCAACTTGTAGAAAGGTACAATGTTATTATATTTATTTATTTTGGAAAAATTCTATTAAAAATCTAACATAAACAAAAGGTATAGGGCAAAGTGAAATTGAACTTAACGGTAGAAAAATAAATTTTGGTAGCTGGGGTTAAATAAAACCAATGTTACAGAGCATTAAATTTATTAACTTGCGTTTAAGTAAACTTCTGAATCAGTTTCCACTTTATTCCATTTTTATATTTCTGTATTTAATTTAATGGAGTATAAAATGCTATTTTTGATAAAAAAAAAAAAAATAATAATTTCTACAGTTCGACCCAAGCAATTTACATAAAAAACTTTATTTTATGTTAACTACGAAAAGTGTGTGCTTATCACAAGAAGAAAGTGCAAAATAACTAAAGTCAAATGACTGTGAAGAAGTGCGAAAGTAAAATGTTTTAAGTTCTTACTGAACTTGCAAAATTTTTAAAATTAATATCATCATAAATGAAAATTTAATTTAATTTCATAAAATATGCAAATAATTCATTAAACAAAAACTGTCTGAAGGTACAAAATTTATAATTTCCATAAATAAATGACATTTAACTTTTTGTTTACAAAATAATACAACAACATGAAAGATTTGGCAAAATTTTATGTTTGGCATATTCGATTAGCTCTTTAAAAAATAGTAAGTGAAATCAAATCTAAAAATATATAAAAATAAATGTTTAAAAAATAAAAAGTAGAATTGTATTCAAAACGGAAAACGAAATCCTTTAATTTTCAAATAAACCATTCCAAAACATTTCATATGGACTGACCTTATTATTGAGAAACTAATGAGATAAATGAGAATTATTTAAGTCCTACGTAGCATTTCACTGAACCATCTCTTCAATATAAAGTCCAATGTCAGATTGCATCACAAATTTCATCATACCCTTTCAGAAAAGATCGAAATTTTTCTCCATAACTCCATTTTTTATATCCAAAAGTAAATATCAAACTTAAAATATATTACATAATTACTATAAGTACAAGCGCTTTAACTAAATCGTAGGTGTACTTTTGGATCTTTTTCATGTAAAGGACTGTTCTTAATTATTAATGTAGTTTATGTGAACGTTTTATTAGTATCCTTCACTTTTTAATTATTTCAGAGAAGTGATGTGAAACAGTTAAAAAAGCTTGTTCATATCGATTTAAATTGTTCCTTAAATAAAATTGTTTACCCATGAAAAAGGTACTTCAATTAGTTGGCAATATTTATATCACAAACGCTTCATATAAATATTCTATTAAGCAAGTTTGCATAAAATTTTACTCTAAAAACATTGCGCCTAAAAATTGATCTTATTTGTTTTTTTTTTTAATGATTTTATTTTTCTACATTTAATAATCATTTGTAAATTCATAATACTGAGTACATTTCTAATATTCTTAAACAAATTTTTAAATATATTTTGTTAAAATTATTTAATTAATTTTCGTCCATTAATAAAAAAATATAAGTTAAATCTTAAATAAGTAAATGCAAACAAATATAAAGTGAATGTTTTTTGTTTTGTAAAAATAATTTCATTAAAAAAAAAATTTGAACTTTTACTTAAAATTTAAAAAAAATTTCTTTAAAAAGAAAAAAAAATTTTTTCCTAAAATGAAAATATGAAAAAAAAAATTGCCTTACACTATGTTAATGTTATGTTAAATGCCACGAAATACTTTGTATTCGTAACAAATTTACAGTAAAGTAAATTTTATAGTAAAGTTTAAAGACACAAGTATTTGAAGCATATATTTTCTTACAAAGGACTTTATAATTTAATTTAAATATGTTTGTATAGAAATTTCTTATACAAATACTAAAACAAAATTTAATGTAATTATAATTATATTTTAATTATAGTTAAAATTTTAAATTACTTAAGTATGAATAATATTTTTTTAGGCTACATTAAAATTTATGCTTTATAAAATACAAACGATACCCAGAGGGTTATTATTAAAACGTTTGTATCAATTAAAGATAGCAACCGATATATTCCAAACAAAATAGTTGATTAGCAAAAAATTACTGTAACATATTTGCCCATTTGTGCTGTATTTACCTTATCAACCAATTACAAGAAACGCATTAAAAGTCCTTAAATGCTAGTTCTTATTAAAATTTCAAAATGTGCTTGATAAATTAATGTATTTTGCTGGTCTAAACATGTCATTTAAATATTTGACAAAACACGTACAAATACGAAATACGACTGTTATGAAATCCGTAAAGGGAGATACAATTTTTACACTTTGAGAAGATATCTCGATTTTACGAAAATCAAAAAACTTATTTACGTTTAATAGCTACGATTTCACTTAACAAGAAAAGGCCTATTTGCTTCCCATAGTGTGCTTTTAAAGATTGTACAATGGATTATTAGTGGCATCAAATAATTGTTTTCCAGTTGATTCAATCATTGAACGTAAAGCAATGCTACGTTGTTTAGAAACTGCCTTACGTAACGTTAACTCAAATACATTATCCTCATCGACATTATCCATGGGTAAATGATCACGCAGTAAATTGATTTTACGATCATTTTGTTTATTCTCTTTACACTCGTTTAAATGATTTTTCTTAATTTCATCACCATACGCAGCCAAAGTTGTATGACATTCAGCTATCAATTCTTTTGTCTTTACTGTTGAATTAAGATTTTGCAAGACATCATTGGGGAAACATTGCAATAACTCTTCGTATGATAAATCAATAACCAAATTTTGTAAAATTTCTGTAGTTTGGATTAGTAAATAGATTTAGATAAATTTTAAAATTACAAAGAAGACAAAACAAAAAATTATATTTGGATGAGGCCAAATCTTGAATACCCACCATCAATATACCATAATATTACGATTCAGAACCTGATTCAGTTTTTTAGGAATAACAATGAAAGCGTAAATATAAAAGATTTCAGCTTTTTACCTTTTGCAATTTACAAATGATAAGCCAAAAAACTACCAAATTACGTTTTACAAAATGAAGTGTTCTCAATTTATGTTGCCCAATGGGCATGTCTTTTAACTAATTTTGCCCATTTTCAATGCTAACCTACGTACAAGAACTTTCAATGATTCTGTCAAATTAGAACTCGATATTTTTAATTTTACGTAGGAATACAAAAGGGTAAACGGACAGACAGACGGACATGTCTAAATCGATTCAGAATTTTGTGCTAATCAAGAAAACATATACATATATAGTTTATAGGATCTCCGAAGCTTTCTTCTAGACCTTTCAATCATAATGACAAATACCCCTAACTTTTGTTTGGTGGGTAAAATTAGGACATTCAAGTAATACCAGTTATATGCTGTTTCCAGTTAGGTAGAGCATTCTTCTTATGTATTAATTTCTTTAAGAGTGATTCCCATTGTTTGGGTGTAAAATTATTAGACTGTAAAAGTTGAATTAAGAAAAGTAAAAAAAATTTATATATTAATTATAATAAAGGATGAAGAAAATTGTTAATTTTTTTAATATACTAATTTTTTTTTTTAAATTATAATTTTATGAAGATTTTTTTAAACAAGCGTTAATTATTCTTGAGTGTTTTTAGGCTTAAAACATGTCTATATATCAAAGTTCATTCACATATCACAAATACTGCGGTCTCTATTTTGTTACAAAATTAACGATTAAAATTAAGATTAACAGATAAACTTTAGTCGAATGAGAAAGAGTCTAAGCCGGTCTACGCATTAAAAGGTGGATCTATCACTATGATAATAGTTGTCCTTGTTATGCATAGTGCTTTAATTTTAGAGATGACATTTATACTGCATTAATGGAGTACTTCAATAATAAAATAAGGAAGGATCGATTATTCAGCAATTGCCTTAATATTTTTGTAAAATCATTACTTTTTGATTTGTAAAATTTTAATATGATATAAAATGGCCTCTGCTAAAGGAAATGGAAATAATTAAAAGTTGGTGATTATTTTTTAAAAATTAATTTTTTCGAAAAAAAATTCCTTCCTTGTAAATTTGAACAATTAAGACTAATTATATAAAATAATTATTAAATTAATTGTGTAATATAATGATTCGTGTTTATCTAAATTCGTAAATTGATTTCATAAAAGAATTTTCACAAGGTAAAATGTTGGTCCAAAACACGTGCCCAAACTAAAGTTTTAGGCTCAAATAAAAAAATTGGTGCCATTAAAGTGGAAGTCATCTCAAATCATGTGAGATATAACTAAAGGTATAGTGTACAAAAAAAAAAAAGAGCTCAAAATTTTTATATAAAAAATTACCTTGCCATAATGCCATAAATATTCTGGATAAAAATTTATCATATAATTGATTGCAATATGTTTGGGTAATATTATTATTAAAAAACTACTAATACCGATTAAGTCAGGTGTTTTTTGAACAAACGCTATAAATTCCTCAATAATTTCACGATCAACTCTGGACGAAGCCAACAGTGACTAAAAAAATATTCCAAAAGAGAAAAAACAAAAAAAAAAAACAAACAAGAAAAGAATAAATTTTAACATTATTATCAGTCAGTGTGACTTGAGATATTAATAAATAAATTCAAAGTATAATTACTTGAATTTTTAATGTCAATGTTAATAATTCATTGTCCCAGCCAATAAAATGAACGAGAGCATCATCTTCATCAGTATTCGGATATGTGAAATTAATACGTTGAAATGGTGGTAAGCGATTTAAATATTGTGGCCGCTCCATTAAGCATGGTATAGGTCGCTTATATGATTTAATGTATTTTTCAAAAGATTTATTATCCTGACTTTTATAATCCGGTAAATATGGCACAAAAACAAATCGCTGTTTATGTTGTTGTTGTTGTTTGTTGTTGTTGTAGTTATTGCTGGTGTGCTACTGCCAGCAACTGTTGTTATTTTTGAATAATGTAACTGCGTTTGTTGTTGCTGATGGTGTTGCTTACATATATCCTGTAGGTGACGCCACATAAAATTTATGCACTCTATGCGTAAACTAATAAAACTTTCATTAATTGATTGCTGCTCAATATCAGCCGGTTGTAAATCGTTACTAATGTCGCTTAATGTTTTCAAACGTCCCATAAACATGCGGAATAAAATTTTTAAACCTTTCTTATGATTCTCATTATTTATATGGTCATCTTCAATACTACCGCTAGCAACAGCAACATTGGAACCCACAATATTAGCACCATTTAAAGTTTGTCCTACGGCTATATTTGATGGATGCTTATAAGGTGAATTTTGTTCTTGCAATTGATCATACACAATGGGATTGTTTGTAATGGAACCATTCCTAAATAAATGTGGCGCGGCGGCAGACAAACTTGATGCCGACAAACTATCACTATTAGAATGTGCCAAAGATTCACTATCATGTTCAATACTGTTCGATTGGGATATCGAAATATTTTCGTCCAAGTTATTGCCACAGTTCCCATCACCATCGTTTATTTGTTGTATTATTTGTGAGACCAATTCGCCTGTCCCATTCCAAGGTATTACATCAAAATAATCATAGTAATAAACCTTTAAAATTAAATTTTTTTTTGTATTAATTTGAAATCCTTTTGAAGCTTTTTCTAATTGTTCATGTATTCTATAACAACAAAATGTACCTGTAATATATTAGCAAATACTTTTTGAGATGTCTGATAACCTTTTTGGCCAATATGTGAAGCAATATAATTTAAAAATAATTGCAATACAATGTCCAATGTTAAACTATGTTCCACACAAACGGCATGTATGAATACATCACTTATGGCTTCAATTAGATCTTCATTTTCAATGACCAGTAAAATTGTCTCAGTGAAATCAGAGAACGATGTTATATCTCGATTCATGCAGGCAGTAATGGCAGTTGTACAATTATTGCGTCCATACACATGTTTATCATTCTTAGATGAATTCTCTAAGGGCTTACTAAATGATTTTATTGAGTAGCCTTTATAGTGGCCTTGAATTAATTTAGTACTATCATCGAAAAGAACTTTTTTATATTTAATGAGCGCTGTTGCCAAATCATATCGTGTTGTGCGATTAATTATTTTTTGTGCTAACAAATAGTTTGACATGCGACAGGCTGTTACAGCAAATAAAAGATTTTCCTCTGGTGTTCTGTAAATAACATTGAAAATAATATGAAATATATTTAGTTCAGCTACAAGCTATCACATATATAAAAAATTTTGAAATATATTTAGGCCTTTAAATTTTATTGATAAAATTGCACAATTTTTGAATATAACAATTTTTAAATGGTATGTGGGTAAATTTCATGATCATGTGTCAGACCTTTAGTCTGCCTGTTGGCATTTTTAAATGGTATTTTGTTTATTAAACATCCAAAAAAAGGGTAATATTTTATGCATTAGATAACCTTATTGAATCGATTACGGGAAAAAAAAAATAAACTGAAAATTTTAAAGTTATGCACTTTGTGTGATTCATTTCTGTACCATTAATACTTTTCAACTTATTCAAAATGGCTTTTTAAATTCTACACCACTTGTGGCATGTAAATTTATACATACTTCTGGATGTTCGTAACATTCAGAAGAACTTGAGATAGACCCATTTTTTTTTATACCTAAAAACTTAAAATCACTTTTTGAAACGTTTTAGGCATGCCTGCTGGTCTAACCGTAGATCTGTTATCTGAGTACAGGATACAATTTTGTAAGGAGTTAAAATAAACGTGATTTAGTTCAAAGATGCCAAGGAAAATTTGAGTAAGATCAAATTGTTATTATCACCATTTGCAAAGGAATTTTTTTTTTAATGGAAAAAATTACAATTCTTGGTATTTTTTTATAAAAAATTTTAAAATTACATTGCATTAGTATTTTTTATTTAAACACCATTTAAATTAATTTCTAAAATAAAATTTAAAATAAAAATAAAATTTTTATATTAATTTGTGGAAATCATTTTAATAAAAAAATATTTCTATTTTATAAGAAGCATACTTTTGATTATTTTTGAGTACTCATATTAAAAACCAATGGAAAAATAATTTTACTGAAATTACAATAATCTGTAAATATTTATAAATAACAAGATTTTAAAATAAAGAATTCAAATTACAAAAAAAAAAAAGCTATTTTGCGTAACCCGAAAAACATTAAATGGGCAGAAACGTGTTATATAAAATACAGACGTTTAATTTTTGACATGGTCAAATTTCAAAATTTCAAAATTTCAAAAAAAAAATTCTCCAAAATTGCTAATTTATATGCAATGAAACATATGCGTCTATGTAGAAAAAATTTCCATTTTGTACAAAAATTTTAATTGAAATTATTATCATTTACTTACAACAACTCTAATGATTTTAAATAATTGATAATTTCTCCACTAATACAATCAGCCACAATGGGTGAATCGAGCATAATTTGTGGCAAATCTTTTGGTGAATATTTTATAAATAAATGTAAGAATTCCAATGCTAAGGCTACATTGTGGAAATCTTGTTTTATATGATGCTTTGGTGTAAAATATGGTGTAACGCTTTGATTTAAAAATGAAGCCTTTAAATTTTGCATATGCAAATTTGATAGGAATTCTTTGATACAATATATTAAACCAGCCAATTGCTGCTTTTGCCATTGTTGCTCCCCTTGCTCCCCTTGTTTTTCTTGCTGTTCTTGTCCTGGTGATCCTTGATCTTCAATAACATTACTATCCGTTAAAGTAAAATTATTAATACTATTGATATAGTTTGCATAAATATCTGGCAATTGTAAATTGCACATTTTATAGAAACCAATTGCTTGCATGTAAATCTCTTTCTTGATTGATTGTATAGCATAATCAGCCATTTTACGACAATTATCTATAAATTTTTTGTATAATATCATCTCCCTTTCTTGCTCTAATTGTTCAATATTCAAAGATATACTTAAACGTAGCATAATCTGTGCCTCTTGCAAGATATCATAAAACTGTGTTGGGCTAGTGAAACGGAATGTTTGTGCCAATACATCTAAATCATCTACAATACTTTCTACTTGAGGTATTTGAAGATTATATAAAGTCCATTCATTATTAATGGTGATACTGTTAGCCGATTGTTGCGATGAACTACTCAAACGTAATAAGTTATGCTTAGCCCGAGCCTCAGCAATAATACGGGCAGCAATATTACGCTTTTCATTACCGTTACTAAAACCATTGGCATTAGTTTCAATTTTTCTTTTCACTAAACCATTAATATTATTATTTTCCATATGAGCATTAAAATTACCACTACTGCTACTAATTAGCACTAAATTGTGGCGATTAACACAAACACATTGTACATGAGTGAATGGTGCCAGACCTAGTACAGTAATGGCATCATTAACATCAGGACTAGATTCCTCCGGGTATTGTTCTGCTAGTGAGCCATATTCATAACGATTACTAAATATTTTATGACCTAATCGTGATGTATGTGTTTCTACAGATTCTGTTGTTACTGCATATATGACATAATCATTAATATGTACATTAAGTACGGGCGCGGTAAATGAATAAATGGCCAAAGGTTTTTCATTCTCATTATACCAATTACCTTTTGCACAAAACAAATATAAATAGCCATCAACGCTGCTGGTTACTATTAAAGCAAAACCAATGCAACTTTGATGTTTGGGGGATTTTAAAGTACGCCTATTAATGTGCTTTGATGTAGTTATAATACCAGGTGTTTGCTGATTACCCATATCATATTCAGGATCATCCAATTCATACATATCTTGATCATGACGTTGATATAAAGCTTTTAAATCCATGCAACGTAATATATCCATAATGCGACCTCCATTGTTACCACCACCGTTAGCACCTGATTCGTTTGTTTTCATACAAATTTGCAATAATTTACGAATGTCATACTGGATCATATTGTCTTCATTGTATGCAGCATTAATTTTTCCATTAGCCGAAACACGCTAAAATACCCAAAATAGGTATATGTAAACAACATTCAATATTCTCTAATGTTTTATGTAGGTGGCATTTAATTATATTTCTTGAATTACCTGAACATTCATAGCTTTAGCTTCATTAACTAATTTTACTTTAATTTCATTAGCTTTAGTTGGATTTATGGTAATTTCTTGGCTATCCATTGATTTACCACAATAAATATCAGTTGAACCATTAGTTAGTGCATTACATCCATTTATAGTATTCCCACTTCCACCATTTAAATCACCATTCATATTATCCCATTGAGATTTTAGATGAACCTCAAATTCGCGACCACATGCGGAATTTACCATACGAGCTACATTAAAATCAATTGGCGTACGGTCATTAATGCGTCCATTATTATTAGTACGACCATTATTAGGTGTTGTATCCAATGAATCACTCTCAAAACTATTATGAGTATGACTAGAATGGCCTAGTGCAGCACTAGTCTTGCTATTACCACTTGAATCCGAAAGTACAATCGGATTATCATAATCATTGCAAAGACTAACATTAACACCTTTATCGTTGGCAAGGACAACCTTTCGTTGTTTATGGTAGTGCTCACCTTGTATATCTGGTGGTACAATGGGGTCATCTCCAATTGTACAGGCATTACTGGCCAAAACATCAACGACTCGAAAAGCTACACAATAACGATTATTCATGCAGGCAATAACGTTTTCCGCCAAATTCAGCTTCAACGGAATGAAATTTAAATTGACGAAAAATTTAAATGGCAAAAAGTCAATATACTGAAAGCGTGGTTGAGAACTTTCATGGATGCATTGAGTATACTCATATAAATAAATGCGTTCCTTACTGCTTACAATAATATTGCCGGATATTTGGCAGCATTGCATAAGATCGGGGGAGCTGCGTAATGGCAATTCGATTACATCAATACTCTTAATTGAAGTTTTTGGTGTTGTCATTGAAGCAATGCGTATTGTTATTGGTAAATCGTCCAACTTAACATTGGATGGGAATTTCCAAAAGTTTGCATATATACGTACAAACATTTTAGTATCTTCTTCTGAAAAAACTATATTATTGCTATTGCCAGTGCAGCTAATACCACTAGAATTATTTCGTACAGGACTGTACACGCTCTCCTTTTCCAATGTTAGTAAATATTTCCCTTTTTTAAAAAAAGTAAAAGGAGGTAAGCATAAAGACATGGGAATAATGCTAAATATACCTGCTTCACAATACATTAAATTAACTACACCGCCTACAGTAGCCAGGCATTGCTTGACGGGTATTTGTTCGTTCTCGTTACTAGTGTTACAACCACTTTTTTCCGTACTTTCATCTTGCGGTTGTTGGTGGACATAATTATCATGTTGCTTTTCTTCAATATCATATATTTCAATAAAATGGTCAGCACTACTGACGGCAACACGATTGTTGTCAATTAATGTTGCTGCTAATACTTCACCATTCAAGGCATACGTGTTTTGCTTGGCAAAATTATACGTTTGGAAAATTTTAACCATTATTGGCGCATTTAATTCACAATGGCAAAATGGTTAATATATCCGGGTGCACATTGGACACTTTGTACTTTCCTTTAAGACATAATTGTCATTATTCTTCGTAAATTTTTTTGGTATAATGATTTAGGTAATTCATGAACATTTTATTCTAAACATTTTTTTTTTGCCGTTCCATATTTATCTGTAAAACGTATGATTTTATTTGGAAAAGCTTGTAAGTACAAACCCAAGTAAAAATGCACATATATTATCCTTTAATTTTGCACATGAATAAAAATACAACAGCACATACAAATAAAAATTTTAAAAATCAATATTATTTATGCATGCGTACGCATAGATGTGCTTAATTAGAGGAATCTTGTAATACATTACTAATTAAAATTAATTATTTATTTATCTGTCATATAAAAGTAAGAACAAAATTCTAACACTCAACAAAGCAAGTTTCTTTATGTACCGTGCTAACTATATATTTGTTACTTTTAATAAATGACGTTATCTTTGTATGTTTATACGTATTGTGTTATTGCTTTTTACATTGATTTGCACAATATTAATTACAAAAAGGACAACTTTATACGTTTATTTTCATTTATACTTTCTAATTAAATAAACAACTTTGTTGTTTAACAAGAAGCCTAATCCTTCTTCTACTAATATATTCCTGTCAATCACTAAAAAATAATAGCTCTTTTGAAAAATAAGCAAAGCATTCTGTTATTATCATTTACTTAGATTTTTTTCGTCTTTATTTTTGTGACAAAAGTCGTTTAGGATGTTTTTATAAGTTCATGTGTGTAAACTACACATGTATTAGTAGCTATTTGTTTAAAAATTTTGTAAGAATTTTTAATAATTTTTTTAACTTTTGTGAATGTAATATAAAAAAATTTGTAGCGTAACATTAAAAAAGCTTAGGTAGGTTTCAAGTTTCTAATAAAATTCTTTTTTCTTAAACATTTTAAAGTGTGAAACGCATAATTATAAAGCTGTTGTGCTTTAATCGAAATCAACGTTCATATTATTATAAGTGCGAAGACGTAATTTTGATGTTATTCTTCAATTAGAGCCGCATAATAACTATCTTACGTTCTTTAACACATACATATTAACCGTAAATAGAACCGTAAGTAGTATTGAGTAACTGTCATAAAATAAAAAATGAACTAATACTATAAAAATGTTTAGAAGATGACGTCTAACAATTCATCCACTAAAAATCTTATATCTATGGCTAATAAATATGATCGTGTTATTCTACTTGTTGATATGGATTGTTTTTATTGCCAAGTGGAAGGTAAGCAAGTTATCAAACATTGAAATCTTGAAATATTAAAACCTTTAAAAGATCAGTTCCTATCCTAAGCATATGATTCACGTATTCGAATTACTTTTTCTTCTTGTTTATTTTCAGAAAAACTTAACCCTTCACTAAAAGGTAAGCCATTGGCAGTAGTGCAATATAATGCGTGGCGAGGTGGAGGTATAATAGCTGTCAATTATGCGGCTCGAGCTAAAGGTGTTACACGACATATGCGCGGTGATGAGGCGAAAAAACAATGTCCTGATATTGAATTAGTTAAAGTCCCTAGTGTACGTGAAAAAGCTGATTTAACAAAATATCGTGAAGCGGGCAAGGAGGTGGCAAATATACTACAACGTTTCACTACTCTGTTAGAACGCGCTTCCGTTGATGAAGCTTATTTAGACATAACAGATGCTGTCAATAAACGTATACAAACCATGAATGATGTTAGTGTACAATTTCGAAAATTTCTTTGCCAATAGTGATAATTATATTAAGTCATACTATAATTATATTGAATACATTTGAAGGGATCTTTTGAATTGCAACCTAAACAATTGTTTCATACTTATGCTGTAGGATATACAGGAATTGGCGAGTTCCTTACAACAATAACTACAACATGTCAAGAAAAATGCATTAACTCAAATACCGAACTAGATTTAGACAAAGAGCGGGTTGCGCAAATAAATCTACGCCTATTAGTGGGTGCATCTATAGCTAGCGAAATACGCTCAAGCGTTAAAGCGGATACTGATTATGAATGTTCGGCTGGAATTGCACATAATAAAATATTAGCAAAATTAGTTTGTGGCATAAATAAGCCCAATAAGCAAACAATATTACCTTTCGATCAAATTCAAGCATTATTTAAAACTTTACCATTAAGTAAAATTAAAGGGCTGGGTGGCAAATTTGGAGAGGATATTGTAAATCAATTAAAAATACGTTATGTGGGTGATTTAATGAAATTCACAGAAATGGAATTACAACGCCAATTCGATGAAAAGAATGGTACATGGCTGTATAATATATGTCGAGGCATTGATTTGGAAGCTGTTACACCGCGATTCTATTCGAAAAGTATTGGATGTTGTAAAAAGTTTCCTGGTCTTAATAATATAACTGGTGTAAAAACGTTAGAGCATTGGCTGAATGAATTATCTAATGAAATTATTGAGCGTTTGGAAAAAGATATTGTAGAAAATAATCGTCGTGCTAAACAAATGGTTGTAAGTTTCGTTCAAGAATTAAATGGTGAGGATGTGCCCAGTTCACGCTCGTGCCCACTTACCATCTATCAATCTGAAATGTTAATGAAAAATGCTTTAGATCTTATCAAATGTAATACGAAACAATTTTTTCGGGCTGGCAGTGATACGGTTCTAAATCATCCAATTAAATTTTTAGGTATAAGTGTTGGAAAGTTTGAAAGTCTTGTAACGACCAAGAGTACGTTGGAAGAAATGTTCGCTAATCAAGCGAATAATAAAGAAAAATGGCGAAAGAGTCCTCATTCAGAAAGTGAAAGTAATTCATGTTTAATATCGAATGTAGAGATATGTGAAGAAAACGAAAATGGCAAAAAATTTGAAAATGACAAATGTACAAATGAACGATCATATAAAAACAAGGGAAATATAAAAAGTTTCCTTTTGAGTACTATTCAACCGTCTTGTGTAGGCAAAAATGATTTTGCCAATACAATACAAGAAAAGCAGCAATGCGAAGTTAACGAAACAAATAATGAAAGTAAAAGTGATTCATGTGAATTGGATAAACTAATAGAAGATATAACTAATAACTATGACGATAACAATTTAACCAGTGACAAGTGCATAGACCATCGTCCAAGTACCTCTGCAAATGCCCTTATTAATGAGACAATAAAAGACAGTAATGTTACGGTTCTTGATTATCGTGAAAATTATGCTGAATATGCTATGCCTTCATTTCATAAAGATGCGCTCAATTTTATCAGTTGTACAATCTGCGGTAAAAATATACCAGATGATCCCGTTGCTCTCCAAATGCATCAAGATTACCACTTTGCTTTTCAAATAAGCGAACAACAAAGGTTAGAATATCGGAAAAAGACAAAAATTATATCTCCGACATCTAAATTAAACGTATCAACATGTGGAGCTAAAAGGAAAGCTAAAAAATCTCTCACCACAACTTCTAATATTAAGAAGCCCCTATTAGGGGATATAACGAAGTTTTTAAAACCCAAGTTATTGAATTCATCGCAACCAGTAAATAAAATTAATGACAATCAAGTCGTTTGTGATTTATGTAAAGAATTTGTAAATCCAGATGTGATGCAAGAGCATCAAGATTTACATATGGCTAAAGAATTACATAAACAGCTCAATCGATTACCCGTACAAAGTGGCGCTAATAAGAAAACTTTACCAGAGTGTAAGCAACCTCAAATATCCGTCGTATTAGGCAATCAAAAAGAAAAAGTCACTCATAAATCTATTACACAATTCTTTTCAGAATCTTAATATAAATATTAGTAACATAATTTAATAAAAGCAATTATAAGTTTTATATTTATAAAGTCGTATAACTAATGCCTAAATATCATTTTTTCGGTCTTAGATCGAGCAACATATGTAAAATAGAACTTTACATTTGAAGTAGCAGCTTTAAAATACTGTCCATGAAATATTTCAGTACTTGGGAAGTTTATATTAAAATAGGATTTGTTCATGTTAAGATGACTTGAATACAATTTTATGATACACGTTTCCCATGACCTTTCACTTATCACATATGAAAGAAACTTTTAATTGTACACAAAGTATTCTAAGTTTATGTAGACATATGTAATACCTAGATGATTTTCAGATAGACCCACTTTTTATTATACCACTCTATTTCGAATCGTTTTTTAATTCAATTGAAAGGCAGCCTATATGCTCGTACGTCTGCCTGCCTGAAGCCACATGTAATGTCAGATGCCTAAGCCATATAAAGAGGTATATCCAAAGCTTTCTGCAATTTAAAAGCTGTTATAGGCAATTTCATAGTTTTGAACGAAGCCTTTGGTTCTCGAAATTAAATTTCCAGCTGGTGCACCTTCAAAAAGATAAAAGATAACACTGACGCAGCGTCAGGGTTATGTGTTGACAACTATGCTTGCATCGGAAAAAATAAAAATTTGAAATTGGTTCTTATGGAGCTGTAAGTTGTTTAGATCTCCAAGAACACTATAGAATTTATCGATTGCAAATTTTTATATTATGGGCGTTTTTATCCACGAATCAGTGCTGATCGAGAGTACTTTAAGTAGAAAGAACATTATTCTAAGCCTCTATAAAGCTTGTTATACCAACAACAATACGGAAAATTTTAGAAGATCGTTTTGTATGAATGGAACAAGATGATTATATTTCTACATAACTTTTAGAATAGAAAATTCTAAGAAGCCTAAAATACATCAACGATGATGAAGTAAATTTTTTGAAAATACACTGCCTGAAGGCTTTAATTTCTAGCTCTCACGTGGAACACCATAGAACCTTGGAAATATAGTTCTAAGACTTTTATATCGTGTACTCTAGATCCATCATAGTCGGAAAATGTACTGATATGATTATTTTATTACCACATGTTCCTTACGTCATTACGTCATAACTACTTTCAAAAACTTGATCCCAACGTATGGTAGGGGCTTATACAATTTTAGATAAATGATCAATGTTGAAATGAGCCTTTTCATTTTCTTATTTTATATTTTTCTTTATTGTTGAAATATTTCATAAAAGGCAAGCGATTTGTTTCAATCGGTGTCTAGGTCCAACCAAACCAAATAATCATCGTGAAACTCTTTAAAGATAATGAACTCATCAACATAAGCAATTTTCTAATTTTCTAAGCGTTATAATTCAATTTGTTTTATATCCATCTATGAATATTTTTCAATTAAATTTCAGAGGAAAATCGGGCAATACATTATTTCAATAAAATTGATACTCTAAAAAAATGATAAATTTTTAATTTTGCAATTTTTCAAATAATTCAAATCAGAGTATTATTCTGACAATGCCCCAAATTTGAAGCTTTCAAAAAAACCCATTTACAGTCGCTCAAACAGTTAAATTTTTCTTAAATTAGTATTTTTTGATCTTTTGGTTTTTTTTCTTAATTTTCTTAAACTTTATATCGTGGTTAGCACTAGAATAGAATATTTAAAAAAGAAGCCAAATTAAATGTAACATTTTTACTACTTCAATAATATTATTGGCAGTTTGCTAGGTATCACATAAATAATAACATTTTTATTAATTTAAAAAATTCAAAATTATCGTAATTTAGTTAAACTACTTTATTTCAACTACTGAATTTGTATAATATTTTGCACCGATGTTAGCTGCTTCAGTTATCGTAGTTGGGAGTGTAATGTTTGTTGTTTCTGGAAATAATAATGAGAGAAAGGCAGTAGATATTGCTGTAATAGCAAACAATAAAGCGGGTGCATTTTCTGAATATTTTGCCAATAAAGGTGTTTGTGGTGCCATCATTGAACCCACTCGTCCAGCCATTGCACAAAATGAAAGTAGCGTATTCCGAATATTTGTTGGAAATATTTCAGAAGTGAAAAAATATAAAACTTGAAAGCTTGCTGTTATGGCCATTTTTCCTATTAAGAATAAAGCTAATTGAACATTATGATTATCTAAACAATTATAAAAAAGAGAAATATAAAAATTGATATTAGTAAAAATATGAATTATTATTATTAGATTTAAAGAGGCAAGGAATTTCCAAGGAACCGCTAAATCTATATGCGTTCATTGAATTTTAAGGTAACTGGCACAGAATGCATAGATAGCTTTTCGGCAAATAATTTACAAAAAAGTAAATAAAATGTAAATTAAATTTTTCCATTTTTGAACAGACAACAGAACATCGTTTTTCAGTTTTTCACTCTGTACAATTTTTGTCAAAATTAAGAAATAAACCAAAAACAGTTAAAACAAGGTAGCACTTTAAAGTTGATCAGGGCCGATTCTTAAGTACCCTACATTACTCTACTTAATGCAATTAAAAAGAAGGGCAAAATTCCAATTTTCAAATTATTTAAACAGAGGGCGTTCAAAAAATGAACCAATCTTGTTTAAATTTGGTACACATATTTTTTATGTTAAAATACAAGGTAGTGCCAATTTACGTTAAAATGAATTGGATATTTTAAGTTATTACCATAAAATGACTTTTTTAAGGAAAAGATTTATAATGGACGGTATCGTAAACATAGTCCGTTTTGAACCATTTTCAATTGGTTTCATCTCTGGGCCAAAACATAACCATGTACCCATTTTCATTAATATATTTTTAAAATTGCGGCCATCTGCACACAGATGCACAGATGGGCGAACGGAAGATGGGTTTATCTCAATTTCTTTTAGGTGGTACTTACAAACTTGTAATACCATATCACAAGTGGTTTTAGATACATGAATAGAGGCGTCTAGAAAGATCAGACTATTTTCATAATCACTCTCTTTATAAAGTTTTATTTAAAGTAATGTTGGTGGTTAAAAATGTTTAAATATGGATATCTGTATATAAAAATCGGTGCAAAGTCGTATTTAAGCACACTAAGTTTATCTCCAAAAAATAGCCTGCACTTATATCTGAATGATTTAAAAAGTGCATTAAATGGAAGAAGATTTAAAAAGTAAGACAATTTGGATGATATTTGGCCCACTCTTTAAGAAGGTTAAATAACTGAAGTACACTTGTCTTCAGTTATTTTGCCTATTGCTTTTTTTTTGAGTTAGAACGTTATATGTGGAGTGGTAGTAAACATTGCCCGATCTTGCCATATTTATTTGTATAAATCCAATGTCCTACGAATATCTAAAATATTGCGGCCACCTTTTTGATAGCAAATCTGCAAGTGGACTTTACATCGAATTTGGAAAAAAAATTCCTAATCGATCGTTATTAACAAATGTAGGACCGTCGATTCCATAAATTCATTATGTTCATTTCCATTCCCCTTGATTACCCTTCATCCAATACAATACTTCACAGGTAGAAAATAAATTTGGTATTGGGAGTGTAACAATTGATAGAAGCCAATTTACTTACCATGTGGTAAAAAAATTGTTGCCAAACAGCATAAGCCGCTTATAAGCATGTAACCGAATAGTGTTAATCGACGCCCGAATCGATCCATTGTAATTAATGGTAATAAGAAACCCGGAATTTCAATTAGCGCTATAAACATAAAATTATTATATTTATCACCATCCAATAATACAGCATTCAAACTGATGCCATAATAGACCAAAACATTTACAATCCAACAGAATGAGCAATTACAAATGCGCCAAAAAAATTTTGTTAGAGCTTCTTTAAATGGGAATTTTATTTCAGTGCTATGTTTTATTTTAAGACGATTATTAAGCAAAACTTTTTCTAAATGTTCATCTGATATTTGGCGTCCATTGATACGGGCAGCTCGTTTCATAATTGCTTTCACTTCATTATCACGTTGTTGACTTAGTAGCCAGCGTACACTTTCCGGTAATATCCAAAAATAGGCTAATAAAAACCACGCCGGTATATATAGAACGCGTAATAGTAAACGCCAATTTCGATAATATTTTGCACATATAGCCAGTAATATTTCGCCTATGGCATAGAAAACTGTTATAAGACAACAAGCTAATACACGACGTTGTGGACCAACTAATTCGATACCGATTATAAAGCATATGGAATACAAAGAGCTTGATGCCATATTATCAAGAAATTCAAATATTATAAAATATATGTACGAAGTGCTATATGAACGTATTGTACCAAATAAGGCTGCTATGAAACCACCTAAAGCTAAAGCAAATGTGCGACCATACCTGTTGTAGAAAAAATGTTTCATGTGTTAAAAAAATAAAACCAATAAGAAAACTTGGATACCCACCACCCATACACCATGAAATTACAATTTATAGGCTGATTCAGTTTTTCTTTGGTAGATAGAAAATGTATATAAAAAAAAATTGATACGCATGATTTTTGGATAAATATTGTATATCAATGGTCTTACTAAAATTTCGGTAAAAATTGTATAAAATTCCAGCTTTTTATCTTTTACAGTTTGGAAAACAAGCGCATTTTGTTTTAAAAAGCTTAAGGTGTTCTCAATTTATGTTGCATTTTAAACGTGTTGGTTGTCCAACTTTACCCATTTTTTAATACTAACCTGCCTATAAAAACATTCAATATTTCTGGTAAATTTGTATTTGATACCGCTGCTTTTGCCATCGGGAGACTGTTAACAAAACATGATCAAAGGGATAGATAGACAGACTGACAAGGGAGACAGATATGTCTAAGTCGATTCAGAATTTGATGTTGATAAAAAATATATATACTTTGTAATGTCTTCGATGTTTCCTCTTGGGTGTTACAAATATTACACTCTAACTTTTGGATGGTGGATATAAAAAAATGTGGGACCAATAAAGTATGCATTGGCAAGAATTAAAATGGATTCTTAAAATGCCTTACATAAGAAACACAAGATACATTTTAGAACTTAAAGAACTTAAAGTAGTAAGAAGCTAACTATTAAATATTTTACATTATTTTATTTAATGAAATGGTTTCAAACAAATGAATTACAAGTCAAGAAAATAAATGTAATTTTTAAGTCATTTGAAATGTTCGTTATAGGGGTGCTGAACCGATCTGGATCAATTTTATTATACATATAATTTATGTTAATATTTAAAATAACATGCTTAAAACATGGCTAAAATACATTTAAAATTGTAACTTTTTCATAATTCTCAAAATATATTCTCGTAAAGGCGTTATGTGAGGGTCAGTTGTAAATCTCATCAATTTCGGTAAAATATCTTAAAAATTGGGACCTGTAACTTGAAAAAAGACGTTAGGGCAGGAACGTTTAAAGTTATGATGATTCCAAGTTAACGACATAATAAAACACACTTCTATCTCAATATTTTGTGGGTACCACGAACATCTAATCAATCTTATAATATTCTGCCGCACAATTGATATAGGGCATATTTTTCAAAGTGTCTTTTCACTTCTCAAAATTCATTAAACTTCTTCTCAGTTATATGAAATATTTGTATAAGTGCATGATATTTTGTCCAAAATTTTATTAAGTATATAGTATACGAATCCTGCTGTTTTACTTACCGATCAGATATATAACCTCCAATAGGTATACCAAAAAGTTGTCCAAAATTATTTATTGTGCCCACCATTGACAATTTCCATTCATCTGAACAAAATATTTGAAACTTAATCCGTATAAAAAAAAAAAGGCACGTCATTCACCAAAAAAAATCCGAACATATTTTTCATAGTACACACCTCATTTGATATAGTAATTTCTTCATCACGAAATATTAAATTACTTCCATTACATTTTTCTATTGTAGTATTATCAAAGTATTCTGCTTTGCATTTTTCTGAGGGCAAAGAAGCCTTTCTCTCTAGGGAATTACGTGTATAACGCAAACATTGATCTGCATTGTTATAATTTTGAGGTATGGTAAACGTCAGCCATGGTTCATCATATGTGCTATCTGATGTATCACATTCAGTTATATTACATCTAATACGGTATCATAAGACTTAAACTTTATATCAAAACAAGTAAGATTGTTACAGTCGGTTGGAACCGACTCTTATATATATCCTACATCTATCCCAAACCTATAATTATTAAAGGAAGGTATTAACAACACTTTACCAAATCAATAATATAAATTACATTAATTATGGTTTTGTAAAGACTTTCTAAAGTAATGCAATTGGAAAATGTTGTTATGGAATTATTAAAAAAAAAAAAAACACGTAAACTTTGATCTAACATATCCTTTAAAAGTATAATTTTTGGTAGAATTAGTAATTTCAAAATTTAAGGAACAAATAGAAAAATTCTTTCTTTGATTTTCAACAATGAAACCAATTTGTTTTCTTATCATATCGGAGGTATTGTAGGCCTTAGAAATATCTGTACCCAAAAGAGAGCTAATTTTATACTAATAAGCAATTAATCGACCCGACCCTATCGTTTTACAAAATATGATTTATTTGGGTAAAATAAACAAATATTCCTTTATTGGAAATTCTTAAAAAAAATTATTAAATTCAGCTGGAAAATATATGCATGTCATTTGGACATGTAAGATAAAGTTACCTATATGTTACGGTACCAGCTGTAAAAACATAGGTTACAGAAAATATAGCATTGTATAACATTGGAATGCTAATTAATATAAATACTATAATTTGAAATCGTCCAAATTGGCCAATTCTAATGATTAATTGATCTAATGTACAAATTTCATTTTCTTCTGGTTCATTTGAAGACATTTTATTGAAATTATGATATTAATTTCTGATAATGTTTAACTGACTTTTACAACCATTTGAAATAATTTATTTATTTCTTAAATATTAAGCGCACGTTAATTAAATTATTGCACACACTACAATTGTCAAGTATTAACTGCAATCGATTAATTATTTTATTTATTTTTAATTTAATTACAATTTTAATTAAGAATAAGTAAGGAAAAGAGAATAAGAGCACGAATTTCTTATCAAGCAAAATTACGCTTCCATACCTCTACCCTTTTCTTTATTTCTTTTTTTATACAGTCATTATAAATTTTTATAGAACGTCATGTTCACACTCCATGGGTTTCAATTCCAAAAAAAAAAAAAAAAAAAAAAAAAACAAAAAAGAGCGCACGACTATCTTCATTAGACTAATGATCTTAATGGTCTTATCAAATATTTCTAGGATTTTTGTAATTTATTGTAATTAAATTGGCAGTTACGTATTGCTCGATATAAGTGAATTATTTTTGCATACATGTAATAATTTTGAGAGTCATAATTCAAGCGTTAGATGGACACTTTAGTTCCTATGTTTCTAACACGCTAAAATAACTGTTGGAAATGTCGTAGAGTATATAAATAATTTTGAATTCAAATTTAAAAGACATTATGAAAGTTGGTGCATGCAGGTTGGTTTTGAAAGTGGCTTAAAATAATTTCAAATTGAAGCCTAAATTGAAAAATCCTCTAAATTGTTTGTTTGCTTTTTTGTATTTGTTCCTCCCGCTCTAAGTCAAACTCAGCCGAGACGACAGAGTTCAACGGTCTCCCTCATAGACTAAGTTAGAATTTTATATATAGGGGCATGATCGTGCACTTACCACTTACAATTTTCGATTCTTCGTATACAAATGATTTAGTATGAATTTTTTTCCGTTGAATAATCTTCTAGGTTGCTAAACCACGACTCTCCCTAGAATAATCTTACACCAATCTTACACCTCTCAGCTCTTTTAAAGACAAACATCAAAATCTTCGAACATGAAAGCTCTCTCTTCTAACCTCGCTCTCACAGTCATAGACAGCAACGGCTAACAGGACTCTTACAATGGTTGATTTAGGAGGCCGAGGACAGAGGAATGGTGAGTAATAGGTGTGGGCAAAACTTGGCGTACGACTTTTCCCTTACAATACTATAAGGCGAACATTTTTTAAAATTTTGCGGTAATACTTAAAACATCTCAAATGCATAGAATTACATGAAGTATCAAGATTCTAACTTAATAAACTCCGAATGAGTTTATTAATCGATTATTAATCGATTGAACTTGGCTTAACATTTGGCGCAGTATATTAGTTAATAACACAAAAGGCTGTACACTATCTCGGTTGAAAAATAGAAATCAAGAAAGTTTTTTTTGTTTGGGTTTAATTTATGAATTAAATAATAAAACCATAAATTTTTATTTAATTTTATTTGAATCCAACAAATTGAACGTTTACATAAAATTCCTAAAATTATATTGTATAGTGTTTCTGTTATGAACCTCTGTCATGTTATGATATTATTGTTGCTATTTATTTTATTTGTTATTGTTTTGTATATAAATAAATATATTTGATGTATAATTTTCTATGATACGCTTAAGACAATTTTTGTGATTTTCATAATAAATAAATTGGTAGAGTGCTTAAATAAATTAATTAATACACATAAATATTTAAAAATTTATATACAACATAATTTGTAATGCCATAAATCCTTCTTACATTTCTATAATTTATATATTTTAAGTGCTATTGCTGTTTTAATGCGTATTTCGTAGAAGCACGAAACTGTCAAATGAATTATAAAAAGACGAAGTGCTTTAAATTATTTATATCAGAGTGCCATTTATCATTTATTCTTACTTCTTGAAAAAAATTCTAAATTTTCTTTTTTTTTTTTATTTATGTGTTGTGCAATTTAATCTTTTATTTTTTGAAGTTTTATTTTTTGTATTCTTTCATTTCTTATTTTATATAAATTTTTTCTAATGTGTAATGATTATAATAATAATGATAGAAATAAATTCAAATTCATATTCAAATTCAAATTCAAATTCAAATTTTATGCAAATTCTTTTGGTTCCTTTTTTTTTAATTTTAATGCATTTTAAGCTCATTGTAAAATGTGAGTGCTGCGTTTTTTTGGTGTTTTCATAAAATTGAACATTCTTATACCCATCACCTAGGGATTGGGAATATTCTCATTTGATCATAAAGTTTACAAAATCAGAAAAAAAGCTTCGAAGACCCTTGATGATTTTTTATATATATATATTTGATTCCGATTTGACCCCCTGTGTCTCGATGCGTTGTTGACACTCCTTTAGTCGCAAAATTTAAGATATCGGTTTCAAGTTTGACAGAGGCATTGAAATCTTGCAAACAGTTTGGTTTTTTCGTTTAGGTTATTCGGTGTAATTTTTTTTTTTGGAGAATTATAAACATCGTGTTACATTGTGGGTGATGGGTACCCTTTGATTTGGCCCCAACCATATATAATTTTTTTACTTGTTTTGCATTAAAATTTTATATCTTTTTATGAAGAATTTAAATAATATCAACATTTAACAAATATTTTCATTTTACATTTTAAATCTTTTAATTACTTTCATCGCCAATATAAAATTATTATATAAATATAAATTAATTTATATAATACATAAAGTAAATAACTTAAAAATAATGCAAGTGAAAAATGTTTCAAATAGTTTATTTAAAAATAAATAAATTTCGCCACATTACAAAATCTATGTGATTCCTCGATTTTAGATTGTTTTGTAAATACGAAAATCTATAAAAATACATATTTATTAAACAAATATAAAATATATGCATTTACATAAATTTTTTTTTTGATATTATAAAAAGTTATTGATTTGAACCTAAATCTTTTCATATTTGATATTCCATTCGAAAATATCCACATTCATTTATACGATAACACTTAAAAATATATAAATTAGAGGAGTGATAATAATAGTGATACAAATGTGCCTTGGGTTATGCATTAAGGTGCCGGAACTGTTACAAAAAAGAAATATGAACTTTTGGTACAAAGTTTTGCATGTAGAGGTAAGCGAAAACCCTATAATCGATCAAAAATTTATTCGATTTCCATATGAATTTGAACTTGAACTTGAACTGATCTGAACTTGAACTGATCTGAACTTGAACTAGAACTCGAACTTGAACTTAAACTGATCTGAACTTAAACTTGAACTGATCTGAACTTGAACTCGAACTTAAACTTTATAATGAACTTGAATTTAAACTTGAACTAGAACTCACATTTGTTTGAAAAAAAGGTAAGAAAATTAATGAAGACTCAAAAATTGGAAAGACATTAATTACCGAAATATTTTTGAATTGCTCATGATAAAGCAAATACTCCACAGGATACACATTTATCTGTTTTGAAAATTATGCCTACAAATTTCAAATGTAAAATTAATATGTTGTGGCAATTTTTTCATTTTCTTAATTACACCATAAATTGTAGATGCCTTTCAAGCAACAACTTTTGCCAAAATAATGCTTCATATGAGGAGTAAAGAATAAAATCTTATACGTCAGTCCATAAATGATAAATAATCTATTTATGAACATTTTAAAAAATTTTTAGATGTTTAGATGTTAATGGTTAAAAAGAATTTGTATTTTCTGTAAACCGGCAATGGATCAAATTTCTTCAAATGATGCAAAATTTAGCTATGTAAATTAAATTAGGCTAAGCGGCCTTCGATATTAGATTCTATTGAATACCTAAATGTATTTTACATAGCTAAGAATTATTTTTCAATTTCAAATTTTTCTATTTTGAAATGTCTGGTATTTTGTAATGATTACCGAGTACTCTAATTCGACATCTTTTCAAAATGTCATTTTATAAATTTTACCCGATTAAAATGATAAAATGATATTTTATCGATATGAATTACTTAAATTATTATTAATCATTTATCGATTGATTGATTTATTTGATATTTTAAGACAAAATTCTTTGTAATGTAATCATGTAATAACAATTAATTATTAAACGATTATTTCTTAATGAATTGTTTCGGTGATGATGTTTATCGCTTGACTGTTTGATTTGATGGCCGTTTGATTGATTTGATTCGATTTCGATTTAATTTCGATTTAATTTAATGCATTTTGATTTGTGTTTGTGTTATTGCATATTTCTCTAACAACTCTACACATCGATACATTTATAATTTCTATTTATTTATAGATATTTATTTTTCTATTTATTTATAGAATTATTATTGTAACAATTTCTGTGTTTGAAGTTTTCTTTCCTTTTTTTTTTTTTATTGATTGACTGCATTTTTTACAAAATTTTTTGATGATGAACAAATAGAGGAAAAGTAAATGAAGAATATTTAATAGCATATAATTAAAATTTAATTATCTTAAGTTCTTTTCTCTAAATGTATTTTTGTTGTTTTTGTTTCATGTTAATTGGATCATCTAATGAAATTAATTCAATTATTTCATTTATTACATTTTTTTTTTTACAGCTATTAACATAATTTATTACGTATGTATATGTGTAAGTGTGTATATGTGTATGTGTGTATGTGTGTATGTGCACACACATATTTGGCACATTACATTTCTTGTTACTTATTTATTTGTGTGTACTTTGTATGTGTCTTTTTTTTTTAGTAAACAATAAAAATATTTCCTCAAAAATAATTTTACATGAATAATTTACATGTAATTTTACTTGTCACATTTACATGTAATGATTGCACATTAGTAAATTCGAAATAAGTACGTAGTGCTTACACTATTTTATTGTTATTTACATGCGTTACGAGTGTGTATCTGTTTGTCCATTGTGACGTTAGGGTTTCCGATTTTTTTTTTCCTTTTTTGGTTTCCCATTAATTATTATTATTCTTCTTTTTTTTTTGTGTGTGTGTAAATTATGTATTCTTTTTTTTTTTTTTGGTTACATCGTTCATTTTCCTCAATTTGCACATTATTCTTGCATAAATTCTTAACACTTTTTCTAATTTTTATTTATTTATTTATTTATTTTTTTATTATGGATAATTTTAAATTATGTTTGTTAATTTATTAATAAATTCTACCAAATATATTTAAAGTGTACTTAAATGTTGTTGTTGGTGTTATTCCTATATTGCATTAATGCGTTAATACGCTCATTAATTTTATACATTATAATTTTTTTTTTACATTAATTCATTTAATGTTGATAATTTATTTGTTATTTTAGTAATTTAATTTTATTCGATTTGTATAAGTATTTTAATAATACACAAATTGATCCCAATTGGTTTAGATTTCATTGATAAATGATCATTCTTTCTTCTTGACTTCTTGTTTGTATGTATGTATGTATTGTGTGGGTGTATGTGGTGTGTGTGTGTGTGTGTGTGTGCAAATAATTTGTATTTTAAATTAATTTAATTTATTTTTTATTTCAATGGTGGCTGTTAATTTTTTTCACTTTGCCTTCTAATTAAATTGAAATTGTTTCCATTTATTTATATTTATTTATTTATTTATTTATTTTTTTTTTGAAAAAAAAAACCATTGAAAATTTTTATTAAGTATCTTACTTGCATTCTGCCCACATTTGATCAATTGATCTTCTTTGCCATAAATTACATTCATTTAAAAAATGACCGCAATTACTTAAATTAATATACGGCTACATATGTATGGCCATTGTTAGAAAGTATCATCCAAATATATTAATAAATATTAATTTCAAATCAAACATTTCTCTGTATTATGTTAATGATAAAAAATGAAATATTTTTATTAATTCTCACAAAGATATTTGCAATATACAGAAAGTAATCTCAGCCCTATAAAATTTTCTTATTTATTCTTAATGATATTTTTCATATTATTTGATTTCTATTAAATATTGCATGCATTTCATTACTGAGAGCAATTCTTTTTCCGTTATTATTGCGTGAGTTTATGTGAATTTATAGCTGCTACATAAATTATTTCTATAGAAGTGCTTTCGCAACTGATCTACTTAATTTCTCTTTTATTATCATTATTATTATTAGTACTTTTTTTTTTGCAATCGTTTAGTCCTTTTTTTTTTTGTTTTTTTTTTGTTTTGTTTCAATTGGAGTTTTATTATTATGATCATTATTATTGCCATTTTATTAAAGTTTTTATGTGATATTTTATTTGGTCATTTAAATAAATATCTCAGATATACATTTACCTGTATATGCATACACAATGCATACACATAAATGTGTAAATACATTTTGTAGCAATTTTCCTTAAAATGCTTTTGTTTTTTTTTTTGTTTGTTTGTTTTGTTTCAAAAATTGCATTATCATTCAGTTATCTTTTAAGGTCCTTTTGTTTTACTATTTTATAATTTTATTTTCATTTTGTTGTTGCTGTTGTTTGTTGTTGTTTGTTGTTGTATTTTTTTTTAGCACATTTAGTAGAAACCGTATCCAAGTAAATATTTTATTTCATTAAACATTACAATAAAGTTGAGAGAATTTTGTATTTTGTCATTTTCTAGATAGAAAATTTCACCGATGCCAAATTAGTATCAGTGAAAATCTCATTCAGTATTTTTTTTTGTTTTTGTGGCACATTTAAAAGTTTTATTTACTTACTTTAGAAATAAATAATAAAAATTTTTTAGGATCTCTAAAACTATAAACAGTCGTCTAATTAAATAGTTTTGGCTTCACTCTGATTTTACATTAAATTGAAAAATTCATTTATAAAATTTTATATAACGCAATATTTCCAATTGCATGTAGGAAGCATTTAAATTGCTATCATTTGCTATCGTTCTTATAATAAACCCTAACTAAACTGTTAATAAATTGGCAGCTATCTGAATAAAATCGACAAAATATGATCAAATTAATTTTCTCATTTACCAGTCAGGTACTGACATATCTATCGAATACGCCATATCATTTGAAAGTGAGATAAACTTTTTATAAATATTATTGAATTTCAGCATTTTTCTTTAGGGCAAAAATTCTCATGATATTATTCTCATGATATTATTCTCATGATATATCTACCCTACATCATTTTTATAAATAAATTTTTCAAATATTTGTAGCACTTAAAAATTCTTGAGACACTACTAAACTACATGAAATAATTAAACAAGAATTTTAGAATTTGTAGAACTTGCAGAACGTGTAGAACGTGAGTGGATAGTTTTGAGTAATTGTACTTATCTGGGGTTTACTTGAAGTTAACAAAATATTGATTAATTTAAAAAAAATATTTTATTATATTTTTTTGCTCAAAGAAAAAGTTAGACAAATCAGTAATTTGTCATGCCATGCTTTTGAGAATTTTAATTTAATTTAATTCAGATTTCTCATAAACGTTCATACCAAAAAATAATTTTTCTTTTATATCAAATTTATAAATATTTTTTATATGAATGCAATTTATAATACGTGAAGCATTTTTTAATATTTTTTGTTTTTTTTTTTTTTTGTACCATAAAACTTCATTTAAATAATCTTTAGATTAAGATACCTTGGTGTAGGGTATTCATTTGTTTTTGTTTTTTATATATATATTTATATATAAATAGAATTTTGTGGTTTTTCAAAATAAGAATATCTAAAATATCTTAAATCTAAAATATATATTTATTTATTCAATATTTTTATTACACTTCAGATTTTATTAATTCTTTGGTTGTTTTTTTCTTTCTTCTCTTTATTAATAATCTTAAACTTTAGTGCTAATACGTAATTTATTTAATTAATTTTCTTTTTCTACATTTCTTAATATTTTTATTTATAACTTTTTTTTCTATGAAATTGCCATTATTGTTCTTATTATTGTTGCAAAAAATTTTACGTTTTTTTTTTGTGTGTTAATCTTTCAAGTGCATACTGATATTTATTATTTATTTATATTATAATAATTTTTTTCTACACAAACGGCAAGAGAAATATTTCAATATATTTCATAAAATTGAAGAATTAATCAACTAACACTTAAACAAAATTTTATTATACATTTTCTAAACGCATTAATTCATTCAGTTTTACTTTTTTTTTTTTTTTTTGTATTTCTTAACTTTAGCTATATTTTCTTCTTGTTATGCCCCCAACTTAAAAATTATGGAGTATATTCACTTTATCATTATCAATATGTTTGTAGGGCCTAGAAGTAAGCTGTGATGGTTCCTCTTGATCAGCATCAAATTTTAAATATACTTAGAAATGTCTATCCGTCCGTGCTTCGGTCTTCTGGTTGTAAAATTTGAGATATCGAGTTCAAGTGTGGCAGCATCATTGCAAGTTGGCATTGAAAATGAAATAAATCGGTTGAAGGAAACGCCCACAATGCAATAAAAGCTAAGACCATTTCATTATTTTAATGTTAACTCAATTTTTTGCTCATCATCGGCAAATTATAAAATATAGTTGAACTAAGTTGAAATTATATGCAAGTATAAAAGATATTGGTCATCAATGTCCGTCCGTTATTTTAATGCAAATGCATTGCAAATTCTTATGCAAATTCTTATAAAATAAAAGAAAATTGCAATGTACCCATTTTTATAGGAATAAGACAAAATAAAAATTTTAAGGGTAGTGAAACTTTATAATTTTCGTTATATGGAGAAGAAACTTTTCCTCATTTGAATATTTTTTTTTTACTATCTTGACTCACTACCTTGAACTGATTTCCCTTAGGAAATTATTAAAAATTGTATGTGTATATATCAACATTTTTAAGAATAATTTTATGGAGGGCCACCCCAAAAAATTATTCCATTTAAATCATTTTTAATAGATACCTACATGCAAAATTCTTTGGAAATTTTTCACAAATTGCTTCAAGTTTAAATGGTTTGATTTAAATAATTTGATTTAAATAACTTTCAAAAGTTATTCTCCATCGATCGAAGTAATAAACGATGAGTTTATCTCGGCTCCTTTTTAGGTTAGATTTGGTTATGTATAACTACTTAAACTAGGCCATAAGTAGTGTAGAATGTAATAAAAAAAAAAGTTTTTGTATTGAATGGAGATTTCTAAGAAAGAATGGAAATGGGTTGTACAAATGTTTCCATTAATAATTGAAAAATGTTACTAATTTAAGGAAGGACATAAAACAATAACTAAGGCATCATAAAAATTGTTACTTTTATTTTCACAAGTATAATGTAAACTTTTATTTTCAAAATGTATGTAAAAAATAAAAGGGAAGTTTAGATACTTTGTAAAAAAAAAATTTATACATATTTTTGATCAGTATGAAATTGAAAATTATTTATGATTGTAAGTTTTTTCATCATCATCATCGAGTTCAAAGAACAACATTGTAGCTTTATGGAGTTTCAGAAATGCTGATGCCTATCAAGCTGATCGTCATATATAAACCGGTGAATGGTGGATAGATGGATCCTAAATTTAAAATTTTCTAAATTTCAATTTGTTACTTGTCAATTTACTTCTAATTTTTATTAATTAATTTTTTTTATATTTAAATTACAAGTCACAATTTTTAAGATTGCGATTTAACTTAAAAATGCATTGGATGTATTTAAATTTAATAGGCGAGTACTTAGCCTTATAGAAGAAGTTTAAAAAGTATATGCTATTTTCTAACATAAGGATTCTTTAAAGTTCATTATTAAGTTTGAAATTTTAATAAATTTTGTATTCTACTTCAAGCATTCAAAACCTTGGAAGATTACAATCATAATGACAATGGCATAGGGCGGCTTTTAAGTGTATTCCATTTTGAAAAGATAATTATAACAAGGTTATTAAAAATGATCAGATGAAATGTTAATTGCTGATCCAGAACTCTTAAGATATTTAAACTTGGGGGCCCTCGCATTTCTTTTTTATTTTTCTCATTTTTACTTTTATATTATTTGATTGATTTATTGAATTTCTGATTGATTGCATTTATTTGCTTTTGCTTAGATTGCTTTGCATAATATTTTAAAATTCTGCATTCAAATGGAAAATTTGTACAAAATTGGTCGATTTCTTGCAATTTGTTTTTCAATCAAAGTTTGCAAAATGTGATGTGATTGACATAGCCCATTTATCACATTCTGATTAATTCATTATTTTCTTGTGGTTTTGTGGTTCATCTTTTTAAAATTATATGGCAATAAATTCAATTAAATTTAATTGAATCTATCGATTTTTTCCCTTTTGTCTTGTATTGGTTGTTTTTTAAAGTTTTCTTTTTGTTTCGTTTTTGTTTTTTTTCTTTTCTTTTGTTTTGTTTATTTTATTTTGCTACTACTATTTAATACTACTACTAAATATTGCTTATTGTATTATTAATATAAATAAAAAACAAAATTCTAAATATTATTTAAATTTCATTAAATGTATATAATAGATATATGTAGATAAATATAAGTAATAGTTAGTAAATATATGTAGAATAATGATTCTTCAAAAATGATTGTTTTCAAATTATTAGTGTTGCTTCTTGCTATTATTATTATTATTATTATTATAATTATTATAATACATTTTATTTTTAAATTTCTATTTTTTTATCTTAATATTTGAAAAATTCGTCTCTTATTGTATTTTAGAAAATTCATTTAAGTTTTTCTTAAACCCGAACTAATTGCATATGCCGCTTAATCTGTGGGTATGTGGATATTTTTTTATAAATTTTTTTTTTTTATATATATATTTGTATATTTATTCTAAACATCACTACAAAATTTCCAATGTTTTCATTTGTCTCTCTAATAGCATTTTACTTCAATTTTATTTTTATTTGATTCTTTTATTATTGATTCTTTTAATAAAATTCTTAATATCTCTTTGCATTTAACTAAACTATTAATTACATGCGAATTTTATTATTATTATTATTATTATTATTTTAATTGTCTTGCCATTGTTGTTTTCCATTTTATATTAGCTTGCACCATTTGAATCATCTTACAGAACAGAGTTGCATATTTAACATATCAACTTAAGTGCATTTATTAAGCATAAGACAAGATTTTAGAAATATTGTTCAAATATGCAGGAAAAAATAATTGAATAAAATGGAATGGTATAATTGAAATTTAAAATTCTTGTATTCAAATATCAAAAAAAAAAAAAAAAAAGAAATATTGCAAATTTCCTTGCATTTACGTGCTACTTATTAATACTAATAAATTTTTAATAATTTTTCAATTACTGTCCTTTACTGTATTTTATTATAAATTGTGTCGCGTTTTGCTTGCCTTCTTTCTCTTTAATTTTTTCTTTTATTTTTTTTTCTTTTTTTCTCCTTTCATAATTCATCTCATCTTAATGATTTGTTAATGCTTTTTGAAAAGAAAACATTTTCATTTTAAGTTTTTTTGCTGTAATCAAAATCGGCCGTTTTTTTTTTTCTTCATTTTTCTTTTGATACTTTTTTGTATTTATTCTACTTGTACTTGATTCATTCTAGCTTACAGTTTCCTTTTTTTTTTTTTTGTTTTATAAATATATATCAGACATATTTAATATGAAACTTGCTATTCATATGCAATTTTTTTTTTCAATTGCTGCATCTAAATCATGCATTACAACTTTAAAGCTACATTAAGTTTAGCGTTTTGTGTGTGTTGGCTTTTATTATTATTTTATTTATAAGAGCTCTTCCTCGGAGCCTATAATCGGTTTTTTAGGTTTACTTCTTAGATTTTTTTGTAAAATATATCATGGCTGTCTGTCATTTTTGCTTATATGACACAACTGTCAGCTGTCACTCTGTGTTTTCATTTCTTTATTAAGCGTCCAATTTCTTTTGCAATTTTGCTTTAATTTATGGATATGCCCATTTTACCAAAACCTTTGCAACCCTTTACACATGAAATGTAATATAAATTTCCAATGAAGATCATGATTTCTCAGCATAAATTAATGAATTTTTTGAAAGCAGTTATTTTGGCACTTATATGATTTTTGTGTATCTCATTTTGTATTGTAAAGTAAAAAATTTGCCAAAATTTTTGAAAGTAGTGTTTAGTACTTTCTAAAATTTATGCTTAAAAATGAGAAATTTTCTTTATGATCGTTGAAGCATTAAAATTTCATTAAAATTTCATTGGTGGTTACTAAAAATTTAATTTCAAATATGAAATATGTAAATTTTTTGTATGTGGTTTTACATTGCTCTCATTTGCTTTTTCTCTTTCATATCTTACTTTAAGTGTCCATGTCTGAGATGCATGTTAAAATGTCATATGAATTACTTTTGCTTTTTGCTGTACTTATTTCTTATTTTACTTTTTTATCTTCTTGTAAATTATTTCTTAAGATGCAAAAATTTTTGAAATTAAAAACTTAAGAGAAAAAAATAAACTAAACCAAACAGAAAATTACATTTGACTAGGGCCAAATCTTTAGTACTCATAATCCAGATACTGCAGTATATTTGTCGCGTTGCATCACGAAAATATTTGAGTTTCGTGATTTTTCATGAAAAGCCGAACAAAAAAATTACACAATTTGATATTGTGTAATTTTTTGTAGGCATCATCGATTAAAACCACATTAACGATTCTTCTTCTATTTATTGTTTTGTCTGAATAAAGAGCTGCATATTTTAATCTGGAATAATAAAGGTACTTTCATGTGGCAATGCCCTGCAATGATGTTTTTTTAACTGAGTTCATTCATCTTCAATAAAACTATTTACAAGAATTTCAAATCTCAAATTTTTTGACAAGGAGAACATTTACAGGCAGTCGGACAGTTATACCTAAACCAATAATCAAGTTTTAGTTCGTGCATTTAGAAATACAAAAAAAAAAAAATTAATTAATTAATGAAATGATCCGCATAACTCTAAGAGATCCTTACTCAATTGTTAATTACTATCAGGGTTTTTCACTGACCCTGATAAGGGGACAGAAAACTATATTTGGCTGAAAAAAAAATTTCGATTATCCATCAAAATGATATTTTGTAATTTTGTATATGATCCATTTAAATCATTTTATTCTCAAAGTTTAGATAGATAAAGTAAAGTTATGCTTTTAAGATTTTTAGGATCGTGTAATTTTTAAAAATGCTCAGAATAAACAAAATACACATGAGAAATTTTAAGCTTCTGCATATTGAAATTTACAAAATCTTTAAGCAGAAAGCTGCGAATATTTGCCCTTTTAAAAACCACGCTATTCCCGGTATTATCCAAATTGTACACGTATCCTTTGAACGGCTTCGCTTGTTTACATTTTAATATTGAATTTGAAGTTTTGAGATGAGGAAAAAATCTCCATATTATTTAGTTAGAGTAGTGGTTGGAAAAATTCAAAGAAAATAAGTAAAAAAAATTATACTTGGCCAATTATACTTGGAGCCAAAATTTTGGATACCCATCAAACAAAGTTAGAGCATTTACAGCCTCTAAAAATGCTCTAAATAGATAATGTAAATATAAAGAAAATGGAAAAATTTGTTAGTATTAAATTTCGTTTTGGGCTTAGCCGAGTTACATCATTTTCTTGTAGACATTACAGATCAATATTTGTACAAAGTTTCAGCTTCATAGTTCTGTGTATTTTGCTTTTAAAAACAGAGATGTTCTCAGTTTTTATTGTACTGTGACAAAGCCATTTTCATTATGTAATTGTGTAACTTGGTTTTCAAGGCTTAGTTTTCAAAAGTGTTAAAAACACCAGACAAGACGGACAAACGGACAGACGGACAGACCAACATATATGTCTGAATCTTTTGTAATTTTGAGCGCTTCATTTTTTACAAGCAAATTCCGGTTGTATGTAAAAAAAAATTGAAAAAAAAAAGTTTTTTCTATTTATATTTCGATTGTACGTTTATGTGCATGGAAATGAGTGTGTGCGTATGTGTATACATTTATTAATTATTCATACATTAATTTTTTTTACTTAATGTAGCTTAACGTTTACATTTTTTTTTTAATAATCATAATACATTTTTTTTATACAATTTTTTTCTTTAAATTAATTGCTTTTTCAATTTTTCTAAATTTTTCTGTTAACTATACGTGTAAAAATTGTATTGGATATGTGAAAATTTATTTGTATATTTATGTGATATGTGTAATATATGTAATTACAATTAAAATGATAATTAAAAAAAAAAACCAACAGTTTTGTATGAATCATTTTAAATTGTCACTTTATTAATTTTTATATATTTTTTTTATAATTTTTTTCAGCTTACAAATGTAAAATCTATACAAAAATAGAAAATTAATAAATAAATAAACAATAAAATAAAATATGATAAAATAAAACTAAGAATTGTAATTATTTTGCAATTAATTAAATAATAATAATTTTTTATAAAATAATGACAACAATTAAGAAAATTATATTTATATGTGGGCCAAATCTTAAATACCCACCAGCCATGCATCATAATAAAGCATTTCATTTAGTCGTGTCCATTTGAACGATTTTGCTTAGTTTCAATATTAAACTGATGGATAGAATTTTCGATATTTTTTTCATCAAAAAGAATATTAACAAAGCAGGCACAGACAAACGGAAAAACAGACAGACAGTGTAAGGACCTCGATGGTTATTGACAAAATGAATATAATTCCAAAATCTTAATTATGAAATGACTTCGTTCATGTCTTTTCATTTGTTTTCTTATTTTCTTTCAACTTTTAATTTCAATTTTAAAATTTTTTCCAAAAAAAAAAAAAAAATCATAATAACAAGTAGTTATATTATAGTTGAACGAGGCCGACTATTAAATACCTTACACCACTTTGCATAAATTGATTAATAATGCTGAAAGCTCCAGAAAATGTAGTACATGATTCTTTGAAGTGTTTATTCATAAAAAACTTTTTTTTATAAAACATTGTGAATTTAGTTCGATCTAAACGACATTTTGTACAAAGTTTTAATCTACGATTTTGTTTCGAATTTTATCAGTTGTAAATTTCTTCCATGTAACAACTTTTTACAAAGTGTTTGAGGAAATTCGAAGAAAATATGTCTATCTGCTTCAAATTTTGTTTAAAGGTTTAATGGGCCCAATTTTCTGTTACATGAAAATTATTTGCCAAATGAGCTTTTATGTGAAGTAAAATTGTAAAATTGGATCAATTTATGGTAAATTATTTCATATAAATTAAATGTGCTAAAATGTTACTTTCAAGCAATATTTTTTTATCAAAAAATCATCATAATTGTCAAATTTTTCGATATATCTACTGTACACATGAGAGTGAAATGTTCGATTGGTCGAAACTTTGGATGCAAATTTAGTAAGGCCAAAGAGAGCTTATGTGGCAATCCAAAGCTTGTTTATAAATTTTTATTAAGATATAAACGCAATTGTAAGCCTTTGCGCCCAGATATCTTTTGTAAAGTGTCGTAGAGAGGGGCTTGGGACTGTCTTAATAGCCTAATCTTACCTATAATTATTTACAAGCGGATTTGAGCTAACTTGCAATTACTTACCAAATGTCATACAAAAAGCTCCAAATGTGAGCCGTCTACTTTTACAACAAATTTGTTTGGACAGACAAGCGGACGGAATGTCTTATATCGTATTGGAAATTAATTTAAATCTGAATGGTTCGATGGGTGTAACATACATACGCATAAATATATAATGCCTTGTATCATAAGTGGTGTAGAGTATAATTATGATAAATTATTGTGATAATAAATTTTTATGATGATATTAAGATATAGATTTGATGTTTTATTTCATAATTAATTAAATTTAATTAAATTCAATTTTAATTTAATTTTTTTATATATATATATCAACCGGTGTGTTGAAAGAGTGTTGATAGAGATTTTGTTCAAAGACATACAACCCGATCCAACCCGATAAGTATAAGTAATACATTCATAATTAATTAACAAATTCTGAATCGATATAACTGGGTGTGTACGACTATCAGTCCGCCGTATACATTACAGAAATTAAGCTTAACATTACATTAAATATATTTTAGAAATTGAAAAAGAAAAATTCTTGATGCCCAGTTAACATAGTGCAGTGTTTGGTTGATCGACATTAGGCATTTTTCTTGGCCCAAATATAAATTTTTTTATACGTTGATTTTTGATAGACAATATGCCTAATGTAAATCCCTTATAAATGAAAATTTTCTTATTTATTTGTATAGATATTTGCATATTTGTAAATAATTAAAAAGTAGATCTTCTTATGTCTATTTTGTAAAAACTTTTCCAAAAATGCCAATCTGAAAATTCTTTAACTTTCTCTGCAAAAGAAAGACTTTATAAAATGCAATGGAATATTTCAATGCAGTTGAAATTTTGGAATAACTAAGGTCGAATTTTTTATTCACTAAATTTATTAGCATCTCGAATAATGAAATCAATATATTTTTCCTATCGGCGTAATATCAATGCAAAATGGAAAAAAGATCGTATTAACCATTTATGTCGAAATTGACGACGTAAGAGCTCATTTATACCATTAACGAAAAGACTTTCTCAATATCTAAATTAATTTTAAATAATACAATAATGAAATTTATTTAAGTACAAAGAAAATAAATGAAGCATTTGCTTGAATGTTTCAGATTGAGTTCTAGGAAATTTAGAACTTATTAGAGTTATATAACCAGAGTATAATTTTTAGTAGGATTAATTAGCCTTACATATTCATAATTGAAATAAAATATGACTGTTTATAAAAATTTTTAAACATAACATAATGCTATATTGAACTTGAATTTATTTTATTTTTTCTTGAAGGACCTAACAATCTAAAATAGTAAAATGTTTAGACAAATATTCAAAAATTTCAGATTGAAAAGGTACTAGAAAAAAAATCAAATAGTTTTCCTTATGCTGCATTCTGTTGCAGTTATAGCCACACCCCATGCATCCATATTTTCATTGCGATTTTTTACCTCTATTACTATTCGACTATTATGCTCAGAATGACTTGAACTTCTTATTCCATTTATTTGAGTCAACTAACAAGTAAGACAATTATTTTTGACTGAGGCCAAATTTTGAATTATCCACCACAGAATTATCCAAAAAATTTTGCATTAAAAAACTTAAAAAAAAAAGTAAAGTAAAATTTAATATTGTATAACTTTTGATAAGCGCGACTTATTCGAATTTTTTTTTGTATTGATATTATGAAACAATATTTTTTCAAAATTTTAACCTTTCCATCTAACGTAGTTTTTAGACAATAAATAAAAGACTTTTAAAAATGAAAGTAAATATTTGACTTTGCTTAATTTTTGATAGGCGTTGCTAATTTGAGTTATTAGGTAGGTCTAGTGAAATAGCACAAAAAATTTTAGTAATCTATTTTTTGTATTTTTGGAACAATAAGTAAAAAATATGGAAAAAAGCTTAATAGGTGCATGATTTTTTTGATAAATATTAACCCCGGTTTAAGTAGAATTGTGGGCATGTCCTTTAACCGATTAGGTCCAATTTCAATAACAATCTGCTTGCAAGAACTTTTAATGTCCCAGTCCCAATTTTAGCTCGATATAACAAATTTAACGATTAAGAGAATGCTTACAACTGACAAATAGGCTGACAGCACAAAATTGTGGACTAACGGACTGACATATCTAAATCGATTCAGAATTTGACATTTATAGAGAATACATATATTTTATAAGGATCTTCTAGGTGCTACAAATACATTGACAAAATGAATGTATGAGCAAACTCTAGATATAACCAAAATAAAAAAAAAAAAAAAAGAGAAAAAAAACATGACCACAAAAAAATTCAGAAATTTTGCCCCAAATGTTAAAGTGAAGATGTTAAGAATTTCTTTAAGAAAAGATTATAGTTATGTATGTGTGTATATATGTATGTGTGTGGGTATGCCTTTTTGTAACAGAGACAAATGCATATTTCATTCATGTTTAATTTCTTTCTGATCTTGGTGTTTTCTACATAAACAATGTAAAATATTAATATGATAATGGAGGCACATAACGTGACTGTCATACTTATACATATATATATATATATGTATAAATGTATATGTAAGAATATATAATATAACAATTAACGATAATAATAATGGAATAAATTATTATATAAATATAAATATAATGCAGTGTATGCCAAATTATTCAATCATTCATTCATTCATTCATAAAACTCTCATTAAATATGAATTGTGTCATGTATATCTGTATAACTGTTATTATATATATATATATATATATATATATATATATATATATATATATCATTATTATAATTGATTGTATTGTATTTGAACAATATTTATGTATTATATTTTATATACATGTGGCCATAATATAATTTTATATAATTTATTAATAATAATAGAACAAAAAAAAGTCTTTTATGCCTTGCCTTTTTAAGCTCTTTTAATTGCTTTTTAATTTACGTTCTCATTTAACAAACTTCGTTTGAAATGAACTATAAAAAAAAAACAAATTTGTGAAAGAATAAAATAAAAGTTAAATTTTAAAATTTATAAAGAAAATATTTAACCAAAAGTGATCGATTATTCTAAAGACTTTCTAAAAAACAAAATTTCAAAAATTTTTCTTTTTAATTATGTTCTTTTCTCTTTTATATTTATATTTAAAAAAAAAAAAAAGAAATTTCATAGAATTTATCTAAGAAATCATACTTTCTATTGACAATTTCCATTTAATTCAATTTAATTTAATTTAATTTAATTTAATTTCTTCTTTTTCGCTACTAAATAATGTCACTAATAACATGTTTATCTAAATAAATTTCATTAATAAGATTTTTTTTGTCTAAGAGTAATTAAAATTAAATAATTCATAATTTTTAATACATTTTGAATTTATACAATTTTATGTTTTTAAAATATTTCCATATAAAACGATTATATAAAAAAAAAAACTAAGAGATTTATAGAAAAAAAAAATACAACAAATATAAGATTTCTTGGTTCTTCGACTTTCCTTTTCATGTCTTTTGTTTTTTGCCGATTCTTGTAATTTTTTGTCTTCTCTTCACTTCTTTCTAACTTTAATTAAATTTCTATTTAATTAATAATAATAATAATAAAAATAATTGGCTGTGTCATATTTAATAAATATAAATTTTGTAAATAAATAATGATGATTTTATATAAAATTTTTGTATTATTTGTCCAATTATATATAAACTTTTGTATGGCTCGCTTTCTTCTGTCCATTTTTTGTTATTTTTTTTTTTTTTGTAATTTTAAAAACGCAAATTTTTTTTTTTTAATTTGCAATTCAAATCGAAACTTATATTTATGTAGGCAAAATGTAAAAATGTAAACAAATCAAATTTAAATTGACTTACAAGAAAATAAAAATTTAAAAAAAGAAGCTCATTTTCTATACATTTTATAATTTAGATGGTCTTTAAATCTAGTTGAACATTTACACTCTACACCATCTGATTTGATTGGTTGTAAATAATACTCAGAAAAGTTTCAAATAGATTTATGACGTACAAAAGATTTATGATCTTGTGGCCAGAATTGTTTAAGAAAAAACCTTCCCTAAGATTTATAATAAACATTTTTTTTAAATGAACTTGAGCCCACTTCTAACGGACCCAATAATTTCAAGCCATTAGAAATTAAACATACGATTTATCGTATTACCGATTTATTTCATTTCTATTACTTCTCATATAAAATGATTTGCATAATATAAGCCTTTATTTTGGCAAAATGTCAAAAATATCAATTCTAAATTATATCTGTTCATATTAGAAATAATACGTTATAATAAAAATTCGATTTAGCTACATTTAATGCGAATTGTTGTATTATTCGTTGATAATAAAAATTTTGAAAAGACTTTACTTTAATGTTATTTCATGCCTTTTAATAAATAGAATAGTCGGTGGTGTAGAGTGGTTATTTTTTTAAAATATAAATTATTGAAGATGATTTGAACTTTTGCACTTCTCAGAATTTGTAATAAGAGATAAGATTTTTTTTTTTGAGATTATATTATTATTAGAAATCAGCAATTAAATAATATTAAGATGAATTCTTTTTGTTGCTGTTATTCTTCTTATTCTTATTACTAGTTTTTTCTGTTTTTTCTGTTCATTTTCGTAAATCGTTTTCTTTGTTTTTCAATTTGTATTGAAATTTCTTTTAATTCATTATGCTTATCAATTATTATAAGTTTTTGCTTATGTTTCATTTATTGTTGTTGTTATTGTTTTCTTCTTTTAAATAAATTTTGTATGATGTCTATGATTGACTACTAAATCTTATATTGTAAATTGTTGTTTCGCTTACATGTTTTTGGTCTCTTTGTAATTCACATTTATTAAACTTTTTTGTTTTCTTTTTTTTTTTTTTTGGGTTGTTTTCTTGTGTTTTTATTTCTATTTTATCATCATAAATTTATCATTTGTTATTTCAAAAATTTTCTATACACTTTCTTTTTCTTTCCACTTTCATTTTTTTTGCATCAATCTTTTGAATAGTAAAGTCGTCCTTGCATTTTATAGCTTAAAAGTATTTTAAACAAATTTTTTAAACAACAAAATCCATTTACAAACATACATACATAAATATTTGTATTTATATGTGTGTATATGTCAGAAAGAAACGAGCAAATAAAATAGAAGGAAAAAAAAGGTACATATTTATTCCAAGCATCCAGAGTTTTGGGGTATATTTACTTTGCCTTAATGTTTTGTAACACCTAAAAGCAAGAATTGTAGACTCTGCAAAGTATATGCAGTTTAGGATCAGCATTTTACATAACTGTCTCTAAGTCCATCTATTCCTATTTTGTTAAGGTTCTTCTTAGTCGCAAAGCTTGCATAGGATAGGAAAATGGCCCATATCGGTCAGCGCCCATAAACTAAGAAAAGCAAAAAATTTATAATTTTTCGCTTAATAATTTGACAACTACGACAGAAAATTACAATTTTATACAAATATTTAGGTTTTATCCTCAAAAGTCAGCCAGGCCTCAGGCAAAATTAATCAACTTTATATGATTTGGTTGTACCAGATAAATTACCAAACAGTATTAGCCTCTGGATGGTAGGTACTCAAGATTTGACTTCAGCCAAATATACATTTCACATTTGCTTCATTCTGCAATTTATTTTGTTTGTGTAAATATGTACGCATATCGTTCTAAATCTATAGATTTATATTGTAGAATCATATTAATGCATGTAAATAAAAGTAATTGAATTTCTACATTCTCTTGTTTTATAATTAATTTCTTTGTATTCATATAAACATGCATACGTTCGTTATTATTATCATTATTATTATTATCATTATCATTATTATTATTATTATTATTGTTGTTGTTGTTGTTGTTGTCTTTTTCTAATATTGCTTAACGTTTACCTGAAACTTATTTTTTATATTCATATAAGTTTCTTCATTTAATTCTTTTTGTTTTTTGTTTTATTATTATTATTATTATTATTATATTAACTTTATGAAGTGTAAGTGAATGACGATGAATGTGTATGTGCGTGTGCTTTTATGTATATAGGTAGGTGGGTATTACATGTGAGGAAGAAATGAATAATGCATTAAATTTTGATATTAAATAGATTACGTTTTTCTATTTTAATCAACTCGTTCGTCTCAATTGTTATGCTTTGATGTCTGTGTTTGTTTTAAGAGTTGACATTTTCTCTCTCTACTATTTTTATCTTATCATCTAATCTTTATAGGTTTTTTTATTTTCAATGTCAATGTGATCATATGGTTGTTTGTGTATGTGTGTGTATATGTTTGTTTTTGTTTTTGTTTTTTTTTTTAACTTAAATTCCTTTGTAAATATTTTAATGTATTGGTGTTTTAACAATTGTATTTGGTGCAATATAATGATAACCGGGTATTGGCAGGCCGGCTGTTTCCATTGATATTCTGAAATGGTAAAAATTAAGATAAAATAATCATAATTAAATAGTTCATGTTTATATAATTTTATATATAAAATAAAATAAAAATAATACTATTCACAAAAAACTATATTTTTTTTTTTAAAGAAATGTGCCAAATCAATTTGCTTAGGAGGCCTTTGAGTTCCATTCAAATCTTCCTAATAAAATTTGAATTCAATTTTTTTTTTGTAATTCTTTTTAATTTCGATGTACTTAAACATCATACTGAAGCATTTATCTGAAAACTATAAAAAATGTCCTCTAAATATATGATACCGAATGATCCTATTGATGACTGAGGTTACTGTGTTGTATTGTGTAAAAGCCAAAATATTTAATATTTTATATGAAATATGATAATTTGTAAATTGTAAATTTATTGATGTAGCCATTGCTTCATGCTTTTATGGATAATTTCATAACTTTTGTTTATTTCTTTTAACTCTTTAAAATTTTAAAAATTCCAAAATTAAAACACACACAGTAATAATTAGCAGTAAACTCGTTAGAGATAAAGTCTCAAAAATGAAATTAAAAAAAATGAAAGGAAATAAATTATTCAATAAAAAAATTTTTCAATTTTACATTAGATTTTTATTCTTTTTCGACAATATTTATTAAAAAAAAAAAAAAAAAGTTGTAGAATAAATTTTTTTTTGTTTTGTGAAACCTGGATTCACTGGATTTGCCTTTTCTTCTTGGAAAAAGCTTCAATCGTAATAGCAATAAAAAGTTCTATATTGATTGTTTGTTTGTTTTTGTTTTTTTTTTGTTTTTTTTTGGTTTTATTGAATTCATTTAAATGAACCTTTTTTTTTGCTACATACATTAATAACTGAAAATTATAATGTGAATATATTTATATGAAATATTACATTGGATTATTAATAATATATATATATATATATATATATATATATATATATATATATATATATATATATATATTTTATCATTTAAATTTTTTCTTTAAGCTGATTATTATCATTTTTTGTTTGTTCTCTTTTCTATATAAATAATTTTCGATTAATTTGACAAAAGTCTAATAGTTATAACGTGCATATATGTATGTGTATATGTATGTGTATCCCAAAAAAAAAAAATAATAATAATAATAAATAAATAAATAATTTTAGTTAAAGGAAATTTAGTTAAGTAATTTTGTATAAATTGTTCCAATATTTTTAAAATAAATTATTACATTTTATTCCTGAATGCTTTTGTCAATTTTTTTGAAAAGAAAAATTTCATACGAACAAAATAATTTAAAAAAAATATATGTATTTGATTTTTTTTTTCATATTCTTGTAAAATATTTTCACGTGTTTTCTTGTTAGTACTTTAATTAAATATTCTTGATTAATTAATTAATTAGTAGAAATTTGGTCCTTATTATTGATTTATATTTTTTATTAACTCAAAGTGTATTTTTTTTTTAATATTTAACAATAAACCAAGTAGATTTTAGTTATCATTTAGAGTTTTTTTTTTCAACTGTCAATTCCTAAAGCAATTTATAATTATGAATGTCACTTTTTAGAAGATCAAACAGAATGAATGAAATATAATTTTTTTGGGGCAACAACTTATAAAATAAATAAATTATTGTTAAGTTGTCACTGTGAACCTTTTAATGCTGCAAATGTATTATATGAACCTGTAGCATTTGCTTAGAATCAATAGACTCTAAGACTTTGTTACATCCATATTTGTGTCTTTCATACATTTCTTGTTATAAATATTTTAAATTAGATTTTTATTAAATTTAGTTTATTTTAATTTTCTTTTTTTTTTTTTGTTTTTACATAACTAAATATTTTTTCTGGATTTCTCTAAGCATTACACCATTTACTGTATTGGTCATAAGCTTTCGCAGTCATATTGAAAACAATGGAAAAAGTCAAGATGGCGTATTTAATGAAAAAATATTTTCTGAGTTTTCGTAAAATCTGCTTTCCATATTTTGTTTTTCTTATTTAAAGAAATACACTGCATAACTAATAACTGGACAAATTTTGTTGAATATTATTCGAATGAAATTAGCCATCATTCTCTGTAGAGAATTTTTATATTCAAATAAATTGAATTATCGTGTTTTTCTTTGTTTTGTAATATATTTCAACATTTTTACTCATCTTTTATAATGTAATGGATTTTTCAAATTTTATAAATACAAGTATAATGAATTTGATTGACTTTTTAAATAATTTCAAGTGAAGTGGTGCAGCCCATTTAAAGGATCGATTTTGACAGACTATAATTCCCTCTAAATGAAGTTTTTTATAATTATTATTATTATGCAATGAATTGTGAATTAATTTACTGCCAATTTTCATTTTTTCGAAATTATGAATAATTTTTTAAAAATTATTGATATTATTTTTACATGGAATTTTTGTTGGGATGTGTGTAAATTTTTAAATTCAAATCAGTTTCGTAATATTCAAGTTACCCAACAATAATAATGTTAATATGATATTTGTTTTATTAGTTTGTTGACTTAATAATAAATTCTTGTAATGCTAAACATTAAATGTTAAATGTTGCTTCCGTTTTAATTGTCGTTTACTATTTTCTTTTTTTTTTTTTTTTTGCTTACAATATTTCCCAAATATTTTTGTGGTACAATTCAAAAATTTTTAATTCATTTGTTCATTTATTTAGTGCCTTCTTTTTTTTGTTTTGTGTAACAAATCATTTTTGAAAGCTTTAAATGGAAAATTTGGGAAATACTGTTTCTTTTTTGTTTTGTTGTTTACATGATGACGATTAAACGATTTATTTTTGTCATATTTTTTAATATTATTAATAAGTGATAAAATTCATAAGTAATGGAAAATTGTAAATCTAACTTATCATTTACTTTCATGGTAAATATTTATTTTCTTAGTAGCAACTTTAAGGTAAATATGAAAAATTATTTATCGTGCCATACACGTCCTTAATGCAGTAAGAACTTTCTTTTCTTTATGAGACAATTGATTTATTTAGCCAGCAGTAAGCATATTAATTGAAATTGCTTACAATCATTTTAGATCTTGATCTAAAATATAGTGCATATTTGAAAAGAAATAGGTCACTACATACTAAAGAAATAAATCATAAATATTAAGATCTTATATAAATTTGAATGTGAATTTTCATTCATTTCATTAAATTGAAATGAATTTCTTTTTTTAAGTTAAATGTTAAATGATGTGATGCTTAATAATTTTTATTTTATATAATAATTATTAGAAGAGTTAATTCAATAAAAATTTAAGCGATTTATTTATATTGTTGGACCCGAATTATTTTTAAAAATATATATTATATATTCTTTCTCTTAAAACGTTATTCTTTTTGTCACAAATTACGTATGTACTCAAAAAAGTAGCAAATTTTATGCCTTATTGCCAAATTTAAGACATTTCATATTCTTTAAAAATATCTATTTTAATATCCTGATATTTCTAGAATTCTATTAGACAGGTTACGTGAAATTTGAAAATCATTTTTCAAATTTGATATATTCATATAATGACAATTTCATTTATATCATTTAGATTTTTTAAGTCAATTGTCAATTGATTTTTTAAATAAGATTTTTTAAGATTTGTAAGTCAATTGTCAATTTTTAATTGTAAATTATTATGCCCTCAATAATTTATAAGTGAATTATGTAATACTTAGTCTACACTAAATTAATATTATACATAATTTTTTTTTTTGTTATTATTACAAAGAAAGACAAAAAAATTGTAAAATGAATTTTCAAATTAAATGAATAATACTAAATAATTTCTGCCAAAATTCATTTACTATATTTATATATATAAATTGATTAAATAAATCCAAAAAGTAAAGGAATTTGGAAGCCTTTTAAATTTTATTGAATGATTAATTTGAAGATGATTTTCAAATGTAATTAACTTTTCCTTTTAGCAGATTTAATAAAAGAATTACATAAAATTTTCATTTTCGTTATCATTATTATAAATTTTGTTTCTGATTAATTATATATATATATATATATATATATATATATATATATATATATATATTAAATAATAAAAATATAAAAATCCATAAGGAAATGGAAGTGAAAGTTTTTCAAACATTTGTGAAACATTTTATTCTTTAAGAATTATTTACTTATTTGGCTGCATTATACTAAATAGATATTAGAAATGTGCATGATGTACGTTCATACATATAATTTGCAAAAATCATAATTCGATGGAGTATTCTTTTTCTTTTTTTTTTATATTTATATTTATTTTTATCTTTGTTTTTTGTTTCTTTTTTTTTTTTTTTTGTTTGCTTTAATAAGGATTAAATTTATTTCGAGCTTTTTCCAATTCATTGTTACCATCGGAATTATGATTGTTACGAAAACGTGACGAAGCGAAATTTTTTGTACGATTTACGCCCGTTGTTTGTATTGGTGGTCCATTGAGTGTTGCTAAACCACCCAACAAATCAGACAGACTACCCAAAGCCGTTAAGCTTGTTAAAGCATTTAATGCGCCCGGCTTAGCTAAAAGTTGAGCTAACGGCAAAGCCGATGCCAATGAATTGGCAGCTGCTGCCAATGGATTAGTTAAAGTTGTTCCTGTGCCGCTATTGCTCATATTAAGAATACTTGTATTGTGTGGCATTACAGTTGCTCCTGTGTGTGTTGTTGTTGTTGCTGCTGCTACTGCTGCTGCTGCTGCCACTGTTCCTATTGCATTATTACTATTATTATTGCAATTGTTGTTGGCATTATTATTATGAGTACTATTAATATTATTATTGTTATTATGTGTAGATGTTGGTGTGGTTAGAGATGTAGCTGCTGTTGTTGTGGATGCATTTATATTAGCTGTGTTTGTTGTTGTATTAATAGTGTGATTACTATTATTATTATTATTATTATTATTATTATTGTTGTTGCTATTATTTTTATTACTGTTATTAATAATTTGTCCCGCAGCACTTGTAGCGATTGCGCTAGTACCAGTATTGCTGGCTGCATTATTTGCCTCTTGGAGATTTGCCTTCTGCAGTTCAACGCTGTAAAAGGGATAAAGAGAGAGAGAGAGAGAGAGAGAGAGAGAGAGAGAGAGAGAATAGGAAAATAGGATATTGTTTGTATGGCAATGTTTTGTGAGATAAGGTTTGATTTTTTTTTCTTTTCTACTTCATTCTTTTTTGCATTTTTTTTTTTTAAATTTACGGATGTTTAGATTTTGTGGAATTGAATTGAGGTTTTTTTTGTTTTTTTTTTAAATCAATCATTTTTTTTTTCTTTTTTTTGTTTTAATGAAAATTTTAAAAAAATTTCAGGGTTAAGGAGGGATTTTATATTTAAATGGATTACGTAGGATTCAATCGGTGTGTGGTAACACGTTCCAAAAAAGCGTTCGCTCCTGCTTTTTTTTCAAGGCAAGTCTCTCTTCTTTATATTTTCGAATATTCTGTCTTTTCGTATTTATATTAAGGATATTATACTTTATATTCCAAAGTGAGCACTTTAAAAATTTACAAAATAATAATTGTAACTTTAAATATTACTAATAATAATAATACAAATTTTTTTTTAATGAGAATTAAAGCCTAAAACTAAGGCATTTTTTGCTTTTATTAATTAAATGTTATTATAAACCGCATACAATTTAGCTGTAAGAGCTGTTATTAAATATGTATAAGCCTACTTATTTGTGCTAATGTGTGTAATCCTCAAATCGTAATTTCCGAGATATTTGAATGAAATGTAATACAAATTTTCAATGGATAAATAAATTTTTCGCTTTATTTTTGGCATTTTAATGATTTTAATGATTAAGGAAGATGATGAAGGTGGTATAGGGTATTTAAAAATCGGCCCTGGTTTACTTGAATATTAACACCAGCAATAATTACTGTTAGAATCCGTACATCAACTAAAATTGAGTGTAACTCTTACAAACACTTAGTTTTTAATAATTTATCATCATCCCAATAAATTGTTTTCTACAAAAAAAAAAAAAAAATCAATATTTTGGAAAAGTACTTTTCCGGTAGTAGATTATTTCAGCGGTATTAATTTTATTGAAATTTTCAAAGTTTAGAAAGTTTTGGTTTTCTAAAAACATTATTCCACGAACGAACTGCTTTTATCAAATTTTCATAGCAATAAACTTTAAAGAAATTAACGGTTTGTATTCGATTCTATTCATGGTATATAAAAATAAATATAATTAAAAAAATGTTTTTCATCCTGCATTACTGGTAGGACAATACGTTTTAATAGATGTATGCAGATGTATGTAAAATTCAGGGAGGCTCTTAATAGACCCTCACTTATTTATGCCGATCAATTTAAAATTATTGTTTGTGTATTTGATTATTGTATGTCCATGTATGTCCACAAAAAAAAAAAAAAATTATAAAATTTGAATGTCTATGAGCGCTGATGTTTTTGTAGAAATCAAGCACGAAAGTAATTATGGACAAAATTAGATAATTTTCATGATAACTATCGCTCAAACGCTCTATTTTAAATGTTGTCGATATATGAGAAAAATTTACTGTTTTGTAGAATTTGCATTGAAAATCGATATCGTAGTTTTTTAAATTAATAAAAGAGTGGTTAAAATTTGCTCCAGGGGGTTCCGCTATCTGAATCTCTTTTTATATATCCAAACATTCATTCCAAAATTATAATTTCTTACTTTTTTTTAAGTATTTATTTATTTTCTACACTCTCTAAATGTATTAAACATATTAAAAAAAATTAGTGTAGATTATTTAACCAACGAGGAAGACCGATTGTAATGTTTTCGCTTGCTATATCTAAATATATACATTTCGCTTCAATTTTACATTCATTAACTTAAAATGCCATTTCGATTTTTCTAAATAAGAGCTTTTAGAATTATAAACTTTATAACATAAATATTTATAAATTTTTATATATTGAAATAAAAATTATTTTATAATAGAACGATATGCTTATGTAAAAATGGCGTAAAATGCTAAGATAAAATTTTGAAGATTTAGAAAATTTTTCTTTTGGTTAAGATAATAAAAAATTTCACGTTTCTTTTAAATATAATATTGACTAGATAAATATACGGAGAAGAGAGTATTGTGTATATGAAATTGAATTCTTACATCACGGTTGCTACTTAAAAATTATTTATTATTATTAATACAATAAAAAAAAAGAAAGAAAGAAAGCAAGATATTCGTATAAATCTTTTCAATTAAATAATAAGACAAAACAAAACAAAAAAAAATTAATAAATTGAATTATTATGAAATATTTCTTTCTAATGTTTGATATAAATTCCATCTCTTTTTCTCTACGTCCTCCTTCTCCCCTTCTTTTATTGAAGAAATTATTTTATTATGTTACCATTGTTATTATAATTCTAATACAAAGCAAATTCAAATCAATTCGACAAAATTGTATAAAAGATCAATAAACTTTTCTTATTTTGTATTACTTTTCTTGTTGTTGTTGTTTATTTTTTTCTTTTTTTTTTTTTTTTTTTTGTGAAATAAAATTAAAAGTACAAGAATTTTATCTTGGAATTAATTGCCCAGGCTTACCTCATATTAATTAAGTATTGAGCCAAAGCAACAGAATCTGGATTACCGCTAATAGTTATAGTGCGATCTGTATTACCGCCTTCACGTTCCTCACAATTTGAGATACGTATCATGGCACCAGATATTTGTCTTATTTCAGCAATTTTAGTACCACCTTTACCAATTATGCAACCAATTAAATCATTTGAAACGGTCATCTCATGCTGTTGCTGCTGTGCACGATTTGTATTGGCGGAACGTAATTGTGAACCAGCCAAAGCTGCTAAAGCTGTAGGATTTAAGCCGCCTGTATTGGCCGGAGCCATCCCAGCTAAGCCTAATGCTGCCAAACTAGCCAAAGGATTTTTAGTAACCTACATGCATAAGAATACATGCATAAATATATAAATAAAATCATTAAATGTAATATCGACAAAAACAAATTAATTACAGAATATTTTAAATACGTTTATGCATATAAACTGAAAAACTTATCATTATGGTTATTTAAGGCATCATAATAATAATAATAATAATAATAATAATAATAATAATAATAATAATAAAAAAAAAAAACAAACAAAAACTTTCTAGATGTTCTAAGGAAAATAGGAAATAAACAAGCATTGTCACATATGCATGCGTGTGGGCATGTGTGTGGGCATGTGTGTGTATGTATAAATGTGTATGTGTATATGTGCATTTGCTTATGTACATGAAATTGTTAAAATTAATCTGAATAAAATAGTTATATTTAACTGAAGCCAAACAATCCAAATGTTTGATGGGCTTTTATAAACGAATGCTTTTTACATTTTCTAGAAATTATGAATCTCTTAAAATCTCTTATGTCCATCAACATTAGTTTTTAAGTTATTTGTTTTTTCCTATGACTTCTATAGCACTTTTAAATAGATGTTTGGCCACTTGCTTCAAATTTTCAAAAATCATTCTGAGAATATTAGTTCTAAGGTTTTTTTTTTTTTTTTACTATTTATAGACTTTTTGTAAGATTTTCTTAAATAGCAAAGATATTTTCAATTTAGGCCTTTTCCAATTTATAGTAAAATTATAATCATATCAAAAATGGGTTTGCTATAAAAGATTTTGTAACATAATCCTAAATTCTGCATAGAGTCCTTCCACGATTTCATAAATTGATCAGATAATGGACGTTGAGCCAGCCTAACAATCAAAATGATATCAAAGGCTAATTAAAAAAAAAAAAAATAATAACATTTGCTTTTTAAAACAAATAATCATAAAAAAAGTTATAATCAAAATAAGTTGGCACTTTTGGTTGGTCATTTTTTAATTATCTTAACCGTTTCAAATAAATTAAATAAAAGTAATTGTTAATTGCATTGATTAAAAATTACTCTACATATGAAAAGTAAATGTAAAAAAAGAGTAAACAATAACTTGACTTTGAATTTACAAATTAAAAAGCCGGGTGAGACAGACTTTATGTATAAAAATTGAAAATTTTTTTCCTAGGACTTTTAATAATTTTAATTAACTTTTTAAATATTTTATTTAAGAATTGTTCAAGTATTGTTGCTTAAATACCCCACCAAAAATTTAATTCAATTAAGAAATTAAGTAAATTATTTACAAATTACGTCAAGCCAGGTAAAAAATTGTAATTTTCAAATTTGTTGTACATGAGGGGCGCCCAAAAAATACTTCACATATTAAATTCTATTGAACTTTAAATTTCATCTAAAATTTCATTTAAAATTTTGACTGTTTAAGTTCATAATTAATTTACCTAAAATCTTACTGAATGTTTTAAATTTTTAAATGTCTCATTTCAAGTTATGTTTGGTCCGCATAAAATAATTTAAATTAAAAGATTTCGTATTGATTAAAAGACAAAAAGTGTGCACTGCAGTTGATGATAAAATTATAGTCAAAATAATATACAAAGTACTTGGAACTATTTTGAAGTAGAAATATCATTCTGTTATTTAGTTATTGTTAGTTATTTACTTGTATAGTTTTATTTCCCTATATGCATATTTATGTATTTTATGCAATACTTTGTAAAAGCTTTTGTTTTGTATTAGCTTTCATTATAAAAAATAATAAAAAAGAAAAGAAAACCTCCATCCATTGATTTTATATGCAAAAGCGTCAATTGCCTTTGAGGCACTTCATTTTTCTTTTTGTTTTTTCTTTTTTTTTTTTTTAAATTGTATCTGGCTTGTTCTTTCAGTTCATACAATTTACGCAATTCATAATGCTTTTTTTTTTTTTTTTTGGTTGCTTGTTTGTTTTTATGTACTTTTTGTTGTGATGTATAAAAGTCTGCTACTTGAACTAACTTTATGCATAATTTTTTTTTTATATACTTCTAAATCAAAGAGAAAGAGAGAGAAAAAGATAAATGTGGAGAAGAAATGTAATTTATAAAGAAATTATTGAGCAACGGAGAGAATATATAAACAAGCAATAAAAACACATAAACAAAAACAAAAATGTGAAGAAAAAAAAAGACTAAATAATGTACAATCCTAAAATTATATTACACTAAAATGCAAATAAAAATATAAATAAGGGAATTAAAATGAGAGTTATAAAAAAGCAATTTATTAAAATTACAAATTTCCCTCTTTTATTTTTTTTGTGATAAAATAAACATACATGCATATACGTTTTAAAAGCAAAAAAAAAAAACATAGAATAATTAAAATGAAATATTAAAAAAATTAATATAAATAAAAATGAAGTTAATTTTCTTTAAAGTGCATTTAATCAACGCTAATTGTGACATTGCAGAACATTACCCTGCTTTTGGTGGTAGATGTTTGGTTTTGGTATGGAACGGGAGGGGTTAACGTACTACTATTTATATTCTTTATATATATACACACACATTTTATAGATATATACATTTTATAAATTATAAAATCACTACTGCGGGGCCACTGCCATTGAGCTTAATTTCATTTACGTTTACGATTTAAAAGGACAAAAGAAGAAAAAGGTACAACACCAAAGTGATTATTATATTTAACAAACATTCCAAAAATTGGGGCATCATTGTGAAACTTTCAAAAAAAAAAAAATAGAAGCAAGTAGTTTGATGTGGACAGGAAGGTGAAGGTTTTTGAGGCAGAAGTATAAGAGTTTTATAAAGTACAAAAGGGTTATAACAGGGAAGTGTGGTAAATTTTTGAAGGGAATAAAGTATTCATAAAAAAAGTTTCTTTTTATAAACTAGTACTGTTGTAGTTTATAAAAAGAAATACAGGGAATACAGTAACAGTACAAAATGTTTGTGTTTTTTCAACAACCAAAAACTCACATCGGGCAATTGGTGTAGGTGATGGTGTGCTGGCACCGCTCCTGGTAAATGTGCGCCTTTTAATAAAGGATCCGTTAAACCTGATAGACCAGCATGTAGACCACCGGTAGCCAAAGCAAGTGGAAATACTGGGCAAGTCTACATTGTGCGCATTTTTACGTTTTCATTTAGATTTTTATTTTCATTTTCATTTTCATTTTCATTTTCGTTTACGCGTACGCGTACATTTTTTAGTTCATTTGTTATATTTTTTATTTTTTAATTCATTTGAAATTTTTAATTTATAATTTTTTTTATTTGTTTTTTTAATTACAATATATTTTATACGATTTGTTCCATTTGCGTTAGCAGTATCAAATTCATGATCACATTAAAGCATAAATCAAATTTAAAATAAAAATTATTATTATTATTTTTATTTCATTATGTTGTTTTTATTATTTGAATAGTTATGGTGGTCGTGATGATAATGATGATGATGATGATGATGATGATGATAATGTTGGGGTGACAACAATTTTTATTAGAAGTTTTTCGGTTTTTTTTTTTTTTTGTAGGATTTTGTTTTGTTTTTACCCGCATTATTTTTGTTGTTATTGTTTTTTAGTTTATGTTTCGCAAAAAGAAAAAATAAGAAAGAACAGAATTATACATATTGAAAGAAAGACAAAACAAAACAAAAAAAAAAATAACAAACAATAAGCAGAAGAAAAAAAAAAGAAATAGAAAAATTCGAAGAAGCAGCCATAATTAAAATATAAAAATTTTATACTTTTAAAAAAACTTCATTTTATATATATTTGTGTGCTTTTTTGTGTATGTGTGTGTATGTGTGTGTGTATGTTTACATAATTCTAATTTATTTTTCAGTTTTACATTTTATTTTTAGTTTTTTTTTTTTTTGCTAATTTTGCTTGGGCAACAATGTTTTGCAAAACATACAATAAATAAGAAAATAAAAAAAAATTTTTTAATAATAATAATAAAAAAAATTATAATAAGAAAAAGGTACAAATAACATATTTTTTTTTTTTGGTGTATTTTTCTTTCAAATGATTTTAATTTAATGTTCCTACAAAAGAGTGCGATTTATTAGAACTACATTTTCAAGTAGAAAATTAAATATAAAGAGATGAAGTTAAAACGTGTAAGAAAATAATATTTGGCTGGGGGCCTAACTTTGAATACCCACCATCCCCATAACCCATATACAACGATATTACGATACAGTTTTTTCAGTAAAACATTACAATATCAATTTTTTCAATTTTTTCAAAAATTGAAAATTTGATATTTTAGAATTTTATGTAGGCGTGGCTGATTTATATGATTTTCATACAAATGCCCTAAAGCAATAGCCTTTTTACACCATTAGTCATGTACAACATTTCAATTTTATATTTTTTATAGTTTGAACTTGTGGGCATATCCTTTGAACAACTTTGCCCATTTTCAATGGCAACCTACTTGCGAGAATTTACAATATTTTTATTAAATTTAAACTCGCTATCTTCTTTGCGTATCCGGAATATGTTAACATCATATAAATAGGCAGACAGAGAATTTAAAGCTGATCAAGAATAAAGACTCAGACAAACAAATATAATGAATATACTCTTAACCTTTGGATGGTAGATATAAATATATGAAGAAACAAAAATGTGCTCATGAATGAATGTGAATGATACAGAAAACTGAAAATATTAATACGCCCATTTCAAGAAATGCACTGCTCCATATTTTTAATAATAATAAATATAAAACAACATCATTAATAATTTTTGTTTATAATTTGTGCTAATATATTGATACAAATAAATAAGCATTGAAACATTTGCATTCATCTACATAGTTCTTATAAGTTTTTATAATTGTTCAGAAAAGAAGAGAAAAAAGAAAAGAAAACTGCAAGGAGAAAGTTAATGGTCGCTACGGTTCGACTACTAAACATAATTTTTTAACCTTTTTTTTCCAAGTCATGAAAATATCTACAAATAAATATTTATAATATTTGAATGTTTTGAAAAGTTCGTTATAAGGCAGAAGTTTCAAAAAAAAAAAAATGCTCCATTAGTTTAATTTATTTAATATGACAAATGGCTTCTTTGGGCAGATTTTCATATAAAAAAAAATTCATAAAAATTTTTTTTGGTATAAAATATGGCATAACATGTGGAATAGTCGGAAAAATTTTCAATCAAATCAAGCTGTTTGAGTTATAATAAAACACAAACATAAACAATGGATCTCATTGCATTGAAGGTATTTGGAATTAAATCTTACAATTTTTATAAAGATCTCAATTCAATCAAAAAAAAATTAATTGTAATTGTAAATTTGAAACTCTTTCTGTTTCTTGCCAATAAAATGAAGTTGCTTTTGTAAAATTTATATGCAAATTGCAAAAAAAAAAATTTTATTTAGCTATGAAATTGCAAATTTAGTTTCATATTGAAAAGATTTCATTTGACTTTTTAATTACATTAAGCAATATGTAAGTAGAATATTTAAGAATTGGCCTCAATCGACTGTAAAAATCCAACTTATTGCCATAATTTCATGGAAAACGTTTTTTTTTTTCCTATAAATCGTGTAATTAAAATATATTTTTTCCTTTTGTTACACTCTTCTTAATTCCCATTTTTTTGATTTGTTATATCAACTTGCCTCAAAATTCAATGCTGCTTTACTAAAAAATATAAATGTACATTCCAATAAGTGGTTAAGGAATAAGTTAGAAAATTACAAGTGATTGGGGTCATCTTGAGTATTCAAGTCGTACAGATAAGATTTGACTATATATATAAAATTTTTAAGTAAATTTTGGTTTACAATATCTTACTCGTTATTTGAAAATAACGAGTAAGAAATGAAAATGGTGATGTGAAAAATTTTTTTCACATCAGTTAAGAAAGTCATGTCAATAAATTTGACAAGTAATAAATAAATAGCATAAAAGCATGGTATTTGAGCAAAATGGTCCACTTTTAATGAGCATTTACAAGTAAAAATTTTTAAATTTAAGAATGGCACATAAATTTGTATGACTATAAGTTTATTAAAAGCAGATATAGCTGAATAGTGTTGGACAATAATTTATGTATTTTATAGAGTACCTGGCTCTACCTTGCGTATGTTAGAAAAATTGTGTATAAGTCTCTTAAACGTGGGTATAAAATAATAAATAAATACCAAGTATCTGTTTTACCTTGTTTTTACGGGGATACCTAGTGTTACCAAATACAAAATGACAACTCGTTCAAACTAATTAAAGGCCGGAATTTCAATGCCATATTTATCCATATCAGATAAATTTACAAAAAAAAAAATTTGATATCGTATCGTTTCAAATCATTTTTGTGCAGATATTGTGGAATAAATTTTTTTTTTATACGTGCAGAAAATGGAAATTTCTGTAGATTAGTTTTTAAATAATGAGAAAAAAAGCTTAAAAAACGACTTTACAAAATATTTAGACTGTTACACAAGTGCAAAATATCAGTAGAAATAAAATATAAAAATATAAATTTAAAATAATTTATAAATATTTTGTAAATTATCTTAAATGTAATCGATTTGAATCAATTTTTGAATAAATGTGGTAGATTATTTGTGCAAAATTTTAACTTTTTAATTGTGATACTTTTTGATTTATTAAGAAAATTTTTGCTTTTTGCTAAAAAAAAAACAAAAATGCTCTCACTTTTGGGCATGCCTTTTGACTGTTTTGGCCCAATTTTAGTGCCAACCGGTAAGCAAAAACTTCCAATGTTCTTGCTAAAATTCTGCGCGATCACAAATCAAAGAAAAACAACAAACAAACTAACACATAGACAGACAGATATATCGCATTTGATTCAAAATATATTATAATAATTAATGGGGTCTCTTTCTGTTCCTTAAGTATGAAATACGTATCTAAATTTCGTTCAACTCAATCGACATTTCGAGCCTCCTCCCATAATAGGTCATATGAAATTATTATCGTTGTAATTCTTTTTTTTTTTTTGTATATCCGATGGAAAGGAATAATTATTTATAGATGAAAAACCCAAGAGACATGGGAAAATTATTGTATAATTATTGTTAAAATGTAATAAAACTCATCCTTGACTTCTGCTTTGACTTTGCATATGCTTGCTTTAATGTTTTACAGTTACATGACCATATATGGTTGTGGATTTTGGTCCATCCGTAACAATAACAAGTAAAAAAAAAAATCTGACAAAAAAAAGACCTTAATAGGTATTTGCGCTGATTTAGTTAGAGAAAATAAATAAGAATTCACTTAGTACTATGTTTACAGAAGTCGTAATTAACACGGTTTTTTTCTAAAGTTAAAAAGATCCGCAACTCAAACTTCATTTATAAAAGCATTACTTGAATATTTTAGTGATTATGCCTCACTATTTCACATTGTGTTGAAAGAGGGAAAATGTAAAAGAGTGTAAAAAAGAAAATAAGAAATCAATCGCCTTGCCAAATTTACGAAAGACTTTGCTAAATGAATAAACTTAAGGAAAAGAAATTTAAATAATTTAATCAATATATATTGAAAAATTAATCAAAAATGAAAGACGCACAGAACGAAAATAAGAACAAAGATAAAAAGTAAGTTTTATAAGTGACGACTACACGATATCGGCTTGTTATAAATTAATGTCATGATTATAAACTTTATTATAAACTTATTGCGTAAGTAATAATTATCTTGGAAGATAAAACACTAATTAATTACATTAAATAAATTTTAAATCATAGTAAAACATGGCTATGCAGGAGCAATATTAATGCAAAAGTGCGAATGAATTATTACTTTATTTTTAAGCATAAAACGTTATAATATATATATTATATATATTATATATAACGGTATAATTACAATATGCCGATTGTAATCAAGTGTGACAATTGATACTGTTGCAACTCTGCATATATAATAATACAACCTTGCAAACAATAACTTCTTTCACATTATTTTTTTTTTTTTTTTTGGCCAGCTACTTAATTCAATACAAAATTCTATTGTAAATTAAATTAAAAAAGAATTATTGTTTTTATGTATAAATCAAATAGTTAATATAAATAAAGTATATCAAGTGTGAAGTGATAAATGTTACGAAAAATTTTCTTAAAAAAAAAAAAATTACATCAAGTGTGTACAATATTAAATAAAAATACTTTAGATTTATACATAATATATTTGCAGCGTTTTTTAAGAATTCCATATAAGGAAAAATTAAAAGAAATTATTTTTAATGAAATGTAAGTAAAAATGAAAAAAATTCTTTAAATATGTTATGGCAAAGTGCAAATTTTATAGACAAATAGAGAAACGTATAGAACGTGTTATATCTACTTATTATTAATATGTTATATATAATAATAATAATGTTTTTTGTATGGTAAATAATTGAAATGTATAAAGAAGGAGCGATTATATACACAACACGAAAAAAAAAATTCAACAATTGAACGAACATTGATAATTTAATAATTTTATGGCACACTTTTAATTATTAAAGATTATTTAAGTACAATGCATAATATATATAAATATATATATATGTGTGTATATATGTATATATGTGTATATGTATATGTATTGTATATGTAAAATAAGTAAAGCCGTAAATAATGTTTTGCAAATTTATAGTTATGATGAATGAATTTACCTCTTGCGCTGGAACTGCATAATTTCCTTGTATGGTAAATGCTTGTCCATTAGCCAATATAACTGGTCCTGATACTTGTGGCTTTGGCCTATATGGTATAGTTGCACCTCTAGGTGGTGACTAAATTATAAATGTAATCATTTTTTGATAAAATTGATTTAAAAAAAAAAAAAAAAACATGTAAAATTTTTGCATTTATCGATATACTTAGATGTAATAGTACTAACCTCCAACATGACAAGACAAATTTGATAGATGCATTGAGTTATTTGTTCAGCATTGCCACTCAAAGTTACAGCACGTTCCGTAGAATTTGGTAACATTTCGCTGGCCACTTGTATAGAACAGCCTGTCGTTTGGCGTATTTCTTTAATCTTTGAACCACTTTTACCTTAATTTTTTTTTTTTTTTTATTATTTCAATTTCATACGCAGATATTTATAGTTATACTTATTCGCATGTATAGAGATAAAAAAAAAAGTTCCATAATTTGTTATCAATTACAATTACTTACCAATTAAAGAACCGCATTGACTGGCAGGCACTATCAAACGTATTGGTATCTGAGTTTTACCCGCTTTGTTGGCATCATTATTAAATTGTGAACACCACTCTTCAAATTTCTTGGTAATTAAGGTAAATGCCGAGAAGATTGCACTTGTTGTACCGGATACAGTAACAATACGTTCAGGACATGAGCCATCAGAAATATTTATTTTGGCGCCAGACTTAAAGGCAAAGATAAATATAAGTAAAGCAAGAAAATTATTATTTCACTGCGGCCATATCTTGGATAAAGACAAGGATATAAAATAAAGGGCAAGAAAATTATATTTGGCTGGGGCCAAATCTTGGGTACCCAATACCCAGACATCATGATATTTTTATTTAACACTTGTTTCAGTAGTAAATGGAAATCGTAAGCATAAAAAATTAAAAATTTAATAGGGGGCCCCCGATACCCAATATTTTTGGACAGTCATTGTAGATCAATAGCTTTCCTTCATTTTTCTATGTTTTGCAGGTTGCAGATGATAAGCAAAAAACTACTAAATTTTGTTTAAAAAAAAAATTAGGTGTATTCTCAGTTTATATTGCATAGTGGGCGTGTTTTTTGACTGATCTCGCTTATGTGTAATCTCAACCTGCGTACAAAAATTTAAGCTCAATATCTCCAATTTTACAACCAAGAAAGTGTTTACAACAGACAGACGGACAGACATATCTAAATTAATTCGAAATTTGATGCCAATCAAAAATATATATAGATATACTTTAGAGGGTCTCCAACGCTTCTTTTTAAGACAAAGTGCATAAAAGAGTTATTATTTAAATACTTAAAATATTTGATGGGTGTAGTCAACAAAAATTTAACATCATATTTGGCATATGCAGACAAATTTCCAAAATTATATTTCTTTATAGAAATCTCATTTATAAAATGAATTAGCAATTTTGTAGCCTAGAAGCTCTCTTACTTGATAAAGGGACTTATCTTAATGTAATCTGTTTTGCGTTTTATTAACGTAAGTTTCAAAAAAAAAACCGTCATTAAGAAAACATTTGATAATTTATGCAACTAGTAGTAGCATAAAAAACGGAGACTAAAAAATGGACATACATGATAGGATGGATATTTGTGGGTACATCAATACAGTGCATGATGCAGTGTAAGCGGCGGAACCCAAAAGAAATTCTTTTGATGGATAAATAAATACTTACTTCTTCACGAAATCTATTAACTATTTCGCCTTTCTTTCCAATAATACTGCCCACTTCCTAAAATGAAAAATAGAAAATAAATTTTTACTTATATTATTTTTAATATTTAATGTTTATTTCATAAATTTATTTTATGCTTATTTTTATTTTAAGTTTCTGCAAATAGCTGCTAAAACAAAACTTTATTTATTTATGCGAGATTTTCCATTTAATATATTTCAAATAATTTGCTAAATAAATTTAAATGTCTATTCATCCATTGATGAATATTATTGATATTAAATTTGACCTTTATTAATATCACATTGATTCTATATTTAATCATGAGCAAAATATTTCGGTCTGTATATAAAAAAATCTAAATGGCATTTTTATATCATATGATATTTTTATATCATATGATATTTTTATATCATATGATATTTTTATATCAAATGGAATTTTTATTTATATAGAAATTTTATATCATTATGCTTTGACTTTTATTTTGCCCCTTTTAAACATTGGTAATATACTTCAAATAATATCAATCAATAAAAATTTCCAAAAAAAGAAAAATTAACCAAATTATATTTTCTCCTCATACATTTTATCATTCATAATCTAATGCATTTTCAATTAATTTCATGAAAATTTAATTTTTGAACCCTTTAGATTATTTATTTATAATCTGCATAATGCACACATTTTGAACCCTTTAAAAATTTAGTAAATGCTTATGAGAAGCTTGCATTGAAACTAAATTTCTTTGTTTGCCTTTTTTGATATGGAGTGCGTTCAAACCATAACCAAAAAATTGATGATGGTGCAGTGTTATCTGGTGGTTCAATTATGGTATATGTTTATGTGTATATACCTGTGAAATTATATATGTTATTAATTTTCCCATGTAACACAAATAAATCAGTGCTAAAAATTTCTCATATTTTGCTATAGCAGCAGCAATTTTGCTTAATATTCATGCATATGTGAAATTCAATTGTACGACATACATTGCAAATTTAGAAAAAGGGTGTGAGAATAAATACGAATCTATCAGCAAAGATCCAAACCGTAACAGAGCTAAGAGCAGAGCTCTGTTAAATGCTTAACAGAATTCTGTTAAATGTAGTCTTGCAATGAATGCTTGTGGTGAATTTGGCATATCAAATAAATTTTTTTTTGAAAAATTTTTAAAGAGAAATTAAAAAAAAATTCAAATTAATTCAATTTGTTAAAATTTTTAGTAAGAGACTATTTTTAGTGTGCAAATTATTGGTTTGAAAAAATCAAAGTTTACCAGGCCATTTCGACCAAAATCGATTTTTTATATCAGCTATGGCGATGTGATCTCGATTCTTCATTTTTACGATTTTGAAAAAATTCTCTTTTTACATTACCATAACAAAGTAAAGTTAGAGTAGGCGGTACAGTCAAAATAAATAATGAGCCACTATGGATCTATGGAGGATTATCTCTCGGAATTTATATCAGATATATCGATATGATCTCGATTTTTTTCGTATTTATCCTCACACCCTTATTTAGAAAGGAGAAGCATCATTTATAATAAAAAAACAAAAAAAATTTTAAAATTTGGAAATTTCATTTAAATAAAATATTTTTTTAATAATTTTCATTTGTTATTCTATGAAAAACTTAATCTTATGTAGTAAAAATATTAAGAAATATAAATTTTGTAAGTTTTTGAAATCTTTTATCACTAAAGCAGTTTATAAATATCTTTAATTTAAACTAAATTTTGCGGCCAAATTTCTAGCACTTTGTACCGGCGCTACTCCTAAAAGACTTGTAAAATTATAAATTTTTCTTATGTAGTAGTATAAAATAAATAAAAAAATTATATTTCGCTAGAGTCATATCTGGGATATCTACCATCCAGATGATATTTAAAACTTTGTGATACGGTTAAGGCAGTGTAACACCAAAACCCTTTAAAAAAACCTAAATAAAATTTAATGTTGTCTAATTTCAGGTTGGTATGATCCATTTGAATCATTTTTGGACAGAAATTTTTTATATTCTTGCATAATTTTCTTCTACTAAATGATAAGAAACTTAAAAAAAAAAATGGAAGTAAATTCTTTGACTTTATATAATTTTCTGGTAAGCGTGATGGATTTAAATCATTTTTGGATAAGTATTTTCCAAAATATATTTCTATAATATTTTTTGTATAATAAATGAAAAATTTCGAAAAAAAAAGCATTTTTGTAAAATTTTAGCTTTCTGTCTGATGCAATTTACAAGTTAGAATAGAATTTTAAATTAGAATTTTAATAAAATTAGGCAAAGAATTTTTGTTACATTGATATTTGTATGATTTATATTAAAATATTACAAAACTAAAATGAAATATTTAATTTCACTCACATTTCTAATTTATAATGAAAATTTTTAATAGAACAGTAAGTTGCTTCTTCTTCTCGTAAAACTAACCTTTCAGTTATTATAAATGTCGGTAAAACAAACAAATTTAAATATATAATATAAATGTCGGTAATGAAGGGTTTTTTCCATCAGCTTATTCTAAGTGTTGCAGTTTAAGATACAAATATGAAGTCGCCTTGAAATTCAGTTTGGTGAATATTTATAATTCATATAATTAGTAATATTTTTCTATTTATTTATGTTTATTGTTGTTTATTATTTAGACGTTTGCTATATTTATGTTAATTATAGTAAAAGGCACTAACAAAAATGATACTGAAATAATTTGTATAAATTTCGTAATTAATTGGAAAGGTGCAAAAAATGAAAAGATATTAGTTACATTTTTTTTCATTTTAAATTTACACCAAAAATAAATTTATATTTCAGCTGATGCGTTTGTTCATCACTCAGATATTTTTCTTTATAGCGAGACACTAGATTATGCTAAAACTAACCAGGATAATAAAAAACCATAAATAAAAAATATGCCATTAAATTTTTAGATATAATAATTTTGCATTGGCATTATCAATTTCATGTATTTTCCATAAAAGGTCTATTAAATTAAATATAAAAATAAAAAAAAAAAAATCAAACATTTATTTATGTTTATAATTAAAAAAAGTATTTATGCTTTACTTTGCCAAATTGACCCAGTTTTAATAAAATTCTTTTTTTTTTTTTTTTTTTTGCAAAAACTTTCAATGCATCTGTCAAATATGGCATTCTGATAGGTACAAATATTAAGCAACTGGGAGAATGCCAACAGACTACAACAGACAATAAAGATAAGTCGATACTGATTATAATTATAAAGATAGATATTTTATGTTATGATTTTTATGTAATATACAACATTTATAGTGCAAAATATAATAAGTTTATGCGGTCTAAAGGAGATTGAAATAGTTTAAATTTAGACTTAGAATCTCTTCATGAGTTCATTTAATAATGCTTGCCTGCCTATAATTTTGGAGATGAGTGGGTTTTGATACTAAAACTCGTGGTAATAATTTTTATGAATACACCCTTTTTAAAGGTCTACATAAAAAATAAATTACTTTAATTTAATTGAAATTTTTTTAAATTTCTTTTTATTTAAATTGCAGCTTATCCTTGAAAAAGAAAATTTGTAAATATTTTCGTTGACTTGTCTTCTAAAATTAACAGAAATTTTTAAGTCTTATTAATTAATTAAGGTGTCATAAACTAATTTGGTAAAAAAATAATATGGAGCGAAGCGAATGCATACAATCCAAGTTAGAGCTTTTAGCAATTTAATATGACTTAAAGATAGCGTCATCCAAATACACTAAATGTAATACATTAATCTGGTACAATTTAATTAAACAATTTTCTTCTTTATCTTCTCATAGAAAGACAAGTATATCAGTAAAAAATCGTCAAATAAAAAGTCAGCCCCATTTTTTATAATACATTTTTTTTACATGACTTTTTTAAGAGGTATAAAATAATTTACTTTCATAGGTCAAAAGTAGGTTGCTTTAGAGGTCAAAATTACAAAAAAAAAAAAAAAAAAAAAAAAATGAAGCCAGAGATTTTCTTTTCCCGAAAACAACATTTTATATAAATTTAATATGTTTTAACTAAATTCAGCTCAAGTAAAAAAAAGAATAAATTACAAAACTTAAAAGCCATCAGTTATCATCGCTTATTCGTGGTATTCCGGTGAACGGACAATACGTTGCAATTTGTAAAACTAAATCCAATCTACAGGAAACTTTCCCCCTACGCAATTTATTTATAATATTTTGAATTTTTTGTTTAAAATTATATAAAAAGTTTCCTTTTAATCAAATTTAAACACTAACTAAATAAATAGTGCCAACTTTAAGATATCATGTGTTTCTTTATACACCCACTTAAGGTGTCACTATTCTTAACTTTTTCTGTACAAACGTAGGTTCGCCAATTTAATAAATCTTGTACTACCTCAAAAAGCCACTACATAGCCCTGACATTCTTGTAGTTTACATCTGTCATACCTTACTGCATTAGTGCAATAAAAATTCCGAAGACACAAAGCAGCACCGACAAATTATTTTCTTAAATTTAGTTCAATGTACCACATGACTTTACAATATTTTCTTATTTCAAATATGAAATGAAGTATCTAACGTATAGAAAATAGGCCCTTAACTCCTAAATAAAAGTCGCTTTTAGTATTTATGTCGGTGGGGAAGGGGGGAAGGAGGGAAGGGGGGGGGGGGTTTAACAACTTCACATATAATATGCTTTTTTTTGGCTTCTTAAAAATGTAGAATTACCTTTAAAGTTGATTTAAGCCTGTCTATCTGTCCAAGCATTTTTGCTACTTTAGTACAAGTAGCAATTTTTAGTGGGACCACTTTAAGTCATTTTTTAAAATCTCTACCAATGTATTGTCCAATTGTGATTGAAGTTATTCAATGGAATCAACTTTGCTATATATATTTATGAAAATTGATACAATTGCCGATTGGAAATGCCAACTCTGAGTCTAAAATTTTCATATAAGTACGTTCTTAAGTCAGTCGAAATTAATAAATTTTGAAATCTCTCAACTATAATTATATTTAATACAATCAACTGCAATAATATTTATATTTTATAAAAATATGTATGTACAAGTTTATGCATAGACCCACCTTTTTTTATACTAATCGGCTCACTAACCTGCTGATTCGGTTTATGTGTATCTGTCCATGTAAATTTCTTATCACGTTATAGGCCGGGTGGTAACGTCCACACCCAAAATAACGCCTTTTTCCCAAAAGTCATTATATGGGCAAAAGGTTCAATTGACACTGCTTTGTATTTTAATATAAAAAGCGTGAGTACCAAATTTGGTTTGAATCGGTCCATTTTTTGAATCTTCTTTTATTTAACGAACTCTTTAATAATTTAAAAATTACAATCCTTACAATTTTGTTGGCTCGTAATATTTTTATTTGTCTTTAATTGTATTAGGCGAAGTCATTCGGAACCGACTATAAAGTTCTTACTTACTTGCGTTATTTAATTTCGCGATGAAATAAAAATTTTGATTTAAAGGACCTAATTTTTTCTAAATTATTATTATTTCCTTTTACAAGCTTGTTTTTTATTTTATATGCGTTTTTGTTGTCAAAAAGAATAAAAAGGCGCAAGCAAGAAAATTATATTTGGCTGAGGCTAAAACTTGGGTACCCAATACCCAAACAACCAAGTAGTAGAAACTGCTTCAATGTTTGCAGTGGTACATAAAAAACAATCAGCATAAGAAAGTGAAAATTTGCTTTTGCGTAATATCACGTAGGTACCGACGACTTGCAACATTTTTCAATAACCGTTGTAATATCTTAATATCGAGATCCCCGGCTTCTACCTTTTGCTATTTGGGAGTAAATAGCAAAAAGCCACTAAACTTTACTTAAAAAAAAAAACTTGGGTATTCAGTTAACGTTGCACTGTGGGCTTGTCCTTTGAACGTCTTTATGTAGTTTTAGTGTCAACCAAGATATTCCAATATTTCTATCAAACTTGACATCTCTTTTGCGACTAGGACATTGTAAAAAACCCACAGAAAGACGGACAAACGTGTCTCCATCGTTCTAGAATTTGATTTTGATCAAGAATACATGCGACGCTACCTATTCGGTGCTACAAGCATAATGATAACATTTAGATAAGGGGTATTAAAACCTTTGTTATCGAAATCTAATTAAAAAAATAAAAAAACGTTTATATTTTCTTTATAAAATAATGCAATTTTTCTGTGTTTGTACGATAGAACAACAACTAAGAAAATTATATTTGGCTGGAGCCAAATCTTGGATATCTACTACCAAACCACCAATACACCATGATATTACGATTCAGTACCTGACTCAGTTTTTAAGGAGTACATTGAAAATGTAAACATGAAATAATGAAAGTTTGGTATTGTATAACGTCTATCGGGGGCAGGCCTATCCGATGTGCACAATGTTTAGATAAACATTGTAGATCAATAGTCTCTTAACTTATCTAAAATTTCAGCTCTCTATCTTTTGCAGTTCCCAAATGATGTACACAAGACTACCAAATTTTGTTTAAAAAATTAGGTGTTCTCAGTTTATGTAGCACTGCGGCCGTGTCCTTCCCAGATTTGGCCCATTTTCAATCTCAACCTACATGGAAAAAGTTCCAATGATTCTGCCAAATTTGAGCTGAATAACTCAAATTTTACAATTAGGAGCATATTTACCACAGACGTACCCGTAGATGAACAGGCATGTCTAAATCGATACAGAATTTGATGTTGATCAAGAATATATATACTTTATTCGGTGCTTCTTTATAGGCGTTACAAACATAATAACAAAGTAAGTAAATTCCCAACCTCTGGGTGGTGGATACAAAAACATCTCCCAGATTAATTAGTTGCTAGCTTTGACTTCTATATTTATCTTATAATAAAAATTGGCAGGTGCTTTTTTAGCTGCTTGTACATGCACTATGTCTATGTCTATTTCAAAGAGTTAGATGAGTTTTTCTATGTGCATATCTAAAAAAAAAGCTGTCGCATTTCTACACTTATTTTCAAGAGAAAAGAAAGTTCGAACTAATTTTTTAGTTAGTGGTGGTGTGAACGGGTACATATTTATTTTAAAATTGCAAAGAAACGACACAGAAAATAAAAAAAGTAAATTATGAATTTTTCCCAGGCTGTATTGATTAATAGTACACGTTACACGGTTTTTGGTAATGTGTTTTGGAAACTTTAATTCAAATAGAGCAATACGTGGACGCATGGTAAATTTAGATAGAGAGGGTTTGGGTTTTCTTATTGAACTCTTGTAATTACTTATATACTTTATATTTTATATACTGCAATGTAAAACTAACATTGCGAAATAAAAACATGGCATAAATGTTTCTTAGAATTTATGTTAATAATATGAGACTCACTCCCAAGACAGCAGGCGGTCTTTAAATTCTACACCTAAATTTCGGCATACTTAAATTATTGCCGTGCAATTACCTAATCAAATTTTATTTAATTCATCGAAGGAACTAAAAGGAAGGCTGAAGCATTTTGGAGGTCTGGCGACTGGAACGAACACAAGCCACGCCTCCATTTTAAATACTGTGACAAATAATTCGTTGTACACAATGAGCAGTATTATTGCGGTATATGAACACCCATAATAGTACTGCAGTGCAAGCACGCAAGTACATAGACAGATAGCATAATGTAGATGATAGAAATGTAAAAAATTGGCAAAATGACATTAAGTGAAATTATTCGCGACAACACTTAAGGGAAAAGAAATAACAATAATGAAAACTGGGGCCACATGCAAAATAAGCAAATAATGCAAGATTCTGGTAGTGATGAGCGTCACCGAATTTTTTTTAAATTTAAAAATATTATTGAAGTGATTTAAAAATCAAAGTTAGGTAAATGCGGAGCACGAGCCTCTTTATTTTTAATGAATGGTGAGTGTAAAAAGTATCTATAAAGTTACGTATCAAAGTTGTGACAACCAGTCCGAGTTTGGAATAGAGATTTAAGTTAATGAGGCGAATCGACCAAAGATTTAATTTTTCTTTTTAACTTACTATGGTGGGATGCCTAATTTTTCATGTCCATGGTGTTATGAATGTTTGGCTTTGTTGGTACTGCAGTGAACACATAGCGCCATCTACCGAGGTTTCTTTCTTCTTAAATATTTTGATGTTTGGAAATTAGATCCTGATATAAAAAAAAGTATAAACTTAAGTCTATTGGAAAGGCCATGCTATAAATTCCAAAGTAAAGTATGGTATATATGAATATGACGTACCGAGCAACCGCGCAAAAAACGGAGTTTCATTCAGTTGCCATATTTAAATGTATGATGCACCAAAGCCTACAGGGCAGGTACATAACAACTAAATAACTCACCGTCACTGAGAAATATTCCCTTATCTACACAAGTATACAGATTCATAGGTGCAACATTATTCAGTACGTAAACTTTACGAAAATTCTCCCATTGATACAAATGATCTTTGGTAATGTATACTTTGCTTTTAGGAACATGTATTATGAGGTGAGGTAGGATGCGCATTGGTGCTCTATGTTTATTCTTCTGTTTTAGTATCTAGCATTATTCCCAGTAGTATTTCACGATTTTACGATTCACGTTCAGTGAGACTTTAGTGGTACTTATGACATATATTTTTATACCCTACACCATTTGTGGTGTAGTGCATTATAAATTTATGCTTGTTTATAACATAGACCCGACCCGCCCTTTATTATGTTGAACTGATCTAAAAATGTCTGTCCGTCATTGTGTTTATCGGTCTATACGCCGGTGTTCAACCTACAAGCCGCAACTTTTGATATATTTTAATGAAGTTCTGTGCATTGGTGTTTTTTGGTCCAGAGTCAAAAAAAATTAAAATAATAAAATTCGGATAATGTTTACGACAACTATAACGGATAACGCCTTTTCCGAAAATTTTATATGAAAAAAAGTTACAAAGTCATATATATTTTAATAAGAATTGGCATGTTATTATACTTTAACATGAGAAATTTTGATCTAGATCGATCCACTTTTACCCACCCTCCTTATAATTTACATTTTTCGTAGCATGTCATTTTATGAATAAAAGATGCCCTTCAAATTTGAATATATTTTAGCGATATAGAAAATATATATTCCAAACTTGGTCCATACCGATTCATATTTTGAAAATCCTGTCATATAACGAAATTTTTCCAATAATTTGAAAGTCTTAATTTTTTTAACTTTTTTAACTTGTAATTTAATTTTTACAAGTTTTTAATCCCAATATTCATGATGGTGCAGGGTATTTAACAGTTGGCACCGAACGGCTATAAATTGCTTGCTTACCTGTTTTACTTATTTTCGTTAATTTTTTTTTTTTTTTTTTATTTCGAAATAAGTATACTTTTTGGCAACAAACCAAGAAAAACACTAACTAAGAATTACAAAAATGCACCAGTAAAACAAGCAAATAAATAGAGATAAAATAAAAACCAAAAATCTGAGGATAAATATATCGTCAAGCAGTTTCTGTAATAAATAAGTATAATTGTAATTGTAATTGTAAAATTAAATTTAATAAGAGATAAAATAGATGGCATAGACAGCACCACAATAATAATAATAATAACAGCAACAACAACAACAATTTCAAATAATTCAGCACAGCAGCAGAAACAATTTATAGTTGGTAGTCACCGTACCTTCAATGCTTATCAATCACTCAAATGTGCTTACTATCCGATAGGTAAGATATATTTTTCTCACTTCTGTACAAATTATTGACTGCATCAAATGGGTCAGATAAATTTAGAGTATTATAAAAGTTTATGAAGTGATTAATTCAATTGTTCTATTTTGAATAATGAGAGTTAGTAAAAAACGATGACTTTTCCTAATGAAAATTATACTACGTAGGCGTGTCTTAACAATTTGTAAAAGTTACTTTTTGTCTAACCATAAATGAATAAACAAGCCAATTTTGATATAGAATTTCTTATTGATCTAAAGTGCAAACATTTTAAAAGGCCTTTGGTACCCTGATTACTTTGATCCATCATCATTAATATCACTGATTTCAATTTAAAGCAACTATTAGTCCGACATTTCTATATTGTCCTTGTAGAGATGTGTCTGCATTTGATATTTCTATTTTCTTGTTTTTTTTTTTTTTAAATAAATCAGAAATATATAGCTAATGATTATAACAAGGAATCATAAATTTTAATATTTTCTCCTTCCAAATTAAGAAAACATAAAGAGTGTGAGAATAAATACGAATCTATCAGCAAAGATCCAAACCGTAACAGAGCTAAAAGCAGAGCTCTGTTAAGTGCTTAACAGAATTCTGTTAAATGTAGTCTTGGAATGCTTGTGGTGAATTTGGCATATCAAATAAATTTTTTTTTGAAAAATTTTTAAAGAGAAATTAAAAAAAAATTCAAATTAATTCAATTTGTTAAAATTTTTAGTAAGAGACTATTTTTAGTGTGCAAATTATTGGTTTGAAAAAATCAAAGTTTACCAGGCCATTTCGACCAAAATCGATTTTTTATATCAGCTATGGCGATGTGATCTCGATTCTTCATTTTTACGATTTTGAAAAAATTCTCTTTTTACATTACCATAACAAAGTAAAGTTAGAGTAGGGGGGTACAGTCAAAATAAATAATGAGCTACTCCAATGTTATCATGGTATGGATCTATGGAGTATTATCTCTCGAAATTTATATAAGATATGTCAATGTGATCTTGATTTTTCATTTTTTTCGATTTTGAAAAAATTCTGTTTTGGCTACAAAAAAATTTTTTTTTGAAATTAGCGAACCGACGCAGGAAAACGCAATAAAGAATACTGTGTTTGGTTTTGGGACAAATCTTAGGTATTCACCAATAAACAGGCAATATAACCAGAACAAAAAAAAAATTAAATTGTTCAGTGGTTTTTTATTTTTGGACTTTCAAGATGCAGTGGTAAATTTTGAATGTCGTATTTTTCGTATATAGATTGTACTTATTTCAAATAATGACTGAAAAACGTAAAAATAAAAAAAAAATGGAAAATTAGATTTAACGACTTATGTGATATGTACAGACGACTTTTATATCTTATACTGCGGTGTAAGGTATTATAAATTTGTGTAGATATTTCTAATACCCAAAGGGAGTTGAGATAGGCCCATAATTTATTGTACCGTTCTGCTCAAAATCACTTCCTTATCTGATTTAAACTTGGCTGTCCATTTAAATTTCATATCAAGCTATAATTTTTGATACTATGTTTTTACTTACTTGCTATTTGAATTTTTAAGATTTTAGTAATCCGTTTTGCCTAGTGGTGACTTTAGTATTCACCGATTATGGATACTAATCTTGAAAAAAAAAATTGTGCCCTTTGTACCAAGCAATTAAGGCAGTGTGGCAGGTACGCATGTAAAATAGTGCCTAAACTTTAGCATTTTTAACTTTAGCACTATTAACTGGGAGTGAATGGATGCATTAGATTTTGCCTTCATATTAAGACTTTGTCTTTGGTGCCAAGGAAAATCTTTTTTTTCGTAAGTTTCGTAGCGCTCTATTCCATGCAAAAGATTGTTTAGACATCTAAGTATTTCTCAAAGAGGTTTATATGTAGATAGATCGAATGAGAGGTTTTGTTCTGCTATTAAACCTAATACATCTTATAGAACCTTCGCCCTTTCCTTTTAGGTATTACAGTTATTTGCAATAGGTCTAAAATTATTTTATCTGTAAAAATGGAATACTTAAGATATGCTGATTGAATGTTTGAGTCGATGAACTCATTCTAAAGAGTACACTTAGTGTAATGTGAATTTCAAGGACTATAAAACTGGTGATTGTAAAAAGAAGGATTCACCGTTTTAGCTAATGCATTAAATGAACTTTAAATCATAAATTATTTATACATAATCTATACAATTTATTATTTTCACTTTTCTAATAAAAATGGTGATGAAACAAAATAATTAATTAATAATTAATTTTAATTAAAATGAATTCCTTTTAAGTACAATTAATTATTCTTAAACATTTATAAATAAAATAAAAAAAGAATTAATACAAGTACACATAATTTTATATGTTTTAAAATGAACGAGCTCGAGCTTCTTTGGCATTATCCAAAGAAACTATTTATAATTTACCATTTTCATACCATCAATTCCATGTAATTACATTTAAAATATTGTACTTTGAATTAATTCAACATGACAATTGAATTATTTGAGCTTTTGAAATAAGTAATATATGCCATAAATGTTGGTATAAAAAATTAATTTCCATGGAAATCAGGCGGCTCTAAATGTCTGACAATTATGTTAAAAATTATATAAATTTTCAAGTACATTGCACTTTTTATAAACTAAAATGTTTAAATGAACAATGAAATGTATCTGTAACTTACCTTTCCCTGCATAATCAGCCTTATTGTTAAGGTAACCGATGGATCTTCATGTTTGATTGGTGTGCTTGTATTATTGTCCTCCATTTTTCCAATTTTCTTTTCTTTTATATATATATATATATATATATACATATATATATATATATATATATAAATTTATCTTGATGTTTTATGCTTTAATTTATGTTTATTTTATTTAGTTTATAAATTGGATTTATTGTGGTCTACTGAATTGCTTGATAAACAGATTGATTGATTGATTGATTGATTGATTGATTGATTGCTTAATCAGGGATGTTTTGGTCTGGTTTAGTTGGAAATGGGAAAATTATAAAGTTTATATTATTTTTCTTTTATATTCAGTCAGGTATATTTTGCGGCATCTAATCACAAACCATAAATTTAATTATATGTAGAAATGTATGCATTTGTATGTACATGAAAAAAAAATATATATATATATATATATATATATATATATATATATATATATATATATATATATATATATATATATATATGTATGTCTATATATATATCAAACTAAATTTATTTGAAAATTAAAACTTTTTCTCACATTTTATTTTATTTTTATTTTGCTTTATGTTTTTTTTTAAAATTTTTATAATAGCACTATTGTTATCTGGTATTCTTTGTCCTATGTTTTTTATATGACATACATATATACATACATACATACATACATATATATATATATATATATATATATATATATATATATATATATATATATATATATATATATATATATATATAAATTTAAATTTTTTTTATATACATCATAATAATGAAATTTATAATTTTAATTTTAATTAGTTTTTATTTTACTTTTTTTACTTTTATTATTATTGTTTTTATTGTTGTTATTGTTATTGTTATTGGTGGTGTTTTTCTTTCTTTTTTTTTTTTTTTTGATTTCACTTAAGCTCTTCTGGTGTAATTCTATTGAAATTATCTTTTTTTCTTTCTTATTTTCAATTTTCTTTTTTATTTTATTTCTATTTTATTTTGTAATTCAATTCTAAATTCATTGACAAACGATACATATTAATAATTTTGTGTTTATATTTATTATTATTATTTTTTTTTCAGCAACCAAATATATAAAATCAATGTCTTGTCTTGTTTTTAATTAGCTACGTCGTACGTATTAAAAATGAATTAATAAACACCCAAAAAAAAAAAAAAATAATATTACTGCCATTAAATTATTCATTTAAAATTTATGCATATACATACAAACACAACATGGATATTTAATGCGCGCCTATTTTCCTACTACATTGAAATTATTTCTCTTGTGATTTATTGTTGTCTAAATCGTCAATTTTTGCTTTTCATACACAGCTGAGTACCGTTACTATGATTATTTTGTTTTGAGTTTGCGGCTATAGATGCTATTCTTGTTGTTGTTCTTGCTGTTATTATTGAGACCAAATCAAGTACTGGGTTTTTTATTTTAGCTGTAATATTTTGCACTGCTGCTGAAAGAGAAAATAGAAAAATATGAAAAATATATTTAAAAAAAAAAAAAACAAAAAAAAGGAGAATTTGCTATATAAATGGGACAAATATATTTATACATTTTGAAATAGAATAATTGTCACATTATATGTCGCATATACTATGCCCATAAATTTATATAAACTCTTTAAATGTTTGTAGCACTTAGAGGTTTTGAAGCAGGTCTACCCTTTAATAAACCCTTCAATTTAGCATTTGGTTCTGTTTTTTTTTTTTGTTTTGTTAAAATTAGATTTTGCTTTTGTTCTTATGCTTGGAGGCAACTGTACCAAGTTTATTTTAAATTCCGTTCACTCTCATAACAAATCTTTGTACATTTACAATTCATATTAAAATCAATCAATTTTTCAAATCTTTTTGTCCTCTAAATTTTTTTTTTTTTTTTTTTTGGATTTTTCAATAACATTTGACAATTCCATTTAGAGTACAGGGGAGTACAATTCGACAACTTTTAATGATTTTTTTTTTAACACTTAACGCCATGATTGTAATTTATTTATTGATAGACATTTAGAAAGTTGACTCCTTCAGAAAAGCCTTTTTAATCTTGCCTTTGACCTTTTTATTTTTACTCTAGTATTTTGAAAACTTTGATCAAGTTGCTAAAATGACATTGGTTAAATTTCTCTTCTGAAAATGTCTCCTTCACAAGTCGTATATTAAAGCTCTTCGGACACGTTTTAAATCATTCACTAAAACACTACAAATAAACTTATTCAATTGTTGGTCGAATTTTTAAATTTCTATTTTTAAAAGTTGTAGAAAAGGTCAAACTTATAAAAAAAATTTTTAATTCAAAATTTTTAATTGGCAAAAATTCCTAAAAAATTAATAAAATTAATTTCCGATTTAATTTAATCTAGTAAGAACTTAGAATATTTTCTCAAATGAAACACAAATCATTAAAATCAGTATTACAAATGCTTGAATCAATGCCAAAAGAAAAAACAAATTTTTTTTTTTTTTTTTTGCTCTACATTGTAATTGGTATATAAATATGTCTATAACAAATTAGAAAAAGAGGAAGACGACAATTTGAAAGTGAGCCATTTGCTTTTAAGGCAAAACAATTTTTATATACTTAAATATAATTTAATTAATTATAATTTATTTAATTTATCATTATGAAAGAAATAATTTTTAAGAATATACATTTTGCATTTCATTAAATTAAAGTGGCTGTGAAATTTTTGAACAAGTTGTACCAAGCAACGATTAATCTGAAATAGTTAGACATGATTGTAAAGGACTTGGCTTGGATCTTGCTTGGTTTAAATTTAAAGATATAAAAAAAAATTCTATACGTCAAACATTTACGACCATTAATTTTGATTAATCTGTGATAAGTACTCAAAGGGACAGACTTAAATAGTTATGAAAAATTATTATGAAACGTTCATTATAATAAAAAAGATGGAACTATGTCAAAATCTAATGGTTGCAGTAATTTATAAAGCAATGCCCTACAATTAATTTAGGTTAAAGAGATTTAATACGATTTTGACCAGTAATATTTTCATAAAGATTTTCCATAATTGAACTTTCAGTCATTATAACAAATGAAGAATATTATTTTTAAATAGAAGGCAAGGCCCTAATACCTTGCTTTAATAAAGCCCATACGATAATCGATATTGTTATGTTGAACTGAAATTTAGCCTTATTATAAAATCTATATAAATTTTTCTTTTGTATTAGAATAAGATGAAGTTGCAATGTAACTTATAACAAAAGCTATAAATACTAAAATAAATAAGAATACTTTTGGTTTTTGCTTTTAATTTCAAAAGTCAATTTTCTTTTTATAAATATAAATATTCATACATTTTTTTTATTGTAGTATACGTTTTTCTTCCAACCAAAGATGAGAGCATCATAATTTATCATATTTATCTGGGCAATAATTTACCACAGATATCATAATTAAGCTCAGCATTTATGTATGCAAAAATATATAAATAAATAAGTTATAGATAAATATGAATAACTAAATATTCCTATTTAAATATATGCCATACATATTTATGCAATTTTAATATAAAAATCTTTTACTCTTTCAAAAATGCAAGCAAATTTTTATGGATGATTCTTGTTATTACCTTACACAACTCAAATTAAATACATTTGATAAAAATAAGAGAAGAAAAGTAAGGATTTTTTTTTTCAAATGTATGAATGTAAAATTCTCTATACGCCAGACTAAACTTTCAATAATGTTGTCAGACATTTAATTAATTATTTCTATAAAAAATTTTTTTTTCTTACTTTTCAAAATGTATAGAATTCACACTTGAAATTTTTGTACCATTTATGTTTTACACGATATTCCTGAAGACATTTATCGGTTAAAAATCCATTTCCTTTTTACCAAAAATCCTAAATTTCTCTATGTCTTAAATCAAATTATTTGTAATTATTTTTATCATAAAATCTTATTAGAAATTCGTAATTTAATTCTTTTTACCAATTACCTAAAATTTTAATAAATCTAGTGAGCCATTTACATGTAAAAATTCATTTGTATAAATCGATAATTTCGCATACGCTAAATAGCACACGTCTCAATGGTAAGTTTTTTTTTTTAACACTCGCTCAAATAAGAAAATTTGAGCAACCTTAAAATAGGCAACACTTTCTTACAAAAATATAAGCAAAACTTAGGAAATTTTGAAACAAGAAAAATTGTGTATAAAATAAATAGTTTTAATATTTATATTTTTCATATTTATATAATTTTTGTATTTTTTATATGCGCATATTTTGTTAATGTTATTAATAAATGAGAAAAACACTACTAGCGGTCACCAACTTAATTAGAGACGAGAAATATTTTAAAGACACGCAAATGAACACATTTCTAAATATACAGCAAGTTGCAACCAGTCCGAACTCTTATTCAGATTCTTAAACTTTTTATTTAATATGATTAAAATGTTTGAAAAATAATTCAGAAGTAAAAAAAATTGATATTTATATTTTTTCAACAACTTGAAAAGTTGTAAAATGTGGGTTAAACTTGGCAATTATGCTACACCACTTGTAATACAAAGTATAATAACTTTGTGCGGACGTTTGTAGTACATGTTTTTTTTTATTATACGAAAAACTTAGAATCATTTTCTGTATCGATTTAAGCATCTGCCTATTTCTTACTTATTTTAAAATATTTTAATAAAATTTGGTACACAGAAGTGCTTTGGTCCAGAGATGAAGCCCATTGGAAAGGTTTAAACTCGTATCATTTTTACGGTTTTTTTTGAAAAAAAAAAAAGTCTCTTTATGAATAAAACTTTCAGTTTTAAATATATTTTTACAAAAATTGGCGTGTTATGGCGTGTTATTTTTAACTTGGTAAATGTGTTTACTAAATTTATTTCAAAATGGTCCATTTTTACTTTTTATCCCCACATAAGACTTTTTTTTTAGAAAAAACAATCATTGTATGAACAAATATTACAATTTTGAAAATATTTCAGAAAAAAATTGGCCTTACCTCTTATTTTGGCATAAGAAATACTTATACTAAATTTGGTTTAGAACGATCCATTTTTTTAACTGAAACTGGTACATTGTAAAGATAATTTAATAGTCAATATCAATTGAGAAAAATCTTTTTATTTCTTATTTATTAAGAAAATTATATTTGGCTGTAATTAAATTTTGCTTGATACTTTGGGGTAAAGACGTTGTAACAATAAAAATTATCCGATAAAGTCACATATGAAAATCTTAGAAAACAGTAATAAATTTGTTATTGTATAACTTCTAGTGGGCGTAGTTGATTTATATCATTTTTGCTGGACATTAATTTTTATATTCTTGCAAAATTTCCATTCATCTATTACAGCTTTTATTTAATGTTTAATTACTGGAAAGCGTTACTAATTTAAGACCTATTTGGTTAATTACTAAAGTGAAAATTTCAGCTGATATACTTGTCTACAGAAAAATTGCTCCATTTGACAGATGTGGCATAAAAGTTTATACCCATTTGGTTGCTGAAACTTTTCTCACAAACCGCTAAAAGTTTACCACAAAAGATCAGCCATATCTAAATTTAAGGATTAATATTTATGGTTTATTAAGGTTTAGTTGGTCGATAGTTATCGTTCAATATTCTACATCATTTTGCTTAAAGTGACTAAAAAAAGTTTATTAATATAAAGTACAACTTTTGAATGATTTGATATCAAACTATCATAATATAACCCCAATTTAGTTAAACACTATTCAAAGTAATAAATTTTTTCTATAGATGGCCTTTTTTTTACCAAATAATGCATTACTTGAAGAAGTAGTAAGAATAATACGATTCTTATCATTTTTAACATGGTTTCCAAGATATAACAAAATAGAAAATGATTCTGCCGTCTTAAGTATATTTATGCATCTTACTCCTTACCTCTAAGCAACTTACTCCTAATCAAATATTTAAAATTATGCTAAAATTATTTAAGTAATTTTTTTAAGTATAATTATAAAGCTGACATTTGAAAGGAGAGGCCATCATCATGATTGGAGGAAACTAAAATCTTTTAAATTATTTAATTTGTTATTTATTACGCTGCCCGTTGTTTTTATTTGCCACCTGTGTCCCTTTTCATTAAATTGTATAATCTGGCACCCTACTTATACATAGAGACACATTAAATAACAAATAATTCCATGCATTATTTGATTGCATATATGACCGTATGTATACGGGCTCTTATAAGCACAAGATTATTGTTATATTTTATAGAGTTTCACAATGCTTTATAAATTTGTTCTGGTTCAGTTTACTGTCATTGTCCCCTCTAGTAGTTTTTTTTTTCCTTTTTTTCATTTTTAAATGCAAATGGTTTTGTTTGTTGAATGAAATCAAAATGAAAAAAATTAAATAAATGTAACAAAAACATTTGTTATAGATATGAGGCTTTCGAAGTCATCCACTCTGTGATAACCAACAAGATGCCACTTCGTTTAATGTAAGTGAAAATTTAGGAAAATAAATTCCAAGTCGAAATGATTTGGATCTATGAAAATTTACTTATTTTCTCAAATAATAATGGTGAGCCAATTCTTCATTAAAAAATATACAAGACACTAAATTTCCATTATGGAAAGCAGGACGTTATAGAAGAAGTAGTTGGAAAAGTAGCCTAAATCCAAACTTTTCACTAACATATCTCTCTCTCTCTGACTCTCTCTCTGGCTAGACTTTGCTTGAAAGGAAAATCAGGCCTTAGGTCCAAACAAAAATGAATGAATACATTTTCTTCGGTGTTTATAAGAGGTGACTTTACTTCAAGAGGTTTACGGTCTACAAAACATGTGCGCAATCTTATAAAATCCTAAATATCTGGTTAAGATAAATGTTGACTCTTATCAACATCAACATCAATGTTTATCAGGATCCGATATTTCTTCACATAGCGTGATAGTTACCAATAATTGTTACCATTTGTTTAATTCTGAGGTCTAATGTTGCGACTTGTATTTTGGTAAAAAAAAAGTTTACATGGGCCACAAACACAAAGACGGACAGACAGACCTAAATAAAATCAGCAAATGATTTTAAATGAATCGAGTACATTTTAAATACTTTTCAATGTTACATACATCCACACAAACATATAATACCATATAGCATAAATTATGTAGGAAATAATTATAACACCGATAATTTTAAATAGCAAAACGCGAATCGTACCTTTTGAATCTTGAACTAAATGATTTCTTTATAATTAAAAATTATAGAATGGAATGTTATATTCATTTGAAACAATCAAAATGGAACCTTACGAATAGGGTTATACGGGTGGTGATAAAAAGAGTGTAAGTAGATGATGATAACATAATTAATAGAAATGATTACTGGAATTAGAGTCTTTTTGGAGAGAAGTGAAATAAAATGCATATGTGAAATCATTAACAATAATCCAAATTTTAATATTTTGATATCCTCATAGAGTTCATTAATTTTATACCACACATATGTGATAACAAGTTATATATTAACAAAAATTATATATGGCTGGGGCCAAATGTTGGTTACCCTCTATCCAAAGACCATGTAATATTACCATGCCCAAACATAAAGAAGTGAAAAAAGATGAAGGCACGCCTCATTTACATCATTTTTCTATAGCCCTTATAAAGCTATTTGAACCTCTTCTCATATAACGAACTTTCTAAATAATTGAGAAATTACAATTCTAGTATTTAATACAAGGCATTTAAGAGCCGGCTCCAATCGACTATAAAGTTATTTCCGATAATAAAGTTCTTGTTTTTGTTATTCAGAAGACAACGTTAGTAACTGGGGGGGAAAAAAGCGATTTTCTTGAGGTTTATTTAATAACTTTTAAATTTGATAATTAAAAAAAAAAATTGACCAATAAACTTGGTTCTGCTTGAATTTAATAGATATAAATTTACTTACACCAGATAAAAGCATCTGAAAAACATTTTAAATCTCAAATCTCATTATAAAAGATGATGTGACATTTGTAACATTTGTTAACTCTCTTAAAATCGAATCTTTAACAATTTTTAATACTTTATGTTTGAAGGAATATTTAGCTTTAAGTGAATATCAAAGCGGAGTCTATCAGAAGTTAAATGATCATTAATTTTATATGTAAAAGTGTTTTCGTGCTATTATTTACTTTTGAGCAAATCGTCGTAGTATCATTTGATAAGTTATAAAAAATTTCATGATAATTATTTAAAACCTTTAACAAAAAGTACTCTTTTTTTTTTAATAGAAAATTTTGACTATTATCAAGCAATTATGTAAATTTTGCTGCCTACTTAAAAGTAGAAGTTTTTCAAATTTTATTGAAATTTAATTAAATTATTTTAGGAAATTTCTTTTCTAAAATAAAATGCAAGTACAATTTTGTTAAAAACATTAATTATTTTAATCAATTTTTTTTTTCTTGTACTGCTTTCTCTTTTTCAATTCCAATTTTCTTTTTTTTTTTCTCTCTTCTTTAGGTTTTTTTTTCCTTTCAAACTTAAACTCTAAAAAAATTTTTTTTAAAAACTGCCATTAAGCAACTAAATAAATGTTGTATGTTGCATTATTGCTGTCTACTTGACAAAGTAAATGTCTGCCTCCTAACTTTCTGATTTTTCTCGTTTTCTCTCGTTTTTTTTTTTTTTTACTTGTGAACTGTTCTCTGTTCCAATGGATACAAGAAATATGTAGTTAACACAAGTATAAATAAATATAAAAATATTTTAGAGAAATGAACTAAAAATAAATAAAATGGAAAACGTGTTAGAGAAAGAAAAAATGCTTTAAATTTTAATTCAAGTTTATAATAAATCCGCCTTTCTTTCTTCTCTCATCTTAATTTGAATGTTGAGGGTCCATGCATTTATTTTATTATTTTGTTATGCAGTGGAAAAACATCAGGTATCCAATAAATATGGAACTAATTATATATTTTTTAAGAGAAAAGCTAACGGCATGATTTGGATGCGAAACATGAGATACACAAAAGACCGGCAAGAGGTACAGATTAAATGATGTAATAGAAATTAATAAGCACAACATAAATTTGGAAGGCATTCAATATCCAAGTTCATACACAAACACTACCATCCAAATACGTCAAAGGTTACGAATAAATATGTTTGACTTCGGAGATACAAAATCTTTTAGGAAACACAACATTACAACATTGGAAACAAGTTTTATTTCTCTTGCAACTGGTACTGACATACAAAAAAAAAAAAAAAAAAAAAAACAGAAAATGTTCCACAATTATTTTACGTTTACTTTTTGCAGTATTCATCTAAAAACAAAATATAGAATTCCATTAAAATAAGCATTCAGAATATGTCAGCTAAATGCAATGTAAAGTTTTTACTTGACTCTTTTTATGACACGAAGTAAGAGATAAACTTGTTCGAATTGATTGAATAAAAAACAAAATAAAAAATAATGCCACAAAAAAAAGCAATGAGTAAGAGGAATCATAAAAGAAGCAAAAAATTATAAATTGCACTACTACATTAAAAAAAAAAAAGTTTCAACGAATAAATACCAGCCAATTCAAATGTTTATTACTGCATTACATGTATTTTTTTATACATAGACGATTAGACGATTAGACGATTATTTATGTGTGTAGAGAGAAGTATAAAAATTAAGTAAAAATAAATATGGCCAAACATTATACTGCTGCTATTGCTGTACAAGTGATTCAACACACAGTCACATCCATACACATACATGCACACTAAAGTGAAGTTATTATCAACAATAAGCAAGGCATATTTTCTTATGCTCGCTAAGTTACTCTGCCAAACGCCGTATACAGTTATATAAATCAATGCATGCATGGCATTGTACGTGTATAGAAATATCTACATAGACAAAATAGAGAAGCGCGCTGAGTTTAATGAACGCAAAACGCAGCGTAATGGCGCTCATAGTGTAGGTCTGCATCGCAAAAGAAAGCATAATGCAATAGCAAAAAAAGAAAATTAAAAATAACATACGTTCACACATAGGCACTCGGTTTCGCGTTCGTGCTCGCGCTCGGTGTACTCGGGGGTATATGTAAATGTAAATGCACGAGAAAAGCATTAATTGTTGCTGTGGATACTTGGTTACTCGGTCTTTACATTGAAGTGTGGTGTGTGTGTGTGGTGTGTGGTGTGCTTAGTGTGGTGTAAAATTTAACGATTGTTGTTATTGTTATTACTAACTACACCACGTAGACATACTTGATTTGCAAATTTATCAATATATCTGCAATCAAAACATAGCATCTTTTTTTGTATCAACCAACTGTAGGTCTGTCCGCTTTTGCATAACAATGATAATTAAAAATTATATATACGCTTATTGATATCGATAATTGGAGCAAATGAGTTGCATAGCAACACATGTCGCCACAATAAATAATATGTAGAACCCTGCTCTGGCAATTCAAAATTTTTCTCATATTTAGGGCTTCGTTATAAAAAAAGGTGCCTAAAATATTGTTAACTACAACTTTCTGCCATCCTTCTGGAAATAAGTAAACTCCTAAATAATGTCTGCCTTTTGAAGCTGTACAAAAATTTGAGCAACTTTTGAATTTCTCATAATTTTAGAAATTTTTTTAAAAGGGTTGTTAAATGACTCCTAATAATCTTAGCAAGTTTGGCAAGTCCTTCTTTTTTAAAAACTATTGCCATTTCTTCAAGCTAAAATATTGAAACCAATTATTACAAATTCTTCACTTCAATTTTTATCACCCCAAATGAAAGGTTTAATTGGGAATTATAAAAAAAATTGTAATTTTGTAAAATTATACATTTTTTACTTACGTTTTATGTATGTAAATAAAATGCTAAAGAAAATTTTTGACATTTATCCGTTAGAGTGCAAGGCCCATTTGGTAAATATTCTAAATATTTCAAGCAATACAATGAATAACCACCAAAAAAAAAAGGAAAAAAAAAGGAAAAAAAGGAAAAAAAAATCAATAACTTTTAACTGGATGATAAATACATTGAGTTTGACGTCAACCAATTCTTAATCGTCTTATTTGTATCTTTTTTTTTTTTTTTTTTTTAAATAAATAAATGCACGAAAATTTGCAGCTTTAGAATGTATAAACCTAACCTAACCTATGTACAATTTTTTTTTTATTTTTGCAATAGATGCATTCCAGACGCAGCAGAGAATGAGAAGGTATTTTCCTCTGTTCATTGTAGGCTTTTGAATATGAAAAGGCATTGGTTCCATTCACATTAAAACAAAGTGAATGGAAGAAGTGGACAAGAGTAATGAACATATATCAACTTTGAAGTATAACGGTACTTGATATATAATTTTATGTACATATATATATATATATATATAGACGACACAAATACACTTACAAAGAATGCCTGCTCACTCAAAATATTCAGCTACAGCAGTAACAGCGTCTGTAGTAATCGACAGGCAGCATTTTATATCATTATGATGAACTTTATAATAATAATGATAGAATTACTCTTTCGCTTTCTTTCTATCTCTTTTTTTTTGCCTCTCTCCTCTTCAATTTTTATTGTGCTCTATTTTATTGTTAGTTAGTTTCGTTGATTTTCAGAAGAAATGTCTGCTGGTAAGATTTCACAGATACTCGCTATTGTTCTTGTGGTTTTCTTTTGCTTTTCTTTTTTTTTTTTTTTTTTTTTCATAGTAGAGAAATACTTTTTCACATACCGTGGTGAAATTTAATACACCAACAATATGGATACATGTAGTGCAAACAAATATCAATAGAAAGAAAGAAAGCTTGTTATATGCACGCTATGCTTGTGAAAAATAAGGAATTTTTCCGGCTAAACTCGCTTTACACAAATATATTCCTTTTGCATGTATTGTTTTCGTTTAAGATTAGAAAACTTGTACGACATCATGTTTTATTTACTTAAAGGAATAACAACAACAATAATAACAACAACAATAATAATAAAAAAAAAAAAATAAAAACTCAAATGTAGATAAAGAAAACTCAAAAAGCAAAGAAAAGAGTAAATGAAAATTATTTTTGCAATATGCTTTTTGTGAAAATCCATTCATGGTCATACATTTTTAAGGGCCGTTGACATATAACAACAAATTTTCATAGACATAGATAGACACGAAAGTTCGTAGTTATCAATGTGCCATCGTATATAATTTACTTTTCTTTCTCTTTCTCTTTTTCTTCGACTTCGTCTTCGTCTTCTAGTTGAAGACGAAGGCGAAGACGAAGCCTTTTATTTGCAATGTTTTTAAATTGTGCGTCTGCATGCTTCTACAATATTTTTTTTAAACATTCAAATAATTTCGCATCTGTGTGTACACCAAAGCCCATATATAACCTCAAAGACTGCACAAACAGTCAGACAGACATTCAGTTATAATAATCAATAGCATTAGCTGTGATAGTAGAGTTGTGTTGTACTAGTAATTATAGCTTTACATAGACTCTAAAAAACTTTACCTCACCGCTTCTTTCTTGTTCATCATTTTTATTGCAAATACTTTATTCAAAAATTGTATTTAAAAAACCAGTGTTGCCATCGCTGCCATACAATGTAATATGATATTAAAGCACAAAGTACAAAGAGTTTATTTTTAAAACTTTTTTATTTATTCCCATCATTTTATGAGCAGAACGAAGCAACAATAAAATGCATAAAGTTTGGTTTCCCCATAAAAAAAAAAGCATTTTTCTTTCTAAGCCACAAAGATTAAGTTAAGCCTTGTAGCCAGGTAAAATTTTATATGAAAACTTTTTAGATTTTATTGGCCTAGAATTAATAAAGCTGGGGCCGGTAGATGTAAAGCACAAAAAACCTTACAATATAAATTTTCAAATATTTTATATAGACAAAGTTATTACAAATCGAAATGAAGTCTGCACTTTATAGAAATGTTTTCCATAAAAGCAACCTTTAATGCAGCCTCTTAAAACAAGTAGAATTGATATGAAACTTTAAAACAAAAATAGCAACCTGTTACCCATGAGTTCTTTCTTTTCAAAAAAAATTCATTTTATTCAATAAATACAAACGATGATTCAAGTGTTTTTTTTTTGCTCCGTTTTTTTATTTTGAAACAAAAAAATACTCTCCAGTACCGCCCATAAAAATATTTTAAGTTGTATGCAAAGTAATTGGCTTTTTATAATTTTAATTTAAAGCGACACTTTTTTTTTTTTTTTTACTAATAATCTTTCAAATGTGAAGAGTATTTTTGTTATATTTAGTCCACCATCTAATTATTATTTTTTAAAGAAAAGTTTTGCAAAAAATTAAAAAAAAAATACTTAATGATAATTTCATGTGTATGATTTTATAATTAATTGTAATATGAAAGTTGCTTAGTTGACGCATTTTACTTGCTGACTTTCTATTATTTTCTATACGTTTCAAAAGTTGTCTCTTTAATGAGAACAAAAAGAAAAGATAGTAAGCAACAATTTAATAGTGACATTTTTCATTAAATAAATGTCTACAGCATTTTAATGTTTTGACTGTACTTTTCTTTCCTATTGAAATAATGAATATTTTCTTGGTTCATTTCTTTATAATTTCATGTAGCAAACAAAATAATGATTGAATTCAATATATAGCTGATATATTCTTTTAGGGCAAGCTGATGTATTCTTCTAAGGTAGACAATAAACTTTATATAAAATATTAGTTTATTTGAAGTCGACGTAACCTCACGCAACATTTTAGAACGAATTTCTTGAAAGAAATCTTAAATTTTTATTAAAAAATTTCCTTGCATTGGATATTTATATTATTTTAAATCATAAGCATAATAAGAATCATGCAAATAGGGCAATGTTCTGGACGGGCAGGATCGAAATTTTTTTTTTATTATCTTAGGTCGCTTTCTTGAACTGCTCTCTATTTAAAGATCTGTTTATACCTAAACGAACCACAAAAAAAAAAAATTGAAATATAGAACAGCAGTCAAGAAAATTCGGCCAAAGTGCCTATAAATTCAAACACCTCACATGTTTATTTGGAATGTCTATGGCGTTTCCTTTATCGTTTCTATTGGGAAAAATGCCATTATTGTAAGTAAATATAACTTAGCATTACTAATTATTAAGTATTGGTAATTCTAGTGGCTTATTCAGTAAAATGTTGCTCAGTATTGTAAGGCGCTCTTATTTTAGTTCTTTTTACTGTACGCGTGGCATTCTACAGCAAGTGCGATATTTTTCGACATTGCAATACTGCAATGGAGGCAACCATTCATGAGACGCATCAGCTCAACTGGCAGTGGCGCATGAGATGGTCCTTGGTAGTGGCAGCAGTCAGAGGCGTTCACGAGATTGGATCAAAGATTTAATTTTGCACAACGGGATATCGCCAGTTTTGATAAAGCCCATCGTGATGATATTGGAGTTGGCTTCGTCCGAGTTTTCATGCCCATTTCGCAGGCGATAATCATTCAGTCATACTAATTGCTTCTCATGAATGATCCCATTCCCCTAATAAAATGGGTAGTTACGTCAGGCCTATTAAGCTAACCAAACTAGACCAAGTAGTTTATGGGAAAGCTTTGAACCTGGATATCAAAGCCAATGCAGTGCGGGCTTTAAATTAGAAGCTAGTACGACGGCACCATGTACGCGTCACTACCAACGCTCACAACTCACAGTGTACAGTTGTGTACTATGCAGTTAAGGCATCACGGCTATATTGCATTAGGATTTTAAGAAGTAATAACTAAAAAATGTTAACCATTTGCCACAATAAATTTCGATTTGACGTCTACGGAATTTTTTAAATAAAAATTGACAAAAAAAAAAATTCTTCGATCAGATTGATAGAACTATGCATAAGTTAATGGCATGTTAAACCACTTTTCCTACGGTTGTGTGGGCTTGGTAAAAATATCTTATTAAAAATTATTCTATGTGGAAATTGATAAATTTAATAAAACAAATTTTATGTAAAACATATTTAGTACGTTGACCGTCTAATATAAGTACAGAAAATGTGATAATTTTTCAAAACCGGTCATAAAAAAGATTTAACGAAAATCAAGGCTGATATATTTTGCTTTACTTTAAATTAACAACAACAATAAATAATAATTCAACTATGGCAATAATGTCGAAATTATTAGGTATGACCATTTAACAGAGAAAAGTTTCCATGTGTTTTGTATGAATTCTCGAACATACACACAAACGGGGTCATACAAATATACATGCATACATACATACATACATACATACACATACGTCCTGTGCATATGTATGTGTAAAAGTATACATGAATGAATGTGTTCTTGTATTCATGATGATGATGAAAAACGGGCAAATTTTATAAAATGTGAAGATGCTCGTCTACACGAACACAATATAAATACGCAAACAATTTTTATGGGTAAAACAAATAAGACATAATATTTGGCTAGGACAAAATCTTGGATACCCAACACCTAAAATAGTTTGAAATTACAATGCAAATATTGTTTCAGATTTTCAGCAGTGATTAAAAAGCATAAACATAAAAAACTAAAAATTTTCCTTTTCCGGTCCATTTGCTTTTTTTTTTTTTTCCTATAGCCGTTGTAGAGCTATTAATATTTGTAATATTTTAATGTATGTTTTCTATTTTTAAGGTTTAAGAGTAATGAGCAAAACGAAAGCATATTTTGCTGGTGTTCTCAGTTTTGATTTTGATAATTTGTAATACCAAGAGTTCGATCTTGATATAACCTCTTTTGGGTATACATGACTAAAACGATTCAGAGTTATATAATTCAGGTAATCAGGTAATCAAGTATGCATAAACTTTATAGGATCTCGGATGCTCCTATTTTGAAATATTACCAAAACCATAAGAGAATCAATACACCATCAAATTTTGGTTGGTAGGCATAAAAATTTAGACAAACGTTTGGGCAAATTTTTATTACCGTTGCTGCTGTTTCGCTTTCTTTTTTTTTTCTTCTTGCTCGCTTGCTTGCATTCTACTAAAACATGTTTATCAAACTAGAAACATATAACGTTCTCAATGAATACATTGACAAAAATTGCGAATATACATTTATATGGCTCTAAGTATGTTAAAAAAAAAAAATATATATATATATATAACAGCAAATAATTTTAAACGATTGCCACGTCTGAATTTTCTAAAGCAAATTTTAAAAGGCTAAGACCCAACCAGAAACTATTTTCATTCTTTCAAGAAGAGGCCCTACGAAAAATTGAGAAGTGAGAAATTCACAATTTGAATGTTCAGTATTTATCTAACAAGGCAATAAAAAACGGGTTTATTAGGCATTCTTAAGATTTTCAGTTCAATTTAAGCATAATAAATAATAGTCAGGAGGTTTTACTATCAAGTAAGTTAAATAGTAAGTAAGTTAAAATAGTAAGGGGATTATCAAAAATTTCCTTGCAGTAAATTTGCAAGGTACAATGTTTAAATTAAGGCACTTAATACCATGAATCACGATTTTGTGAGTTAATTAAGTTTATCTTGTAAAAGTGCCCTTTCAAAAGATGAACAAATGGAGAGTCTCTATAATGGCCATGTAATCGCGACATTCTTGAAGATTCCTGCATGAAGTAAAAATCAATTTAATATTGCTTTCCGAAAGGCTTGCAAAATGCTCCTTTACCATAGTTGTATTTTACACCTTCCTTCAATATAAAGCATTTATTATTATTTAATTTTTTTTTTTTTTTTTAGATGCGAGAAGAACCAGAAATCAGAAGGTGCTTGATTAAACAAATTGCCTAGATGTAATACAAATCCGCCTTGATTTTTGTGGTAGCTACTTAAGATATTATTAATTATATATATACCTTAGAAAAGCGAGTTACTTCAAGTATAACAGAGGAGTGAGCACTTAATGTCGCTAATTATTCGGATACCTTTCTTGTACAAAGAACTTGGACAGCTTTCAAAAAGAAACTAACCTCTCCACTAAATAAAAAATAAATTGACAATTTGAAAGCAATTTTATTTCATGTTATCACTTTCCAAGGCTGCAAGAGGCTGCGTTAAAACTTATGTGGCAACTGTTATAAATAGTAATGTCGCAGGCTGCTTTGAAATTTGTTTTCCTAAATATAGCAGCATTTTTCTTAACACGAAAACTTAAAGATGTAAGGAGAGACGATAGGTATGGTAGTTATAAGAAAATATATAGAAAAAAATGTAATATTTGTTTATAAAAATATTACTCCACTTGTGGTAAAGCTTAAGATAAGTTTATGGAGATGTAACATTAAAATGAAGTTAAGATAGACTCACTTCAACTCAGAATCTATCCGTCTGATGGATGCCCATGTAAATTTTTATTAAGCTACAGGTCGCAATTTTTGAGATATTTTTATGAACTTTTTTACACGGGTACGTTTTGGCTCAGTGATAAACTCTAATGAAAATGATTAAAATTGGATCCATTATTGTGAGAATTTTCCTTATAAAGTCTTAAAAAGAAAAAAATCTTTAGATGAAAAACAATCACACTTTTAAATATATTTTAATGCAAATTTATTATTGATCCAGATGGATAATTTTTTATGACCACTTCAAAAAATAAAAGCCTTTTACGAAAATATCCATATTAAAAAAATATGGACAAAAACTTCCAAAATGTGTGTACTAAAATTTAACCCAGATGGTTACATTTGTTGAACCTTCTGATATAACGAACTTTTCAAATAATTGAAACATAACAATTTTTTCAATTTTTTGGCCATATTTTCTACGTTTAATTTTTTATTGATTTATCTAAATAATAATTAAGCAACACATAGAACGTAAATTGGAATTGCATACATAAAGCTCTACTCGCTATAATGATTTCTGAATAACTCTTTAAGATATTTGAGGTAAGAGAATAACATATAGACAGAGAGAGAGAGAGAGAGAGAGAGAGAAAAAGAAAGGAAATGAGAGAAGTCACTCCAAATGCTTTTGTTATCACACATATAATTGAAAGTCACTAGAGTTTATTAGATATAGAATGAGAGGAAAAGAGAATCACAACAAAAGTTCATTAACTTTTGCTCGATATATAAACTAGTGTCAACATATGTATGCACGCGTTTTTGAAGGCGTAGGCGACTAGCATTATAATTTATAGTTATATTCATTTGACTTTTCGTTTGCGCTCGACTAATTTTATGAGGTTAATATGAATTCTAGAAGAATGTGTGAATTGTTTTATTGGCAGCGTTTTTGTTTGGGAAAATGTGACAGATTGCAAGAATTATAGGGTTTTGTAGAATGTATAACCTGAAACTATGATCATGCCTGGAAGACACGATAAATTTAAGAATGGCAGCTTTCTTGGACCTTTGAAAGTTTCCAAATGCCTTGGGCTCATCCGTACTACAACTCATCTTCGGAAGTTCTACCTCTAACGAGCCCTTCTTAAAATCCCTAAGACGAATGCAGCACATATTTGCATTAAACAGGCTCTAACCGTTTATACGATCTTATTGCCTAAGGCTTATATGAATTTTCTAATAATTGAAGTGATGCTACTCGAGATTTTTACTCCCATCAGACCATTCTCAAGTCTTATACAGCAAGGATCACTGCTCTGAAGAATGAAAATAGTAAAATGTATGCCAATAAATGTTAAAATTAAAAGGTTAGCAGATGAACAGCACTACATCATAAAAAAAAGCTATTAGGTCTGGTCTCTTAATATTAGTGTTTAATATTTTGCCCATCTTAACGGACTTATTAAAAATAGCCCCATGATTAATGTTTCAATATAAAGTAAGAACCAGACCATAAGTCAAAAAATTAATATTTATAATCCAACATTTTTTGCCGTATACAATCACACTGCACAGTCTTATCTATAAAAAATTGTATGAGAATTTTCTGAAAGTAAACGAATGAATTAACTAAATCTATGATGACTTAAATGACGTGTTTGGCATCAAAACTATGTCTCAACAATTTAAGTTTAAACAAAATATTTATAATTGTTCGTTCATATGAGTTTCATTATTCCATCATTTCATCATTTTTTCTGCTACTTCATCTCAGTTTTTTTTTTTGTTTTGTTTTTGTTTTTGTTACTTTTGATGTATGTGCACAATACCATCGACATCATAATTTTTTTTTGTTCAATTAATTCCAATAAACTTTTGTAAAATATAAACATAGAAGAAAACCTGTTTAAATATTTATTTTATATATTTAGTAGATTTTTTTTTTATATTAGCTGTTATTGTTATTGTTTATTTTATTCATTATTATTTGTTTATTTAAATAGTGTGCGCAGTGTATTGTAAGTGTAAAATTATTAAGCAACTACCTTATAAGTTTATTAATTTCTAACATTTGTATGCATGTGTGTGTAGACGCGACAATTACATTTTTCATGCAAATGAATGGCAGCACGTATACGACCAAAAAAAAAAAGGCAATAATCAACTTTTCTCTATTATTTATTAATAAGTCCATTTGATTTAAATAATTATGATGATGATGATGATGATGATGATGATCAAGATGAATTATTGTTGCGCATACTGTGCAGACGGAACTTCTAATTTAATTTTTTGTTGTTGTTGTTTTTTTTTTTTGGAATCTCAGTCTTAATGGCTTGTAATGTCGAATCTCGATTTACCTTTCTTTTAGGACTTGAAAAAATTATTATTTGACTTGATTCATGTAGCATCCGTAAGGTTTTTATTATTATTATAGTAAATTTTTCATAATTGAAGTTTAATCTTTCAATGTACAGTTAGTGTTTTACATGCATACCTCCCTGGAAGGCTCAAATGCATGGTATAAACATACTTATGATCGCTAGCGTTGGTAGACACGTCACAAAGTGCATGCCACCGTCCCGACTAGCTTCCAATTTAAAGGCACTATTGCACCTCATCTAGTTAGCTTAATCCTTGGTGTAAGGATTCAGGGCCTTCTTAAAACCCCTAGGCTTAGATTAAATTAGCCCGATAAGCCCACCCAGCTAGCCATTTTATTCGGGAAATGGCACCCTGCTCGACAAAACTATAATAGTGGGTATAAATATAATAGGTCGAGCTACGTCCGCGACATGGACACCACAGCCCCCACGAAGCCAACTCCAACATCACCACATGGGCAAAATATGAATTTGGTGATCCCGTGGTACCAAATTAAATCTTTGGATCTGATCTCGTGAACTCATGATGCCCCCTGATGGATATGGATCAGAAACCATCTCATGAGCCACTCCCAATTGAGCAGGTGCTTCTCGGGATTGGTCGCCCCCATCTTTCAATGTGTAGAAAAATTTGGAATTGATGTATTGTATCAAAGTTTTAAAAGATTTTTAAAAGATTTTAATAGTCGAATCTTACATATTTTTCGCTATTTATTCTTGAATATGAAATTCAAATAACATTTCACTTAAAAGTCTTGTTATTTAAAGAAAAAAATAATTTTAAAATATTTTTACTCAAATCTTCCAAATTTTTGTTATGCTGTAGCTTTTATTTGTTATATTTTTATACGATCAACCAATTTGCATTTAATATGCTAAATTGAGTCTACTACCAGGTTCTTTAGTCTAACATGCCAATGGTAACTATTTTTGCAGACTGTAAGTTTTCCATTTCTATTTAAATTTCATAAAATTCTAATAAATAATTTAAAGTTTGCATTAGCTGTTTATTGTAATAAGTAATTAAATATTTTTAAAAAAGTATACACATCAATTAATAATAAATTGCTAAATTATTCCATTATTAATTTTTAAATTAATTTTTTAATATTTTAATTAATTTTCAATTTATATAAAATTATCGTAAAACAATTGACTTTATTTGAGAGCTTATATATAAATCAGTACCTTCATTCTTTTCAAGCTGTCATGGGATTGTGGTCATAAATCACTAGGCTTTGCCATAATGTTTGAAACACCCAAAAAATAATTGTCAAAGACCCTCCTAAGTATATACATTCTTTATCTATACATTTAGCCATAACTGAAAAAATTATCGTCTGTGCCCTGATGGCATCCATCTAAACGCAAAATTTGAAGCAAATTTCAAATATATTTATTAAAAATTAACTGAATTTCATTAATATCGAAATATTTTTAGGACCATTTATCATAAAACGCCTTTAAAAAAATACTCATAATTTTAAATATATTTTAATGAAAATTGGCTCTGCCATATATTTTGACCTAATAAATGTTTAAATCAGTCACTTGCAGTTCCCGTACTTGAATTTTTAATAACATTAGACAAAGTGATGTAGGGTATTTAAGAGTCGGCTCTGAACGGCTATAAAGTTCTTAATTGTTCCTTTAACAATTACTATTTACTACTTATTACTTGAAAACTGTACGATATAAAAAGCTGAAAATTTTGCACTAATATTTAATTTTTTGAAATTTATTTTTTAATTTTTTTGAAACTTTATATATAAATTTATTTGGTAATTATAAGTTTGCTATTAAATTTAAAGTCTAAAGGGTTTACACCCTTGATCTACATGACATTTTGTTAAATGTGAGCGGTAAAGAGCAAAAGTAATTCTATAGGTTGTTACGACACAGTAACCATGCGGCCGACTCCAATAAAAATTGGAACAAACTGATAACACGCTGTTTAATTAACACAGAAAAATTAAACGTAACAATTTTTATACACAAGAATCGAAAAATATCTATAAAATTTATAATAAATTGTGAAATCCACACAAAAAAAAAAAAAGAGAAATATGCTAAGAATTATTTTAAACATCCTTTTTATCATAAGAAAATGTTTTACATTTATTACACTTCGGTACACCCCCCACCCGTACACAGCTCACAATAAACCACCAGGTAAAATAAACAAGTAAATAAAAAAAAATATAAAACGGAAGTAATATAAAACAGTGGTCGACTCTTCATTAGTCTTTTGAATTTTCTTGCTTGATCATACGTCTAAAAATGGTTTCCGAAATTAAAAAATATACCAAATTTTTGGTTCATTTGAAAAAGTTTGTCATGTGGGAATGGCATTAAAAGACCAAGAACAATTTATCACATGTACCTTAAAATTCTGGACTGGTGTTCACTAAAAAAAAAAAAAAAATTTTTTTTTTAATTGAGAATCATTTCGAAAATAAGTCGTCATATGAAGATGGGCAACAAATATAATTTTGAATCAAAAAAGCCGTTATAAACTACAGTTTGATAAAAATTTAGACTAACAAACCAGCAGATTGATAAAATTATTCTAAATCGGTTGGCATAATAAAAAACTGGTCTCCCTGCAGAAAACCTATTAACTCCTTCTAAACCAAGAAGTTATACACCCGTATTAAATCTATCTCTGTAAAATGTATCTCTGCTACATAAGCGATGGTTTAACTAGATATTTAATCAAGTGGCTAATATTTCAAGCAATTTCAAGGGAGGCTAGAACAACAGTTAGGCCTAAGTTGAAAGGGCATTATGAAACTTAAATCCTTCTTATACCACAAGTAGAAAATTAAATTACGCAAGTAGTTTTTATAAGCGATTCATACAAAATCGTATTTTTAAAACGATTTTAAAGTTTTGGTTGAATTGACCTGAATTTATTGGACTTCACCTTCAGGATAAACTCGTAAAATTTTACTAAGCAAGCATTTTGTAAGTTACTGAATAAAATTATGTTCATCTCACATTCATCTCTCTCTCTCATTTTGCAATTTACGATTTATAACTAAATCAACTTAAATTTTTGTTGGGCAAAGTGGAGGAGGCCTATAGAAATGCCGAAGAAAAACACTGTAATTCCTGGTTCCTCTTCCCTGTCTTTTACATGATTATTATTATTATTATTTTTTTTATATAAATGTAAACGTTTGTATTTATGACTAAAACAAAAACAAATAAAAACATTAAGCAAAAAAGAAAGCATTTTTAAAACGTATGGAAATAATTGAACAATTGTTTGTTGGGCATGTACATACACACACACACACACAATATATATATATATATATATATATATATGCACACACACACACACACACACATATGCACACATATGTGTATACATGTACACACAACTTAAATGCAATTGTGTAAATAAATAAAATGAAAACATTCTTTACATTCATTTACATGAAATTTCTCTTATTGTTTTTTTTTTTATTAATTTTTTCATTTTTTTATTTTTTACTGTGTTTGAAATTTTTTTTCTGTTCTTTCGATTTTATTTAATGTTGTAAATTTTACTCATATCATTTATTGAAACGTTTAACATTAAACACACACACACACACACACACACACATACACACATACATACATACACATACATACAAAAACGCTTATAAAATTTATTGTAATTGTCTACACTTGCATTTTACAAAAGCATTTTCAAGCGTAAAAAAAAAAACTTAAAAACTAGACGGTAAACAAACAACAAAATGCCAGACTCAGAGCTAAACACATAAATAGTTAGAAAGAGAGAGAGAGAGAGAGAAAGAGAGAGAACGATAGATGGGAATTATCATAAATAAATAAATTAAATTTTATGCGGTTTAAAGTTAAACCAAACATTTTTCCTTGAATTAATATTAAATTTACACTTTAATAATAAGAAACCAAAAAAAAAAAAAAAAACAAAAAAAGGATGGAGAGAGATGGTGCGGGAGAACACCAATTGAGATATATTTACATTTATTTTAAAATAAAAAAATAAAAATATTATTTTATAAGTTCAATCACACGATAATCATTTTATTAATATTAATTAATATTAAAAGAAAAAAAAATATCTATATAAAACAGTTAAAAAAAAATGTTATGGAAATTAAAAGGTCTCACATCACATAAATATTATTAATAAATGTCATAAAAAGCAAAAGCAACATTAAAAACAGTAATGCAGCCAAATAAATAATAAAATAAAATAAAATTTCTATGTAACTTTGATTTATTTTTAATTCCTGGGCAAAAATTATTTATTTATTAATTTATAGCAACAAAAAAAAAAAAAAAAAAAAAGCAAATTAAAAAAACACAAAAATATACAAAAAGAAAAAAGAAAAAAAAATATCAATAAGTTTAGATAAGCGGCTCAAATGATGATACAAAATAAAAACCTTTATGAGCCGACTAACCCAATGAAAGCTCATGAGCATGATCACAGCAAAGTGAAATAAACTTTCAAAAATATGCCCATTTACAATTTAAGGAGTTAATGGAAAGGATTATAAAATTAAAAGTTGGCCTGTTATTGGGGCAGCTTTATAGGAAATGTCCTGTAGCAATGTTCGGCAAGAAAATATGGCCTTGTATTAATTTTACCATAAAAATAATGGACAACATTTCAAGACCTTTAAATAGAAATCAAATCAAAGGAAAGGAGAATTAAAACCATAAAATAAAAAAAATGTAGCCCCTTAGAAGTCCAGCGAGCTAAAAATTAAGGATTTATAAGCTAAGGGAAATCTCCTTTGGGGCCTCCACATATTTTGCTTTATGGCTATAACGATAATACCCTTGGAAAAGGATTTAATTAAGCTCAATTTTAAAATGCTCAGTTTGGTTTATTCATGGAAAATTTCTACAATGATATCAAGTAAAATAATTTTGATACTGCCAAATTTAAATATTTTTTGTATGCCATGCCAAATGTTCTTATCATTTCAGATAAAACACTATTTCATTTTCAATTCTAATTTAGTTTAACTTGATCTAAAAAGTAGATTAAAGATGTAAATCCAAATATAGAGAAATTTAGCTACAATGGCAAAACAAAATAATATTTAAATGAAATTAGAGATCAGTTACGCTTTCAGCAACATTTAGATGAGAAATTTCTAAGGTTATCTAAAGAGTTGCCCCTTCATTTTAGACGTAACAAGTTTTTTCTTCTAAATGATGAGTATTTTCGTATATAAAAAAAATATCTGATAAACGTTTCAAAGTAAAATCTTATGCCCATTAATTTCCAAATTAGCATCTTAAAATACATTTAATTTTTATTAAAATCATTTTGTTATACACAAATAAATTAAAATTTTTACTAATTGTTGCACTTCTATTTGAATTATACTTAAATTATATAGCCTGGAAATTGTACTTCTTAAACATTTTTTTTTTGGTTTTTTTTTGTTTTTTTTGTTTCGTACAATGAAGAGCACATTGAAATAATGTTAATTTATTGCGTTTTTGTTATGCATTTTAAAATACACACGAAATATAAACGAAATAATATTGGCGAACGATATGTCTAGGCGACTTAGGTCATATGTAAATATTATTAGTTGTTGTTTTAAGTAATAGAAAAAATAAAAAAAGCAAACAAACAAAAAAAAAATTGGCAAAAAAAAAGTAAAATGGCAACTAAAATTAGAGAGAATTTTTATGGTTTCATGCAACACACAAATACTAGATTTACTAAATAACACATAAAACCACAAGTCTTCAGTCTAACTGACTACAATGCACGATTTTTACACACTGAAATATTCGCATTATAAAAAGTTGACATAATAAATTTGGCATAGGCTTTGCTTTTATTTATTTGCTTTGGTTTTATTGCTTTAAAACAATTCGATCATCAATTATCCAATTAGTTGGTTTAAATTAGTTAGTTTAAAATAACGAATACATTTCATATAACATGAATTTTAACGTACTGTAACATTATCTTATCGATTTATGTATTTTTTTTCACCAAACTCTATTCAGATGTAACGAGAAGTAATGAGAAAGGAAGTTTCAAATCTAGTATTTCTCTTCAGTAATACGACATACATAGAGTCGCAGCAACGACAGAACGAAATTAATGCGGCCATTAAAATACGAATAAATATAAAAATGAATATAGAAAATTCATACAAATAACTTAGTAGATTAGAAAAGACAAGAAGAGAACAGAAAAGTACCGAAGAGATAGACTAGAAAATAATGCCAACAGGGTCAATAGACATGGATGTAGCTTAGCATAGCAAAGGGACTCACATATACATACATATTTTTTATACTAATTCTTATTTCAAATAAGAAACAAAACAACAGCAACAATAACAACTACAATAACACTAAGAGCAATTCTGTTAGAAGTAGTTAAGGCAAAGTAGCAAAATGTAAAAAAAAACAATAATAATAATAAGTAAAATAAAGCAACTAGAAATAAAGAGAAGTATTGCACTGGTTTCCAAACTATATTATTGCAGGCGCCTTTTGCAACTAAAGAAAAGCCAAGGTACCTACGTTAAATAAAAAGGCACTGTGGTGTAAAAGAGAAGAAAGTAGGCAACACTAAGATTACGTTTAGCAGTTTGGAAATCGCTGTCTTATACAGTATTATACGTACTGAGTACTATAAAACGAACAAAAAACAAAAAAAAAATAAATAAAAAATGTTAATGAGTAGACGAAAGAGAGGAACTAAAGTAATACAAAAATTAAATAAATAACTAAATATAAAAAGAGAAGAGAACAAATTATAAAAAAGTCAACGAAGTCCAACGAAGTATTCCTATGTGCTGTAATATAAATTTAGATTATAAAAAAGAATACCATCTAGACATGCCTACATATATACACATACAACATACATACATACATACATACATATATACATACATATATATAAGAAGATATATGGAAGAAAAGTGTGGAGAAAAGAAAAAATGCATCTGATTATTGCATTGCTGTAAGTTGTGTAGGGAAAAAGAGATACATATTTGTGTATTGCTGTCTGTGTGTGTATGGAGCAGTATAGCAACGGCATTAGCTGCTTTGAAATCAAGCTACATATGCATTTAACACACGGCTTGAGTGTTACATAGCGTTAGACTGAGTAATGAAAGAGTAACGGTAAATTGATGATGAAGTTACAATAACAAGGCGTACATAACACGACGAGTTGTCAAATAAAATTATAGGCATGGCGACAAATACTTGTATAAGTATAAAAAGAGCGACGTTAAAAAGTCGCCAACAAGCTTAACTAAAACCCAAATAAATGCAATTATTTATTTGTAATGCATGAGAGTAATTCACGCCACTTGTGTTTGTTGTTGTTTTTTCTTTTACTTTTCATACATATGAGCTCATTTATTTATATATATAACATGTAGATCAATAAATCTGAATATAAATTTTTTATTGATAATATCAACAATCAAATGATATATGCCAAAATATCATATGCTGAAAATAAGTTTAGTGATTTTAGTGTTTTAATTATCTTAAAATGGGGCATAAACATTAACTACTTTTGACAAGAGCTTCAACTTTTTAATTTTTTAATTCATGATGTTTTTTTTAGACATAAAGAAAAAAGGGTTCAAAAAGTTGATTTGGTTAAAGTGAATAACTGATTTTCCCAAACTAAGGCCTATTTGAAATTCAAGAACAAATTATTGTACATCGATATCATCTTGGGGATGGAAGTATTGATGAGTACACATGCCCTTGAAAAAAACATTGATTTTTTTAATCAGGTCGAAGATTTATTGTTATGCTGATATTACACAGATTAGACGTTTATGAGTTAAAAAAAACAAGATATACAAATTAGAAAGAAACACAGAGATAGAAAATTTTATAGGAGCTGCTGAGCAATTTGATAACTTGCAATTTGCTAAGCACGTCTCACTTGAAGGTGTACATTGCTAAAAATATATAAACATACTTTTTACTTTACTTCATCATATTACGAGACAGTAAGTAAAATCCTTGAATAAATTATCATCATCTTTATCATAGAACAATTAAAAAATGTTTTTGATTATATCGTTACAACATGCAACGTTTATGGTGCAGGGCTTATGCAAATATTTGTCATGGTTCAATTTTGGCCCTTTTGTATATTGAGCTCCCTATAAAAGGCCTCTTTTAAAAGTATGAGTTACATGAAAATAAAATCATAATTTTTTAATATATTTTAATGAAATTGGTGAAAGGGTGTTAAACTTAAACACGAATTTACCTAGCAAAGACACAAACCAATATATATATATATAGTAGAGCTCTATTAACCACTTAGCAGAATTTCAGTAAATGTAGTATTAAAAAGATTTTGATGAAAATAAACATATGAAATGTTTTTTTTTCATATTTTCATTGGAAAATAAAAAGAAATGTTCAATTTTCATTAATTCACTGAAATTTATGCTAAAATACAATTTTGTGTCTATAAAGTATAAGGTGAAAAATGGCAAAGTTTAGTTACTCAACAAGGTCAAAATAAACAGTTTTGGCAATATGCCGCATATTTTATTTTTTTCGATTTTAAAAAATATTCGCTTTATATACATATAATATAATAACAGAATCATCTTTGTCAATTTTGGCCCTTTTAAATATTGAATTCTACAGACAATGGGACCATTTTTATGACAACTTCCCACATAAGGCCTCTTTTAAAAAATTGTGTTATATGGAAACAAAATCACAATTTTTTAATATATTTTAATGTAAATTGGCGATTAATTGTTTTTTTACATAAAAAATATGTGTACCAAAATTGGTTCGGTTTGTATTTACGACCCATACAACCCTGTTTATGAAATGTCATTATATGGAAGAAAAAAATTGTCAATTTTATAATTTTTTTTTATGTTTTGTATTTTGACATATCACGAGTTTGGACGTACATCTCTTATATCCAAAAAAACCTTTGTAATATCTAAAATGGAACCTTTTGAGATTTTATAAAGTATAGATATATTTTCCTTATCAAAAGAAGTGATTTTATTAAAATGAAATGTATTAAGGCCATTCTACATTATTTTCGAACAAATTTTTATCCAAATGTATACATGTGGACTATAATTGAACCAAGTTTTAACGTTTTTACAAAAATTTACATAGTTATATGTTTAGGCGGATAATTGCGTATGGGCAATAGCAATATTTTTTTTCCGCCTCACTTATATAACTTTATCACTACTAGATAAGGCCTAGTAAAAAGTTTGGGCTTTGCCAAATATAAAATTCGTTCATGTTAGGTTAATAGTAAGAAAGGGAGGTTAAAATAAACAAATTCTAGGAATATTATAAGTACGTATCATTTACTTAACCACACGTTAAAAAAAAATTTACTTAAATGGCTAATATTTAAGCATTTATTCCAAAATTTCAAGGGAGGCTAGAACAACAGTTAGGCCTAAGTTGAAAGGGCATTATGAAACTTAAATCCTTCTTATAACACAAGTAGAAAATTAAATTACGCAAGTAGTTTTTATAAGCGATTCATACAAAATCGTATTTTTAAAACGATTTTAAAGTTTTGGTTGAATTGACCTGAATTTATTGCACTTCACCTTCAGGATAATAAACTCGTAAAATTTTACTAAGCAAGCATTTTGTAAGTTACTGAATAAAATCATGTTACACAGCTTTTTTATATTTCTTAAATCATCATCATTCAATTTGAGTACTAACATAAATAAATGCTTAACAAAATCTAACGAGTAATTTATAACATTAAGTAATGCGCGCAGACACTTAAAAAATAAATGTTCGGAACTCGACTAATTTGTCTAAGCTTATGATTTTATCATAAAAAAGTATTACACAAACACGCCATGGAAAGAAAACCAAAATATAAATGTAGAAAGTTTCAATTGTACTTTATGCAAAAATCTGTTTTTATCTATCGAACAGAATTGTACCATCTATTAATATTTATTTTAAATTTTCTTTTATTATTTATCAGTTATTCCATACATTTTATTCCATATGTTTTAGAACAACGAAGAAGAACGTAAGAATTTGTTTTATGATATTATTAATTTCATTTTTTTTGGTTTTGTGAGTGCTTATGATAAAATGCTGATCAAATGGTATTCAATACCAAGTCTGTTCATTTGATTTATTTATTTTAATATAATTTTTTTTATTTTATTTATTTAATTAAATAAATATGACTTAAATGGAAAAGTCTGCCTAGAATTTTTATTTATAAAAAAAAAGCAAATTCTTCATATGCATAAGATACCAATTTCCTTTTCATAACTAATAAATAAATAAATAAAAATAAAATAAAAAAATTAAAAAATTAAAAAATAAATACAAAAAAAAATTAAAAAAATAAATAAATATTTTTATAAAAATTAATAGTTAAACAATTATTATCATTTTTATATTTAGTTTATAAATCACAAAGTTTTTCATAAACAAAATTTTGGAGATTTCACAGATTTTTTAATGAGTTTTATTTCAAATTTAGTTTAAAAACTAAATAATTATATAATGGACTTCAAAAATAAAAATAAAAATGCAAAAAAAATTAATTAAAATTAGACTTTAATTTTCTTGAATCTTGAAGTAACTGCTAATTGGAAATTTGATACATTTTCAAATTAATTATTTCAAAATCAAATTTAATAAAAATTAATTAACAAAAATTAATAAATAAAAAATAAAAGAAAAAGCAAGAAAAGTTTGGCATTTTTTTTTTTAATGTAAATAATTAAAAACCTAACAAGGGTTGCCCCCTTGACTTTTTTTATTAGTAGGAAAAATAACGCAATCTGGAAGATTCATTGAATATGCTCGTTAACGATATAGTCAAAATATTAACATTAAGGAACACTGTTCGGACCAGGAATATTTATGCGTTTCAACAAACTCAACCCTTTAAAAATCTTTTCATTTAAAAATCTAATATCCGAAAATATACTGGGAATATTGTGCGTATAATGTGCAGTGGAAATAGATACATTCACTGCACAGTTGTGCTCAAAAAAATTCGTATTTTGGGTTTGTGTCTATTATTTTTATTTTTAACTAACTTTAATATGATGAGAATTAAAGCAAAATTAAAATTTGCATAATTTACCTTTTATACAAAAATCAAATAAATTATTATAAATAAAGTCAGAATATTAAAGTCTGCCGGGGATGATTCTTAAATACCCTCCTACACCTCTGGGTGCCTACCAGATCTGGTAGGCAACCTAAAAGCGAAGCAAAGAAAGAAATAAAAATAAATATTTTTATAAATTGGCGCAAAGTAAAAAATAAGACTTGATTGTAATGTGTATAAGGTATATCAAATACACAGCAATGCAAAGTAGAGAAAAAAAAGTAAACGAAATAATAATGTGAAACGAAGTGAAATGGGCAAAAAGAGCGCACGTCTATATAAAAGGCATAGCAAAAATATGTGACGAATCCATCGTCAGCAGCAGCATCTTCAGCTCAGACCAATTCAGCAATAAATATTTATAATAATAAAAATAATTCACTACAATCGACTGAACTAACTTCTTTATATTTGATATCGTATTCAAGCGCTTTTTGCTGCTTACATCGTTTATTTTATAAGCCTTGGATTTAATTCTAATATTGTCATTTGTATTCACATTTGTGATTCGCACATACCCATATGTATTATTCTATAAGGTACACGTGACGAAACTTAAAAAAAAAAAAAACAGAAAAAAGAGAAAAATGAGAAATTTTGTATAGCAAAGGGTGTTAAAATAGAGAGAATGATAGAGAGGGAGAGAGCGACGTAGAAGATAGGGCAAAGTAAGAGAGCATAAAGTTTAGAGTAGGATTACTCAATCAAAGAAATGGCCTGCAATAAAATGAAAGATATGAAAAAATTGAGATGTGTAATTGAAGCAAAATTAAATATAAAAAACTGCGCAACCGTTCTGCTCTCTATATGAACTTGTACACACTCTCCCTCTCTCACATTAAAAGTTAAAAGTTCTCTATTTGTCTGTATTCTGTTTTTATTTGTTTATCTTCCAATATTTTAAGAGATTTTTCTAAGTTAAGTTATAACCAATAAATCAATCAATCTAAACCTGCTTAATAAATGAATTATTTATATAACAAATTTTTTACGATTCCTTTTTTTTTCTCCACTAACGTATATCCTACATATCATTTTATATGAATATTTTTTTATATAAATCACGTTTTGCGCCGGTTAATTTTCAAGTTATTGTTATTATTGTTAATGTCATAGTATTGCAATTATTTTTGTTGTATTTACTATTGTATTCTTTATATTTATTTATTTGTACAATTATTTTATTAATTAATTAATTATTAATACCCGACTTCAAATGTAATTATTTTCAAATTCAATTATTATGACATTAATGAATTTTTAAAATATACAAAAACAAAATTACCTTTTTCTTTCATGTAAATTCACATTCTCACATTCTTCAACTCTCTCACTGAAGAAGCACTATAAAATTTATTCTCGAACTAATGGCATAATTGCCGTACGGTGTTGTATTGCGAGTGTTCTAATGTATTGTTTCGTAGATAGAGACAGCTTCTTTTTTTAGCACTATAAAAAATCAGTCTTATAGCGTTTTCCGTTTTTCTTTTTCTTGTACTATTTATGTATTTTACAGAATTATTTATTTATTACGTTCCTTCCTACTATTTTAAAGAGTTAACATCCAAACGACTCTTTCTTTTTTTTTGTGTGTAATTCAAGATAAAATCACAAGAGAAGATATTAAAATAAAAACGATTTTTTCGCTTTTTTTTGCTTTTGATTCGTTTCACTGCTTTTGTTGATTTTTTTATAATGATTGCTTTATATTCTAACTAAGTACATATTTGGAAATCTACAAGCAAACAATCACAAAAAAACAATTGAAGCACACAAAAGTCATTCAATTTAGTTCCAATGAAGCAGTATTTTACAAATCAATTGTAATAAAATGCAAATAACAGCATAGAAATGTTTTACTACTTTTGCGCTTTTATTGCGTTTATTTTAATCCCATTTAGTCTGGCTATCACACACTCTTTCACTCTCTTTGTAAAACGAAATTTCATGCATTAAGGGTATACTAATTAAACAGAAAATAGTCAACGAAAACTTCCTCTTTTTTTTACCTTTTCTCTATTGTATTAATTATGAAAAAAATATATATCTTCCGTTTTTAAATTGTTTCAATTATACGATTTTTTTCAACAATTACTATATTAATGTAAATATTTAAAATATGTGTGCTTGCGCATAATATATTAAATTTATATATATATAATATCTATACATTTATATATATACACACACACATATTATACACTATGCGCTTTATTAATATAACGACACGAACACCACCAATTACTTTTCTTAAGTGAGTTTCTTTAAATTGCGTTGATGCTCTATAGCGTTTCACTCTGCTTTGAATAATTCGTTCGTTCTATGGTTATAATGTGCGATTACTGTTTGCTTTATTTTTCGATATATATATATGCATTTAATTTGCATTCACTTTGCTATATGTGCAACAGAGATACTTATATAAACGTTTAGCAGAGCTAAATGATTTAAAATGTTCTTTTGAATGTTTCTCATAGATGGCGCTTCTAATAATTTATTGTATCTTATAAATATAATGAAGAAATTACGATACACAGTTCAAAGAAAGTCATTCTGAAATTAGAATTTAGTTGTGGTAATGGGAATAATTATTGTTACCCATCAACTTACTTACTTAGTGTAATCTGAATTACACTGTATATACTTAAAAATATCTCGTCCTTCACTATAACCAGAGTTTGCTGTGACAACATAGCATCCTGGAGATATGCTTTAAAATATTATAAGATTTAATGTATTTACATAATTCCGCTTATATTTTAATTAACGAGTTTAAAATATGCAACAATAATATAATTAAATATAATCTAACAATTTAGTAGAAAACGTTATAATGTTAATATTAAATAATATTAACCATAAGAAATATTCCTACCACCCTGAAGTTGGAGTTATACTTATTTTGTGATTATATTTGAAACGACTAGAGAAAAGTATCATAGTCCTAGAGATTATACTTATTCTTGATCAAAGCTAGAACATCAGAATATTCTTGATCAGAAATGATTTAAATATATCTGTCCGTCTATGTGTCATAAAATTAGAGATATCGAGTTAAAAATTTTGCAAAAGTACTGCATTTGGCAAAATCGGTTAAAAGACACTTAAAGAAAAAATACCTTTTTTGAATCAGAATATCATACATTTTCTTTCTTATGTAATATTTTGTAAATGGTATTTAGAGTAACTTTAGCACCTAAAATTAATAATTTTTATAGAAATTTGTGGAATTCACTTCAATAAAAAAATCTTTTTCAGAGACTCTGTTTTATTAGAAGCATATTTTTAAGCCCTCTCTGTAATGGTATAATATATCCGTAATTAAAATTTCTTGCTGCACAAAATGATGTTATACAAGGTAGAGTCGTAAAAGTGGCCCCATTCTTACCATTTTTAGCTGAGTTCGCCTTTAGTGGAACAAGCGCCTACGTACTAAATTTCATCAAAATATGTTAAACCTTGCTATCTACATTCTGATAACAAATACCATAGTCAGACTTCAAACCCCATTAGGGCACTCTCTTTAAAGAAGCATAAAACTTATGGGCATTAATTTTTTAACAATCAATATCAGGTTTCAAACGTACTTAAGTACAAGAACTTGTCCTGTACTTTAGTAGTGTGCTACACTGTTTTTGGTGAGCAGAAAACAAATGCATATTGTCGGTGAGGCATTTTTAAAAGGTTTATTCAATGATTTCAAATGACCTTGGTAATCTTGTGATCTACTTGATCAATGCTTTCAAATGTTCCTTATTTTTTTAGACTTTTGCCCTTCTAACATTATACCGGCGTTCTAAGTTATAAATACCGCTGCTGAGATTTTGAAACAATGCATAAAAAAGTCTTTCAACTAGAGCTCGACTTTTTAAGAACTAAAGGGTTCAAAGTTACTTGACTATAATGTTTTTTAAATATTATAAGTACTAAAATTATAAATACCAAAATTGATAAAATAAGTACACTGCTTTGATATTAAAAATTAGCCATTAAACTCACAGTAAGGCTTCTATGAAATATATAAAGATAACTTCATGGATAATGAAGTAATGAAAAGATTAATTAAGGCTAAGCAAAATCTTGAACATTCACCATAAATATGACATAGGCACTTTAATAATGCTGTGCTATCGAACTGTCAAATATTAAACAAGTACTTTCATTTGGCTGACGTTTATCAATAATGAAGTGTTTACAAGGAGTTTTGGCATCTCAACTAAATTTGAGAGTAAAATTTAAAAATTTTCAGGTATTGATAATGCTGCTTATTATGATCTCGTATTTTAATAAAATTATTGCACTTATACACTTCAAATGCTGGAAGGCCAAACAATGAATAGAACCCTAAAGATTCTATCAAAATAATCGACATGTTGATGTAAAAGTTTTTAAAAATTGTGTAAAAAAAATTTGTATACATCCATCTAAAAATAATACGATTATTAATATGAGTGCGTTAGTATGTATTAGCGGGTAAGTGGTTACAAGAAGGACCTTCTTAAACGTTCAGTTTAAAAACGTTTATAATTAGTTATATTTTTTAAATTTACCATCCAGAAGTTGAATGGTCATTTTGTAATAATGTTTGCCAAAACCAAAGATATGAGTCTGAGATCCTCCAAAATATACATCCCCAAATTACCTATTCTAAATTCTATTTTTTACCTAAAAAATACATAAAAGCTGTGTAAAATTTATACAAATCGGCCACGCCTTTCAGAATATACATAATGTCAAATTTTCATGTCGGTTTTCCTTTAATATCTTACTTATCTGCTCAACAGTAAAAGATGGAAATTTTGCATTTTACATTTTAAATACTTAAAACTGACATATTTTTACATATGTAAAATTTTTTTAATTGTAAAATTTACACCACTTTTGGCACAAAGTATTATGAGTATTTGTGCGAATGTATGTAACACTCAGAAGGAGTTGACATGATCTTGATATACTTGATATACCTTTTTTATTATACTTTCTGAAACGATTTAAGCATTTCTGAACATCAGTCCGTCTGTCCATCTGCGAGTTGTATGTCAATATAAGTTTATTATTAAATTTCGCAGCGATTTGAATGAAAATTGATAAGCAGGCATAATTATAATTATTCCCTGAGGCTCCAAAATCAGACTATTATTTCAATCACGTCCCATACAACGACCAATTTTACAAAGGGTTTTTGCATGCAAGAACTTACCATTTTACATTTTCCTTAACAAAAATATAAAGCTGCGTATTTAACAGTCCTCCCCAAACGAAGTGAATGTACACCCTTGTATTTTGTTAAATATTTATATATATATATATATATATATATATATATATATATATATATTTATTTTGAATAGCCTTTGATGGGCTTTGTGAAAAGGTCTTTTTATATAAAGCTTGCTCAATTTATGGGTCACAAATTAAAGACAATTCTTTATTGAAAATTCTTTTCATATTACAATGAATTTCATTGGAAAAAAAATTTCAATTTTGATGTCACTTAAAATTGGACCATTCATTTTACAATTAAGATCTTATTTTTGGTCATAGATTGATGTTATTACACAAAATCTATGAATGAAAAATTCTATTAAGAAGAGAAGACCCTGGTCGCCATCTTGCCATATTTTATATTACATCTTTCATTTTACATACCAAAGACAATATAAGTATATATATTTTAAATATATATATGTATATTTATAATGTATAATAGCAATTACAAATGTAAAATTTACTAAAAGAAAAACATTTTCAGAAACATAACATTTTTATAAGCATAAAATTGAACGTATAATCAAACAACACGTTTCACTCAAGGACGTACATGAGTAAGCACATTCAAGTTAATATCCCATTAATGCATTTAGTTTTCTACATAAAGATACAATTTTGTTACGTATACGTTTGACGTTTAAAATACGCAGATTTTTATAACACTCAGAAGTAGTTAAGATATAACCTTCTTTAATTATGCCGATAAACTTACAACTACCTTCTGATTCGATTTATGCCTGTCTGCCTGTCTGATGCCTGCCCATACAATTTGTTATCAAGCTATAGGTACAATTTTGTAGATGTTTAATAAAATTTAGTGCATGGCTGTATTTTGATCTAGAAGCGTAAGATTTTGAAAGTTTCACATAGGAAATTTTTTAAAAAACTGACCGATTTATGAAAAGTTACCATTTTAAATATATTTAAGCAAAATTTGGCAATTTATTGTATTTTTATTTGAGAAATACGTATATCAAATTTGGCTCAGCTTGGCCTATTTTTACGGCCTCTTCCCATATAAAACCTTTTTCCAAAAAAAAAAAAAAAAAAAAAAAAGAAATTTCGTCCAAACTTTGATCCAGACTGGTCCGTTTTTTGAGTTCCTCCCCATGTAACGATTTTCATGAATTATCTTCAATTAACTGATAATTTATAATATTTTATTTCTTTGATAATGCAATTAATTTTTTCAATTTTTTTAATCACATAACACAATGTAAAATAATGCAGGATTTTCAATATGAAATTATGTTTTTTTTCAATAATTATTGATAAATTAATTTATAAAGAAATTATTTAAGAATGATTAGAATACTTTGCTTTATTTATATTTATATTTAAAATAAAATATAAATCTAAGAAAAATCAATTAAATTTCTCAAAATAATTCATTAAAATTATTTATATTAAATTTTATTATTTGAATTTTTATATTAAGATTAATAATATTTTTGAATTATTCAAGTAGCTTATAATAGAATTTAATATAGAAAATATTAAAGTGGTAAATGTTAATTATGATTATTTAAAATAATTTATAAATTAATTATAAGACTCTTATTTCTTTAAATGATAATGCATTTTCCAAAAGTTGAAACATTTGTCTTAATAAAGCAAGTAAATTAATGTAAATTTATAAAGATCTAAAATAAAAAAATGATCTAAAATAAATTTCCTTTTGATTCACAATAAAGAATCAAAAAGAAATATATTTTCAAGGCACGTTCTGGCAGGTGTTGTCTGGCTAAATTGAAGGCTCTTGGTGCTTGCATTATAAAATTTATAACGATGTCATAATTGTTTTGCAAAAATGTTTTGAAAAATTTTTATAGATTATATAATGCTGATAATTGATTATTCTAAAAAAAAATTTAATATGTATCCACTTAGTTTAAAGGCTGAGCTTTAATATGTGATTGCTAGAAGGGATGGAATTGGTAGAAGTTTTCTCTTTATTAAATATCAAAAAATTATAATTAGAATAAAAAGTTCTTGAAGTTTTCAAAATTATATAAACATTCTTGTGTTGTAATTAATTTTGAAATTATCAAATTTTTAATCAATTAATTTGAAATGTCAAAAAAGTAAAAAAAAATTTTTTTTTTAATAATTTAAAATATTCGTCATACAAATTTACAAAAATATATTTAAAATTGAACTCTTTTCTCTTTTATCGATCATTATATAAGGACTGATCGTAAAGATCTTAGCCATATTTAATACTGATTGTCTTTTGGCTAAGAAATGCACTAAACTATTTCGGCCTTTACTTTACACCAAGAGGCAACAGACAAATCGATTTAAATAGTCATATTAGCAATTTTCTCACATCTAAGCTGGTTGATATGAGAAAAAGTATTTTTATCTCAACTTCTTCTGAATATTAGCATCCGCTTAAATGCAAAACACTCCAAACAACATCGCCAGTGGCATATTTTGAATATATAATATAATACTTGATAGAACTTTGTTTTAGAAATGTACGTGTGATTGGGGGCGACCAATACCGAGAAGCACCTGCTCAATTGGGAGTGGCTTATGAGATGGTTCTTGATCCATGGCCATCAGGGGGCATCATAAGTTTCAAGAGATCAGATCCAAAGATTTAATTTAGTACCACGGTATCACCAGTTTCATATTTGCCCTAGTGGTGATGTTGAGGTTGGCTTCGTGGGGGCTGTAGTGCCCATGTCGCGGGCATAGCTCGACCTAATTATGTTTATTTTGTGTTCCACTATTATGTTTTGTCGAGCAGGGTGCCATTTCCCTAATAAAATGGCTAGCTGGGTAGGCTTATCGGGCTAATCTAATCTAAGCCGACGAGTAATAAGAAGGCTCCGAATCCTTACACCAAGGATTAAGCCATGTATATAAGGTGCAATATAGGCTTTAAATTGGAAGCTAGTCGTGACGGTGGCATGCTCATGATGTGTCGTGTTTACCAACGATGGCGATCATTAAGTATGTTTATACCATGCATTTGAGCCTTCTAGGCAGGTATGCATGTAAAACACTAACTGTATGAACGTGTGATTATGGGAAAGTACGTTTTTCTAGTATTAATATTTATGTATTAGATTAAAGTTTAATTGAATTAATATGCCATTTGAATGAACAAAAAAATTCAATTTATATTTTTCTATGGAAAATACATAAGTTTTGTTCAAATAAAAAATATATAAATAAGACTTTCACATTTGAATTTTATTATTTTCATGGTTAACATGAATTTAGTCATCTGCAGTTTCACTGAGAATTCAATTCTGTTCAATTCCCTTCAATTTAGTTTAGTTTGGTTAGATTGAATTAAGTTGAAATTAATGATAGAAGAATGTTCCAATAAAATTTCATGTAGTTTTACAGTTTTACAGATAAATTTATGAGATTTTCTTTGCGTTAAGTGTTGACATTTTATTACATTTTAAGAATTAGACATGAAAAAAAGAGGCAAAACCAAAATCCATATAAAATGTGTAATATAATGCCCAAAAAGTTTGTAGAGCACAATAAAAGTTATGTGCCACCGTCCATCAACCATTTAATTGGAATATTAAAATATTCTAAAAATTTCTATTGTACCGAAAAAAGAACATTGAAAAATCGTTCAAGGTATGCAAATTGTTGGCCATTTATAAATGGCCAAACTCCTGATTGATTATTCAAGGGAAAGTTGATATTGAAAATGAATCAAGATAGTCCCAAGGTAACTTCACTATAAACTCTAAATTGAAAGCATAATTGTATTATAAATGTAGTCAAAAATTTTTAGCTTTTAGTCATTTTATCATAAACTTTCATCATGAGCAAGAATTTTGCTTGGCACTCTTATGATTTAATTTAGCAAAAATTAAAGTATATGATTATACTTACCTTAAATTTTGCCTATAATGGAAGTATTTAATTATGCCTATTAAAATATTTTATATTTTTTACTTATTTCATGTGAATTTTATATAATAAATCTATTCTGCCTAGATTGCTGCCAACATTCTTCAAGTTCAATAAGAATTATTAAAATTTTTCTCCTTTTTTTTTCTATAATATATTTTATATAATAATTATATGTAAAAATTAATATAAATGTTAAAAAAATCCAATATCTAATCAACCAATTAAAGTTCCATCAATTTTATATGATAATCAAAGTCAAGTATACGAATGGTGTGCTAACTTTATCGATAGAAGCAACTTATTTAAAGCATATACAGTATTCTAATGAAATCATTGAACTGTTACATAATTACAAGTCTATATAGGAACATGCCTATATGAGAGACTTATCTTCCATCTTTCAGTCCTCTTTATTCATTCAGCCTTATTTGTTTCGTTTAGTTTGGTTTGTTTGGTTTGTTTGTAGGTTGAGAAACTGTATAGCATGCATGGATGGATGCAAATAACATGGTCAAAGGTAAAATAAAATTCATCTCATCTTATCAATAGAATAACACACTAAGCTCATATAGAAAGTATATAAATGAAAATCATACAAAATGTACATGCATGAATGATTTAATATGGGGGGTCCTTTAGCTGCCATAATAATATCTATTTGTGACACTTGGATAATTTTGTTGCGTATATTTTAAAAAGTTTTTGGAAATTCTCCAATTTATTTATAGAAAATAATCCATCTTACATATGTATTTATTTAATTAAGTGTATAGACATTTTTTAAGTATTTTTAATGTATTTTTATTTTATTTGAAATTTTTATAAGTGCTTGTATTAAAAATTTTACTCAACTCTTAATATTTTAGTAGACTTTAGCAAAAGTGCCCAATTTTAAGCTACTACAAAAAAATGTAAATGTAAATGGAGAAACGAATTTATGACCTTATTTATAAAACAGAGCACATGTCATGTACAGTTGAAACTTTTTATTTTTTAATTTAATTAGATAAGTTTGTTGTTCTAATAATTTCTGAAAAATATATACATTTCTTAATACTTGATATTGAGGAATTGATATACGTGAGCGTAACATATGACATAATAATGACAATTAAGTGGTACGGTACCTAGTTTTTAGAGAACCTCTTAGAACGTGTAAATTCTTTTTCAGCATTTCCAAATTATAAGTTGTTTTAGCCAATCACCGAAATATTGGTGAGTATAACATAATTTAATTGTTTACTAAATTAACATCTAATAATAGTTATGCCTCGTACTTAGCTAAAAAATTCATATCTTTATTTATATTCATTATTAAATGAAATTATGAAAAATATTTTTACGTTTAAATAAAAAAGATTAAAAAAAAAATGTTAAATAAAGAGGAAAATTGAGTAAAGGATGTTAAAGAGTGAGTATTAAATATGTTTAGCTAAATTTTATTTTAACTTTAATATTTTAACATATTTTTAGTGTATGCATGTAAAAATGCTGCAGTTTAATAATTTTTTACATATTTTTTACATATTTTTTACATATTTTTTACTCTTTGTAACTCAATCACTAGATCTTACTATGCATTAGGCACTATGCTACACGACTTTTAGTATCATTATCAAATACATTTTTTGTCTTACTTGTATCCTCAACTCATGTGACATCTGTCAAATAAATGTAAAAAATTTGTACAAGTTGATTTAGTGAAATGGAAGATAGCTTCTATGGAGAAATAACATGTTACGATGTATGCAAAATTATTTATATATTCATCTTACTTTTGTATAACTTTCTCTCGTTGTGTAGGTGTATGTATAGGAGTACATCGTGTTTTATTTTTTACATATATGAATTATGTAGTGTATATTTGAGCAGTAGTTTATAAAAAGCATTATTCTGTTTTATACTGAATTAGATAGCATACTAAACCTAAAATAGCAAGTAAAAACTTTATAAATGGACTTAGCCGATTTTTAAATACACTGCAATATTTTGTTTAATGCGTTGTAATATGAAGTCACATAAGAGAATTACAAGCCAACAAAATTGAAAAAATTGCCATTTCTCAATTGTTTGAAAAATTGTTTATATGAGAAGAGCTTCAAAAAAATGGATCGATGTATGAATGGATACCAAATATTTTTTATGATAAAATACAAAACTATCAATTTTTGTTAAAATATAGTCAAAATTCAATTTTTTCTACCAATTTTTTTCAGAATAGGTCGTATATGGAAAGTGGTCGCAAAAATGGATTAATCTGGGTTAAATTTAAATTAGATACAAATTTACTTTAAAATATTATTAAAATTGTAATTATAATTATATAATAATATTTTTTTATGAGAGGCCTTATATGGAAAGCCATCATAAAAATGATTTGATTTTAAGTATTTTTAATAGGCCCTATCTCAGGGTCAAAACACACTCTTATACGAAATTTCACTAAAATGTCTCAAAAATTCCGATTTGTAGCATGATAATAAGCATACATGGACAGATATCAAACGAGCAAACAAGCCTAGAACGAATCAGGAAGTGATTCTAAGCCGGTTGGTTAAACGAGCAGACAAGCCTAGGTCTGAGCAATGGGTCTATCTCTATGTTTGTAAAACTTTTGGGTGTTACAAATATCTGCAAAAATTTAATACCATGTACCGCAAATAGTGTAGGGTATAATAACATTACTACCAATAGTATCAAACTTAGAGCAAATTATGAATCATTTGAATCACAGCTACTGAAAATACTTCAAAATTTTTTTTTATTACACAATCCAATAATAAACGCTCCATTGAGTTGTAGCCGATTATAATGCAATCCATTCAATCTAAGTAGTCAAGAGGAAAAGGAAAAGTAAAATTTTTCATAAGTTTAACAAATCTAGGCAACTTAAGAAGGGACAAATCAAAAATTATCACAAGGGTTCAAATTTTTTATGGAGTTAACATGGAAATAAACTACTTTATAGAGATTAGTGTAAGCAAAATTAAAACGTTTTCCTAAAATGTAGTAGAATTTTACAAAGTGAGATCTAAGGCGCAGACCGATTTGGCCTATTTCCGATAACTCTCCTTTATAAACTAAAAAGTACATTATATTCTCAATACTAATGTAATTATTTAAATGAATTGGCTCATGTAAAGCAGACTTAAGGCAGACTTTAAAATGGTGATGGGAAGGAAAAGCTCAAATTGGTTTTATGGATTTATCTTTAAATGGTTGTAAAATCATTGCAAAAATTATATTATACAATTTATTTTATAATTAAAATTGACATTTCATATGTTAATTAAATATTTGATAAGTAATAATTGAATTTATGAATATGCAAAGTTTCCACTTTTTCTGTTTTAATTAAATCTATGTCTTTTTTTTTATGTTTTGAAATTATAGATTTCAATTGTTTTAAGTGTAACTTGTGCTATACTTACAATTAATACAATAATATCTAACAATTTAATACAAATTTGAAAAACCTGAGTATACACTATTTCAAGGACAAGCCGACATATAAATACCTTACACCATTTTGCTTAAAATGATTAAAGTTAAATAAGAGAATTATAAGGCAAAACAATTGAAAAAATTGTAATTTTTCATGTATTTCATAAGTTTATTATATGAGAGGTAGTTCAAAATGTGGACCAATTTGAATCAAATTTATAACATGCCTTGTGTTTAAATACAATTTATATTAAAATATAATTAAAATTGTAATTTATTTTTATATAATGACTTTTTTTTAAGAAAGGTGTTATATGGGGAACGGTCCCACTTTAACAATTTACAATAGGATTCGCCTTTGGGCCAAAACATATTTCTAAATTTCATTGGTTTCAATAACTTAAAAGTTGCAACATGCATGAACAGACCTCAGATTGACAGAGGAACAGACAAACTTAAATCGAGTCAGGAACTACATCTGAGTCTTTCGATAATAAAGAGTGGATCTATCGGATCTATCTATGTGTTACAAATATTCGCACAAACTTTTATCACTCTATGCCATAAATGGTAAAAGCTACAGAAAGTTTTTCGAGAGAATTAATAAGTTTGTTGTACGATATGGAGTCCAAAATATTACCCAATGACGACGATGATACCTATTTGGACATAACAAATAGGTATGTCTATGTTAAATAGACATAGCACATCGGTTTGAAAAAAAATTTATAAAAATTTAATTTCTCTTTCATATAACGACTTTGCCTAAAATAAAGCGTTATTTTAAAAACGGTTTTGAAAATTTCGAATCCATTCATGTTTATTATCGGGAGTTTTAGGCCAAAAAACCTAAAGAACGTCCATCAGGAAACCTAGAGAACGTTAACTTATCTCTGGAGAGACAACCTTTTGTGGCTTATTAATTTATAGATGTGACAAAATTGTTTAAAAATAAACACACCCTGAGATCACGGCTGTAAATTTTATGGCAAACAATAAATGCTTGAGTAAGTATATTTCGTATAAGGAGTACGTGGCTATGGAATAAATACAGCTTTAATCATTGGACCGAAGCCATGTCTCAGTCTATACACAAGTAATGTGTAATATTTTATTTTATGTATTTGAAATGTATTTAAAAAAAAAATGGCATATTGATAATTTATTTTATATAAGTCCAATTTTATGATCCCTCTCTGTATAAGGCCTGTCATAATATAGATAATAGTTACTATTGTACTTTAATGTAAAAAATATTGTGTAACAAATTTGGTCCAGATAGGTCTATTTTGTAAATCTACTAAATAATTTTCAATTATTTAAAAAACTACGTTTATTTAGTTTTTATTTGTTTAATAATTTAAGCAGTACCAAACTTGAACTGAGATCCCAAGGTAAGTACAACCGCAATTTCTCTATGGGAGATGTGAAAATTAAGTATAATAAAACTTTTTTTCATATACTTATTTTATTCTTATTTCCTCAACATTTAAATCAATTAAACGGGAATTTTGATTAGCGCCTTTTGGATTATGAGGAACAGAATAAGATGTTAAAGAAAAGAAAAAAAAATGGTACTTTGCTACTTTAAAAAGTATTTAAACCTCTTACTTAAAAAAAAAAGGAAAAATATAAAGATCAACTGCTATCAATTTTTATATATCCATGCACGGCATTATACCTAAGGGATGTGATCAATATTTTCAACTAGAATGAATTAGGAAAATTTTAGATATTGGCTATTATACCCTACACCATTTATGGTATAGGGTATTTAAGTTTGTGCAGACATTTGTAACATCCAAAAGAAATAGAAGTAAATCTAATTTTGGGAACTTTTAACATCTAACGAAATTATTAAATAATTCAAAATTTCAATTTCAATTTCAATTCAATTTTATAGGTTTGGAAATTCTCTTATTTGACTTTAATCTTTCAATATTAAGCAAAGTGATGTAAAGTATTTAAGAGTCATTCCCGAAGGTCTATTAAAATCTCACTTGTTTTTAATTTATAAATAAACAAATGTATACATTGTAGTTAATTTGGACAGACTAATAAATTGTCTAAGCCCAGTTATTTAAAAGAATGATTACTTTTTATACATGACAGCCCTTTACAAAGTAGATCGTTGTATAGGGCGCATAATTCATATAATTGAGTTCTATATTTTATAAAAAATTTACACAAAGGCAGTCAGATTTATAGATAAGCAGTTATACTTAAATCGATACGGAAAGTGATACTGAATTAATCCAACGATTTGACTTAATGGAAAAGTTCGTTCTCTAAATTTCACTCCATCAAAATAAAAGGGGCGATGCCACCTATGCCGTATGCAGTTTTGATGATTATAGACCGCAACTATATGCCTGGGTTAACCGTACAATAAATTCTCTACAAGTAGAGGATTCATTGAATTCTGAATCTTGTTTTTCAAAATATACTTATTATAATGCTCACTGTTGTTATTGTTTTTTTTTTTAAGCTAAAAGTTACTGAACTTTTCCTTGCTTCTTATTTAAATCTTACGTTATTTATAGTGATACGATATTTATAGGGTAAGATGAGTTTGTGAGGTTATGCTTGAAGGATTTGAGTTAGACCTACCTTTTTTTTATTAACCATCAACTCAGTATTATTTTCCGAATTGCTTTAAGCATGTCTGTCTGTCTGTCTATAAATGCATATTTGATATTGAAGTACATGGAGTAATTTTGCAGCTATTTGAATGAAATTTAGCAAATTGACATGATTTAGCTCAAAGACGTCCAGAAATAATAACATTCTACCAGCGACCTATTTTGCAAGGTGTTTTAGGTATTCTCTTACATAAGTACGGGGGCGTATAACTATAACGTAAATACTTGTTATAGCCAGTCGGGGCTATAACAACTTTTATTAAAAGTTTAAAGAAAATTTTGTAATTATTCGAAAAATTTACATACTTAAAAAAATGAAAGTAAAATTTAATGTCATAGAACTTCTGGTAGACGTAGTTGATTTAAATAATTTTTGCTCGGGCCTTGGTAGACAATAAGTTTCATATTCATTTCGCAAAGTTTAATTCTTTATCTGTTGTTAATTTTAAATCATATCTGGTAGGCGTGGCCTATATTAATAATAAAAAATTACAGTTGCCTATCTAAGGCACTTTACCAGTAATAAATAGAAAATATAAAAAAAAAAAAAATTAAAAAATTTCACATAATTTAACGTAAATGGAGCCAATTCTTATTATTTCTGAAAAATTTTTGTAAAAATATGGCTTTAAAGTATTTGTAAAACTTTAGCTTTCTAACTGTTAAGTTATAAGCGAAAAACTTTAAACTTTTCCTTAAACAGAGACATTCTAAGATTAGATTGTATTTTAGCCTTGCCAATAAAACTATTTAATCCATTTTCAATAGGAAGTATGATGCACCAAATGTCCAAAATTTTTGATAAATTTCAAATCGTTAAACATATCTAAATCGTTTCAGAATTTAATGCCAATAAAAAATATTATGTACCTTACAGAGTCTCTGAAGCATAATGATAGTACGTCTATATCTCCAATAAAAAAAAAAAAAAAAAAAAAAAAAAAAAAAAAAAAAAAAAAAACTTTATTTGACTATAAATCAAGTTAGATAAAGTAAATTGAAGAAAATTTGCTGCTACCTTTTATTATGCTTTTGGGCTAATGATGTTGCCATGATTGTAAATTGTAAACAATTTATAATAAACGTATCTAAACATTGAAAAATATATATGTATAACATTTTGTTATGATAAAGTGAAAGCTATTTCTTAAAAACCTTTTGCCACTTTTTTTTTTTTTTTTACTTTTTTTTTGTTGTGTACTTGAACATAAATAAAAATGTGCATGCATTCTAAGCATGCTTCAATATAGCGCAGGTATAGAACACCTAGGAATGAGCACCCTACTCACTTATTTTTAAAAATTTCGTTATTAGATCATTTAATTCTTAATAAATTTATTAAGAGTTCTACTACTCAAAGGAATTTGTTATCTTACTGAATGAGAGATATAATTTCAATTTTTAATAAATTTTTGTTATAGAAAAAATAAGCATTTTCAAATTAAAGTTTGTATGTCTAAAAGAAAAGTTATTGCTTAGTGATGAACTTTCTAAATTTTAGAATTTTATAAATGCTGAAATATTAAAATGTTGAAAGTTTTTAAATGGGCCAGGCTTTCTAGTGTTGCTTTTTCTAAAATTGCATTTGCGAAATAACTTATGTAAAGTTCAGATAAGGTCTTTAGAATGTTCCTTTTGGGTTTAGCTGATATTTAAGCAAACTTAAATGGATGAAATAACTGACCTCTCACTAGAATCTTAAAATACCAAATAGTTTACCGTTAGACTTGTTGGTTTAATCTGATTACGTTACAATTGAAACTTTTTTAGTTCTAATATGCCGCCGTGATGTATCTGATGTAGTGAGTATATCTGATTTCTGGTTAATAAGATCAAAACATTTTTAAAATTTATATATAACTCAAAACATTAATAATTCACTCAATTATCGGTTTCTTGTTTTAGTTTCAAGTAAAAGTTTCAGAAAAAACACCATAAATTCACTCATGAAAATCTTTAGTGATTTTAATTTGTTACTTTTATATTTAATTGGACAACTTACCTTTTTTTTTTTTGTGAGTAATATAAAGATGATTTGCAATTTAGGGAATTACTTTACAAAATTTTTTAATAAAAACCACAGATTAAATATGGAAATTATTTGAAAAAATATAATTTATATAATGCAAAACATCTTCACTTTAAGAGGCTATAATTTTTTTTTTATTAAATGTAACATATGCAAGGTCCAAAGTTATGTATTTGTAAAATCAATTATATGATATTTGATATGATATACATTTCTGTATATGAACATTTAAGGTGTCACAATTTCTCTTAATTATATGTCACTATTTGTTATTGTTTATTTGTATATTTCTTATCATTTTATATTATACGTTTTATTGATTTTTTTTTTCTTCGTCCTTCAGTTTTTTCTTTAATGCTTTAATTCTGTGTTTTTCTCTTTATTTTTTTTTTTTATTTTTTTTGTTTTTTGTTAAAGTTTTAAACTGGTATTTCTTAATTTTGTATATGGTTGGTTAATTGGTTCCTTTGGTTTTGGTTAAGCGTTTTATATTGTAAGATCCGTACTCCCGTAAAGTATAAAGTTAACTAAATATTTTTATAAGAAATTCTAAGGACAATCTCTTGCAGGTGTAACATTTAAATGTTATTCTCTTCCATGCCTTAGAACAGAGAACTATTTATTTATTATTTTTTTATGTATATGTTTCATTTTCATGGCACATAAAGCTACAGATTTCATATAGTTAATTCTTAGATAATTGGGAATTGATAGTTGATTAAGTTGAACTATTTTATATAAACTTGCTTTTTGACATTTTCATTATTCAATTGTAAAATCAATAAAATCAATAAATGAATAAGTGCAAGAATAAAAAAGCGTAATAAAATTAAATTTTTATTTTTTATATTCCCTTAACTTATACCTTAAGGTCTCATTTTGAAAAAAATATTATATTTGAAAAATGTTAAATGATTTTGAGTATACTTTACCAAAATTAATAGAAATACACACATTTTTCCAAAGCCCATACATCTTCTTTAATTTCCATTTACCCATAAAACATATTTTTTAATACATCGCACTTATTTTTTTGTTAATTCAATTTAATTAGACGTGTTTGTACAAGGCATTTCATAAATGCTTGCCATTCAACTATATTTTTTTACTATTTTACTTATAAAATATTTTTAGTTGTTATTTAACTTGTGCAGGCCACACGTCGTATGAGTAACATAACGATAACATTCTATTTAAAATTTATGCTTTTTTTATAACGGCTAAAAGTATACTTCTTTTTTCTATTTTAACAAAAGCGCAGAATTCCAAAACAAATGAAGCAAATTTAATACACTTTTTGAAATATTTATAAAATAATAATTAAATAAATTCAACAAAATAAATTTATAAAACAAATGTGTAAATTATAGTTGATTCAGACCGACTATTAAATATCTTGCACTACATTTTTATAAGTTGGAAATTTTCCGCCTAAAAGCCCTTTGCAAAATAGCTTGTGGGGCGTAATAATGGTTTGAGGGCTCTTTGGACTAAACCACGACCAAATAAAAAATTTCATGCAGCTTCAAATTTAAATAACTTCCAAAAATTGCTTACTGGACAAAGAAGAGTAAGGCAGACAGGCCTAAATTAAATTACGAAGCCACGAAGAAAATGATCGATCTTATAAAATTTTTTGCGATGTTACATAACCTGTACCATAACTCGTTTACACCATATTAACTTTATATTAGCTAATTATGGTTAGATCAACTTTCTTCATGTAGTTATATTGGCTAATTTGCATGCCAATTTTATTCAGGCAATGGAAATAGATTCTACAATCATCACAAAGCCAATTTTCTATACCACCAGGGCCATTATGGAATCATTATCATATATTAAATCAATTCGTGACATATGAGCTTACTACAATTTATATTAAGGCTTTACGGAATTGCATTACAAAGTGAATTATAATCATATATTTTTTTAAGGGCCATGCTTATCGGCCATGCCTAAAGGTGCATTCAATGAAGAGAAATAATGAAAAATGAAATTTAGATGATTATCTCATACAAATAAATATATACATAACTAACAACTACAATTTAAATATAAAAGCAACATAATTCTATTGTAAAAACAATTTCATTATTGAACACTAAAACTATTAACTACAAATTTTAATAACATTTCATTACATTTTACTACATTTCATTTGGATTTTTCCAACCATATTTTTGTTTCTTCCCTTTATGATAACTGTAATATTTATCATTATTATTATTATTATTATTACGTTCATCATTATTATTATTATTATTATTATTATGTTTATAATAATTTCTATAATCTCTTTGAGATTTCGACGATGGACAATAACATGTCCGTTGTTGTGAATCCAAATAGGATTTACATCCTAATGTTAGAGTGCCAGTGAATAACATTTTAGCAGCTGCCTTACAACCTTTTAACATTAAATCTCCAGCAATTCCTTTATCATAAGTATCGCAATATTTGTAAAGGCAACGTTTAAAATCAAGATCACATAATTCTTTATCGCTATTGCATGTATCATAACAAATATCATGAGCATTACAACACGTTTCCATTTCACTTATTGGTAAATAGTCTGTATTGATTTTTAAACCTAAAGAGCCGCAACCATCAGCTGTAGGTGTATAGAGTTTATTTTGCACAGGTCGTACATCTGCAAATAAAATACAAATTTAGTTTTATATTTAACAATTGAAAAATTTATGTACTCAAGAAATGATAGAGATTTGAAAAACTTGTTATGTGGGAGGAGGCTTGAAAATGAATTTGCACAAATCAAATTTGTTATATTTTTTATATATTGCAAATTATCACTTCATTATTAGTTGTCATTTAAAAAAACAAAATTAAAATTATGAAATTTTCTCATATATTGACTTTTCTCAGATTAAAGAGCCGTAAATATGATGCCAACTTAGATTACAATTAAAAATTTATCAATTTTTATGAATGATCACAAATTCACTAACTAAACTAACTAAATAAAAACAAATATTGGATAATTTTATGAACGTATGCATGTGTTATATACTTAATCTACTTTGGCCATTTACCAACTGTGCCAGGGCATTTAAAAATGCAAGTCTCCTCTACCGCTGCATCAAATACTTCATGTACTGTACGAAATTTTTTAAATACTGTTATAAGATTTGTAAATACATCACCAAATATTGCCTCAGCCGCTATAATAGCATCACGTAAATGTGCTATTGTTCTTGACCCGTATCCAGAGTATGCATATGTTAAAAATGTTAGCACATATATTGCAATTTTCATGTATGAAAAGCGCATTTTCGTTTTGACACTTTTTTTTTTTTTATATGAATTAAATTTCAGAAGTATTTATTTTTATTATTATGAAATAGAAATCGTTTATCTAATTTACTAATTAGAAAAATTCATGGATAAAAAAAAGATATATGTGACTTTTTTAGATGTATGAAGTTATCAACTAGCTTTAGCAACTTATTTTTTCAGAGAGAAATTCTGAAAAAGAAATAATCATATAATACTTAAACGCTTTGTGTGTAAATTGTATTCTTTTTATTTGTATATAATAATGTGTTTACAAATATAGCTTGTAAGGTTTTGCAAAAATATCTTATATTTGCTTTCATTTAGTTTTTGTCACTCTCTTTTTCCCAGAAATTCTCTCTAAAAAATAAGTTGATAAACCTGGTTGATAACTTCATTAACGTGAGTTATCTTTATTTATTTTTTGAAATCAGCTGTGTTATGTCAAAAAGAGAAATTCACCATAGTTCATAGCAAATAATTATAACTTTTCATTTATAACAGCTGCACTTTAAAATATTTTTAATTAGAAGGAAATGTTAAACATAATTTATCCGTTATAAATGTATGTTAAGATTGCATTCGAAATGACTTATTTGTGAAAATTTTTGTTTTAAAAGTTGGTGTTTCCATTTAAAAAAAGTTCTTTCAATGTAATCAATGATTATGATCTTTGACTCTTCTTTTATGCCAAATAATTATCTTTATTTCCATTGGTATTTCCGGGCATATCTTGGCACAAAATATCTCTCTTTACCAAATTTCATTAAAATATCTTGTAGATTCATAAACAATGCTCCGTTTATGCAAAGAATTAATCATCTAGTGCTATCGTTATCATGCGTTTATTCATTAGCGTAACTCGATAATTTCCCAGTACCTAACCACCTTTCATTATCACTCAAAAGAAAAATTTTGTGTTAAGAGGCATGAATGAAAAAAAAAAAAACAAGTAAGAAAATTATATTTGGCTGGAAACAAATTCTGGATACCCATTACCTTTTCTAAGATTAAATTGAAAAGGTAAACTTAAAAAAATAAATGAAACTTTTATTTTTTGATAAATTTGCGGAGGCGAACTCGATTTGCATGATTTTTGAAGAAGCCTACTTGTGTAAAATTTCAGCATTCTATCTATTAAAGTTTTTCAAATATGACCATCGTACTGTAAATTTTTGTTTAAAAACAGAGTTGCTTTTAACTTTTGTTAGACTGTAATCGTGTCCATGGACATTTCCAATGATTTTGACAAATTTGAAGTCTTTATCTCAAATTTCATGAGCAAAAGAGTGCCGTAGAATATCCAGATATATTACTTTTTAATTTTACCAACAATAGACGGACAGACGGACACACGGTACCTAAATCAATTCAGAATTTAATGCTGATCAAGAGAATATATTCTCTGAAAATAGATACTTCGATACTTTCTTTTAGATGTTACAAAACGTAATAGCAAAATTATCATACCTCACCAACCTCTGGATGATGAGCATAAAAATAATTAGCGCCAATTATTAATTATATACAAATAATTTACAGTTTTAATAAAGAAAAGACAAATGAAATAATTTTATTATATAAATATAATTTGCTAATATATGCATGGAGATATTTGAAAGGCAGAGAGCAAATCAATTAATAAGTAAAAATCAACAAAAGTGACAACAATAACAATAACAACAGCAAATACAGTCCTAATAATAATAATAATAATAATAATAACAAATATAAAAGAGAAAAAATGAAAATGCTTGCTTTTTTACACTTTTCTGTTAGTGTTAAAAATAAAAGCAATAAATAAGAAAAAAAAAATGCAACATACAAATTTTTACAATATTCATTTAGTTTTATGTTAAACGTGATGGTGTACAGTTCGCTAGACACTGCCAGAACAAAGTAAATATTAGAAAAAGCATAAACAAGAAAACCGATATGTAATTTTTATATAAATAGAAAATAAAAATATAATAAAAAAAGAGATAAAAAAAAGGAAAATAGAAAATAAAATGAAATGTGGTTATGAACTGGACTAATTAAGAAATGTATAAAAATCGAACGGTAAACGGAAGTCGTTAAAAAGAAGTAAACAAGAAATATTATATGAAAAATTCTAAAAATTAAGTTGAGGCTAAATGAATTTTAGGGATTTTATTTTTTTATATTTTTTTTTTTTTATTAAAATGAAAACTAAAACTCAACAACAGCAATAAGAACAATAATCAGAGCAATAACAATAACAATAATAAATTAATTCATAATGTGAACAAATCATGTGGAATTAATGAATTAAATGATTTTATTTTGCATACAAAAAAAACAAGCATTCAAAAAATGTTTTATAATTAATTTGGCTGTTTTTTATGTTTGCTTGTTGTTGTTTAGCTTATTTCATGCATGTGCTTTATTGAGTTTTTTTTTCTTTTAATTAGATCGTGCGTTTGCGATTGTGCTATGTTTCAATAATCTTAATGCAATTGCGTTTAATTGTTCATTAAAAGTGTGAAGAGTGCAGAAAAATAGTAATCATATCAAAAGTTATGCTTGTGAAATTCAATAAAATCAAACTTTTTTAAAGTGAAATAAATTTTCTTGTAATTAAATGAGTTCATGCTTAATCATGTAAATTTGATTGAAAAGAATTAAGCGTGTGCTACAAATGAAAAATCATCTACCGTTAGCATTAAGCATGCATATCAATGTAAAATGAAAGCGTACTTAATAAAAGTCTCATATTTCTCTTAAAACGTTTTATTTAATTCATTCAAGGCAAAACTAACAATTTACTTTACAAAATTATATTTGTAATATCAATATTTTATATTAAAAATTCGTTTAGTTCAATTAGTAATGTAATGCAATATCTGGTTATTGGTCATTCCATATATTGCGATATATTTTTAATGTTTCAATATTTTTTTCCAATTATTATATTACTCATATGAGTCTCATTATATTTTTATAACATTACACCACAAATATAAAATGTTAGTATAAATGGCTGCATATGGGACAATGGATTAAATAGATATTTGAATAGTGAACTAAATAGTTAAGCCATAAAATTGTTTGTTTTAGACAAGCAGTAAATTTTCAATGCTAGATATACAAGTGGACAATATTGTTGTTGTTGTTGCTGTTATTGTTGAATTGTGTTTATTTGGTGTACAATTAAATGAGCCGATTGCGTCTGCCTAAATAGACTAAATTTCTAAATGCAATAGATTTCATTTAAATTTCACTTTAATGATGAATAATTTTTATTTGTATTAAGATATAAAATATTAAGTTAAAATTCAAAAAAGCATTTTGTAATAAAATTTTTCTATGGTCAAATTTTAATATAAAAACGAACGAAACAATTTTTAATACTCACTCTTCATATAAAATTCTATTTAAAAATAAAATCTCTTCCTATGAAAAAGAATTTACAAAACAGTTTTGCAAAATTTCATATAAATTTATCAAGATCTTAACTTATCTTTGTTACTTTTCAAATCAAAAATTTTCAAAAATTACACAATTTTTCAACCTTTTCCTGGGTAATTCAATTTAGTGTAGATTATTTAAAAATCGGTCCATGCATTATTTGAATTTACTTGTATAATTTATAAAATATTTTTGCATATTTTATTATATTACAAATTTTTGGACCATTTTGAAAAACATTCAATTATCTTTGACTTAATTAATATTTCGAAAATTAAGCCTAAATGGTTTTGTGATTTTAATATTATGTATAAAATTTTGGATCTATTGTTGATCGAATTATTATCTGTTATTTACAAATTGAAAAATGTAAATTGTAAATTTTATGAAATATTTTATTTTATTTTTAATTGAAAAAGTATAAAACCATTACATTTTCATTTTTAATAATTATTTAGATAAATAGTTTACATATCGATTTATGCGTATTTTCAAAGACTAAAATTGAATCTTGAATTCTCATTTCGGTTTTTAATCTTTATGATGATTTTATAAATAATGTTAATAATTATTTCTACGGGTTACTTTATAAATTGTATCACGATTTATAACTTCTTCACTAGCCCTGTAAAAAATGCAGTTCGATCATAATATTTAATTAATTCATTAATTTTGTACATAAATTGGCTTTGTATAAATAATAAATAATAATGTAAATAAATAATAATAATAAATATAAATAATAAATAATAATAATAATGTAATGTAAATAATAACAATGTAATGTAAATAATAATGTAAATAATGTAATATACAGGTGTCTAAAAGTTTTTACGTTAATTTTTTTTTGGATAAATAAAATAAAATCACAACGACTTAATAATTAAATGTTATCCTAGGATATAAATGGTACGTCTTTGGTACGTGATTGGAATATATTTTTTTTTTTACAAAATGTTGCCTGTAAACAATAAAAGTAAAAATTAAAAAAAAAAGAAAATATTGAACTGAAAATTAAATGTGATAAGAAAAATAAAGTTGTGAAATATGTCAATAAGAACTTGTAAATATGTCCGTCCAAGTTTAGTTTCAACAAATTCATCAGATAAATATCAATTGGATACAATAACGGATAATATTAAAAATATTATCCTTAATGATACATTCTCCAATAATTTTGAATTACATTACAATGAAAATGTTAATGTAAATAAGATGAAAAATGACGGAGAATTGTCTGAGGGTGATGCATATAAAATGAAATATGAAAATACTAATAATGATAATAATGAGACAATGGACGTAAGCGATGAAAATACTCTAGATGGTAGTGGAGAATCTGAAAGTGCATCTGCTGATGGTAATGAATCAGATGATGAAGAAGTTAATGAAAATGTAGAAGACGATGATGATAATGGTGAGGATGATGGTGACGATGACGATACCACTACTGAGGATAATAGTAGTATACAAACAACTAAAGCTGGAGTTAGAAAATATAATTTAGATGATTATCAAATTATCAAAACTGTAGGTAAGTTTTCTCTTTTAATATTCATAAATCAATTACAAAAACAAGTACAATATATGTACCGTTATATTTATTACATACAATTACAATTGTAATTGCCTTTATTATTAATTACATACAACTATTAACTTGTCTGATTGAGAATAAAAATTTTTATTTTTGTCATCACTCATCACCCATCACCCAGAGGTAGGGGATATATCCATTTTGTAATTATATTTGTAACGCCTAGAAGGCACCTACAGACACTATAAATAATATATATGTTCTTGATTACCATCAAATTCTTAATCGATTTAGACATGTCTGTCTGTCCGTGCAATTGTATGGCTGTCCATTTTTCTGGTCGTAAAATTTGAGATATTAAGCTCAAGTTTGGCAGCATCACTATAAGTTCTTACACGCAAATTGTGATTGAAAATAGGCCAAATCGGTTAAAGGACACGCCTACTGTGCAACATAAGCCGAGAGTACTTCATTTTTTTTAAAGCAAAATTTGGCAGTCTTTTGAACATCATCTGAAAAGTGTAGTAGATAGAAAGTTAAAATTTTTTACAAGCAAGGTCTAGAATGTCTATCCAAAAATCATGCAAATCGGGTTCATCTAAGCGAAATTATACAATACCAAACTTTCATTTTTTTAAGTTTACATTTTCAATTTACTCCTAGAAAATTGAATCACGATCTGAATTGTAATGTAATCGTGTATTAGTTTTGGGTATCCAAAATTTGGCTCTAGCCAAATATAATTTTCTTAATTGTTAATATATAATATATAATATCTGAGCGAAACTTTTAAATCGGCAGAAAAATATCGACTTATTCAGGGGGTAACCAAAATGCACTGATTTTTATAAAAATATTAAAATTAAAATTGTAAATGTTTTATAATTTTTGTTTTTTAAGAAGGGTTTTTTTATTGATACGAAACTAAAAATACTATGTGCCGGTGTAGGGTATAAATATTTATGTATATATTTTACGTATTCAGTTGTTAATACGTTTCAAATGTAGAAATAGATAATCACTCTACAAGACAGATGAATATCTTTATAATTTTATGTAGTTTGTATTACGTCTTTTTTACTTCACTTTTTTTTCGAATTCTAATGATTACCCCTAAAATGGGTATCTACAATCTTTTTTCTAAATTTTTATATTCATCCCAGAGAAATTTGGTGTATAATTATTTTGGCATTTGCAAAGTCTAAAAGGAAGCACCATAGATTTTAAAAAATACGTTTATATTCTTGAGCAGAATTAAAACGATTAGATATATTCATTAGTCTGTACCCCACTACGTTTATGTGTCTGTCCATATGCGTGTCTGTCTGCCTGTTTGTTGTAAAAATTCTTCTGGTCGCAAAATTTAAGATAACGACTTCAAATTTTGCGAAATTATTAAAATTTTTTTCACACAAGTTGGAGTTAATGTTTGGCTCAAACGATCGTAGGGTTCACTTACAGTGCAACGTAACTGAAAACATATCAATTTTTGCCAACAAAAATTCATAGCTTTTTGTTGTACAATGCCTTCCCAAACTTTACACTAAAGTGTGAAACATAAAATTTTTATGAAATTTGGTTTTTTTAAGACTTTTTAGGAATACGTTTACAATTTGATACCAGTCAAATATAATTTTCTTACTTGTTTAATTATTTTATTGAAATTACATTTAAGCATGGTGGTAATGTAAACAAAAATGTAAATAAAACTGTTGGAAATTGAAAAAAATTGCATTCCTTGAAACATTCAGATATTTAATTGAAATAATCCAAAAGGATGGTACTCAGTGGATTCAAGATTTGATACCAGTCAAATATAATTTTCTTACTTGTTTAATTATTTTATTGAAATTACATTTAAGCATGGTGGTAATGTAAACAAAAATGTAAATAAAGTTGTTGGAAATTGAAAAAAAATAAAATTCCTTGAAACATTCAGATATTTAATTGAAATAATTCAAAAGGATGGTACGCAGTGGATTCAAGATTTGATACCAGTCAAATATAATTTTCTTACCTGTTTAATTATTTTATTGAAATTACATTTAAGCATGGTGGTAATGTAAACAAAAATGTAAATAAAGTTTTTGGAAATTGAAAAAAAATAAGATTCCTTGAAACATTCAGATATTTAATTGAAATAATCCAAAACGATGCCTTAATAGCAGATTGCACGAATAAATTGCACTAAGTGCTTTGTATAAATTATGGCTTCAAGAAATTCATAAGATAGAAATCTTAGCCGATTAATTATTGCCTTAATATTCTAATACCGAATATGAAAAACAGCAAAGCCCTTTCACCGTTAATAAGCAACTTCTTTGGACTCATTAAAAAAATTTTTATATGAAATGTTGTCGCTTACGTATGTTTGATATTATGCTGCATTATGCTATGCTAAGATAGAAAATTGTAGGGAAATGAAAAAAAAAAAATTAAAAGCTAAAATTTCAATGCGTATGAATACGGTAATAAATATATTTTCATATTTTAATAAGTTTGATGCTTATTATAACATATTTTTATACAAATTGTTGGGTGTTTATTCTTCTTCTTCTTCTTCTTCTTTTTTTTTTAAATTAATTTTTTTTATTAATTTTATTTTAAATCAATATGTTTGAAACGTTTATAAATACTGCTTTTGAGATTTTGATGTTTACTTTAAGAATCTCGTTAACAACAACTTTTATGGGACTGGATTTTTTGGTAGCATCTAGTGGAATATCATGTACATGGCACTTTTTTTTTAATCTTTCACATTTCTTCCTTTCTTTCTTTTCGTCTCAAGCAATTTAATATTCAATTAAATTACTCAGATGGCATTCTGCCAGAAACAAATTTTAATAATAATAATTTTTCATTAATATCATACTTTTTGTGTATATTTATAATACTACTACTACCTTTTTAGATATTTTTGAATATATCTATAATTTTGTACATTTAGTATGACACTAAGAAAACTGGATGGATTCAATTTTTTGTCTGAAAAAAAAAAAATGATTCAATGAGGCCTTTGATTAATTCATAATCTTTTAAACTGGCTTCATTAAAATTAAAGCAATACCATTAATATATTTTTTTTAAAATTATGTTAACCATAAAAATATAAAGATATTTGATACACAGGTTCAAAGAAAGTATTGCTTGGTTATAATTTGTCTTAACTTGAGCATACGGAGCCACATGATTTTTTGCTTTTAAAATGCTTCATAAGTTTTACAGTATTTTTATTGTTGTTGTGTCCATACCCATTGACATTGTTAGCCTTAAGTTTATTGATTTGTCTGGCTGTTGTAAAAAATTTATTGTATGCCTTTTCTTGGACGGCAGTCTCACCAAAACAAGTTTTCTAACAATAGTACGCCCATGCCAGTGTTATTACTTGATTAAATTATTAGTTACCTATTTGAATCTTATTATTTTGTAAAATCTACTTGTACTTATTATACTAATGTATCTGATGCTGGTTATTAAAAAACCAAAAATTCGAGAGCTAAAATCTATTCCAAAATATGGATGCCTTTTAAATAAATAACATGCTACAACTTTTAGAAAGCATTTCTTAAACGTATAAGCTCTTTCGTATTTACCCGTTTTACATCTAAAGCTTTTATTTATTATTTTTTTAATAATTTAATTTTGTGATACACTGAGATGCGAAAGTTTTTTCAAAAAAGGGTGCCTTTAATTTAGTACAATCTTTATATTTGTAAATTATAGATTTGTTTTTGTTTTATGTAAAAAAAAACATTTTGATTATTGCATCGTTCAAATAAAAGTTGTTAGTGCAACTGTCTGGAAATCAAGTTCATTTAATTTTTACCAAAGCCCCCTTTTTTTTCTTTGTATATCTTTTATACTAAACTCAAAATATTTTTCTTTTCTTAAGAGTTAATCTTTGCATAACAACTTTCTAATTTATCAGACATAACAATAAATAAAGTTAAATGAAAAACAACTCTAACATTGCAGTTTAAAATTTGAATGATTTGTTTGATACATGATATAAAAATTATCAATAATTGAGAATGAATAGTTTATCAATTCAATAATTGGATTATTATAAAATCAATACATACAAAAGAAAGCAATTTTTTTTTTATTATAAAAATAAGTATTTATGCTTTAAATCAATTTTATGATAAGATGTTGAAAGAAAATTTCAATTGCAATTTGAGAGAATTTAAAGATCGCCTTATATATTTTTAAAAACTTTGTAAAGCAATATTTTGTAAGAAAAGAATTTTTTTTATTCTTACATTTGAAAACTTTTTCAAAATTTTCTTCAACGTAGACTTTTCATTTGTCTTGTATTTTGTAGTGTGATTCACTATTAAAATGTTATTAAAAATATTCATCTTCTTACGATTTCGATTATTGTCTATTTCATCCATTTAGGATGCTTTACAAATTTATTATGGATAAAATGGGCGTTCATATTTCTTATCATGCTCCTTAGTTGACATGGATATCAATAGTATCGATGTTTTTCAGATACCAAAAGTCAAAGTAGTAATCTTATAACAGATTCACAGGAATAAGCCATTTATAATGTGAAGGGCAATTTTTTCAGAATGTTTGATCATTATTATGCACAAAGTATCAATTATACCAAAGTATAAAAATTAGGTGGTTCCGTTGTATGAAATTGAATTTTTGGCTCCGCTTTATATGTACCCTGCATCATGCGAAATAGTCTACATTTAGTCACTGGCCAACAAAAATTAGTACTTTCAAGAAGTTCACATTCACACCTTCCTGTGGGGGCAATCAGTCCCGAGAAGCACCTGCTTAATTAAGTGAAAAGCTTATTAAAGCTTTTACACTTTTTACGCAAGAATTCTACTTTGGTTTGATGTGTGGGTCTAATCAAAACTTTTAAGCCAGATTTGGTATGATCATTAAAGTTAATCAAGTTCCGTTTGACAAGCAGTTGCATATTTGAACAAATTCTTAGCCCAGCATCTACAAAAACTACCTTAAGTTCATAAATCGTTCCAAAAAGTGATTCTAAGTTAATCAGTATAAAAATAGGTCGATCTATATTAAGCACAGTATTGATGAACACTGTAATTATAAAATTGCCGTGTACTATACATTTTTTTACAGCCAAAAATATTTATGAGATAACATTCATTAATTAATTCATATTTATTTAATTATTATTATTTAATTATTGTTAATTTAAGGTACTGGTACCTTTGGACGAGTATGCTTATGTCTTGATCGTATATCTAAAAAATATTGTGCCATGAAAATATTAGGAATGGTTGATGTTATACGTTTAAAACAGATTGAACATGTAAAAAATGAACGTAATATTTTACGTGAGATAAGGCATCCATTTGTTATAACATTGTAAGTATTGTGAAAGCAATTTTATATTACTATTCCTGTAATATAATTTTTAATGTAAGAATCTCTAAGAAAATTATCACAATTATTATTTAATATGAAATAATTATTAGAAATAATCATAAATAATTGCGCTATAATTATCATAAATCATTAGTTACCTTATAAATATGTAAACAATATGTAAATAATATGTAAACAATGTATTTATTGTACTTATAATGTAAACATAAAAATTGTGCTTGACATATTTTAGAGAATGGTCAACCAAAGATGATTATTGCTTATATATGATATTTGAATATATTTGCGGAGGCGAACTATTCACATATTTAAGAAATTCTGGTCGATTTACAACAACGACAGGTATTTTATAGAAATAATATTTTTTCTTTTAAAAATATATTTCAACTATTAGTATTATTATTATTATTATTATTATTATTATTATTATTATTATTATTATTATTATTATTATTGTACATGCTAGATAATAATTATAAATAAATAAAATTCATTCCATTATTGTTCCACAGCGAATTTCTATGCGTCAGAAATTGTTTTAGCTTTAGAATATTTGCATTCATTGCAAATAGTTTACAGAGATTTGAAACCAGAAAATTTATTAATTAATCGTGATGGTCATTTGAAGATCACTGATTTCGGTTTCGCTAAAAAATTAAGAGATCGTACGTGGACTTTATGCGGCACACCAGAATATTTAGCCCCAGAAATAATACAATCAAAGGGTCATAATAAAGCTGTTGATTGGTGGGCTTTAGGTATTTTAATTTATGAAATGTTAGTTGGTTATCCACCATTTTATGATGATAATCCTTTTGGTATATATGAGAAAATATTGAATGGTAAAATTGAGTGGCCACGCCATATGGATCCAATAGCAAAAGATTTAATTAAAAAATTACTTATAAACGATCGTACAAAACGTTTGGGTAATATGAAGGTTAGTCATTTTGACTTCTCCATTACCTTCGTTCTTACCTATTTGCTTTTGCCTTTGCCATCACTTTCAATGTTTTTCTTTTCATATATATTTGATTATTATTTTTATTATAAAATATATATGACATAATTCAAATGTTTTATTACATTGTATATTTTTAATTTTATTTAAAGAAAAATAAAAACACAAAAGAAAAAAAAAGCATTTGTATAATAACGCATGCCTGTCTATCGATTAAAGTTTTCTAGTCTGCCCAATTCAGTCTACATTTTTATATGATTATTTACGTAGTTGCTAGAATTAATTACATTATATTTTAAGAAGTGCGATAAACGAATGTAAAATGAAATGAAAGAATACATCAAAAATTATGTAATTTATAAACAGTGTATAACTTAAGTATACGTACATTTAATTAAACGCTGTTTTTTTTTTTTTTTTTGGCATATAATTAGAGTCTTATGATTCGCATACAACTTTAAGTATATTTAAGGACCTTTATTTTTGTCTGCAACTTTTTGTTTGATGCATGTTTGTCTAAATTCTTCTTAAAAAAACTCTTTAAGTTATAAATATTTAATTGTAATTACTTAAAAAACCAACGTTTTCAAAATTATATAATTTTTGATTTGTTTGCCAAGTTACTCGGAAATTATACATAATATAAAATATTACAAACTTATTTGTACATTTTATTTACATTCTCTGCAAGTCATCAAATCTAAGGTAGTGTTTAAGAGTTTGAGTTGTACGTAACTTTTCTAAATTTTACACTTGTTTATAAATTTTTGAGTGAAAGTCTTTAAATAATCGATAAATTATTTTAATGAATGTGCTTTCAATTACTGAACATTTAACAGCATCATAATAAATATACATTTGTTTTCATATATATAAAGTATTGAAATTAAATTATTTCATTACTCATAGAAAATTGCACAAACATTTTAGTGCTGATAAATAATAATTTATTTGATATATACAAATGTCCATATAAAAGTAAAATGAAAAAAAAAAACATTTTAAATTGATTTTCAATTGATTTTAAATTGATTTCTATTTTTGAAGAATGGCGCCGACGATATAAAAAGGCATCGATGGTTTAAACATTTAAATTGGTCGGATGTATACAATAAAAAATTAAAGGTAAGTACAAGTAAAAAATAATATAATTTCAAGATTTTTATAAGGTTATTATTTGCGAAGTTTTGTCGAAAATCTAATAAATATTACCGTTAGTTTTTTAAAAATCCATTTTATAACGAATTTGCTAACTTAAATAATTAAAATTGTTACCAAAAGTGTATAGATCGTTCAAGGTAAATTTTTAAAAATTCTTGATTGAAAAGTTACAAGTCATAAAAGTAGAATATTTTATTTTTTTTATTAATCGAAATGTTCATTCTATGGTAGGCGGTTCGATTTTATTATAAATTCTTAAAAATTTACACTTTTTCATATATCGTCTTGCCGTGAAACAGGACTTTATATGGTAGTTGCTTATAAAAATTATTCGATTTTACCTATATTAATTCTTAGACGTCTTGGGCAAGGCTAATGAATTTACATTGATAGATCCCATTAGAGGACAAGCACAAAAAAGCGATTTTAAAGTGATTTCAGTATATTAAAAGTTTAAACTACTTCAAAGCCTTCTGAACGAAATAATAACACTTACTTTTGGTAAGTGTAAAATCTGTAAAAAAAAAAAAAAACACACGAATCGGGCATTTTTATTACATTTATCTGTAGAATCTAATTTTTGTAGTAGCATACCTTAAGCTAACGTTTCTTGGTTAAATGCCTACTTTCAAATTAATCTTCTCAAAAACATGGCAATCTGCCTGAATGATGCTTTTAGAAAATTTAAATGGTTTATTATGCTAAAAATTAAAAAAAATCTTAAATTTTCTTTTAATGAAACAAAATTTAAAAAAAGGAAAAAAAATTTATGAATAAATTGATTAATATTAAAAAAAAAAAATGCAGTGCTAAAAGAATAAGGGAATATTTTGGTCCGTAACTGGGGTACAAAATTTTTATTTCTGTTCATTACATGAAATTAATGATAATTTCGAATGCGAGTTGCTATTTTTAAGTTTTCTGATAAAAAAAATAAGAAAGTTTAATAATTAAAATTTCTTTGTTAATTATTTTTACTTATCTTTATTATACTGAATTTCTATGAATCAGTGATTTGCTGTAAGTCTGATTATCTGTGTCCTAAGTATTCACCAGTGCCATTACAAAGCTCAATTTTAGAAATATTTAAATAAAATTTAGATGATGAAAATGTTTTGGCCGAAATAATGATAGAACATATGAGAATTTTTATGACAGCTCTTCATCTTTACTTCTATTAAATAAATGTTTATGTATGATAGAAATTTATAACTTTTAATTTTATTTTTGATGGTCTTATAGAATTGTATAATAAATTAAAAAAAGTGTCAGTTAATTTCAAATGGCTGCATTTGAAATTTTGTATAATAAATTTTTCAAATCATTATCAGAAAATTACAATTTTTCATTTTTTAACTGAAATTACATAATTTAATTTTCATTTTACATAAAGTTGAACATTTGACATTTAAGCAGGCGTTTCTTGATGTTTAAGTGTTAAAAATTATTTATTAGGCTTTCAACTTTAGGAAACACATATAAATTTTTTAATCTGCTAAAGTTTAATTAATTTTCCAATATTGTATATTTCCTAAATGGAGTAGAATAGAATTATTGGAATAAGGGAATAAGTTTCAAGGGAATAAAATTTAATTTAAAAAAAAATGTTCATCATAAATAAAATTTGTATAACTTAAAAATTAATTTTATTTAATTTAATTTGATTTGTTTGCAGGCTCCAATATTGCCAGAGGTGCAATGCGATGGTGATACAAGTAATTTTGATGATTATCCTGAAAAAGATTGGACAGCGCCCAGAGAATTAAACCAAAGAGATTTAGAATTGTTTAATGATTTTTAATTGTTGGACAACAGAAACAAAAGCAAACATAAATAAATAAAAATTATAAATAATTATATAAATAAATAAATAAAATAAATATTTTAAAGAGTTCTATCTTTTAAAAATAATGATAAATTAATTATTAATTTTTGTATATAATTTTATTGTCTTATTAAATAACTTAAAACCACAAAATATTCAATATTTTAATAATATTTATTAAACAATGAAATGGAAATTAAAATTAAAATTATATAAAAAATTTATAAAATCAATAATGTGGCAGATAAGTTGATAAGTTACACATGCTTAATTTTCTGTTACATTATTAACTCGTAGCACGTTTGAAAAAATTATTTATTGTCTTATATTAAAAGCAGTTTTAATACTTTTTATTATGGTAATATCAAATTTTTTATTTAACTGTTTATTTAAATGTTATCCAATAACGGTCTGAACAAGTTACCCGACTCGTTATTAGTTATACTGTTACTAAAATGAATTTTGCTTAGCATTTATTCTAACCAACGAATTTGTATTATAACTATTGAATTTAGGCTCGCTGTTTTAAGCATTATCTCAAGATAATATTTAATTAGTTATAGATAATGAAAGCTTTCTATGCGTATTGTAGAAACTTAAATTTGATTAAAAAAGTTTAACATAATTTTTGGCTTCAATTTATAGATTTCTTCTGTCATTTTCGTAATAATTTCTAATAATTTCTTTTTTTTAAAAAAACTTACTTTTTAATTTTTTAATTTATCAAATTTTTTTTTCTTACTCTTTCTTCTTCTTTTGATGGTTGGTTGCTTAACGCATCAGCCTTCCAAAAAGATGCTAAGTTGAGAAAAACTTTTATTATGCTATCTGGCAACACTTCTCTGCCAAAGAGATTGATTCAAAAGTTTTTTATATAATTTTTTTGTTTTCATTTGAAGCTAAAAAAAAAATGAATGTTAGATATAAAATTATAAAGTCTAATAGAATTTTGGGCGCAAACTCAAACATATATTTTAATTTAATGTAAATTAAATTGCCCCATATAAATAACTTTAGAGTAAAATGTTATTTAAAAGAGCTTAATATTCCACGAACTTAACTTACCCTTATTTCATGTTAATGTATTACATTGTAAAAGTGCAATGCCTGTTTATATTATTTTTATTACTATTGTTGTATATTTCATTCAATTTCTCAGTTTTAACTCTTACGTCGCCCACTGAACATATGCTACAACTTGAAAAAATATTAAGCAAAAAAAAAAAAAAAAAAAAAAATGCAAAGCAAAAGAAAATATTGGTTAATTTAATAAGTAGGCTTTAGCAAATATGAAATTCAATCATTAAAATGTATAAGAATATTTATAAATAAAAATATGCGGCATAAATTTGAAACATATTCAATAAGTCAAAAAAATTGCGAAACAACAACCAAAAAAAAAAAAAAAAAAACAAAAATAGAAGAAGCCAATTTGCAAAAATGTCTATTTGAAATTCAACAGCAAACTAAAAATTATTTATGAAAACTTACAATACATTTTAAAAATAATGTTTAAATGGTTTGCAATAAAAATTTTCAAATTATATTAAATTGTGGTATTTCATAATTTTGGTATATTGAAATGAAAATTTTGTCGTTTATACAAGACTTAGCATTTAACTCGCACGATATCGATTTTCAACAAACTTATAAATTGACCAGACAAACAATACAATCAAATTGCAGACGGAAAGTTCTATTTCGTGTGTGCGTTTTTTTTTTTTTTTGGTTATTTTTCTCATGATAAATAAATTGTCATAAATAATAGTACAATAAAATAAAGGAGAAAAAAAAATTAGTTTTTAGTTAGAAAGTTTATGGAATTGTATGGAATAATTTTTTTTTGATTATTAAAAAAAAAATAAATAAGTAAATTTTAATTTGCCTTTAAATTCTATTCAAATTCTCTCTCTGTTCACGTTCACTTTTATTAAATTAAAGTTTTCTTAATTACGTAAATTCAGTTTATTCTCATTTCGCTTGGTTTTTTTTTTTCTTTTTTTTTTTTTGTATTATGCACCACACATACACACTTGTATGTAAACTGAGAGAATTAGCTAATTACATAAAAGAGACTTATTTTGAGAGTGGCATAAAAAGAGTGTTTGATTGTGAGTGTAATTAGAGAAGTATAAGAATATGTAACTGTTACTTATAACGAAATGAAAAAAGCATCCCTTTATGTATGATTGTTGTTGTTCCATTGAGACAATCGTTGGGTGTGTTTTTGCATTCTAATGTTTTTTCTTGGTTTCTTTTTACTTTAACCTTTCAAGTTTCACTGCAGTCTGATTGGATTTATCTTCCCATGTATTTGTTTCTTTTACATTTTTTAAATCCATCATCCAGAACTTGGTAGTACATTGACTTTGTCAATATGTTGGTAAAGCCTAGAAGGAAGTGTCAAAAAATCTATATATATTCTTAATCGTTTTAGATGTTTCTGTCCGTCTATCCGTCTGCCCATTTGTATCGGTCGTTTATAGAAAAGTCAAGTACTTTCTAGTAGCAATGTAATTTAATGGATCTTCAAATGAATCAGTAAATTACTTTAATTATTTATTAAAGCTCACTTTTGGTTTAAGCTAATAATTCACACCTGCCTTGTAAAGGATTTAACGCCTTGCAAAGGATTTAGCTTTATATTCAAAACAAAATGTTTGTCAAATTTCTTACACTACGCCTTACATAGAGGAAAACTATTGTATAATATTGATCTAGAACCAAAAAAAAATTTTTGTATAATGGACTTTTGAAATTTGTAAAAATAAGTACCTCTCATTATCTTAATGTTTAATGATTTTTTGTTTTTATCTAATTATTTTTTTAAACAAAAATTTGAGAAGGTTTTAGGCATTTTACTACGTTTTAAAAGTTCTAAAAACGGTCCAATAGTAATTCAGGAAAAAAATCTAATTTCTATGAAGCAGAACTTTGCTAAAAAACTTATATCAGAGATATATATTTTTCTTTGAATTGAATGATAATAAAATTCTACACTACCATTTAATGCCCTACACCATTTTTGGTACAGAATATTATAAATTTGTGTATATGAAAGAATTGAGATAGACCCACCACTTTGAATTATACCAAACGACTCAGAATCACTTTCTAAATTGATTTAAGCAGGTTTGTCTGTCCATATTTATGCTATATATAGGTATTTTTGAATTATTTTAATAAAATTTTGTAAATTTGTATGCTTAGATCCAAAAAGAGAAAAAAAAAAATTGAAAAAATTTTTAAACGCACTATTTTTATTAAAAGTTTCCATGTGACGAGGTTTTCGAAAAAAAAGGTCCGTTTTAAATAAAAATTGCCATGCTAATGGATTTTACTTTTCTAACTTATTTCCATCTAATTTTATGATCCCTCCCCATTAAAAACATCTCTTTAGAAAGAAAATTCTTATGATGGTAAATGTTACAATTTTAAATGTATTTTATAATAACTTAAAAAAATGTATGTACTAATAGGTCCATTTTTTTTATGACCTCCCATATAATCAACTTTGCGAATTATTTCCAAATAATTGAAAAATTATAATTTTTTTATTTCATTTTATATTATTGAAATTTATTCAACTTTTTTAAACACATTAGGCAAAGTAGTATGGAGCACTTAAAGGTTGTCCATGAGGGCCTATAAAAATTCTACTAGATTTATTTATCATATACATTAAGTTTACTAAATCTAGCAAAGATTTTTTTTTTTTTTTAGCAACAAAGGAGACACATAAAAAGATGTAAAAGGAAAATTTTATTGTAATTGTACCTGAAATTATTGATTGAACATAATCGATTGTAAGGCCTTTTTTATGAATCTAAAACATAAAATTTGTAATTTTATAACTTTATTTATTACAGTTAAATAAATTTCTTAGAAAGATTTAACTTTCTTATGCAAAAGTTTTCATATTACATGGAATATCATAAGCCGGGAATTAAAGAAAGTAAACAGTGCCCCCGGAACTTTTCTATATTTGTGAAAAATATTAGAAAACTTAAAAATAAAAACTTGATAAATTTCAAAAAAATTAATTTTAAATTAACAAAAGATGGACAAACGAAAATACAAGCATGTCAAAAATTGAAATAAATGATGATGCAAAGTGAATTAATGAATTAGATGAGTTTATCTCAAGTCCACAAATAATGTAAAGTCTAATAAAGGAAGGAAATTAAAATCACTTAATTTATAAATTTTCTTTTAATTGTTTTAAAAAAAGTGTATTTTATGCTTCTTTACATTTAAAATATAATGTACATTATAAGTCAATTGTACCAAAAAAATTATAAAAAAAAAAGTATAAGGAGATGTAAAGAGATGTATGAGCAAAATAACATGAACATTTAAGAACAATAATTTTTACCTTAAAGCAACAGTTTATTTATTAAACGTATATTTGTGTATGTGTATGATTGTTTATGGTATATTCGTAAAATAGTGGTATTAAGAAGGCAAGGAAGCCGAAGTAGTATAATCAAGTGGCAAACATTTTTCATATAACAAGATGCAGAAGGAGAATAATAATGTATACAACGCTATCAATGGCAACGGAAATAATATTTGTAACAATAGTAATAATACGTTAACAAATACAAATGTAACAGCAATAGTAACAGTAACACAGCCAACAGTAACCACAGCCACTGCAATTACAACAATAATAACAGTTACAGCAGCATCATCATCACCATCATCAACAACAACAACAACAACAACAACAGTAGCAACAACAACAACAACAACAACAAAAATAACAACAACAACAGTCTGTACAACAATTTCTACAGTAGCAGCAACACCAACAGCAACAACGAGTACGTTAGCAGAAAATTGTCAATATGTGGGGCCATATCGTCTTGAAAAAACACTCGGCAAAGGACAAACGGGTATGTAAACTGAAATATTTTTATAAATCTACCTTTCAAAGATTGGACTTATGTTTGTGACGCTTAGAGTGAAACTTGACGGAGATTCTGTAAATTATATAATTTAGATATTTCTTTCTGGCTGTCCGTCTGTCCATTCCAAACATTCTTCTAGCTTAAGTTTGCTAGAATCGTTGAAAGTTTTTGCATGCAGTTTGGTATTGAAAATGGAAAAAATTGGTCAAAGGACAAGCAAGGTGAACTGAAAATAAAATTTGATAGTTTGTTGTTCATCATCTGCTAACTGAGAGGCTATTGGGTCACCATGTTTGAAAATCATGCAAATCGGATTCATCTACGCAAAATTATGCAAATTATATTTACTTTTTCAATTTACTCCTAAAAAACTGTATCAAGTTTTGAATCGTAATATCATGATGCATGATGCATGATGCATGATGCATGATGCATGATGGTGGGTATTCAAAATTTGGCTCCAGCCAAATATAATTTTCTTACTTATTTATAATACAAATTATTCACGCACATGATTATTTGTAGAGCCTTAGGCCCATACGTATAAAATAAGAAATATCTATGAATGTGACAAGTAGCCTCAACTGTTGTAAATATTTTAGACATACTATTATGTCTGTCATCCATATTTTCAGATGTATTCATATATTTATAACTTAAAAGGCAGCTACACAAAGCCTGCAAAATTTGAATTAAATAATCCACGTCTGGGTTTAGATGGTTTTTATGTAGGCCTGTTTGTAACATTAAAATTATATTCTTTAATGGACGGAAAAATTGATATAACGATTTCAATTTCAGAAACTTTGATAAAAGATCACGGTAAAACTTAAACTGGGTCGTTTTTATACCCTACGTCACCTGTGCTCTAGGCTCAAAAAGAATTAAGGCAGACCTACCTTTTCTTGTAACTGATTCAATTGAAATTTGTCTGTCTTGCTTGTCTGTTTGATGTCTGTCCATGTTAGTGTTAATTATTAAGCTACAGTTGGCAATTTTTGGGGTATTTTAATAAAATTTTGTATATGGATGCGTTTGATTCCAGTAACGAACCCTATTGAAAATGGTTAAAAGGGGGAAACTATTTTAACCACTTCCCATATAACATATTATTTAGAAAAGTCATTATATGAAAAAATATATAAAATATCTTAATACATTTTACCATAAATTGTATGGTAAAATGCCGTGTGTTTTGATATAAAGAATACGTGTACGTAGTTTTTGTCTATGTCAGTCATATTTTTGCTTTGTTCGAAAAAAATCCTTATATGGACAAAACAATTCAATTTTGAAAAAAGTTTAGCGAAAATTGGTAATTCTATATTTTTGATATAAAAAAATTATATTTGACAAATTTGTTCAAAATCGTTAAAATTTTTTTAAAATTCTTCTCATATAAAGAACTTTTTAAATAATTTAAAAATTTAATAATTTTTTCAATATCTTTATTTTGTAATTCTCTTATTCGACTTTAATCATTTTAGACACAGTGATGTAGATTATTTAAAATTAGCCTCCATCGATTATAAAGTTCTTACATATTTATACCATCATTTGTATGACAAAGTAGGAAGTGCTATACTATTATTGGTATAGCATATTAAGTTAATGCAGTTATTTGTAACACTCAAATGTATTTGAGAGCCTTTACGATTAAAAACTATCTAACCATTTTATATCTATTAATGTATATTTATGAAATTTTATAAGAAGACACGATAGAATTATTTTTTTTTTTTGGAAAAAGTCAGAATATGAGAAAATTTTTTTACAAAATGGCTGCACAGTAATTACTTGACACGCAAAATATTTGTAGTATTAAAATTTTTTGTACTGCCTTAATATTTTTAAATCATTTGAAATTTACGATTTTTTCCACCATAACTTTAATAAATAAGAGTCGGTCCCAATTATTTTTTTTAATTAAAAATTTGAGAAATTCTTTAGATATAGAAATGTAAACAGAGGGACATTTTGCCCAGATATTAAGGCTGCTATTCTACAATATCTGTATAAAATTTATAATGTATGCAAATCGATTACGTCTAACAAAAATTATACAAGTTCAAAGAAGACGGAATTTATCAAAAATACATAAATTGGGAGTAATCAGTACACGGTTTCACTTCAATATTATTTTCTATGATTATTATAAAAATTATTTTAAAACTTTTCACTGCACATTTTTTAAAAGGTTCTTTTTTTATGTATACACGTAGGTCTGGTCAAGTTGGGTATACACTGTGTTACAGGGAAAAAGGTGGCCATCAAAATTATCAATCGTGAAAAGCTTAGTGAATCTGTATTGATGAAGGTAAGTTTAAACATAAAATATCAGGCCGTTATTCACTTTATGCAAATTTTAATTCATAAAACATAAGTGTAAAAACTTATGGAAATTGTGATTTTTCGATATTGTAAATTTTTGTAGAACCCTTGATTTATTATATCCGCCACCCGGTGTTTAAGGATACACTCATTTTGCCAGTAAAAGTAACCTACAAAGTACATATATTCTTGATCAGCATTAAAATTTTGATTCGTTATTAAATGTTTCTGTTCGTCTATTCTTATGCCCGGGTTTGATAAATGATCTCTTGATAGCAAAAAAGAGGAATCGAATCAAATTTGACGGAGAAATTGAAAATTCATGTTTGGCATTGAAAAAGCATTAAATTGATCAAGACACAATCCTACAGTGCAACAAAACCTGAGAACACCTTTTTTTTTTTAAGTAGAAATTTTTAATTTTTCCATGATAAATTAAAAATTGAAGCACATCTAAAGCTGAAAATTTGCATAAATATTAAAGTTCTTATTCTACAAATTCTACGTAAAAATGTAAATGAGTTACGCCTACTGGAAACTACATATTTTTAAATTATATGTCTGTATCAGAAATTGCCAAATGAGGTGTCTAAATGGTGGATATCTAAGATTTGGCCCCAGCCAAATATAATTGTTTTATTTGTTTATTAATTAAATTAATATGTAAATGGAAAATTATAGCATATTTTTAAAAAATTTATTTCTTATAGTTAAGATTAAAATATTTTTATTTTAAATGAGTAGAATTGACGAAATTTATGTGCTTCTTTCTTAGGTGGAACGAGAAATTGCTATTATGAAATTAATAGATCATCCTCATGTTCTCGGTTTAAGTGATGTCTATGAAAATAAGAAATATTTATATTTAATATTAGAGCACGTATCGGGTGGAGAGTTATTCGATTATTTGGTGAAGAAAGGCCGATTAACACCTAAAGAAGCTCGTAAATTTTTCCGTCAAATTATATCTGCCTTGGATTTTTGTCACTCACATTCAATATGGTAAGTAATGATTAAGAAATGAAAGTTAGAGAGAATATATTTTTATAATTTTATATTCTATTTAAACTTAAAGTCACAGAGACTTAAAGCCAGAAAATTTATTATTGGATGAGAAGAATAATATAAAAATTGCCGATTTTGGTATGGCTTCATTACAACCGGCAGGTTCTATGTTGGAAACTTCATGCGGATCACCACATTATGCTTGCCCTGAAGTTATAAGGGTTAGTATAATTAAAAATAGTTCAATAAAGTACCATATTGAATAAAATCGAATTTATTTAAAAGGGTGAAAAGTATGACGGTCGTAAAGCAGATGTTTGGTCTTGTGGCGTTATACTTTATGCTTTACTAGTGGGCGCTTTGCCATTTGATGACGATAATTTAAGACAACTTTTAGAGAAAGTTAAACGTGGTGTTTTTCATATACCTCATTTTGTTCCGCCCGATTGCCAAAGTTTATTACGTGGCATGATTGAAGTAAATGCAGATCGACGACTTACTGTAAGTGATCTATAATAAATAAGAAAATTTCACATAAATTGTAAATTTGTAATTTAAAAATTTTTTAGTTGGCTGAAATAAATAGACATCCTTGGGTTACTGCTGGTGGTAAAGGTGAATTGGAATTAGAATTATCAATGATGGAAGTTGTTCAAACTCATGTAATACCCTCCGCTTCGGCCGTTGATCCAGATGTCCTAAATGCTATTTGCTCTTTGGGTTGTTTTAAAGAAAAGGATAAACTAATGCAAGAACTATTAAGTGGAAGGTAAAAAAATCTTTATCATGTACATACATTAAAGTAATAGTTAGATTTTATTTCATTGCATTTTTAGTCATAACACTGAAAAAGTTATATATTTTTTATTATTGGATCGAAAACGACGACGCCCTGCTTTAGAAGATGATGATGAAATCACACAAAAATCACGTAATGATTTAGAAATAATTGACCCTCCAAGAAAACGATTAGATACTTGTCGCATTAATGGCACAAATTCACCAAGTTATGGACAAATATCTGAAGGTTCCCCATTAACGCCCAGAAGACAAGCATTCAAGTGAGTATTCTTTTCATTTTTTTATTATCTCATTTTATTCAGCACAATTTGATTAAACTTTGTCACTTTTGCGTTTGGACCACAAACTTACTTATTAAAATATTGAGAATAGTTTTCAATGAGAAGAGTTTTGTTTTCTAAATAATGCACAATTAAGTTAATCGGGCTAAATAATTTATTTATTGGTTATTTTGATATTTAAATATACTTTTCAAGCATTTATTAAAATTATTTAACAAAATGTATAGCATACTAATTATTTGATGGTAATTTTTTATGATATTTTTGTTTGAATTACACCATCATCATTGTACATATTTTTATGATATTATTCAAAAAATCGGCAAACTAAAGCTTCCGGTCCTATAGTAGCACACGAAATCAACATCATCATCATCATCATCATCAAAGACGTTCTCCTACTTCAATGTCTTCGATGAGATCTTCTTCTTACCATAGTCCAACAAAATGCAATATGACTGTAAATCCAGCAGTTCAGCAACAACAGCAGCAACAAGGTAATGTATTGTCCAGGCCATTAACACCGGCTTCAACAACAAATCATACGTCCAGACATTCTAATTACTTAGAAAGAGAACGGGCTGGCTCAGTCCACTATACAACGCGCAATCGCCCGTCATCCAATTCATCGCAAATTTGCGCAGAAAGAATGGTAGTAAATGAACTGACAGTTAGAGATGTAGCACGTGAATTACGAAACGAACCACGCAATGAACGTTCTTCTATAATTCCAACTACTTGTATACTTACAAACAATTCTAGTGGTAATTCAACTACAGTACATCACAGAGCTAATTCAGGTCCGACAATAGCTATTAGTATGTTTCATGATCCTGACTCTAGCAGTGGTAAGTGTAATTGGTGACCAACAATGAATGCATTTTTACCCAGTGACCTTTTCTCTTCTATACCACTTGTGGTGTAAGGTATAACCAGTTTGTAAGAATATATGTAACAGCCCCAAGAAGTTAAAGTAGAGTACCGTTTTTCTAGTATAACTAAATACTAAGAGTTTACTAAAAATTTCTTTTTCAATTAATCTAAAGCTGCCTGCACTTCCATTCATGCATCTAATGTCTGCCTATGTCGCATGGCTTACATATTATAGGACACAGACGTATGTTTCATAATGCATGAACTTTATTAAAAATAGTTAAGGTGGGACCCTATTTAAGGTCTCACTAAACATAACGTTGCAGTTTAAAATAAATTACTATATACGAAATTTTCGTAACTTTAAGTTGGACATTAATAGACGTAAATCTTGCAAAGGTCCCTCAACAAAATTTAAATCAAAGCGTTGCCTTCCTGATAAAGTTTCTTGAAGATAGTTATTTTTCTCTGTTTTGCCATTTTTTTTTAGATGAAGTGGTATTTTCGACTTGACTAATTAAACCTATTTTAATTGTTAAATACATATCGAAAAAAAAAACAATATATTTTATATTTTAGTTGTACATCCCACAGTACCACATTTATTGGATAATAGCACAGCTCCTATACCAGGTTCCCCGTGCAACTCTCCCGGTGGACAACTCTGGAAGACTAGACTTACGAATATAAAGAATAGTTTTCTCGGAAGTCCACGCTTTCACAGGAGAAAACTTCAAGGTTCAACAAATAATAAAAAAATTTGTTAAATTCATTTGAAATGTGTTTATTAATATATTTAATTTTATTGGTCATATAGTTTCTGCAGATGAAGTTCATTTGACACCTGAATCATCACCTGAATTAACAAAACGTTCTTGGTTTGGTAATTTAATAACTACAGAAAAAGATGAAACTTTTACAATTTTGGTAAAGGGTAAACCGATTGCAACAGTTAAAGCCCATTTAATACACGCCTTTTTATCGGTATGTTACACAACGGAATGAAAAATGCTTAATTTTTACTAAGCTTTTTTAAATTCTAAGATGGCTGAATTATCACATAATGTAATATCACCAACATCCTTTCGAGTAGAATACAAACGTAGTGGTAATGGCCCAGCTATGTTTCAAAGGCACGTTAAATTTCAGGTAATTCATAATAATTTTATTCAGCATTTATATTTAATAGTTAAAATATTTCTTTTATTGATTTTAGGTTGATATTAGTGCTATTTGTAAAAATAATGACATAGATGATATGTTATTTGCCTTGACTTTCACTCTCCTATCTGGTAAGATAATACATTACATAGAGTAAATGTTAAAATTTATTTGCGTATTTCAACAATTTAGGTAATATACGAAGATTTCGACGCATTTGTGAACACATACAAAGTCAGGTGTGTTCAAAACGTTTTCCTATACCAAGTAGTCCGCCCGTGATGCCCATTGTAACGCAAGCTGTTTCGGAAAGTTCATCTTGCGGTTCAGTGTCCAGCGAAACACTTTCGTACAAACGTCAAGTAAGAACTAATTTTATCATTATCAGATAATTAATTAAATAATTTTTCTTGTTACACTTCTCAAAAGCCTTTAGAGAATGAGGTAGAAGCCGATTCTATATTTACATATAAAACGATTAACAATCGTCGTTCGTCTGCCACCAATAATAGTAATTCTAATATTATAGATCTAGTACCATCCAGTCCCATAGCAGTTAAGTCTAAGTAAGTAAGTTCTATGAATTACTTTATAAAGACAACACTTCAATTTATTTTTATTTGCCTTTGTGTTCAGGGTAGAAATGGATGAAAGCTACCAGCTGCAACCACAACATCAGCAACAGGAACAAAAACTACACGAGTTGCAGAATGAACGTCAAGCGACAGCAATATCTGGCAGTGCCATAGCATGAGAATTATTTCTCTGATTTAATTACGTTATTGGTTTCTTTTATCATACCATTTTTTTTCATTAGCCAAAGAGCCATGTAAGACAAATGCCTGTACAAATAGAAGCAATAGCAAAAAAAAAAAAAAAAAAAAATTACATTATAATCTAAGTAAAAAAAGTTAAACTGAAATTTAAATTAGTTTCAGATCAAATGTAAAAAAAAAAAATGCACTATTTAGAGGAAATATTTTCCACCTTTAAAATTAATCCATGGCCTCCAATGCATAATTTTAAACATTTAAATTTTTATTTTAGCTAAATATTGTTGTCGCCCAGGCAAAATATACAATAAATGTAAAAAAAAAAATAATAATAATAATAATAATATTTGCTGCAAAGTAAAAACTACAAAAAAAATAAACAAGCTTGAATTTATTCTGATATTAACCAAAGAAACAAACAAACAAACAAAAAAAAAAAAAATCAAATGAAAAAATTGTAATTTACCATAAACTCAATTTAATTATATTTTAAGTAAAAAATATGAGCAGCATGCATAATAAATTTAATGCATTCTAATATTGTATATTAATGTATATCTTGAAAATTCAAAAAAAAAAAAAAAAAAAATTAATTAAAAAAACTAAAATGAGAAAATTATAGTCGGCCTGATCCCGGCTCTAAGGTATCCTATATCACATGATGTCATGTATCAAAACAGTTAGGGGAAAAAAATTAATGAAATGAAATGAAATGTTAGGAGTTTACAAAATTCAAGACTTTAATACAAAAAGAAGCCAATTTGCTTTAAAAATATCCAACAATGTGAGTTATATGCTGAATTTCTAAAAAAAAAAAAAAAGCTTTTGTTGAAGTTGTACAAATTGCCTTATTCTGGGCTTGTCCAAAAAAGTTTGTCTTCACTTCAAAAATCTCCTAACTATTAAGTTTGTCAAAATAAAACAAATTTATAAAAAAAATTTATAGAAAAAAATTTCCAGCAATAATTAAAAATATTAACTAAATTAGTTTTTTTGAGCCGATCAGTGTATGCCACTAAACTGATGTATGTATTAATTATAAGTGGTGTAGGATGCAATACATAGAGCAAAATTGTAGAGTATACGAAATATTCTTTATAAAATGTATATATATATAAATATTGATATGGTAAATAATTTATTGATATGTATAAGATATTGAAGAAAATTCACATTTAATGTCATATTTTGGTATTCACTTTTGCAAAGAACCAATAAATAACATAAAACATATATAAAACATAAATAAAAATTTTATAGTCGTTTATGGTCGACTTTTCAATACCCTATACTACTTTTGCTTAATATAAATTCAGCCAAAATAAAGAGAATTACAAGACAACAGCATAAGAAAAAGTTTAATTCATAAATTATTTAAAAAGTTTGGTATATGAGAGAAATTTGAAAGAATGGACTGATCTAAATCAAATTTGGTGCTTATGTTTTTTTTATTTTAAAATACAATTGAGCATCAATTTATAAAATTTCTTTTTGAAAAATGTATTACATGGGGCGTGTTTGTATTAATTAACAAATTTTTCACCATTTTTAATGGGAAAATGGGAAAATCGAAAATTGTAGACAAATGGATGGATGGAAAGGCTTAAACCGATTAGGGATTAGGGATTAGGGATTGATTCTAAGTCGATCGTTATTATAAAATATGGATCTATTTAAACTCCTTTTGTAACGAAAGTAGTGTATGGTCTAAAAAACAAACAAAAAAAAAAAAAAAAAATGAATACACAAAAAGAGGGCAGAGAGAGTATATTTTTATCACATAAAATCGGAATAATCTAAACGGGCTTTGCACTTTACAAATTTACATTTAATGTTTATTGTATTATTATCAATCAATTTATACATATACATAAAAATAGTTAGGTATATGGAAGTCATGTATGATGCTTATATATTCTCGATGCTTAAGTTTATTAAATGAAGAATGCAAGGATACGAAAATATCTTTCTAATAAAATAATAATAAAAATATTAAATCTTATTCATTCATACAATGCAATGCTTTATAACATGCTTTAAAACATTTCATATTTATTTTTAATGCAAAGATAATTTAATAAAATAATAAAAACATAATAAATTTAAAATTAAGTCAACAAATTAGAAATATTACAAAATATTAACATTACTAATGTAATACTTTGTAATGTCGTCCAAAAAGTTAAAATCAAAATTATGAATATGAGGGAGTTTTTTTTTTTTTTTTTGTATGAAAAATTTTAGATAAAATTAAAAATTATTTGGCATTTCCATCAACATCACTATTTGCTTTGAATAAATGCAAATTATAAGGGAACCTCAGCGGCCGGCAGACCTAGTGACTTAGTATGTCCTTAGCATTGTTCTTTGTAATAAATGGATATAGCATCTGTCAATTTGGTAGATTATTATTAAACCTAATTAAAACGTTTAAACAGCACGTTCTCATTGCTAAATTAAGCCATCTTAATCTAAGCTAAGAACATCTCTATGTACAAGATCAAAACTTTCAGGGTCTCATAATTGATAAACTACAATTATTTAGCATTTCTTTTTCTGATTTTTGGTTGTAGCACCGAATTTCTTTATAACTACTTACTTTTTATAATTTTTTAAGAATTTCCAACTAAAGAGCTTTTAAATTTTGTAAAATTAACTTTGGATTGCGTGGCAGCATACTTTGAGATTACGCGCCGTCATAGCCATTAATTATAGTAAATATTCGATGTCGATTTAAGCTTGCAATTCTGCCTTTTGATTGTCCATATAAATTTATTACAAATTTTTTTTTATAAATTAATTTCATTTTATAAATTTTTAATACAATTATAATGAAACTCGATTGTTAAACGAACTTCTAACCAAAACTAATGGTATTAAATGTATCCCTTTTTAAAAAGAGATTGTTCTAAAAAAAGAGGCTTTTTATGAAAAAAAATTAAAAAGAAAATCGGCTCACTCAAATAATACATTTTGCTAATTTTCTAGTTGAAAATGCATTTTGTTGATTTTTTATTAATATATAAAAAAAAAAATGTAACATATTTAAAAATCAGCTAAGTAGTTCAAATAGTTTACATTTAATTTAATTTGAGTTAGAAGGACACCATCATTCCTTAATTATTTGTGATTTCTTATATTAGATTTATAATATGATTCGATTTAAGCTCGCCCCTTCTTCCACTCAATTATTGTCTAGCCATGTAAATTTTTAATCAAACTGTATGATTTTAAGAAATTCGTCTTATAAACGTGTTTGGGCCCACAAAAAAATACCCAAGTAAAAACCGTTAAGAGCAAAATATTTTTGTGATCATTCCTTATATAATAACTTTTTTAAAAAGGATATTCGATATATGATATACAATTATTATTTGGCTTAGTAAAATATGTGCCAAATAATTGAATCAAATCTAACTAAATTTTGAATCGTTTCTAGATAACGAATTTTTCATATTACTTAAAAATAAGTGCAAAACATTATAGACATTTAAGGTTGCTCTAAGGGGACGCCTAAGGTGCTTTAAATAATCAGCAAAATATATTATGAAATGTGATTGAATTATATGTCTAGAAAATATTTTTAAAAATTAAAAATTAATTAAGGTAACAGCAGATTTCCAAGTAGTTTGCAAAATTTCTCTACGTTCACTTGAAGCTGATAAATGGAGCGCCCACTGATTGAAATTTTTTTTCTTAGCACTGCATTACATTTTAATCATATTAAGTACACTTTTGTGAAATTTAATACAATACTCCTTATATTGAATGAAAAACATACAATTTTAAAAGTACGAGTGGAATGGTTTGTATCATACGCATTCATTCCATAAAAAAATTCTGCAATTATTTCTATGAAAAATAAGTTTTTTTTAAAGGAAAAAAATAGTGGTTGCTCGAATGTTAACATGGCAATTAATTAAGAATATTAGTATGATTGTGTAAACTGTAGACCAAATTTGTTGTGTAGACCAAATTTGTACCTTATATATGAAGCTTAACCTTTGGTATCCAGATTCGGAGTCTTCCTATAACTCCTTGGCTTAGTTTTGTTAGCTCAAAAAGACTGACCCAGCTATCCATTTTATTAAGGAATTTGGAGCCCGTAAGACAAGCATCACTAGCGATATAGGCACCATAGCTCCACGAAGACAACTCCAATATCATCACAATTGGCTTTAGCAAAATTGGTGATCTCTTTCTTGGTGCCAAATTAAATCTTCGGTCCAATCTCGTGACTCATGAGCGCCTCTGATGGCTGGAACTTGGATCACAAGGACTATTTCATGAGCCACTCCCAGTTGAGCTTGTGCTTCTCGGGACTCGTTGGCCCGGCCAAAGTTGATACACGTTAGAAACCTAAAACGGGCCAATTTTTTATTCAAATATATTTAAAATTATAACTGTTCTTCGTTTGGCCACCTTTTTTTTTTGGGGTCACAAAAACGGCCCATGTTTATCAATTTTCACTAGGGTACATCTATGGCACACCTATGTACTATGATATTTCATTAAAATTTCCGAATAACTGTAAGGTGTAGTTGAATAGCAGATGGACAGACAAACAAGCTTAAATCTGAGTTCTGAGCCGATCCTTATAATAAAAAATTGTTATATTTAAAATTTTTCTGTGTGTTATGCACGTGTACCTAAGCTTCCATGAGGGGTGCAGAATGTAATAATAAAATTAAAAAAAAATATTTTCTTTTATATTATTAAAGTTAATGAGGCCATTTAAAATTTACATTTCAGAGTAAGGCATTAATTTTGGGCAAATCTATCTAAATTGTTAATTTCTCTTTGTGACAACGACTTTTTATAAAATAAGCACCAAAAAACCTAACCACTTTTACTTTCAACAGAGAGTTTTCTTAAATAAAACATGTCCATAAATATTTTATAAATAAAAAGAACAGAGTGATAAATAAGTTTAAATAAGTACCAATATAATGCCAATTGAAAAAAAAATCATAGACAATTCTAAAATCTATTCTAATTACATGAATGTCGGCAGAGTCTTCATATTTAAAATAATTTTACCAATATATTTAAAAAGTACTTAAAAATTTATATATATATTTTTTTTTTTTGGATTACTCAACTCTCAAAAATTGGTTATTTAAATGATTATTTAAGGTATGCCTAAACAAACCTTTTAAATACCTAGTCAGGAGGAGCATTGAATTAAGAAGCATTCTAAACCGTATTAATCATGGATGGGAAGATATGCGAACTTTATATATTTAAATGATATTTCGTATAAATCCAGCAGTATATTTTTTACTTTAAAGTGATAAAATAAAAAAAATCAAATTGTCAGTTTTCCTAAACAATTTCTAATTAAATGATTTCATTTTTTAAATTATTTTCTATTCATGAGTTCATGAAACCCCTTAATAATATCTCTATTTTACTTGCTTCACTTTCCTTTTGCCTAAGAAGTAATTAAAATTTTTCTCATTATTCTCTTAATAATTCTCATTCTTATAAACAAATCAATTAAAATTGAAAATTATATATATATATATATATATATATATATATATATAAACAATTTTTTTAATAATATATTATCCATAAAATAATTTAAAGTATAATGAGTTAAAATATTTTTTTTTTTTACATCAAATGAAATGATATATCTCTTAAAAGCTTAAAAGGAAAAGAAAATTAGTACGCAAGACGGCAAGTTAAGAGTGCATAATAAAGCCTTAAAGCTTTTGCAGCTTTATCATATTTCATTTATATATTTTTTGGGGAAATTATATTTTCATAAAAAGCTTATACAAATGCATTAGTTCTATAAATGTATATGTGTATATGGGCATGTAAATAAAATAGAGCAAAAATTTTACCATTAACCAACTAACAAACTAATCAACTAATCAACTAAATAATTAACCAAATGCACATAAGAAAAGGGAAAATTTATTAATTCTCAATATTTAGTTCTATTTTGTTTTACTAAATATGCGATACTTCAACGGCTAATAAATATTTAAGAAGTGCAAAAAAAAATGCATTAAATGTTTAAAAATGTTTAAAAATCATTAAAGAAATTTGAGTAAGAATAACAAAATGGAAAATATAAGAAAAAAAAAATTTAATAAAAATTCTCACATTAATATATTTTCTTTGTCTTGCCTCCAGCTCAATTAAATAATACAAAATGCAAGAAATAATGTGACAAAGCATGACAAAAAAAAAAAGTGTTAAAGCTTAAAGTAATCATCAACATTTGCGTTTATTAAAATTAAAAAAGTTACTTATTGCTTTTTTAGTTTTCAAAAAAATATATAAAGAAACGCAAAAAAAAAAAAAAAAAAAGAAACAAATTGAAAGGCAAATTAAAGACATTGTGAAATGTTTTAAAAAGTATAAAATCTGGGCAAAAAATCAAAAAAAAAAAAAAATATAACAGATGTAATTATTGAAATTTTTTACTTTTATTAAAATGAAAAATTCTACAAAAAAAAATGTTTTTAAGCAATTTTTTAATGTAAACTAAAAAATGTTAAAACAACAAAAATTACCATGTGAGTAATTTTAAGAAATTTTTTTGAAAAAAAAAAAATACAAGAAAAGTTAAATTAAAAAAAAAAAGGGAATTTGCCGTTGTTATAATTTCTTGGTCTTACAATGATTTTGCTTATTGAAAATTTTTTATAAATATTTTTAAAAAATTAGAAAATTCGCATTAAAGAGTAAAAAAAAAATATTTAATGGGTTAACATAAAAATTCTTATTGTTTTGTTTGAGAGAATGAGTGTGAATAGTTTTATTATTGCAGTATCGTCGTAGTGGCAAATATGTATCTAAAAATAGAAAAATCTATGCCAAGGCTCTAATTTAATACAATCAAATTAAGAAGTATATATGAAAAACAAACAATTTGCAAAAACAAAAAGAAATATGAATATATAATAATAAAATGTTACATACATACATACATATACACATACATAAATATATAGGTATATAAGAATAGTAGACTTAGCAACAACAATTGAAGAGTTGAAAGAAATCATAAGGTCCTTTGAATAAGTAAATGGCAAGTAAAACCATTTATAAAGGAGTTTTTCTTCTTGTACCAGTCAACCTAATCAATATTCCGTTTTATATATGCGTTATAATGCATAAACTATAAACACACTTAAACATGTTTGCATTAAATATTAAAAAATGTGTATGTATTTGTATATTTAAAAAATAATTATAAAGGATAAATAAGTTGTATATATAGAAAGTGGAAATGAGGCTTTTGCTGGCAAAGGAATAAATTCAACTTATAACTTGACGTGATTCATCTTATAAGTAAATTTTTATTATTGTTATTTTTTTTTTTTTTTTTTGATACATTTTATATTCTCTATTTTTCATATGAGATATGACTTTGCCATTTTGCTATTTCTTCTATTAAATATTATATTTTTAAAAAAAAAAATGTCATGCTTATTATAGACGCCACCTTAATAAAATGTCATAATATTTGAAACTTCAGAAATCTTATAAAAAAAAAATCTTATAAAGTGTAAACATACATGAACAAAATTAAATTCTTAATCCATTTAGACATGAACTCCAAAATGCGGCTTGACATTGAAATTAGGCTCCCTCAATTCTTTCTAAACTAAAAATAGCTCTGCTTTTTCAACTTTGCAAAAAAATATTAAGGTCATTCTTCTCCTTTGTATATATCAAAATTATTGAAATATAGACGTAACTGAGTCTAAATTAAACAACGTTAAATTATCACTTTAAAATGTTCAGTTTTGTTTTTTATTATGTAAAATATACAATCTACAAAAAGTTCAAATATTACACGAATATTTGTGAAAGTGTTTCAAGTTGGCCACATTTGCAAGAACTTAAGTAATATTAAATTTTGTTTAAGGTTTTTTTTAGGTTTTTTATGTGTAAATTTATCAGATGATTATGTTTTAATAAACTTGTGTACGGTGCTACATTATCTAGATCATAAAGGATCAAATAGTGCCTTAGTGATAATTTTCCAAGATTTAATCTCAGGCAACTATAACTTTCTTACTTGTTATACCCATCATCTAGAGTTTGGAAGTGCATTCACTTGGCCTCCATACAACTTACATCAAATTCGCTTAAAAAATATCAAAAATCATGTACCTGATTTACAAGTGAAAAAATAATAAAAAAAATTTAATAACTTTATATGGGAGGTGTTCCAAGAAAACTTCCTGACTTTAATCATTTGGTGCGGTGATAAACATTTCTCATTTATCGGCATTTTTTAACATATAAATAATTTATATTTTGCAGGAGCATAATTTTGGATATCCACCGCTTAGGCACCTTGATATTACGATTTAAAGTCTGGTTCAATTTTCAGTTGTAAAAAAAAAGCCTAATCATAAAAATGTATAAATTGATATTGCATAATTTCGCGTAGGCGTTGTTAATTAACCTGATTTTTGGACATACATTGTAGACCAATAGCTTGGTCCCTACTTGTACAAAATTTCAACTTTTAATTCTTTGTAATTTGTAAATAATGAGCAAAAAATTACCAAATATTGCTTAAAAAGGCATTACCTATTTTCATTGCCATTGTAAGCGCTCATTTTTAATACCAACTAATTTTCCATTTTTCTGCCAAAATTTAGTTGAATTTTTTTTTGTTTTTGCGACCGGAATAATGTTAACAACATCCGAATAAACGGCCACATGCACATGATCAAAAATATACATACTTTGTAAAATATATAACGGTTTTTTTGGTGAGTTACAAATATAATGACAAAGTACAATTCCAACCTCTGGGTGGTGAAGAGCGCTCATACAAATTGTACGTAACACTTCAATAGAGTTTTGTTCAAGGACAACTATTTAGCAAATTTTATTGCAATGTATTTGCTTTGATAACAAACGTATACACGGCTTAAATCTAAGCAAAAAGTGTTTATAAAGCGAAAGCTTTAATTAGAAATGGATACACCTCAATTCCTTTTGGATGTTAAAAGCATGTGCTTCAATATCCTGTACCTTAAATGGCATAAGAAATTCTTTAAATGCTTTTAGCATAAACGTAGAGCGTCATTAAGCAGTGAATTCTTAGTCTATTAAACAGGCGGCCCTTAATGAGAAAAAGAAGTGAAATTTAAAGCAATAAACCCAAGATACACACATTGCTGTGAATACGTACGTACAAGATTTTGGCCTGCCAATAAAGTATTCTTTAATAAAAAGCGTTTTACATACACAATACATACAAATGCAATACATACAAATATTTTATTCATGACATATAAAGTTTATGCCAGTTTATCTATCACTGTCTCTATTCCCACTGGGGGCAATCAGTCCCGAGAAACACCTGCTCAACTGGGAGTGGCTCATGAGATGGTCGTTGATACGTGGCCATCAGGGTTCATCATGGGTTTCACGAGATCCGATCCAAAGATTTAATTTGGTACCTCGGGATCACCAGTTTTAATATTTGCCAAGTGGTGATATTGAGGTTGGCTTCGTGGGGGCTGTAGTGCCCATGTCGCGGGCGTAGCTCGACCTATATTATGTTTATTTTGTGTTCTACTATTATGTTTTGTCGAGCAGGGTGCCATTTCCCGAATAAAATGGCTAGCTGGATAGGCTTATTAGTCTAAGCCGAGGGTTAATTAGAAGGCCCCGAATCCTTACACCAAGGATTAAGCCATGTATATAAGGTGCAATATAGGCTTTAAATTGGAAGCTAGTCGTGACGGTGGCATGCACATAATGTGTCGTATCTACCAATGCTAACGATTATTATTGTGCATTTGAGCCTTCCCGGCAGGTATGCATGTAAAACACTAACATTATGTCTCTATTCCCACTCAGACCTTTTTTCATTCTCGTTTCCTCTAATATTTTATCTTTTCTTTTCGCTTTATGAATCTTCTTCATATTTTTATGTCTTCCTTTTATTTTTGTTCTACAAAAATTTCAATTTATTTTACATTGTTTGGTAGGACAGAAACACAGAAGAAGAAAGGCTTTATTAACAAAAAATTTCACAGGTAGCAGATAGACAGAGAAACTTTGGAATAATGTGGTTTAATAAATTTACCCCAAATACTGCATGTAGTGTAAATATCGTTCTTATTATTAGTGAACTATAGCAACAATTAGATTAAACATTACGTATCCCTAACGCACGTTAGAAATACAAATGCCTATAACTAGGCCCCCTTTTTCTCTTTTACATCAACACTTTTACAATTTTTTATAAAGCTCTTAAGCTATTTGTGCTTATTCATAATGTAATTTATATACATAATGTTATATATTTCTACACTGAAACTGTATAATAAATACATACATAAGAAGCATAAAAGGAAAAACTACTACGACAAAACAAACAACTACAAATAATTTCAATGTTAAGACTAAAACACACATTTATCACAAAGAAGTAGGAATTTTTAATAATTTATTGTTATTTCAAAACATTTAATAAATAGGTTAAACTTATTAACGTTTTATTCTCTACAAACTTGCAACTTACAACTTAATCAACGATAATAACCATGCATATTTAATGAAGCTCTGGATGACATATACAACAAGAGAATAAAAATTAAAATTGGAAATTATTTTTGATTTATAATATGCCTGATTAATTAATTGTATTCATAAATAAACTAGATGAAATCTAAATGGCATACAGAATACATTTAGGTATAACATCAAATGAAATCTTAAATTATTCAACATAGAATGTAAGAGTGTATGGCAAGCAGGCGAGAATAGAAAGCAAAAATATACCACCCATTTAAAAATTGAGTGGTTGAGTTTGAGGGTACAGAAGCTATATAAAGTGTATATACCTCCTTAATTACTATAAAAATTTTGAATTAATTAAAGAATCAATGACTTGGTTCAAAATTTTTATATAAACGTTGCATCTGTATATATAATGTGTTCGTGCGGAGCTATGTAATAATAAATAATTTAAGATCGATATAATTTTAATGTGCCAACTAACCCAGATTTATATTATGAATTGATTTAAACTTGCGTGATATATGTTCTTATATGTTGGATTCATTGTAATTTTGTATGCCAAATATGTTGGCCAAATTGGTTTCCTTTTTTAGATAGTCTTTCATACAAGAAGTTCTTATAAATCATTCCTAAAATTATCTTTTGTACCTTCTTGCCTTTTTACAAACATTAAAGTAAGGGCGTAAGGTATTTATATTTATACTCCTCAAAAGAAGCGTCAAAGATCTTACAAAATGTATGAGCATGAAATTTTGCATTAATTTAGACTTGTCTGTCCCTTTGTAGGCATAAGGTAAATATTCTCCTTATAGCAAAAAACGAGATATGAACTTTAAAATTTGCAAAAATTTCCTTAGAAATTTTTGTACGCCAATTGGTATTAAGTATGGGCTAAATCGTTTAGAGGGCACGCTCAAAATGTAATGTAAACTGAGAACATTGAAGTTCTGCCCAACTGAAAATTAATATTTTAATTTTCCTATAAATTGATAAATAACTAAAAAGTATACACACTTTTGGCTTTATAGATCTAAAGGCTTTTAGCTTCAGGTACATTTAGCCCTTTTGTATCAAAAGAGCTTAAGCAGTAAGCTTTTTTTGGTATAAAATATTTCTCCAAGTGAGCTGACTGTTAGACATCCTCCTTCACTTTTAACAAAGTGTTTGGAAAGTCAAGAAAGGGAATTACAAGAAAGCGAATAATAAAATCACGTTATATGGAGTGGGAACCATCAAATTCGGTGCTCTCAAACAAAATGTCAAAAAATCATTTTACATCGTTTCCTAAAAATTATACAAGAAGTGGCCCTAAAAATTGTTCGATTACAACTAATTTTAAGAGAGCTTACACAAAAATACCCAAAACATCTATTTCATCAAATTACCTTAAAAATCGCGGCTTATACTTTGGTGACAAATATACAAGCTCAAGTTTAGATGGTTTAAATTGATTTGCGGTATAAGTTTAAATCCATTAAAATAATGAACGTTGAATTTATATCTAGCTCTTCTGGGCATTGCAAACATTTACATAAACGTAATAAAATAGTATGGAGCATGATCTTACTTAACTATGGGAAATTAAGCATATTTAAATAATTCAAAAAATACTAGGCGGATCCATTAATTTAACAAAATAATGTTACTCTTTTATTCTAAATGTGCTTAAAAGTGATTAAAAAGTCTTGAATGTAAAAATCAATTTTCAGTTTATAATTTTAATTTAATTATCTAATTTAAGAAAAAGTCAAAAAAAAAAACACGATACGGTGTTACTTAAGTTTTACAAACTATACTGAAATTGTTATCTGTAATAACTTATGCAAATGAAGAAAATAAAACTTTTTGATTTGTGAATTTTTTATTAACAAAAATTATAATTATGGAATTTATAACAATCTTGCCTTCTAACATAAATCTAGTTATTGTGTAAATAGGAAGTTATAATAAAATATGTGAGACTGTTTGTTCCATTATAGATTAGAAAATGGAAAATTTCTATACCTCTAAAACTTTAATAATATTTATCTGAATACGTTAGATGAATATGTTAGCTGTAAAGCATTAAGCTAATTAGGTAAGTACTGTACAAATAAATATTTTATAAACAAAATATTACCGCCACTGAAATTTTTATTATTTTTGTATTTATATTAATTATAACATTTAATAAAGAAATATAATTATTTCTTGCTAGCAATCATTGTTTCACATAATCATCATTCATTAATTGGTATTTATGATATGTAAAAAAGTAAGAAAATTATACTTGGCTGAGGCTAAATCTTGAATACCCACCATCAATACATCATGATGTTACGTTTCAGAATCTGTTTCAGGAGTAAATTGTTTCTATTTAGGAATAAATTGGGAACGTAAACATAAAGAAGTATACGTTTGGTACTGTATAATTTTGGAATAACCGGAATAACCGGCAGCTGAAATTCTGTCCCTATTTGGACAGAATTTCAGCTTTCTATTTGTTGCAATTTGATGCAGATGATGAGCAGAAAACTTAAATTTAGCTTAAAAAAATGAGGTGTTCTTAGTATAAGTTCCACTGTGGGCGTATACTTTATCTGATTTACTTCATTTTCAAACCCAACTTGCGTGCCAAATTTGAGCTCAATATCTTAAATTTTACGATGAGGAGAATGCACAGATATATCTAAATCAATTCAGAATTTAATGCTGATCAAGAATAGACCACCTCTGGGTGCTGGATATAAGAAGCCAAACCATTAGAAATGGTAAAACTTTTGTATTATTGAGAAAAAGAATGAAATATTATAAGTATCTGATAATATTTCATCTCATACGATTAAAAAAAACTACAGAAAATAAGAATTAGAAATATCACCATTCAAAATAATTTTATGCCCGTATATTTAGTATTTTAAATTATGGTACAATTTTGTGACCGATTTAGCATCAAAAAATAATAATAATTGTAAATATTTTCTGCATAACTTGAGTCTTGGGCTTAACGTCATTTACTACCAAAAATTTTTGGGAGGAAATAAAAAAGGCAACTATGAAGAAACTGCAAACAGTTTGTCTTACTGACTGACATTTTGTATATTTTTTATTTTATAGGAAACTATAAATGCAAACGAAATATCTGCTTAAAAAAGAAAACCAGTCAATTCTTAGCAATTATTAATAAACCAAAACTATTTGAAAACTTTAAATATCAGAATTGGAGAATTGAATATAAAACAAATTAATGAAATGGATGAATATACATTGTATGTCACTTATATTGGCACGATGATAGATTCACTTATATATTAATAGTATAGCACTTTATTGGAAAACTAAATATAACTTTTTACGCCCAGTCACAAGGTCCTCAAGTATTTCATACATTTAAGGTGCTAAATGTTGATTTATAAATTAGATGAAATTTAACATTGCAAATGTATTTGCATTAGTTTAATGTGACTGTAATAATTCTAAAAATAAAACATGTACATACATTATAGTCAGTCGGGACCGGCCAATAAATATGGTACACCATATTAAGGAATATCCAAAATTGTATGTTTTTTTTACATAAAAATCTTTGCAAAATAAGTCTAAATCTTGGGCCAAAACATAACTTCTCTGTGTGAATTTGTCATCAAAGTCGAGTCTAAGTCAACCGGTAAATGAAATGTGGGTCTATCTAAAATTCTTATACACACCCCTACACAAGTGTTGTAGGGTATAAAAAAGTACAATATTTTTCAAGCAGATAATATGACGAGTATGAATTCTTTGTTGGCTTTTAAGAAAGCAACAATTTGCTGGCCAATTAGTAGTAGCAAAAAAATATTCTATATAATACATTTAAACCTATTTGACCGATTGTTTAACCGCGTGAACGACATATTTGAGATACAATGAAAAAAAAAAAAATGAAAAATTTTTGTAAGCGCTTACTGCATAAGACTTTAATGTGAACTAACTTGTTACAGGAAAAACATTTAAAATTTTCAACAAATGATTTGGTACATTATGAAATCTACTTGCAAAATGTGGACGAGACCATTTCGTTCTTGCATAATTAATTTTTTTTTGAAAGTATATATTTTTTAGATTGTTAACTTTGGTTTCACTCCTTTCAGGACTAATAATGTAAAAATCGGGCCCATTTGACTGCACCGTAGTACATGCCTTTACTTGCAATAATTATGCATTTTAAGTGTTATATTTCTAATGCTTACATTGCATTATAGAAAAAAAAATAATGTACTATTTCATTTCATCACACAACCAAAATTTGAGTAAATCCTCTAAAAGATTAAATAAACTAAAAAAAAAATGTAATGTTTATACAACTTAATGATTTCTCTTTTTGCATTAGAGGAAAATAATTGACACTTAAATCTACTAAATATTTAAAAGCTGAAACAAGTGCCTCGTACAATTTGAATAAAATTCAATTTATTAGTATTCAATTATAATGTTGCATCTTCTTTAGAGAGATCTTCTTTAAGATTATTATTAAGTGTAAACTTTTATAGAATAATTTGTGTAGTAATGTAAAAGGCAAATTATTTATGAAAATATGTTACGCAGGAAGTTGTAAGACCCATTTCGATAGTATTTATTTGATTGTTGCGCTACTTGCGGTAATCAGTGTAATAAATTTTTATGTAATATTACTCGATTCAGAATCATTTTGTGAAACGATTAAATGCTCATTACCGAGAAGCAACAGCGTATTGGAGTTAGGCTTATAAGTGAAACAAATGCTGTGCTTATGAGTTCTACAAGATCGGACCAAAGTTTTCATTTAGTGCCATGGAATCATCCACCTGGTATTGGTTTGGTATATATTTTACAGTCATATTTAAGAAAGAAGTTGTTTAATGGAAAAAATTCAATTTCCTAGACTATTTGTATATTTGTAAAAATTGCTCTAAAAGTAGATTGCTGATACAATGAATCTATATGAAAAATTATGACCAAAATAATTCATTACTTTGCTAAACATACCTTAAAAGAAAGTGCAGATACTTTTTCAAAAATTTATATGAATTATTTATTGGTATTGAAACAATCTGAACAGCCCAAAATATTCGAAATGTTTTAATGAAATTTGTTCTGTAAACAACGGTAAGTACGTTCGGAACTAAATTATTTCTATGATATCTATGATATCTCACCATGTAACTTGAGATTTTAAATAAAGTTCTCATACAGATTAAATATACAATTTTGAATAATTTTTAATAAAATCTTGTAAAAATTTATAGCTTGCCGAAAATTAAGATAAAAAAAAAGGCTTTTCGAATTTTTGCTGGTATTCGGCAAATTTTTACTATTTTCAAGTTAGGGAAAGTTTAAACTGGCCGATTGTATAATTTTTTCTTGATAATTTACAATATTTATGCATTTTATATATTTTTCTCGTTTTTATACCCTGTACTACTTATTGTACCCAGAAGGAGTTTAGATAAACCACTTTTTATAATGTCGATCTACTTGGAAGCCCTTTTTGTGTCGATTTAAGCTTGTCTGCCCACATGTGTATTGTAAAAGTAGAGGCCACAATTGTGAAGATATTTGAATGAAAGTTGATTTAGTCCAAAAACGCCCAAGAATAATTTGGTCCCTGGTTCCCAGGAATAATTTTCTTTAAGACCAGACTAACATTCTATTTTGCAAAGGGGTTGTGCACAGTTTTGCATATTTAAAAAAAAATTGAGTGAGATATTTAATAGTCTGCCCCGCCTATAACGTGGTAAAGAGAGTAAATACAAATGTTTTACGGTGGTTTTTGGGTTGCTCGTCTACTTTTCTAAATCGTATTTATTTTTCAAATAAATACTTATTGGTATAAAATACCTAATAAAAGCTCTCCCTTACCTTTTTTTTGGCCCATTTTCTTTTCTGGCATCTATAAAATGAATTTTTATATGTACAAGGCTAGTTAATATAAATCCTTAAAAACGCGTTGTGAAATAAGTTATAATATTGATGGTGGCAGTGATTTCTTCATATAAAATTGATTAGCACAATTTCATCAACTAAATTTAAAAGAAAAGATTTGATATCAGAATAAAAGTTAGTGAAAAATGCGGTAACTGAATGTAACTAAGAAGTAGTCAATTAAATTTTCTAGAAAATTTTATTTTTGCATTATTAAAACAACTTACGTTTTCTTTAAATTATTGTCAGATTTCATCTTTAGTCCAACCCTACCATTATGACAAGATATTGCCCCAACGTCGGATATTTCATAACCAATAGTATTTAAGCAAAATTTTATCTCCATCAAAAATTTAAAAACTCAAGAAAATTTTAGGACAAATACATTTTGATGGATGCAGAATAGAAACTAATTATACAGAAATCTAAGTTTGCTTTATATAATTACATATATACGTATGTATATAACACATGCGCATTTATATATATATATATATATATATATATATATAAAGAATAAATATTTACAAAAAAAATTGTTAAAGTTTCAAATGGCTTTGTCAATGTAAATTATACAAATAAAATATTTAGAAATGTTTCAAGTGTAAATTTTCATTTAATTTATTTAGTTAGAATAATTTTTATCATTATTTGCTCACGATTTTTATATAATTCGTCTTTTCGTTATTTATCTTTTAGTTTAAATTTTGACACGTAACTTTTGCTATTGTAAAAATATTTTGAAAAATCCGATATTAAAATTTTAATATAAATTCATGTCCAAGATAATAAATTGCCCACACAAGAGAGATAATTACATTTGGCTGGGGCCAAATTTTGGATACCCACCATCAATACACCATGATATTACGATTCAGAACCTGATTTAGTTTTTGAAAAGTAAATTGAAAGTGTAAATATAAAAAAAATTATTAATGTCGTGTAGATAAATCCGATTTGCATGGCTTTTGGATAAACATTGTAGACCAATGGGTTCCCTACTTGGGCAAGATTTCAGCTTTCTATCTTTTGCAGTTTACACATGATGAGCAACAAATTATCAAATTTTTCGTAAAAAACATGAAGTGTTCTTATGTTACATTATTGGGCGTGTCCTTTGACCTATTTATCCCATTTTGCTAAACTTCACCTAAACATCTCTAATTTTACGACTAGAAGAATGTTTACAGCAGACCGACATATACACAGACAGACAGACGGGCAGACATGTCCAAGCGATTCAAAATACTTTATAGGATCTACGAGGTTTCCTTCTAGGCCTTACAAGGACAATAACAAAATGAATATACATCCAACATCTGGTTGGTGGATATAAAAAGACTTATGAAAGCATAATTGAACAAATAATAAATCTCCAAAGATATCAAATGATTAGTGTTTAACAAGTACAAACAAAAAGCTAAAGCTTCACATATGAGCTAATGCCATGCCATGACAATGTAATTTAACGACAATATTCTGATAAATCTATATGTATAATAAACAATATACAAATATATATAATTTAATTAATTTTGAAAATGTGAAATATAATGAAGTTAAAGAAAAACTAAAAAAAAAATTATACTAAAATGAATGAACTAGTTTTATATTGTATATGGAAAATTTTAGCAAATTTTTATTTATACTTTAAAATTAGAAAATGGAAGACTTCAACTTTTATACTTAACATAAAATTATTATGCTATGGCTATGCCGTTTAATCGATGTAGGCCGTTTTTCATATTCACTTGTAAGAAATTTTAAGATTTTTACTATGAACATGCTACAGTTTTTGGAAAATGCTAAATGTAGACAGAAATAAAAAGGTAAAGATAAAGAATTTAAAGCAAATTAAGATTATACCAATTTTATTGCGTATTACGCCCTTTCGAAAATTGTAAACGTTTTGAGAAAAACCGCAAACAATATAATTGAGTAAAAAATTAATTACATAAAATTTTGCCGCATTATTTTAATTTATAATTCGTTACCAGTACTACATATTTTACATTAAAATCTATATTGCCCCTTTAAAATATTAATTTGCTTAACTTTCAAAAAAGGCAGATAGATATCCATGATTTTTCATAATTAAGGACTCCATATCAATATACATTTTTACTAGACCTGCACCAAGCAATGCACTTATCTATTCTAAAATATCAAATCAATAATATAAAGTAAAACTTTTATATTCGATACCAAGCCAATAGGTATTATATTTTATTTAGGTACATATACATCAAAAATAATAATTTTTTTTAATGCTTACTATAATTTGCATTTTATAAAAAAAATCGTATCTTAAATAAAATTATTTCTTTTACATGTGTGTGTAAATGATTTTTTAAAAATTTCTATTATTATGATCTTTTTTTTACATTACATTTTTATTCTCTACACCTTTTGTTATTTAGGGTATTATGAGATTATGTAGATATATGTAATACGTAGAAGAAGATGAGATATAATGATCCTTTATATAAAAAAGCCAACAATAATTCGTATTTAATTTACAATAAATGTCTGAAAAATTTTTGAAGCTGACAGTCAAAGTGAAATAGGGTTGAGTACAGGGTTGTATTAGTATTTAGGCAGAATTTCAATATCTTCCTCTTTAAATAGACATCAGGGAACGCATATATGATTCCATTGAGTTCCTATGTTTTTGAAATTATTTGTGATAGAGCCGTAACGAGAGTTATTAATTGTATACAAAATGGAATAAGCCAATTTGAATGTAATTAAATCAAAGCCTCACTAAGCAAATATTGAAAACATTTTCATAAAGAAAGTAAGAAAATATAGAAAAAATAATGCATTTATATTTTAAGAATGTTCTTAAATGGCATTTAATCAAGTATCAAATCAAATTTTAAAGAGAAAATTTCTTTTAAAAATTTTACAATTTTTGATATAATGAAATTGTGTTATCATCGAACAAAGTGAGAAAAAAAGAATTGTAAATTCTATCCTACCAAAATACATTAAATCAAAAAGTTTTATATTGATTTAATATTTGTTGTAACAGAGTTTATGTTGTTGTATTAGAAGTGGTTTATCTTAATCTTATCTAACCTTTTTTTTAAGTTATGGTTTCTTCTACATGTACTTTAATATATTTCTTTTAAAAAAAACAACAAGTCCTTCAAAAAGAAAACTTAAGTTTAATTAAATTTTTTATAAACCAACTTTTTATATTTTATTTTTAATATATTTGTAAAGGAGAATAAAAAAATGGCATTTTTTGCGTGACATTGATTATAAAATTTGTTGGGGCGCAAAGTGATACAATTTTATTATAATTTCATGATTTTAGCAACAGTTTTGCAAAACTAGCAAAACTGGAATCTGTGAAGAAGTATTTTTATACTTTGTTGTAGTAGCAATATAAAAATTTTCTTAAGTTATAATTCAAAAAAAAAAATTAATAATTAATAATGCTTTGTTTTTTTTTTTAATTTTCTCTCTTATTTTATATTTAACATTAGTTGTGTAAAGTGGTATTATTGATTTATTTTGAGGGTGTTTATAACAACCGGCAAGACTTGCTTACTATACTGATCTAATGGGAACCATTTTTAAATTTGCTACAGCCTTGCCTGTCCGTCTATGCATATAGTCTATCAGTTTCTATAGTTTTACAGGTACCCATGGCTTAGGTCCAAGATGAATTTGGTTCAAGTCGAGCTAGTTTTTTGGACACCTTCCTACATATCGAACTTTTTAATTTATTTGCTTGATTTTGCAATAAACAAAAAGTGTATCATATTTAAAAGCGGGCTATAAAAAATTGTAACATTTTTATTTGCTTAAAACTAACTTAAAGGAACCTAAAGTGTATTTTGGTTAGAGAATGAGTTTAGGTGATTTCTCTAGTTGACAAATAAAACTGACTTATTTCAAAGGCCACATTTGCAACTGAAAGCAATTAATGCCATCACATATGAAAAATTTTTAATGTCACTGGCTCGGCTAAGTTGTTTCAAATTAATTTATTTAATGTTATATAAAATTTTTCTCGATAAATGGTAGCGCTCTAATGCGCTACATAACCTTCTTTTTAATCTTCTTTTATTACGAAATTTATAATGGCATTTTATGTCACTTTAGTTCAAAATTGTTCAGTCTTTACGACCACTTTTAAAACTGGCTAGCTAGCTCCTTCATTTAGAAAGGCTAAACATATGCAACAAATTTATATATTTGAATATTTCCTAATAAAAATCGATTCAAAATTGTTACTTTTAGTTGATGATACTAAGTTTAATTTTACTTCCAAATCCTCCTAAGAGTATTGTAGTTGGCTTTCTTTGCCTACGGCAATCATATTAAACTTTTAATAGCTTTGTTGAATTTAATGGAATTTAAATTTAGATTAAAAGTATACTCTTTGAGATGTAACATCAAATATGAAAGTGGATGTGGTGGTAATATTTCAAGCTTTTCATCTCTCTTCACCAAAGATATAATAAAAAAATGTAATCTAAAATCATGTTAAATGCTTTCATTGGGATATATATCCTTAATGCATTGAAAGCGATTCATCTGAATAAAATGACACATAAAATAAAAAATAAAATATTGAAGGTATTTTAGATTGTAATAAAATTTTAAATATTGATTAGTTAGGGCAATTACGAAAGTCACAAGATATCATATTATCTTTGATAGAAGAAATCAATAATATATATTTATAATCGTTTATAGCCACAAGTCAATTATAAAAATATATATAAAATTTTTTTTCTATATAATCTTTGATTTAATTATTAATAAAACTAAATTATTTCAATTAAATTTAATAATTATTGAACTCAAATGGAAGCTAATTTAACTAAATTTCATTTGCTATAACTAAGATTTACTCACTCTTGAAATTATGTAATTTCAAGAGTGAGTAAAAGAACTGAAATTATCCTAAACGTATTTTCTCATAAATATGTAATTTGATTTTTGCAAACATCAAATATGTAAAATATTTTATGGGAAAATGCATGTCACGGGAATTTCTTCTTTTTTTTTTTTTTTGTGGATACATTTGTAAAAAAAATTTTCATTACAAGTAGTCAGAGTGTACAGACGGTCAAACTTATCTCTTAAATATTCTACACCACTTTGCTTAATGTGTCCATTCTCTAGATCCACGTCAAATCTATTACTTACAAAACAAGCCTGTGAAAATTATAAAATGTAATTTTTTTGTTTAATTTTAAAAGTTTATTAAATTGCAGAGGATCCATAAAATGGTTAAATGTAGATCAAATTTATTAAATCTATTTCTAATATCACAATGTAGTAACATGATAAATTTTGTTAAAATATATTTAAAATTAGAATTTTTATGGAATACAAAGCATTTTTAAGGGAAATAATCTACAAAATGATCCAATTGTATCTATTTAGAGAGTTGTCTATTTATCCACCAAACTTCAAATATAACGATTTATATTTTAATAACAATTGAATTAACCAGAGAGACTTAAATCGTTTAAGAACTTGTACAACACTTTATCACAAGTGACTTTAAGTTAACAGTACAAGAATATTTATAAACGGAAAATGTAATACCAAATTAAAGACATAAGTTTGTAACAAACAGAAGAAAATAAATAATAAAAGAACTGAATTTTAATGTTATATTCAAAATAAAATTATATTTTAAAATACAGGAAACTTTACTTCAAACAAAGGCACTATTTAATTCAATTAGTTCATTTCTTATTAAAATGCATGACATGAAAGTACAATTGACAGCTACACTGACACATTTATATAAAACAATATTGAATGGACTCTCTTATTAGAGAGAGGATTTTTTAAATAAATTTTTGACTATTTTTAAATACAAATTAATACCTTATTAAGAATCAGAATTTATGTGTACATCTTTAGGACGATCAAATAATGTATGGTGAATTTTAGGTGCTAAGTATTGAACATCAATATCTACAAGTTTGTATTTCTGTCCATATTTGAAAATGCAAGGTACAATGTGATTTATATCAATAAACTATCAACTATAAATTATTTATCATAAAAATCAATAAATATTAAAAAATAATTAAATTGAAATAAGGATTCGGTGATTTATTTTCTGTGAAATGGGGGCATGTCTTTTTTGAATTTGCCTATTTAAATTTTTATTACTTGTAAATATGAAATATGCTATATAATTTATGAAAAAAATTTTCAAATCTCATCTTTTTATAATTGTCATTTTATTAGATGATAAATATGAAACCCGTAATGATGTCTAAATTAATATTTATTTAAGAACTAGAAGATTTATGTGTAAACTACATTTGAATATTATTTTCTCTTGCCACAGCCATAAGCTTTAAGTAAATACTTCCGATAATATTATAAAATACATATTTAAAAGCATATATATATATATATATATATATATATATATATATATTTATTTATATATTTTTTAATTTATATATGGTACTGGTTTTCTTAGGTTTGTTCTTATTATTCTTACAGTCATTTATCTTCAAATCATTTGCTGTACGTACTTGGTTTATTTTGAATTTACTAAATGAAGGAAAACACTTTACATCAGAAGGAAGCCGCCTCTTAAGTACAGAACCTAACAAATCACTTGTTATCCATACTTAGTACATTTTGCAGTTAGTAAGTGAAATGAGACACTTTACATTAGAACGAAGCTGACTCTTAAGTGCCTTACTTAAGAGACTTCCAAATCATTGAAGATATTTATATGATTGATTTGATTTAAATTTCAACTTTAAGTTTATTTAGTTTTAATAGAAAACTGTAAACAAAATAAGGTATAGTAAAAGTTGCCTGATATTGTCTATTCTTAAGTGTCTTCATACAAAAGTACATTCACTTACCAAGCTTTATAAAAAAAAAACTGGAAGATAAATAAACTGAAATCGTATAAGAATTTTAAACGTTTAATATAATAAAATGTGGATCTAGCTAAATATCACAATAATAATAATACCAAAGAATTTACTTTTTCTTCTTAATTTCAGAAGAAATTTCATACCATGGGCTGTTCCGATGAAGCAGCCAAATTGACAAACTTATGTGATGACATTCAAAATACTTTATTAAATAATAAAAATAAAACAGAAGTTTACTCTATTAATGAATTAACTTTGCCAAGGAAATATAATTATAATTGTATAAGAAAATTGGAAACAACACTTCAACAAAATATAAAATTAAATAAAATTAATAATGGCAAAATATTTTATAAAGATTGCAATAAAGATATTGCTAAAGTAACTGACAAATACTTAAATGATATTAAAGCAATAGAATTATATAACCAAAAATATAAATTAGTCAAACTTATTAGTGATATTAATTACAACACCACGCTCTATACAAAACATGCTAATGACGACAACATCAATGAAATTGATACTAATGAGTATTGTGGAGGAGGTTGTGATTGTAATTATTGTAAATGTGAAATGACGAAAACGTTTTACATGAAATTTATAAAAAATAAAATCAAATTTATAAATTATGTACCAACAAAAACAAAAGCAACAATAACAGAGGAAACTCATAGAAATATAATACAAAGCGGTAAAGAAATTGAGCAAGCTAGACAAATTGATAAAATCTTTGGCGAACATTATTATCCATTTGAGGGTCCCAATAAAATTATTTATTGCATGCAACAGCACCAACAACAACAACAACAACAACAACAACGACGACGAACGGCCAATTTTATTAGAAATAATAAAAGTTCTTTCACATATTTTAAGAGTAACAACAATAATAAAAGCAGCATTTGCTATTACTGCCATTATCCTATAAAATTACAGCAATTGTTGTCAACATATAAGTGCCATCATCACCATCAGCAACATCATCAAAATCAATGCAATAATCGTAATAATTATTATGAACTCCAGCATATACAACCCATACAAACGAAAGCACTCCATCATCATCATCATCATTATCAAAAAAATATACAAAAAAAAAATTCTAAAAGGAATAAAGAACAGAATACAGAAAAGAAAAATACTGCAAAACGATTTAAAAATACCGCAATATCATCAACAGCATCATCACCGTCGTTGGTATCATTTGCGGAATTTGATATTAAAAGTAATAATAATGATAATGTATGCAACTGCCTACAAAAGCCATTATCACACGCTTTCAATAATATTCTTGAGAGTACCATACAACTTAAAAATTACATAGCAGAACGACTGCACTGGAGCACATTTTCATTCACAAAACTATTTGATGACGCTAATGGTTTACAAGGGAAATCTAAGTTACATTATTATTCATATCATTTACAGAAGATGGTACAAAAGCAACATCATCAATATAATTTCAATTCATATAGCTCAGTTAGCTTAGACAATTATTATATTATACAAGACATACAGGCAATTCATAATAGCCAAAGTATTCATATTAGCAATAATCAATTTGAAAAAAGTATCAATAATAAAAGCACCATTAATAATGCAAGGACCAAAGCAAGCATCACTAAAATTAGCGCTGCCGCAGGTATCTGCACAAATTCTCTAACTTTAAATTCCAGAGCCAACACCAATTTAAATCCTGCTACCGTTATAAATCGTTCAATAATTTATAATACAACATTCTTTGAATCGATTTTAAATTATATTGGCCGTCACGGTTACTATAACATGCTGTTCACTGCGTACAGTATTCTATTTTTGTTATGCTATTTAACAACTGCATCTGCAGCTTATGGTGCCACAGTTACCAAAATGGAACAGTATTCATCCATTGATAAACATCCCGTGTGAGTATATGTCAAACTTTGGACAATAATTTTAATAAAATCGCTAACGCTCATTCATCCTTTTTTTTTTTAGCATTTTCGCTTTTTAATTTCATCCCATAAATGTATTGAATAAATTACTTAGGAATATAGAGATTTTTTTTTCAAATTGTTTATTATTTAATTTAAATGTCGAATAAATTATAGTTTTAACCAAATTGAAAAGAATGGTCTACAAATGGCCAAGAAAGTGCCCTTAAAACTGTCCTTTCAAAATGATTAGAAATATAAGTAAAAAGATTCATATTCATGAGAACTTTTTCTCTTATAAAATCGAATCGTTTTTTTTTTTTTGTACCTGCAGACCTAATCGATCCAATAATGCTTTTTACAATCTCATCTTTATTATAATGAAGTGTCTCTTCACCTATACTTACCTAGCATAGGGGTATAACGTGATCAGAAAGGTGGTTCACCAGAGTGAGGTTGAGTTGACCTCCGCGATTATTCCTAATGCTTATATCTCTTGCGTGTCATTTTTTTTTTTAAGCTACCTATTTTGTTTATCCCTTCATCTGCTCAATTACAACTACCAGAGCATTTAGTATCACCGGTACTTTAAATATTTAAAGTCATAGTACCACTCAATAAAAACTGATTTTCCATACTATCATATTTTCAAAGGATTTTTCATCTTTAAAAATATTATCATTCTTTGGAAATTAAATATTTTCATACATTTATAAGGCCAAAGCTTTTATTGATCTGCTAATTAATTAAGAAATTTAATTTGTCAAAATTTGCCAAAAAAAATTGTATAATACCGGATCAATGTCACTTAAACGATTGTATTTTAATTTTTATATTTCAATAATTTTTTTTAATTATAATTTTCATATTTAATTTTTATTTACATTAGAATGTATATTTAATTTAATTTTCAGTATGCTTATCGATTGGTCAAAGTAAGTTCAGTTATTTTGTTAAATTTACATATATGTATTCTTGATAATTTCATCAAAATTTTTAATTTTTAATTTATAGTTGTTTTTGTTAAATTTTTACTAATTTTTAATTCATAATTTTTTAATTGTAAAATTTTATTATCAACTTAATGAATTTTTTAACAATTTCGTTTTACTTAATTAATTAATAATTAATTTTTAATTAATCATTATATTAATTTCAATTTTTCATTAATTAATAATATATTTTTTGAAAAAATTCTTTTGTTATCCAAAATGCAAGTACAAATAAATTTGTAAGCTGCTTGTAACACTCAGAGGAGTATTTAGATAAGATTACACTTTACTTTATTATGGACCACTTTATTAAATAAGGCATGATGGATAAAATTTTTAATATTTATTATTAAAAAGTTTTATATACCTTGAGCCACGATATCTCAGAATCTATCAATATTTATGGCAAATATCTAAAGCATCACAACATTCCATTAGCCTAAACATAAAGTCATTAACTTATACAGAAAAGCTGCCATTTCCAATATAAACTTTACTTATATGAAATTAATTTAGTTTTTCTTTTAAAACTTTCTCGGTACATCCTTTAACCAAGTCCAGCTGATGATAACAGCTTTAGTTATCTTTTATTGTTTACTTTGTTTTTATAGCTTCACCATCTAAAATACTGGGCGTATTGTGAAAAAATACTAGGACGTCTGTGGCACTCGGAAAATTCTTTCTAAATCGATCAAATTAGAAACATTTTGTAAATTGATTTAATCCTGTCTTTCCTTCTGATATCCATGTATATAAATTTATCAACCAACCAACTACTGTTTGCCATTGTTGAAATAGTTTTGTAAATTTTGTAAAGTTTGATCCAGAAAAAAAGAAACCGAACCACAGCTTTGACCATTCCTTTATAATGCCCTAATTTTTTTTTCTAAATAATGCCTATGCCTTTTTTTGGAGAAAGTCATAATATGAAAAAATAGTTTTGCATAATATTTTGGATATTCTAAATAGGCCGATCTGGATCGTTCAATTATTTAATGCCTCTCATGAAAACAACTTTTCAAATCAATGTAATTATTACAATTTTTTACTACTCTGTTAATGGGCAGTTCATATTATTGACTTTTTAATTGCAATAATCAAATAAAATATCTAAAATATCTAAAGCATGTTCAAGAGGCGGCCCAGACCAATGACATTTGCTTTAGTTTTCCTTTTTATCTCATTTCTTATACATTCTACATATTTTTAGTTGCCTTTATTAATTTTTTTCCTTTGTTATCCTTTACTTAAACTTTAAAATAAAATAAATTAATAATAAGCTGGTATTAAAGTTGTCAGTTTTCTTTTATTAAAACATTAATTTAATATTTTTAATGAAAATTTTACTTTTACATCTTAAACATTTTACTAAATTTACTAATTTACATTCACATAGAGAAACTTTAAATTGAATAATATTTATTATTTGCTTTAATTATTCAAGATTTGATGAATCTAGTTCAGATAAGGAAATATTGGACTTATTATTGGAAAAAAAGCGCTATGACAAACGTTTACTGCCACCAGTAAATGGTAAATATAAATAAAATTTCTAAGAATTATTATCTTTTGTATTATCTTATAAGAGAATAGAATTAAAAGACAAATGTTTGGCTATAAGAGCAAAAAGATTTATATCAATATCATATGAAAATTAAGTATAACATCAAAATTTAATTTGAGTCTTTTCCGATTGTTCAAACATTGCATATTCTTTTTTATTACACTTCTCAATTTTTAGGAATTTTTTTTAAAAAGTTGCTATGTCTTAACACTCTTAAAAATGTCAATGTCAACAAAATGTAAAATAAGTTTATAAGTTTATTTTATCTAATCTGCTAAAGTTCTTCTTAAAATGCTATGAAATAAAGTAAAGTAACAAATTGTACCATTCTCCTTTTATAAAATACTTATACATGAAATACAACAGATGAAGACTTTTGCTGTGGAATGTCTTCACCCGATATGGTGATAAGGGAGAATGCACGGAGACCACATCATCGCGGTTTGTTGTACTTTTTGCTTTTAAAAATTTCTTAAGCACCTTTTTAATATTTCTCTTTAAATTGAATTCTCTTTGTCATTTACATTTTACATTTTACATTTTACATTTTACATTTTACATTTTACATTTTACATTTTACATTTTACATTTTACATTTTACATTTTACATTTTACATTTTACATTTTACATTTTACATTTTACATTTTACATTTTACATTTTACATTTTACATTTTACATTTTACATTACATTTTAATAAGTTTTCATTTTTTTATTTCAAATATGCAGCAACGTTTTTCGATTTTCTCACTTTTTCTACTCCAGAAAATTCTAATATTTATGCCATAATTTATAATTAAATTGCACCTACGTGTTATTTTATATATATTTTTTGAATTTTTTTTCTTCTATTGTTCTGTGTTAGTGAAATGAAATACTTATAGTACATTGCTTGATACCTGATATCGAATTGTAAACAATTCGTTCATCTGAGACATTTTATACTACTGCTATTTTCTTATACTAAAAGGGTCTGACATGAATCGATTATTTTATATTACAGATTCATTTATAATCATGTCACTTGAATTTTGGAATATTTTCTGAAATATAAATCCATTTACAATCAAGGACAACTTAAGGTTAATGTTTACAATCAATTTCAATTTAACGTCTTCTACGTTAAAGATACATTTTTTAAAGACTATTTTCTATACGAAGTGTAACTAAATTTATGAATATTATGATATGTCAGCATACGGAAGGATGCATAAAAAGGATTTATTTTACAAAAAAGAAAAGATTTGTGTCATATTTTAAAAACTATTTAAACTGCGACTCTTTTTAAATATTAATGATTTTGTGTAGTTATTACAGTTAGTCGGTATCAACTGACTAGGGCCTTAATCAACTTATTTTGAAGTATAACATATTTTTCGAGTTTTTAACTTTCATCCTGTTTTTATATATGTAGGAACACTTACGGTTAATGTGAATGTATTGCTGCTTAGTTTAGCTTCACCAGATGAAAGTAGTTTGGTAAGTGAAGATTGACTGGAAATTTAAATAAACTCAAATCTGTATAGCTCATAAATATTATAATAATTTCTTATAGAATGAACATTTGAATGGATGAGTGTTTCAAAAATCATCCATTATAATGTTTTCCATTAACTTCAATGCCTTTCTCTATTGTACTTTATATAAAAAAAAAAAAATTCCCCTTAAAATAGTAATCAAATACTTTATATTTTAATCATTTTATATATATAGAAATATGAAGTCGAATTTTTATTGAATCAACAATGGAATGATCCTAGATTAGAATATGGCAATAAATCGCATTATGACTTTTTAAATGCTTTACATCATCATGAAAGCATTTGGACACCAGATACGTATTTTATAATGCATGGCGATTTCAAAGATCCCATTATACCAATGCATTTCGCTTTAAGAATATACCGGAATGGGACCATTACATATGCAATGAGGTGTGCATAAAAAATTATTTAATTATTATTTAATATATAAATAATATAATATTATTTAATATCAAGAAAAATAACACGATATTAAATTTTATTAGCATATTTAACCAGATTCCATCAAAATCAAATCATATCTGAGCTTTATGCGTAAATATTATAAGTAAAAGTAATTTGCAACAAAAAAAGTAAGAATCTTATAGCCGGTCGGAGCTGACCCTTAAGTATTCAAGATCACTTTGCCCAATGTCATTAAAAATCAAATAAATGAATGTAACTCAACGAAATAAAAAATTGTAGTTATTCATGTATTTTAAAATAAATTGTAAAGTTCGCTACATGGGAGAGAGTTCAAAAAATGGACGAATCTGAAACAAATTCGTTGCACATATTTTTCATGTCAAAATATAAGGCAGTGCCAATTTTTTCTAATTATCTATAAAGACTTTTTTTTTTGGAAATATTGTACTGTGAGAAGTGGTCGTAAGGCTTGACCCATCTAGACCAAATTTGGTACACATATTTTTCATGTTGATAGAATTATATGCCAATTTTGATAAAAATTTATTCCAGATTTTAATTTTCTTCCACATAAAGACTTTTCTTAGGAAAGATGTACTGACTGACAGATTTTGGCCGTATGAGTATCAGTATCAGGTGGATTTAGCGCAACTTTTTCTGGGTATAACAAACATCTGATCAAATTAATCATATCACCACCAATTCACTGTACAAATCTTTGCGATATAGATAAATTAGGATCATGTATTTATACATATAAATATTCCATTCCATTCCATTCCATAAATTCCATAAATATATATAAAAAATCTTAAAAAACGCGCGGATACAATGGGCCATAATTTTTTATATTTCACATTTTGTAAGTTATAGTTTTTATTTAGTATTAAGTAAAAAACCTTAAAAATGGAAATTTTTGATTTTCTGGAACTTTTTAAGGCCTGGCCGATTCAAGTCACTTAGTTAAATTAAAAATCGATCTATCTGCTGTACATTTGTAGTAATAAGTAAAAACTTAAAAAAAAAAGAAGTGATAACTTAATATTGCATAACATCTTGGTTGACTTGCCTGGATTTTGAAAAAACATTGTAAAATAAGAGCTTTAAGATTTTTACAAAACTTCAACTTTCTATCTGTTGTAGTTTTTAAGTTATGACAAAAAAAAACCATAAATTTTTATTAAAAAACCATAAAAATTTTCATTTACGTTGCACTGTGGTTGTATCCTTTGACCAATTATGCCCAGCATTAACTACGTCTTGCATGCAAAAACTGTTAAATTTCCTACAAAATTTAAGGTCAATATCATCTACGTGAAATGTTTAAAACAGTCGAATAGGCAAATATGTCTACATTCATTTAGAATTTAATGCTGATCAAGAATATATACGATGTAGGCTCCCCAACCCTTCTTTCTAGGCTTATATAAATATAACAAAATTATTATGCCCTGAATAATGGGTATAAAAATAAAACCTTAATTCGAAAAATGAAAATACCTTCAGTTCTCAATGTTATACACAAATTAGGTAGTTTAGGTTGAGCAAAGTCCCACTGGCCTAAACATCTCTGATTTTATATGTTTCTACAATACAAATTCAGGCTCATAAATCTTAAGGAGTATCACATTATAGTTGGTCAGGGCTGCTATTAAATACTCAAAAGGAGATTTTTCAAAAAATAGCTAAAATTCTTAAATTCTCCATATAAAAGTGGAGCGTGGTTGTAATAATAGCCTGTTCTTAACCAAAATTATTCCCGACCATTTTTGGGCTACATACCAAATTTCATTGAAATAGCTTCAAAGTCAAAGCCTTATACTTTGACAAAAGGCAAACGGACAGACAGGTGTAAATTGGATCAGCAAGTGATTCTGAGTTAAGCTATATAATAAAAAGTTGATCTATCTTAATTCTTTCTGGGTGTTAAATTGAACATGCAAATATATAAAATTTCATAATACAAGTAGGGTATAAAATTTATACTACAAAGTCCACATTTATATATAAGTTAAAAAAGCATAATTTCTTGTAACTTTTGTTTACATTTTTGCATTTTTTTTTAATGAAAATTTTCTAATTAATTTTATTTAAGACGGCATTTGATATTATCCTGTCAAGGTAGTTTACATATATTCCCTTTCGATGATCCCAAGTGTTCATTTTCAATGGAAAGCAGTAAGTATTTCCGATTATTTATTTATATAATTTATATATTTTTCTAATCATTACATTTTCTCATGTAGTTTCATATGAAGAATCACAAATAAAATATGTGTGGAAAAATGATGAGGATACATTACGTAAAAGTCCTTCATTAACTACATTAAATGCTTATTTAATAAGAAATAAAACAACACCATGTGATCAAAATAGTTGGAGAGGTAAATTAAATTTCAATATTTTCATAGTTTCATGGGTAGCACTAATAGAAAATATATAATAGATTTATATTAAAAAAAACATTAACGAAATTCAACTTTACATATATATATATGTTTGTATATGTATATGTATATGTATATGTAAAAAAAATAGTATCAATTTTATGTCGCTCTTTGTTTGTCATATTTAACTCGGTATTTTGTGTTTATGTTTGTACATAATCATTTTTATAAATAATTAGATATTTCATGTAACTTAAATAAAACATTAGATATTGTATTATTTATTTTCATTTTAGTATTTCACAGATAAGCACAAATGTTCGTAATTAACACTTGCATAAAAATTTGACGTTATATGAAGCTTTTTGCCAAATTATTATGATATTTTATTTTAATTTAATTTAGTTTCATCAAAGTTTCTCTAAGAAAAATTTAAGGAGATAAATAGAAAATATTTAGAAAATTTTTTAGTCGGGCAGACATCTTCTGTTAATGTGATAAATAGATAAAATAAATGAATTGCAAGGTTCCTTATATTTGAGAGGGTTCAAAAATGGTACGATCTTATCCAAATTTTGTGTTAAAAAAATTTCATATATTTTTTTTTGAAAAAAGCGATACAAATCGAAAAGATGATACGATTCTAACTATTTTCTATAGAATTCTCTATACTGAGACAAAGTTTATTTACGTAACAAATTTCATGAAAATGTGTCAAAAATTTTATTCTGACACACAGATAGCTCGTGTCTACGTCCGCTTGCTGTTCGCTGCTGTAGACAAACTTTATTTTGCCATTTGAAATATGGTTACAAAGAAGTTTACCCCCTTCTTTTGATATGTAACATAATCCCATGGGCACATGGGCACATGGGCACATGTTCACATGGGCACATGGTCACATATCAGGCGGTCCTAATGTCAAACATTTTTGAAATCGCTATATTATGTAATTTAGCCTCTTTTTCTTTTCATTGTTATTATTTTTTTAAATTCGTATATATATATATATATATATATATATATATATATATATATATATATAAAGGGAACTACAGCTGTCTTAGAGTCGATTTAATATTTACGAGAGATCGAGCATTCTATTTCACCACAGTTTTCATACCTGGCATAATACTGGTGACATCATCCTTTATAACATTCTGGTTAGAATGGAATGCTGTACCAGCTAGATCTATGATAGGTAAAAATATTTCGTTTAGAAATCTAATTAATTATACTGTTATTACATTAAAAGTCAATATTTAATTATCAAAAAAAAAAAAAAAAAAAAAAAGAAACTTACAAAGAAATGAAAAGAAAAATCACTAATCTAAATAAAATAAAATCAAAATTCTACGTAATAAAATCAAATTATAAAAAAACATATGCATATGATTTATAAAGAATAATCAGTAAAAAAAAATTGTAACCAACAGCATTACTTTTCTCTTTTCATTCATATAAATTACTCATTTTCATTCATTATTCTCTCAATTCGATTGTATACATTAATACAAAAGTTCAAATTTAAATCTAAACTTAAGAATATTCACCATTCTGCTCAAAAAAAAAAAAAGATCCTAATCGTAAATTAATTCAATATCGTAACAATTCGTTACATTATTTACGATTAAGATCATTTTAAAGCACATGCCTGTTTTTGCAAATAAAAATCACATTTCTTACTTTCTCCTCTTTTTCTATTTCATATTGCAATAATAAAACAAATCTAATTGATTTTCAACAACATTTTAAGGCACTTTTATTGTAATTTGTTTCACTTTGAATTGAAAATGCTTTCTGTTTTTTTCTGATTGATTTGATAATAATCCCTTCAAAAAAGAAATATCTAATTTGTTATTTAAACCAAGAGTCGCATGTGTTACAATTTATTATACTTATTTTAAGTAATTTCACAGACGTTCTCAAAAGTTGCTTAATTTGATAATAATAAACAAACGTATTCTTAGGGTAAATGAAAGGGATCTATAGAATATTTATAGAATTTATAGAATGTCTATCTTGGACTCACATTAAAATTATTTTAAACAACGGTCGTATTATTGCACTTAAATGTTTGCGTTCTGTCAAAGTTTTGTTGTGCTACTTTAAGAAGAAGCCAGTGCAAAAAACCGATTAAAAATTATATTAAAAAATGGAGGTTGAAAACGGTAAAATGTTAAAGCTTTAACTTAAATAAAATGTAATAAAATGGTGTATTTTCCCACCACTCTCTTTATCTATCTAACTCTTTTTTTTTTGTTGTATCACATGTTACAATAAATTTGAAAATATCGTGTTTAACTTTTTAAAGGTAATTACAGTTGTCTTCAAGTCGAGTTAACTTTTACAAGAGATCGTGCCTATTATTTTACAACCGTTTTTATACCGGGTATAATATTGGTAACATCATCGTTTATAACATTTTGGCTGGAATGGAATGCAGTACCAGCCAGAGTTATGATTGGTATGTAGGGTCTATAATTCTGTCTGTTATTTTATCATCGTACCTGTCATAATGCACTACGTACCATGATGCATATTATGTTATACTTTTCTTTCCTTTTCACTCACTTTTTCGAAAATTTGTGAAAAAATTTTACTTTTACGCATATGCAAATATTCAAATATGTGTTCAGTATCACTCGCAATAAGTAAAGAAATTAAACAATTTCTAAAAGATATATTTTTAAATGCATGCACTTTTAAAGGCATAATTTTCTATATAAATCAATTATTTAAGCACAATCAACATATTGCCCAGGGTTTGTGTTCTTAGAGAAAAACACTTGTGCAACTTATATAGAGGTTTTTTTGTAATTTAAATAATTAGCCTATTTCAAGTAAACAGGCGGTCATTGGGCATATATATACCTTGTCGGAAAGAAACAGGAATTAAAAATATATTATTTTAAAATATAGCGTACTGTGTGAATACCATCATGCCCGTTTGGGCCTCTGTATAGACATAGCATTCAAATCTCATAGAATCATTGAGAATTTTCTTACCTAGTTTGGCATTGTAAGTGAGTCAAATTTTAAGCCTAACTAACTTATCATAATAAGCCCTTTTTTATTCATAGTAAACAATAAGAAATAATAAAAGACATTAACCATTTTCATTAGACCATATTTAAATACACGTAACAATCAGAATACCTCAACTCAGTCTGGATGTTACATGTATACGCACAAATCCTTCATGTCACCTTTTCAGCGTTTATCATTTATTTTCATTAAACTTTTTTAAAAATCAAAATTTTAATTAGATAAAATTAAATAAAAAACATCTAAAAATTATTGTAAATTGTAAGCCAAGTTCCAACTAAGTTACGTTGTGTCAACTAACCATTTAAAAGTCAGAAGAGTCTATCAAGTGAGTGGGCGAAAGATGATGTTACAATTCAGAACCTGATTCTTTTTTGAAAGACTAAATTGAAAACATAAACAAAAAAAAAAAAAAATGAAACTTTGGTATTGTATAACTTCGCACAGTCATATCCGATTTGTATGATTTTCGTTTAGACATTGTAGATTAATAGCCTTCTTACTAGTGCTAAATTTTAATCCTCTATATTTGGCAGTACGCAGATGATCAGCAAAAAGCTACTAAATTTTTCTTAAAAAAAAATTAAATGTTCTTATGTTACACTGTGAGGGTGTCCTTTGACCGATTTGGCCCATTTTAAATCCAAACTGCATACAAGAATTTACCAATGATTCTATCAAATTTGAGCCCTATGTTTCAACTTTTACTACCAGGTGAATGTTTACATGCCTACATAGCTACACAAACGACCAGATGAACAAACATCTCCAAATCTGTTCAAAATTTAATGCTGATCAAAAATATATATACTTTATAAGGCCTCTGACGCTTTCTTCCGTAAACGTATGTATTATCTTGCGTAATTTGATATATATATATTCAAAATTTATTCATAAAAGGTCTGTCCGAAAATGAACAAAATTGAAAATGATCATCAAACGCTTCATTGCTATTAAAAATAAACGAAAAATTCAGCCATTTCCTTAATAGGCAGATCTATTGGGGATAGATAATTTGATGCAATTTTATGCAGAAATCGGCCTTATTAAAATTGTGTAGGATACAATTTTTTTTTTTTTTTTGATAGCAAAATCAAAAGTTGTCAGAAATTACAACAAATTAAGCTAAAGAGCTAAAGAGCTAAAGAGCTAAAGAGCATGGATCAAAAGCACCCGTTTGAAAATTATGTTTAATTAAGTTTATTCGGTTGAGCCACATTTGCTCATCCTAATAAACATTCAATTTTTTAATGTTACAATTATTTCAGTTTTTCCATTATTACTGTAAATCATCGAATATTTTAGATCGAAAGCTGTGGATACCAAAAATTTACCTCTAAACAAAAATCGTATATTTGCGATTTTGTTTGAATTAAAGCACTGCAAGCAACATTAGTAATTAATTTTTAAGCTTAAAAGGTCGTTCAATGCCGACTCTTAAATATCCTACACTAAGCTGTGATTTTAATACTGAATCTAATTTTGTAATAAATGATGCATCAACCTTAATACCTTTTAGCTGCAATAAATGAATTATTATTGATAGAACATATAAAAAAAATAGCATGCTATAATTTATATGCATTTTGAATTATTATTGATAGAACATATAAAAAAAATAGCATGCTATAATTTATATGCATTTTGTTATTTTAATGAAAATTATAATGAAAATTTCTCTCTGTATATAATAATACTTAATTTATTTTATTTAAATCAAACGGATGGTGGATATTTCAAAAAAAAAACATTTAATAAATGCATTTAAATATAGAAATACACTTTCACTCATGATCATCATTGCTATTGATATTTTATATAAAATTAAACAATCATTTTTTTTTTTTTTTTTTTTTTTTTTTTGTTCATATATAACAATCATAATTCATTATAAATAAAATAATAAGAAATTATTGCATAAGCACTCAGATTGTCTAGAAAATATTAATAACTATTTATAGATACATATTATCATTTTTATGTTTATCATTTATACATTTTCTATGATGAACATAAATTTGATATAATTGATTTTTATTATGATAATAATAATATTTAATTTTTCTTCTTTCTTTACTTCTTTTAAATTATAATAATTTTCCGGACAATTATGAAAAATATGATGATGATGGTTATGGCTGGCTTATGATATGAATGTAACAATATTTTTTCAACATTAACATTATCATATTATTCTATTCATATGATTAAATGTATATAAAATAAATATATAAATATTAGGTGTAACAACGATGTTGAATTTTTTCACTACATCTAATGGCTTCCGTAGCACATTACCAGTTGTATCAAATTTAACAGCCATGAATGTATGGGATGGAGTATGTATGTGTTTCATTTATGCATCACTACTTGAATTTGTTTGTGTAAATTATATGGGACGTAAAAGACCACAACATAATGCTGTATATCGACCGGGTGAAAATCCTGTTACACAGGTAAAGTAATTCATAAATTTCCTAAATAACTAAATAAATAAAAATTCTACTGAGGTATAAAAATAGAATAAAATAAAAATCATAAGATAATAAATCATTTTTCATCTTAACATTTTCAAGGAGTTTAATAAGAGACATTTCATATTCATTCATAAAATAAACATTATTTCCATTTCATTGTATAATTCATGTTACTCTAAATGCTTATGTATATATAATATATATATATATATATATATATATATATATATATGAATGTATAAATGTTCGTATATAAATATGTCAAAAGGAAATTTTCAATATTTTCCTATGCCATATCAAGCAAAATTAACACATTTTTTTAACTTGATAAAATTTGGAAATATACTTTTTCAGTTGATAGATGTAAAATTTGGAAATGAAATTGTCTTACTTTAAGTGTAATTTTTTATCTCCCTCATTTCAATTTATTGATTCAATGATTTGAAATTATTTTATTGTCCTCACACCGCTTGCAAGTTAAATGTAATTTAGAGTACGATAATTTTGAGCAAGCCTTAAGAAATTAAGGGACTTAAGTTATAATAAATTGTTTTGTGGTAATGAACGATTTAGATTTAGATTTCTTGACTATTAATTTACGGATTAATATAATTTTGATTCAAGTAACAAATATTGATATGTGCAGGAAATGCATAATTTTAAATCCTTTTTAAAAGCAAAATCGTTTTAAAGTAGTTGTTTCACATACTGAATAAGTATTCAAAATCTAATCTAGAATTGTCCAATTTATGTATCAATTTCCATATAAAAAAGCCCTACTTGAACATTGCTAACTTTTACTTGCTTAACTTATTTAATCAATTTAAGCAAAATGGTCGTAGGGAATTAAATGATTATTTTCAATTGCTAAGACCTTTTTACCTTTTTATATTGTGAATTACTTGTAATTCACAATATATCACATGGGTATATGAATATCAAGAAAGGTTTAAGATGGGCCTACCTAGTCGACTTTTCAGTATGTTCATTTTTCTTTCGTCTACAGGAGACAATTTTGGAGCTATTAGAATAAAATTTGGCATATAGGCCTAATTTAGCCAAAATAAGACCATCAAGATAACATTATTATTATTAGTACTACGAGGTACAATTTATATTGCAAAGAGTTGTTATATGGAAAAATTTATAATTATGGATATTTCTTAATAAAAATTGGCATTGGTTGTATTTATGTACCCATTTAAAATTTAAATAGATCGGCCCATTTTCTGAGGTAATTTTCTCTCGTATAAAAAAATAATATTTTATACTTTCTGAAATTTTTCTATCACTTTATAATACTGTTAATCGAGTTACGTAAAATGCTATAAGATATTTCAATAGTTGGCCCCGATCGAATATTTTTTTTTTTATTAAATTTTTTTTGGTTCATACTCTTACATTATTTTACTTTATATGTCAACATTTTATATGTATATGATACTTGTTGTATTATTTCATGTTACGCGTATAATAAATATTATTGTCTGTTATTCAATTCACAATATTTAGTTAATTCCCAATGTTCTATTTAATTATTATTACGTAATAATATGAAAGCGATTATTATAACTTTTAAAAGTAAAGCACATTACTAATTAACTCTGTAATGCATATGAATTTAATGGGATGATATTTTTCTTTATAAATGTAAGGTCTTAAATTGTTAATAATTTGATTTTTATACCTTAGAGCATTTGTGGTACAGGATTTTATAAATTTTTGTAGATATTTATAGCAGCCTAAAAAATGAGTTGAGATAAACCCTCCTTGTAATTATATTGCTCAATTTTTAAATATTTCTATTCCTTTGTTTGTCTGTCTGTTAACAAGCTATAAGTCACAATATTTGGTATATTTTAATATAATTTGGTACATTGGTGTAGCAAATTGTAGCCCAAAGATAAATCTTATTGAAGTTAAGCAAAATCGGCTACATAACACTTTCTTTAAAAAACTTTCATAATATGAACAGATCTTGCTATTTGAAATATATTCTTATGAAGAAGATTAGCGTTCCCTAATATTTTGATAGAAATATGTGCGAAAATTCGATTAATACATTTTTTAAATTCTCTGCCATTTATTTCACATTTTAATCTCCTTCAGCAAAGCGTTATAAGGTATTTAAAAGTCGGCCCCAACTGACAATGGTGCAGCTAATTCATTACATTAAATTTTAAAATTTTTACTGCCACTCTAATTTTTATTTATTGCCCATCATAACTAACCTGACCCTTAACACAATTTATCACAATTTTCACTAAATTATCGTATTACGATAATTTAGTGAAAATTCTATTGTATGGTATGAAGTGTATGGTATTTGATACTCAGCACGTTTCCAATATTAATATCGCTATTATTTTTGTACTTTATTTACTTTTGTACATTATTTATGGTGGGTATAAAAATATGTCTCTATGGCTGTACATACCCAATACAAAAATAAAAGAAAATATAAACGATTTAAACAAAAAAAAAAAATCAACTCAGCACTTTTTAATGTTCATGTATCACAAGTGTAGTGAGTTTGGTTAAGATCAGTTGATTTTTGAAGTCCCTTTTTATTATAAAGAATTTCAAAAATTTTCATATATATTTTTTCTTAACATATTTTTCAATTTATTGACTCTTAAATTGTATTCAATTAAGTGGTGTTTTAAATTTAAAAAAATTCGTTTTTTTTTTTTATTTAATTTTGGTCAACAAAATTTGAATTAATTTGAATTTTTTAAATTGTAAATCTCATAAATTAATTAGTATAATTTTTCTTAAAACAGTAAGACTCTCATACTCACCCATTTATAGAAAAAAATATATTTTGATGATTATATAAAAAACATTCTTATGCCAAAAATTAACATTTTCTAAGCTTTTCTAAAAAAATTTTATATATTTAATGTGATTAAATTTCTAGCAAAGAGTTAACTAAAAAAAGTTACAAGTTCCCAAAGCAATTAGAAGAAATTTGGCCTAATTCTAATTTCATTTGATGAAGCACTTAAAGGAAACACTTTTTTTTATGGTTTTAAATATTAATAAAATCCAAGTTTATATAGAGCATCTTTCTGTTAATTTAACCATTTTCTAATATTGGTTAAATAATTAAGCATATTTTTTCCTTTTTGTTGTTTTATTTAATTATTATAATTTTATAGTTTTTATTTTATTAAGCAAAATCATAAAATAAAAAAAAAAAAACAAAGAAAAACCTTAAAGTGTGTTGTGTAGTATCAACGTATATTTTATGTACATTTTGCAGCGTCTTCCAGCGGTTCTAAGCAGGATTGGAGTTATTCTAGCAAGCCCTTTGGTAAGCTATCAACTCATATTCATATTCAATCGATTCACTTTATACAATTTAATATCTATCATAACAACATTATCATATTATCATAAAATAGGAGGCGTTACTACCATCATTATCACAAATCGATCAAAGAGAATTAGATGAAACAGATCAAAGCTATTAATCCAGTAATCACTGTTATATTATTTATTATTATCACTTACTGTCATCATCATTATTAAAATCCTTTAACACCTTCAACCATTCATTATAATTATTGGTAATGCCATTTTATTTTTATTAAATATCATTTTTTTGCTATCCCCTACACTTATGCTTATGCTTTAAACTCTTTAACAAAATCTTTAAAAAAAAATTATTAGCCAGATAAATCTAGATCGGGGGGAATGCCTTATGCTAAATTGTTATAGATGCTTAGGCCTCGAAAAAAAAAAAGTACTTATTTTTGTAATTAAATGGCAAAAAAAATTCAAAAGGAAAATTGCAATTATAAAATAATTTTTTTAAACTTTTTTAAAATACCTCAATTACTAGCAGGAGGGCAATGTCTTATATAGATAGAAAAATAATTAATAAAAATAAGCCTCTCGATTCATAGAAGTATTTCAAGTATTTTACATAAAATAATTTTTCTGAGTAATAATCTCATATATTTGAAGCATCCTTTATTAAAAAGTTACATAGGCCCTAAAACTATAAAATTTTATGCTGCCTAAAATGATTTTGATGATGCTGCTATTTGCACATTTGCAGGCATTCTCAATTTTTTGTGATTAAATAAATTTCAATAAAATATGAATAAAAAGATTAGTTATTTATTTGATTAATTTTATTCATGAATTTTTACAATTAATACTTTCCCACATATTTCGATTTATATATTTGATTCTAAAACATCATTCATTTTAAAAAGATTCAAATAAATAAACAGGCATGTAAGACTTGACACAATTTTGCAAGATAAATTTAAGCTTCTTTTTTTTTTTTTTTTTTTTGAACACTCTCTTTTTTCTGAAATTTCATTTGCTTCTTTTCTGTATTTTTTTAGTAAATTTATAAACTTTTATAAATGCACGCTATTCATTCTTTTTGGAAGAGTTTACCTTTTCTTTTTCTCTTATCTTTAAATTAGAATTCTTATTCTTTATATTAAATGAATATCGTTTGATATGCTTCAATTCATATACACTACTATTTTACAATGGATTTCAAAAATTTCTAATTTAAAAATATGTAATTTAGGTAGGATTTGTTTATGTAAGGCTTACTCCATTTTTTGCCTTCGTTCCCGGTGAATGCGCATCTAACAAAGCAAAAAAAAAAAAAATGTAAAGAAAGCACACTTTAAAGTTTATTGTTAAAATATTGGCTCAAATTATGTTCTTTAGTTTTTTTTTTTTTTTTTTTTTATTTCGTTTTTTCTTTTTTCGTTATGCTTAATTCAAGATTAAACATGAGCTGCCTTTTAAATACAATAATGAAAAATTATGAGTTATTCGGTATGTGAGAGGCTATTCCAAAAATTATCCTAGCCAGACCAACTTCAATTTGTTTACATCATGATGCATAAAACTCCTTTCACATATCGACTTTCCTCAAAATAGCGTTATTCAGGTTATGGCCATAAAAATGGTCATGAATTTTATTTATGCATTTTATATAGGGACTTTCTTTAAAAGGGGGTGTGGTCACAAATAAAGTTCAATCGTAGTCACTTTGAATAAGATTTATATATAGGGCCAAAAGAAGCTCATGTACCAAATTATTAAAGTTTAGACTTCCATAATTGAAAAAATATTAGTGAAAGGGATGGGCCAGCACAATTAAATTAACTGATAAAGCCATTCTAAATCGATCGGCCTAACAGAAGGGTGACAACTTTTGTATATTACAAATATCTACACAAACTTGTAGTAACCTGGACAGATAGTAATGTAAGATATAAATGTGTCTATTTATTGATAAAAAACAAAGAAATTGGTAAATCAACTTTAAGTCATGTTTTATGTTAATAATATATATATATATATATATATATATATATATATATATAACATAAACTTTAGTTATAAAAAAATTTATAATAGAAGCATTATTAAAAGTTAACAGCATCTGCTTTGGTTTTAAAGTCAAGCGAAATTTTTATTGCATGCGCACTATTGAAATTTATTCCTGAAACTTTCATAATTAAACAAATGAAGCTTTTACAATCATTGGGGGTATAAATTTATTAAATCTAAGGTTATCAAATATATTTTAATATAAATAACTAACAAAATTATAATATTAAAATTTAAAGCATGTTTCAGCTTTTTAGTAGTAAATTTTGGTATTTTATGATTTCGCTTAGATGTGGCCAGAGACATTGTAGACTAATAGCCTTGTACTTAAACTTAAACTTAATATTACAGGGCAAGGCGTAATTTTAAAAAGTACCTTAATGTAGTTTTTTGGACTGCAAAAGCTTAGGAAAAATGTATAAGCAAGGGCGGACAAATTTTTCTCGTATTATTTTAAAAAACTTATTACATGAAAAAAAAATTTTACAATTTTAAAATATTTTTTTAAATAAATACTGGCTCACCATGATTATTTAACGTATTTGTCAAATTTTTGTCAAATTTTTATCAAATTTTATCATATAAAAATATCAATTTTTCTATTTTCGAAATTTATTATTCGTTTTATTGATATTTTACATATTGCATAAAATATCAAACGGTATTTAGAAAATCGCCCTCAAGCCACTTTTTCTTCAAAATGCAACAACATAGTGCCCATAGATGTAACTCACAAATCTGAAATTCTCATCTAACATTTTAAAGTTTTAAATTTTCACTTGCCTTTTATAAATTATTTAGATGAGTCCAAATTCTGTTCAGTACTCCTTTCTGATTTATTACAATTAATTCTATAACGAAATAGTATAATCGATTATATTTAACATTCCTTTCTTAATAGTAATTAATAATAAAAAAAAAAGAATTTATCTTTTAAATATTAGTTGCTAAATGAATATATTTATAAAATTGAATAGAAAAGTTTATATTTAATTTGTTTTAAAAAAATGACAACCAAAATGACAAATCAAGCACTTTTGATTACAATATCATAAGTAAATTTCATAATAAATGAACAGCACTTAAAGAAAGAAAGAATTAATCTGAAAATATTTAAAATTTTATCTCACAATAAATTAATAAAATCCCCACAAAGTATCAAATAATTGAACCGTTTAATAAAAATTTCTTTTTTAAATATATAAAGCTACTTATTTCCTTTATTACATATTGATCCACATTGCAATAGAGAGATACTTAAGTAAAAAAAAAAAAGAAAAATTTATATATATACTAAGTAATATAATAAGAAAGTAAATCATCAAAGCCATTCATATAAAATTTAGGTAGTAATCGAAAAAGAATTTCATGCTGCCTTACATTCTCAAAGAGAAACAGCAAGGCTAGCAGCTTTAGGGGATAATGCTGGTGGTAGTACTGTTGAAACGGGTTCAGGCCAGCATATCGAGCATAAACCATCTCGATTATTCGATGAAGAACTAAGTGATGATATAGTAAGTAGTGCCGTTCAACATTTAAAGGATCGTACATTCAAAACAACATCAGCAATAAGCCATTCAAGGGACAGACAGTCAAGAAAAGATCAAACGTATGAGCATACGTATTATGAACCTCAAAAAAATATTACTGCCATAGTCAGAGAAATGGAAACAGAAAAGCAAACCACATCTACGTCTTCATCTGATCAAGCGCGACAGCTTAAACGTTTACATTCAATGTCTACTAATACACCGCCGTTAATATTTAAAGGAGATTTGAAAAAATCTGATATTGAACTGACAGAACGTCAAACAATTTTAACACCATTAAAGCCACCAAGAAAAAAATCATCACGTTCTACATCGCCATCTATTAGATATGAGACCATACAAGGGACTAGTAGGATTAGTGTAAGTGAACAAATACCACTACGAATCGCTAATGAACAAACCGTAAGTGAATGTTGGTATTACAACGTTTTGCTTTCCACTAACCATTAAATATATCTTCAATAAGTTTAATTCCAAAATTTGCCAAGTACATCTTGTTTAAAAAACTTAACTAATGCTTTTTAAAAGTACATCATAATTTTTTATATATGTACAAAATAAATACGCTTATATTTCTCCTAAGTATAGAAAATTTTTAGAAGGCTCAAAATTATTTATTTCGCTATTTAGAAAAGTATTATCAAGGACAATAATTAAAAATCAGCTTTTACGCTAAATAAATAGAAATGAAATGCATCTTACAAGAACTAATTTTATGGGTAAAAATTATTTTTAATTAATTATGCAATTAAAAAAATATTTCAATTTTTCAAAAATTCCATTTTAATTATCCAAGTTAAATTGATTTACCATAGTAAAAATAGAAAAAAATCTAATATTAAATATAAGTGATTAAAAAGTCTTAATTTACTTATTTATTTTTACTTTTGTTACATGTAAAAAAAGCTTTCTAAACTGAAATTATAGAAAAGTAAAAATGCTTAAAATATAAACGATTGAAACTAATTAACTAAAAATTAAAAATTTAAATTTTTATACCCATCATCTAGAGTTTTTGGGGGTATATTCATTTTGTCAGTACGTTTGTAACGCTTAGAAGGAAGCGTCGGAAATCCTATAAAGTACATATATTCTTGATCAACATCAAATGTTGAACCTATTTAAATATATATGTCCGTCTGGCTCCTTTGTCCATCTGTGTGTTTCTGTGTGGTTTTAAACAGTCCCCTTATTCGAATCTTAGAGCTCAAATTCAGCAGAATCATTGGAAATTCTTACACATAGGTTGGAATTAAATATGAGTAAAGTCGATCGTAGAACACGCCCACAATGTAATATAAACTAAGAATATTTCATTGTCAATTTCTTGCTCATCATTTGTAAACTGCAACATATAGAGAGCTGAAATTTTGCATAAATAGAAGGGCTATTGGCTATTGGAAGGCTATCTGTCTAAAAATAATTCAAAATCGATACGCCTACGTGAAATTATGCAATACCAAAAATTCCCCTTTTTCAATTTACTCTTAAAAAACTGAATCAGATTCTGAATCATAATATCATGGTGTATTGGTGGTGGATATCCAAGATTTGGCCCCAACCAAATATAATTTTTGTAATACATATATGCTTAAGAGAAAATAAGTAAAAACGTGTCGGGGCCGACTTAAATGTTTATTTAATGTGACTAAAATATTAACAAAAAAAAAACGTAAATGTAATTTTCATGTAATTTGAAATGATCGTTATATGAAATTTTATCCGAAAAATAAATTGATCTAGATAAAATTTTATAGTATCGTTTATTGTGACAACTAACCATGAAGATATTTATTAAGAATATTCTAAAGTGTAAATTTTCTTTATATAGTAAATTTTTCTCAAAATGATGAATGAAATGGGAAATAGTTGTAAAATAATCCAATCTTAATAATTTTTGATAAAAGCTAAAGACCAAAATAAATTCTATACTTACATGGACAAATTTGATCTTGATAGGCAAACTTTAATTAATTTTGAAAATGATTCAAATTTCGTTGAATCATTTTCAAGCACTTTCGTATTGTTACAATCAGCCATATAAATTTATAATACTTTAGAGCACAAGTAGTGTAACGCTTAAAAAGTAAAATAAATGTACTAAACGCTAGTCCAAAAACGCTAATACAAAATATACCAATGTCCTGTATTCCCCGAATTTCCTTTTATATACATTTTCCAAACAACTCTTTGCATTTTTTGCATTTATTGTCGTATGACAGATATCTGACAGATATTTTGCATTTATTAGATCAATTAAAACGGATCAGAATAATAAAAGCACTAATCAAATTTATAAGAAGATCTATCTAATATTTTGAAAAAATTACCGAATTAATCATTTAATGCATAAGCACAATATTTTCTTATCTTCAGGTATTACCCCAAAAGACCTTCTTACTGAATTATTTTTACACTGAAATTAAAAAATAATTTCTTGAAAAGGTTATTGCACCTAGTGAAAAAAATCGCACATTTATCAATATTAATAACTTAATAAAAATATTTTATTCATGACTATAATTTAAGAAGTCTTTCAAATCCTTCTCTTGGAATTATAAAATAATGTACCCTGGCACATAAAATTAAGCCTCATATTATTGCTTTTTATTTATTACTTTTACCTATTTTATTTAGGTCTATTTATAAAATTCTGTTTATGTGTGTAAATTCTGGCTGGTACCAAATTATGGATTGCCATAATTTCCTAGAGAAGAGTAACGATTTGAATGATTTTTCTAAAGGCAATTGCAGACAAATTATCTAAATATTTGGGCAAAATTTTAAATTTCTCTTCTTTGCTGTTTGCAAGTATTTAATAAAATTTTGCTTTAACAGAACAGAGACATACAGAGACATGTGGGCGTGTTCTCTAAACAATTTTACAACTTTTCAATACAAATCTTCATGCAAGAACTTTCAATGTTCTATCCAATTTTAAGGCTTAACCTTTTACTTTTTACGATCAAAAAAAAATATTAACAATACACGAAAAATCGAACAAGCCGAACCGAAATGTCTAAAACTATTTAGATTCGTTACACTTGAATGGTGTTTTTAATAAGGGCCCTTATTTTATTTTATTATATTGCTTTTTTAGGCTCTTGCTATTTGCTTTATATTGCATTGTATTTATTTTTGCCAAATACCCAACCAATTAGGACACAAATCGTTACATTAAATATTTAAAATTAATTAATAGAAAACCTTTTTAATTTTTTTTTAAATATTAAATATTAAAATTACTTTGCATTTTTAATGTTCTAGGTCTTATTTAAAAATTCATATCATTCATTATTCAAACGCTGTTACTTTTCATTGCTAAATAATACTAAAGCCAATTATCACTGTCATACAAAAAATATTTATTTATATTTAATTAAATTAAAAAATTTGAAAAGCTGAAAAATTTGCAAAATTTAATAAATTAAAAAAATTTTGTTATATCGAACTTTTATTAAATTCTTGACTGATTTTTCTATGAGCAATTATTTCTTATTTTCATCTTTTTCATTCTTCTTCTTTTTCTTCTTCTTCTTCTTGTTCTTCTAACTTTTGCATTCATGAATATCGTAAACATCATGTGGCCGCAAATTTAACAAAAAAAAAAAATAATAATAATAATAAATTTTATATATTTTCGTACTTTCACTAATCACATAAGCCCGTAAGTACCAACAAAATACAAAGCAAAAAAAAAAAAAAACGAAATTTCAAATATTTGATGAAATATTTTTTAAGCATTTATTACAATGTTTTTATAAATTTAATGTTAATAAAAATTTTATTATTCTTATTTTCTTTTTCTTGTTTCTTCTTTCATTTTTCTTGTTTTTTATATAATTTTTAATTTGCTTCATTTATTTATTTATTTAACTATTTTTTGGTTTGTGCCACTAAAACTAAAATAATCATAACAAAAAAAATGCAAAAACATTGATTTATATTGTAAAAAATTAATAAAAATTTGTAAAAATTTTTTATACTCAACAATTTTTTTTTTTTAAATTATACAATTTGCTGTAATGCTCTTGCCTAAAAAAAAAATGATACTTACTGAATGATTGACTGATAATTTGCGCATGTTGCTGATAACAAAATTATTTTTAATAATAATTTAAAAAAAAATGTTTTAACTTAAAATATATATATATATATATATATATATTATAAATTTATTAATGTAATTATAATTTGTAATGAAAGTTTTTTAAATTTACCACCATCTATCAGGGTGAAAAAAAACGTGATACTGGCGGGCCAAATGAAATTGTTGCGTGCACTACTTGTGGCGGCAGCAGTAGTAGTCCTTGCACTCATTCAGCCAATAATGGTTGTCCCACTGAGACTTGTTTTGTTCAGGTGCGTAAAAAGGAGCCGCCACATCCCATACGCATAGCGAAAACGATTGATGTTATTGCACGTATAACATTTCCAACAGCGTATGCAATTTTTTTAATATTCTTTTTTGTACATTATAAGGGATTTTCATAAAATAAAAAAAAAAAAAAAAAACTTATATTATAAGTGATAACTAAAATTCATTCAGCATTCAATTCAACTCAACTTAAGGCACCTAAAGATACAACCTCCTCTATGACTTTAGTCAAAGAATGAAATAAAAAGAAAATCTAAAGTACAATCCAAATATAAAATAAAAAAAAATAAAAAACTCTAATTTTCTTTAGGGAGTTAGGGAGGTTTGAAAAAAGCAAAACAAACAAATCTGGAACAAATTTGATTTATTAAAAAGAATTTCGAAATTATAAATATATAAGGAAATAATTGATTAAAAAAAAGGGGTATATAATAAAAATTATTTTTAATCAATCAGAATATTTAAAATTGGATCTATCCAATAAAATTTTAAAATCTTTTGCATCAAAGAAATATTCGAATAGTGAAAAGAAAAGTTGTAATTTTAGAGATTTTTTTTTTTATTGGAAACCGTTGCATAGTATTTATTTAATGATCCAAATTTAATTTAATTTGGTCCATGCCTTGGACCCTTTTCCAAATTTTTAACTCTCTTTACTTGTAAACCCATTTTCATTAAACTCTTAGGAAGTTCTTAAAAAACAACCAAGTCAATGGGGTTTATAGCATACACTACTTGTGGTATAGGATATTTTAAGTTTGTATAGACGTTTGTAACAATCATAAGAAGTTAAGATACCGATCAACTCAGAGTCCTTTTCTGATTCGATTTAAACCTGTAAGCCATTTGGGCATTTGCGTGCAAGTTACAGTTTGTAATTTTAGAGATAATACAATGAAATTTTGTGGGTTTTGGACCCATAATGAACTTTCTTGAAATTGGTTAAAATCGAACTATATTTATATCCACATCCTGTATAAAGCCTTTCTTTTAAATAGTCCTTTTAATGAAATAAAAGTACAACTTTAAAAATATTTTAAAATAAATTTTCGCTGAATGTGTTTACCAAATTTGGTCCAAATAAGTCCATTTTCTTAGATAACGAATTGTTTAAATAATTTAAAAATTTCCAATTTTTTACATCTTGCAATTCTCTTATTTGATTTTAAACACACTTAAGCAAAGTGGGTCAGTATTTAAGATACCGCCATGATCGTTTATAAAGTTTTTACTTGTTTTATTCGTTTTAACCACAAAGTTTTTTCCAGTAAAATACAAAACATCAAAGGAAATCAATAATATATCAAAATTTTATAAAAATTTAAAATATTTTAAAACAGACTGAGTAGACTAACTCATCTATCTAAAACCTAAAACTAACCATCTACCATAAAAGTATTCTTTAACAAATATATAAAATTAAAAATTTTTGGTATAAGTGAGTACTTAAAAAATGTTGCAAACTCTAGTGTACTCAATGCCGTTGCCATGTCTGGTCCCATATGCAAAATATCTCCATGTAAAAGCCCAAATTAAATGTTTTCTATTGAAGGATCTGAAACATAACTTGCATTAATGCGATTTGGATTTTATAGATATTATTTTTTTACGTTAAATAAAGCAGTTGCACAGAATTTTATAAAAAAATTTTCAAAAATGTTAATTTTTTTCATAAACCATTTACTTTAAAATGGAATGTTATATATGGAATATGGTCAAAAAAATTGTCCAATCTCGCCTAAAATTATTGTCAACTACATTTTAATTAAAACAATTTGCATTAAAATATTTCAAAATTATGTTTTAACTTTTAAATCGGTTCAAAAAATTATCTTAAATGGACTGGAAAAATATAAAGTACGTATATCTCAAGACCTTATGGGCATTTTCTCTATATGCAATACCTGAAAAAGCCAATTTCTTAGGCCTTACATTTATGATCAAACATACCAATTTTCTAAATATACCTAGTACATTAAAATGCGATCCTGTGCCGCATACCATTGAAAATTCAAATTTTAAAGAACTCTTACAGAAAGCTTCATATACAGAGTCATTAAAAAAGTACTCTAGTTATAACCACTTTTTTCCTTTAGACCATATTACATTTACATATCACATCTTATTAAGGGCATTTGATAAATTGCTCGAATTAGAAAAATTCGAGTTATGGTTCTGAGTCAATTGGTGTTGTAATAATCACTAATTAAATTGTTACATACACCAGCACAAACTTAGAATATACCCCCCCCCCCCCCATATCATAACATAAGTGCATAAATGTAGAGTGTATAAATAAATTAAAATAAAAAAAAAAGAGAATTCAAATGTTAAATTAATTAGTGTTTACATTTTTTAACTGCCCTTAATATTAGTAATAAAAAAAATATCTAAAAATAATTATTAAATGAATAGAAAACAGAAATCTTAAAAATTTAGCACTTTAAATGTAAATGTAATGAAAGTCATAACTGTATTAAAATAGTTTTAGAGATAAAAAAAATAATAAAAAAACAATTGCACTTTTCATAGAAATGATAAAATGAGATGAAATATTTTAAATCATATTTAAAGTAAAAATTATAATAAATATTAAATAATTAATGCTGAGTAATACAAAAAAAAAAAAAAAAGACCACAATGCTTAAAAAAATATCGTATAGCAAAAATAAATCACGTACATTCTAAAAATATTCTCTTACAAAAAAAAAATCTCTTACAAAAAAGCAAATCTCTACACACAAAAACAAAACTCTAAGTAAAAGAGAAAAAGGAATTTGAAAAGCAATTTATTACAGAAAAAAAATCTAAATGTACAAAATAAAATGATACAAAACAAAGGAAAAAAAAAACTTTATTGCTTATTCAAGGTAACTGCTAGAAAAATTATATAAAAAGAAAATAATGTAAAATGTAAACGCCTATAAATTTAATTCTAATGAAATTTTCATTTAATAATAAAGAGAAATGCAATGAGCGTTTTATATAAGCAATGTATAAAAATATTCAAATACAAAGAAAATGATAAAATGGTTTCTCTTTTTATTCATTTTATATTTTAAATTTTATTTAAAATCATACAAAAGTATAATGTTATGTGCCATATTAAAACGTAACTTATGTAACTTAAATTATAAGAAGTAAAGAGAAGTAAATAGAAATGTTGTAAACAGTTAGGGTCCAATTATTGAATAACGGAATTAAAGGAAATTCTTTTAATTTAGTGAAAATATAAAAGGAAAATATGAAGAAAATAAAAAAGGTTTTAATTATGGTTATGATTAACAAAAAGTAAAAACTTTTGTGTCCAGTGGAGTGACTTTTAAATATCATTTTGCTTAAATCAAATAAGAAATGAAGTTATAATTTTAATTGAAAATTTAGAAAATTTAGAAAATTTAGAAAATTTAGAAAATTTTTTTTTTAGATGATTTAAGAAGCTTGTTATGTGAGAGATACTATAAAAAATAATTATTTTTTATAGCATTTATTTGATGCTTTAAATAACTTTAATGTAGCAAATTTTATTAAAAAATTTACCAAACTATAAATTTTTCTCTTTAGGCCAAATCTTTCAAAACGCTATAAATATAATCCAATTCTAATTGTTTCTAATATGATTGGTCATTGCGATAAAAAAATTTTTATGTATCAAATTTTATTAAAATATTTCTAAAATTAGGGTTTGTACTCTAATAAAAATTTATGTGGGCAGTAATCGGACGATCAAATACAGAATTTGAAATTGATCCAAAAAGTGATTTTGCCTTAATCAAATTAACAGAAAATTGATTTATCTGAAACCCTTATAAATAGTATGGGTATCTAAATGAGCCATAATTTGGGGTAACAAACGGAAAAAATTAAATTAAAACGTTTAATCAGAGTCCATTATTGAATAACTTACATTAATGCATCTAGTTTAATTACACTTTAAAGAGGATAAATAAAAAGCTAATAATTAAAACGGATAACCTTATTTTATGGACAGTCGAAATTTCCTTACGGAATGCCATAGAGTGTTCTTTTGCAGAATGTTTTAGCAAAAATGTTCTCATAAAGCTCCCGAATACAGAATTTCATCAAAAATCTTTTAAAATCTGCCATTTATATTTAAATGAACTTAAGTTTTTACCTAAAATGAAAGTGAGCAATCTTGAAGAAAAATTCCATTACAATTAATTTGGTATACAAATTTTTCTCACAAATTTTCGTTCAATGAGCACCGTTACAATTTGTTTATTATTTATATTGCAATTTAGGTCTACAAATTATATAGCGTTTTAAAAAAAAAAATCTAAGTAAATGTATTTCACTTTTCCATTTAAATTATACAAATTTATACAAAGAAGTCTTTCAGGTTTTGCATAATTATTTTGATACTTTATTATTATACATAATTAAGAAGATAATTTTACTCACTGTTTTAGATCAGAAAAATGGTACATGGTACATGATACCATGAAGTATGTTACACTTATTTAAAATAAAATTTTGCAATAATTTCGAAAACAAGTTAAGCAAAACTTTCAATCAAGAATGTCTTACTTAGATTACTTTAAAAACAAATTATTATATTGATGTTTTCATTTTCAATTATTTCATTTAACAATCAACACAAGTAAAAAATTTAGAACTGTTCCCAATTTAGTTTAATTAATAATTAAAAAAGTCCTTAATAAAGTTGTAGAGACTAAGAAAGTAAACATTTTTGATAAATATTTGAAAGCTTATTGTGAGAATCGATTTTTTTTAATTTCAACTCGATTTTTAATAAATCACTTATATGATTAAAAAACCACTTATATGATTTAAAAAAAATTTTTTTTTTGAAATTATGACTTGTTACATGGAACGTTACCTCTTGGGTTCAGCTTAAATCGATTCCAAATAGATCTGTAACAAAAAATGTTTTTAAAATATTATAATACTTTGCAAATTGTTTTTAAAATTTAATAAATTTAATTTATACGCTTATTTTAATTTTATTTATTTTAATAAATAAATAAAATATTCATATAATTTAATAATAATTTAATCACGACAAATTTAATGTATCAAAAGTTTGTCAAATGATAAAAATGTTTAATTGAAATTAAGGATTTTTGTTTTATACAAAATCGAATTTTTTATATGACGATACAAAAAGAAATAAAGTTCTTAACGGCAGGAAAAAAATTATATAAAAAATTTTGATAAATTTCCGTTAGCAATAAATCAAAATAATTTAATGTTCAATCATTAAAAATCACAGCACATTTATCTTAACGTACCTTGTCTCCAAATTATAAGAGAATAATTATTTAAATTATTGTGAAATGGACCACAGAACAAACAAGTAATAAAAATTATATTTGGCTGGAACCAAATGATGGTTTTACGTTTCAGAGCCCGCTTTAATAACACGTAAACATAAAAAAAATGAACTGTTGGTATTGTATGATTTCAAGTAGGCGTGGCTTATTTGCATAATTTTTAGAGAAATATTGTAGCCTAATAGCGTCCCTATTTGGGCAAAAATTCAGCTTTCTACCTTTTGCAAAATTTAGGGTAAACTGCTTAAAAAAACTAAGGTGTTCTTAAACTACATTACACTGTGGGCGTGTCCTTTATCTAATTTATACTTTAAATATTTCCATAATAATACTTTTTCCAATAAAGGACATTTGAAGGGACCTGATTTTGAAATTGTATCTATTCTGTCCGATTTTTTGACTCTGACCTAAGCATGGGCCTATATATGTCCAAATAAAAATTAGCAATAAATCAAAAATAGTTGAGTAAATATTAGACAAAATTTTTTTTTTATTTAGGCGTTTAGAACGTTTCTCAACTTTGCACATTACAACAATTAAGCCCAGAGTGCAAAAATTATATAAAATTCTCTTGCGTTAGAAGAAAATGTCACAGGTATCAAAATATTGGAATAAATTTAGTAAAAAAAAGGTAAAATGGTTAGATGATCATTATTTTATATACACATAAATCTACAAACATTTGAATAATGAAAATCTAATGAACTGAGCTTAACTAAATAGATAAAATGACACAGAATAGAATTTTCACAGTATGAAAATTAAGATAAAATTAAAATTAAAAATAATAAATAATAATTTAAATGATATTTTATATATATATATAAGTGCACTAAAATGCATAAACATTTAGATAAAATTTTTTATATATGCACAAATTTGTTAAAATATTGCCACTATAAAAATCGCACGCATCTTAAATAAGCACAATAAATTTGCCTATAAATTTTATATTTGTATTATTTTAAAAATGTTGATGTAAGTAATTTATATTTGTAAATTAATGAACTTTTTCAATATTCAATGTGCAGAAAATTATTTTTTAAAAAAGATCGAAAGAGTCTTATGAATTCTCGTTGTATTTCATTTTAATAAACATCATTTTAAGAAACGTACAAAAATTTTTTATTTATTTATTTTTAATGGCTAAACTTTAAGGAAATTACAAAAAAAAAAAGGTCATTACAATCATTTAGATAAGTAGTAACACTCTACTCTCTCTTGACCATCACTTGAAGTCACTGTCTTATCATGAATTTATATATTTGATTTCTTATTTTACACAAATAATTCATATTAGAAAATTTTATTGTAAATTAATATATAAAATAAATTATTGTTAATCTTATGGGCGTATTGAATTTTTTTTCCTACAAAATATAAATATATAATGTACATACAGACAAACATATAATTAATAAAGTATGATTTAAAATGCTTATACCAAAAAAAAAAAATTAATAACAGCAATAAACCCAAAGAAAATTGGCCAAATAACTTGATATTCATTTTAAATTTAATAATAAATTAGAACGGTTAATCATTTTATTTGACTTTTTATTTAAAGAAATCTTCTTTAAATAAATTAAGGAATGTTTTTATGTCCCTATATCCGGTATACTCCATAATGGAAGGTAAAGATTTTTATTTATTGCTTAATAATAAATATACTGCATTCTTCGGTATAAAATGTAAATTGATTGACAAAGGAATATTAATTCTCCATTATACTGAATTTACTTTTTGCAAAGTGTAGAAAGCACTGCTTTGCCTAGTTTTAGGCGAAGCTACAGTGTAAGCGTAGTAACTAGTGTATAAATAATTTGTATTTAAACAAGCACCATCTTGCGACTAAGTTCACACCTCAAAGACAAAACACATTTACGCTTATAATAAGCACCTTTAAGATTTGAACCTTTTCTTTATATAAATGAGCAAAAATTCCCTTTCACATAATCGTTAGATGGCGCTGCTTATAATGAGTAAATTATATATTTGCTAATTTGATGTGAAATTTTCCCATGAAATTTTCACACAAAGAAAAAAAATCTTGGAAGATTAAATTTATATTATGATTCTTTGCTCTTTCAAGTTTATATGATTCCACATGACTTAAAAAATTTCCATCTCGCTGTATAACTTCTCAATATTTTTAATAGTATTTTAAAGATCAGAATGATCAGAAGTCATGTAATATTTTATAAAAAAATTATTGTTACATAAAAAATGATTTTTAATTTGCAGATCCAAAATATACAGGAACCATGTGAAACCAAAACATCCACCATATAAGACACATAAGACTAAACATTTATTTGAAATATTAATTTACTATTATGATTATTCTGATTCCGTAAAATTTAGGATATTCGTCTACGTACTACGTAACAAACCCTTCTTAAATTGAAGTAAAAAGTAACGGAATTGAATTTAAAATTGCTCTAATAATAATAATGTATAATTTTAATGATATGTCATAAAAAATAACAAACATGAAAATAATATGCAAGCTGTAATATTTGTACTTAGATGAACCAAATTATTATGAATATAACGCTTTATCATCTTGTCCATTTATCATGTTTAGTTATACAAAACAAATCGAAATGCCGGTGAAATGATACTACTGATGATTTTACATTTTCTAAACACAAAAATTAAGCAATCACTTATTTAAGTCACTTTTTATAGATCACAATGAATAGAGAATTGTATGAAGAGAGCAAAAGAGAGGAAAACATAAAACCAGTATATTAAGAATAATGATTATCAAAGTCTATAAACAAGAAAATAATTCCCCACACTGAAAAAAAAAAATCACCTCAATCACTAATTAATATTTGAATAAATCTATGAACATAAGTTGAGAGACATTTGAATCGTTAAGACATAAGTCGGTTTAAAGTTGAAAACGAGTGTTTAATCAAAAATAAAAATAAAAAAATAAAAACATAAACAACAAAATATGTGACAAGAAGTAATAAGAAATATTTTTAATGTGGTCAAGCTAAATATCCAGTTTTCAAGTGAGATACCACCACAGCAAAACAAAAAAAAAAAAAAAAAAAAAAAAAAGAAATAAATACAACAAGAGATAATATAATTAAATAATATGAAAGAAATAGAAAAATGTATAAGCATAACAAGTAAAAAATCAAAGATAAATTAAATAAAATTGTTCAATTTTGATTTGATAAACATGTTTCTTTAGTGATATTAAAATAAAACGCACTTTATATGCAAAGCTACATTTATCTTTAATATGTTTAGAAACATAAGTGACTTTTCCTTATTTGATTTTAAATATTTATGACATTATTTCTGTTCACCTTTACCTTTATTTTTCCTTAAGAAATATTTAATTTATTTTATAAGAAAGAAAAATATATATATTTTTTTTTAATATAACTTCATTCTACTTATATTTTGAATTGCATTTTTACCTTTTTCGTTATGCTTTCAATAAAGTACCAAGATTTCTTATAATTTGATTAAAAGTTAAATTTGAAAATAATGAAAATAAATGTAAAAAAAATTTCTTCTTGCTTATTGATACATTCACTTTGACTCATAAATAGATAAAATCTTTAAATTAGCATACCATTTCAATAAATACCAGTTTTTTTTTTTTTTTTTTTTTTATCAAGTATACATAAATTGTGTTTATATTAATTTGGTCAAAACGTTCGCAAGAAATTTCCAAGCTGTAAAAAAACCCATTATCTAATGATTAGTATTAAATGTCTGATAGGTCTTTAGAAATATTTCTTTGCATCATTTCAGTGAAAGTAACCAAAAAAAGGATCAAATTTGATAAATGAAATTCACAAAATGAACTCAGCTGCTTAAAGTCTTGCAAAATAAATATGTTTATGTTAAAATATAATTTCTTTCGATTCTTAGCTAAATAAAAAGGCCAAAAGTCGTATAATATTAACAAAATTAAAGCAAGTTTTCTTAAAATAAAATAGAAGGTTTCTAAACACTTTTTACGTAAAGAACTTTGCAAAATATCTCAACAAACAATTTGGGCTTCTGCAATTCCGATATATGGACAAACAGATCAGATCAGATCAGATCAGATCAGATCAGATTCATATTCTTAATATTCATTGTATAACAAATGAAAATAATAAAAATAATAAAAATATTTATCAAAATTTATTTGAATTATTTAATGTATTAATTTAGAATGAAGCAAAGTATTTTAAATAACAAAATTATCTTAAATTTTTTTTTGCAAATTCAATGGCATAAATGTTCATGACAAGTATGTGAATATCTTGTATCATCATCATTAACAAATAAAATAATTGTATTTGACTGGATCCAAACCACTAATCCACTCATGACTCTCATCCACATAATATGACTTAGAGACTTTTTCAATTTATAAGTTATAGATAGAAACAATATTGACTTTTTTTATAATATAAAAGTCAATATTGTGAAATTTTGGGCAAGCGTTTTTTCTATAGACAATAATGGACCAATAACTTAAATATTTTTACAAATTTCTTATATGTTTTGCGAGTAATGAAAAAGGTAGCAGCGTTCTACTCAATTTTATTTTATACTATTAGCGCCTTTATAGACCTATAGATTCTGCAAATTTTCAATACTGACCGGTTTATATGAACCCAGCGAACTTCCCATGTTTAGCCCGATATCTCATTTTTTACAAACAGGAGAATACTAACAATTTTAAATCGATTTAGAATATATCTAACTCAATTCAAAGTTAGATGCTATTCAAAAATAATAACAAACTCTACAATCGCCCAATATTTTGTTTACAAAGTAGCCATTACCAATTATCTATATTTAGAGCAAATGGCTAAATCCGCTCACAATTTCTTATTCTATTTAATTTTGCATTATTTTAAAAAGATGAAGTAAAAATTTGATGATTATTTTGCTTTTACTTTGCTTAGTTTCAAACCTGTTTATCTTTTTATGTTTTACTTTTAAATAGAATTTCTTGTAAAAGTTAAAATTTTTTTTGCAAAATAAGATGAGTAGAGTGAAAATATTTCAGAATACATAAAAATTATTACTTTCCTAAATTATTAACTTTTATTTTAATGTAAATACAAAAAACTTAACTTTGAACTACACCGGCTTCTTCTACTTTTTGTATGGCTACGCAAATAGCTCTTCGTCTTATTTAATGGAATAAAACTTATAAAAAGTTTTATATATGGGATTCAAGTTAATACAAATTAGTACTTAAAGTACTCAAAGAACTTAGACTATTTTTTAAAAACATCGAAAGTAAATTTATAATTTATATAACTCAAAAAAAATTAATGGTAAGCAGGATTGTAAGGCAAAGTCATTAATTTCTGAAATCTGTTAACTTCAGTCATACATAAAACCATTAAAATTGCAATGATTGGGTTTTGAAAAAGAAAATTGCTATTTCATAATTTCTTGTAATACAAAATAAAGAGCCAATTAATATTAGAAAAATGGACTTAACTACTCAAGTGTTTTTTTTTTTTGTTTTTATGTTAGAAGTTCTTATACGAAAATAATTGCAATTTTTAAAATATTTTAATGAAATTCATTATGGCATTAACGAACCATGTTTTGAAGCCTTTTTTTAAAATTTTTTTTTTATCAAATTAGGCAGGATGTAGAGAATTTAAAAGTCGCCGCTACACGACTATAAAATTCTTTCTTTTTCTTCTTTTTTTTTTTTTTTTTTTTTTTTGTTAACAAATCACGGAAAATATTTGCAATACATTTCTTTCCCACAATATATGAATAAAATAGAAACATGGCTTTTTCATAATAATAACAATTTTGCTAAGCAAGAAGAATGGGCAAAATATTATTCCCATAAAATAGTTAGACTGAGAAAAGATTTGAAAACCGGTAAAAAAAACACCAACACTACCAAGAGGTAGGAAATAATATAAGTACAGTCAGTTAAAGATTTGTCACTTTGGAAAAGTTAAACTGAAAATCCTATAAAGTGCATTAATTGATCCCCAGGTATCTATAATTCTCATACTTGCAGATAATGGATTATTAGTTTTTATTAATACTTACATTTCATGATTACAATCAATACAAGCACAACAAATATTTCAAATAAAGTTGCACAGACTGAGTTTATAATAATAATAAAAATAACCAGCAACATAAACATATTTGACTGAAACCTTAAATTGGAACTCACAATAATTATGCCACATTTGGGCTTGAACATGTGAGATGTCTAAATCGATTCAGACTGATATATAAATACTTTGTAGTTTCTTCAATGCTTCCTTCTAAGAGTTACAAAATTAATGGTAAAGTTTTAGGTATAATAATAATAATAATAATAACAACAACAACTATAATAATAATAATAATAAAAATAAGAGATAAAAATAATTTTTAAATTGTATAAGATAAATGTAAATACTTTAATAGAATGTTACATTTTTTTATTGATTTATTTAATTTTTTTTTTTTTTAAAGAACTTTTGATTAAAATGCTTGAATGAAAGTAATATAAATAATATAATTATAAAAAAAAAAAATTCCATAATAATTTAATGACAATTAAAAAAATACATTTCACCATTTACTTTGAAATGGCTAATAATTCTTTATATTAAATCAATGACATTAGACTAAAAAAAAAAAAAAGAAGAAGAAAAAAAACAATGTTTAGCAAATTGTTAAATTGGTACATTTTGAAATTTTTAAAATTTCACAAAAAATTTTTTACATTATTGTTATTGCTATTATCATACAATGCAATGCTATACCAGCTACAAGTGTCATATACAGTTAAATGTCAACAAATAAATCAATCGCCATATTTTGTAGCTGGCTCAGGTGATATGGCGCGTTTTAGTTTAAACGAAAATACAGCTGTTGGCAGTCCAGTTTATCAACTTAAAGGTAACAAATAAATTAATATAACACTTTTTTTTTTTAAAGTTATCTAATTATTTAATGCAAACGATTTTCAATATATAAAAGAAATTTATACAATATAAAAAAAATATAAAAAAAAATTTATATTATTTCTACATAAATTTCGACTTCCTGAGCTTACTTATAAATAATATTTTTATTGAAAATATCTGCATTATTATTTTCAAATTTGATATAAATTTAAGGAAGATGCTCGTAGCAGTCATTGTATGTTGTATCTTATTCATAAATAATGTCGAGTGTCTTTAGACTAAATAGCTTCTACATATCAAATTTCATTCAAATAACTCCACTGTACCAACAATGATGCAAAGCATAAACAGAAAGCTTCTTTTGTCTGATTTCCTGGCATTTTAAATAATAAAATTAAAAAGTTGAACTTTTGGCCATTTAATACCAAAATACATACACTCAAACAAAAGTCATCTCTTGACTTAGATAATTTAATAGAAGTGAAATATGTATATTGTAATTTATTATAAATATTTGGCCCAATATAATTTATTATCAATATTTGAGTGATTATGATTAAAAGAATTTCGCTTCTGAAATAGAAACTTTGTGTATGGTGTTACTTAATGGTAAAGTGCTCAAATTTCCTCCTGCTTAAAAAAACATGTTTTATTGTACCTGAAATTTTAGTACCAATAAGGAAATGTTTGTACTAGTTTTTTTTTTTTATACTCCACTCCAGACGTTGTAGATAATCATTTTGTCAAAAGGAAGCCTTATAAAGTCTAACCAGCATTAAATCTCTGATATTTGATTGTATTGTACTGTTAATATTATTTTGAGTATAAAAATCAAAAATGGCCCAAATCGATCATTAATTGAGAACGTTACTTTTTCCTTTTTTTTTTTAATGATGCCATATGAAGAAATTAGGAAGCAGCCACTGGATATATCAGTATTACTACTTCTTATTTTCATTTTTTTCTTACTTTTTTTATACTTTTTGCTTTAAATTTTAATTGAAATCTATTTAAACGGTGGACATCCAAACAAAAGAACTTTCTTACTGGATCTTATTATTTCTTCTCCTTTTTCAAATTTCTCTTTTTTGTTATTGCTGTTGGTATTGTTAAACAATTGCAATTATGTTTTCTTAGACTACTGATTATAAATATTTTAATTGCGTTTTACATGAACACTTCTTGAGAATTAAACACACCCAAAGATGGTATATGTTTAATTTTGTTAAGTTTAAGTTGCAGAGCAAAAATCACTTTTTTCATAGAAATTTCAAGCGTTTACAAAATTTTTAGTTTTTTAGTAATTAAGGATATATTTGAGATGTATGTAAAATTCGAGGGAAATAGTTCGAACCCCTTAGTCGAATTTTTAATCGAATTGATTTATCTAAATCTAATAAATTGTGTTTTTCTTCGCTTGATATAAAATTTTTCTAAATTATAAAAATTAAAGTACCATTTTCATATCATTTCATTTCAATGAGTCAAACACACCCATTAAAGCCACCCATCTTTTAAACTTTGAATTAAATATGCAACAAAAAGCAAATATATATCAAAAGTTATATCAGATAAACTCGTGAAATTGATTAAAATATCTTGAATCATCATTCATTCAAAAATGGGAAAATTCAATTATTTAGCTCCAAGCAAATTTAATTCTTTACGTATTTATTTTTATCAGTCATGGGTTTATGCGCAAATTATGTACCCTATTTAAAAGTTGATCCTTTATTTTTTTTTTTATTTGTGACTCCCAAACCAGGATAGCTAAAATTTTGCCTATGCATTGGCTTAAGTTTAAGTCCTTTATAATATTTCTAAAAGTGGAAAAAATGCATCACCTTTATCAGTTTAAGTTTATTAAACCTTTTATCTATAAATAGCAACACTAAATATTTTATAACTATGTAATTGTGGTATAGTATCAGTTTTAAAGTGACAAACTTGGCCATAACCATCAAAATAAATTCTCCATGGTGGATATTCAAGAAGTGAATACAAACAAAAGATAATTGCTTTTCTTTAAATAATTGTGCTTCTTTAATGTAAGAAACATTAATTATTAGAAAGTAAATTGTTGTAAAAAATCGTAAATATATTTTATATATATTTTAATTTTTCTTTTATATATATATATATTCATATATATATATATATATGTGTGTGTGTGTGTGTGTACTAAATAACTAAATAAATAGAAAGTTTTCGATTATGTAGAACACAGCTTTACTTACATAACTTCAGTACATCAGTGGAAGTAAGTAAGCATAAGGATTTAAGAATCCGCCAATTTTGATCAAGGTTTATTTACCAATATGTTCTAATATTTTATATATGTAGAATACACGTTAAACATTATAACAATAATAAAAATTATTTTCTTTGCAACCAGCTAAACTTAAATTCGAGACAACATACAGACCTACATAATTAAGTAACACCATTTCCACGATCAATCTTTTAATGTTACTACTAATCTAACATACATAATTTAAAGTATACTAACATGCAATTATATACAATAATATAGAGTATAATGAAAATATCTCGTGTACTTCCCTTACATGATAAAATATCTCGTAATTTATAAAGAAACCAACCAGCAGAAATTTCATTAACATAAAGTAAATATCTAAAACAACAAAAATGAAATTAAATCTGTTAATTATAATATCTACCATTCAAAACTGGTACATATGATTTTCTTAAACGTAAAGTTTTCCAAAACGTACAATTTCTTAAATTATATGGCGCCTCGTAAATTGTATATATTCTAAATATTTGGAACCAGCCAATATAACAAATTGGCAAATTATTATTTTTTCTGCTTACTTATATTTCTCTGCTTTACATTTAATCATGATTTCTGATTTATTTGTATTATCGAAAATTCAAATATAGGGCTTGATCCCGAGGGTGGTCGCCTAACATATAGTATATCGGGACCAATATTTTCTGTCGATCGTAATACGGGAGTCGTACGTCTACGGCAAGAACTTGATCGTGAAACTCAAGACACTCTAGAGGTGATTATTTCAATAACGGATGAGAATCTTTATGACACCGAGCCAAACACAGTGTCATTACGGCGAGAGATACCCGTTCGAGATTATAATGACAACCAACCGATATTCATTGGACGTCCCTACTTAACCAATGTTAGTGAATCTATATCAGTGGGTTCCCCATTAAATATAACACCGCCAATTATTGTGATCGATCATGATATTGGTGTAAATGCTAAGCTAATCATAAACTGTGTTCAGGTAATACATATATAATAAATAAATATTTGAAATATATGTTTGAAAATACTTAGTGCTTACATTTTAATTTTGCCTTACTTTTATTGATATTTATCTTATTAGGAAAATGATATATGTGATACATTTGATATTGTAGCTGAAGAGATTACAAACGGCAATTATACGGCACACGTTATTGTAAAGAAGCCTCTTGATTACGAGAGTCGTACAAATTATATTTTAACAATATCAGCTTCAGATAGTGCTATTGAAAATCGTTTAATATCTTTTGCTACAATTTCCATATCGATAATTGATGTGCAAGATGAATTGCCAATTTTTACCAATGCACCTTATTCAGCTGCCGTGGACGAGAATACACCAGGCGATGTCAGTATTTTAACTATTCAGGCAATTGATGGTGATGTAGGTATACCGCGAGATATCATGCTTGCATTGGAAGATGAAATTTTTGGCCACTTCGAATTAAGACCCTTTGGAAACCCTAAACATGGCACAGCTGTCTTAATAACTACTCATATACCTTTAGATCGTGAAAATGTGGATATTTTAGAAAATGCTGGAGTCTATGTATTTAATGTACGTGCTATAGAATTGAAAAATGATTTTATGCCTGACGCTAACAGTACTACCACTACTCAAATAACAATCGTTATAAATGATGCGGATGATCATCTACCAAAATTTAGTGGTGATAAATTTAACATTTCTATACCAGAAAATTTAAGTACTGGCATGCCTTTACCAGGTTTAACTGTCTTTGCCAATGACCAAGATATGGGCAACAATAGCCGCTATACTTTGGAATTACATGATGTAAAAAACGCTTTGAATGTATTTTCTGTACATCCAGTTGATTGTCAAGGTCGTACTTCAATTGTTATTCGTGTATTAAACTCTACTTGTTTAGACTACGACGTCAGTAATGAAGAAGATCGTAAATTTTCCTTTCATATAGTCGCTTTGGTAAATGGCATTGAGAAGGCAAAAACCCTTATAAATGTACATTTAATTGACCTTAATGATAATTCACCAGTTTTTAAAAATTCAACATATTATTTCAAAGCCGCTGAAAATCTTGAACCAAACACTCAAATAGGTTCAGTAAATGCCACTGATAAAGATTCCGGTAGTTTTGGCATCATTACATACGGATTAAAAGGTTTCGGATCTGAAGTTTTTTACATTGATTCACAAACAGGACAATTTTTTATTCAAAAAATATTGGACTATGAAATACACAGAGGTTATAGTTTGGCAATAGTGGCTAAAGATGGTGGTGGGCGCGAAGCCAATGCTCAAGTATATATAGATGTCATGGACATTAATGATAATTATCCCCAATTTGAATGTAAAGAATATGCGCGTACTATACGAGAAGGTACTAGAACATTTGAACCTCAATTTATTGTAAGAGCTACAGATATAGATGGACCCACACAGGGTGGTGGACGTATAAAATATGGTATTGTTTCCGAGAACAGCATTTCGGGAAATGTGTTTCGTTTAAATGAAGATACTGGTGAAATAACACTTCAAAAAGTTGCACGATCTATGGACACGGAAAAAGGAGAATATGAATTGATAGTATCTGCCACAGATTACGGAAGGCCACTCTTAACCAACACCACAAAAGTTTTTGTTCGTGTAGGAATATCGGGTAACCAACGCCCAATATTTAAAGGGCATTTTCAAAATATAGAAAACCTGCCAATTTTAGGGCCTCCAAGTTATCGTGTATCTATACCGGAAAACGCTCCTGCAGGTTATAAAGTAACTACAGTAAGCGCCCATGATCCAGATGGCTTGGACAGTCAATTGCACTATCGTATTGTAGGAGCCAATGATAATTTTGAAATAAATCAAATGTAAGTTACAAATCTATATAAATGTATTTAATGTCGACATATGTTACCTAACATTTACACTTTTTGCAGTACTGGTTTAATTAAAGTATCACCTCAGGCTCGAATTGATCGTGACTGTAATATGGATACCTTTGAAATAACTGTCAATGCGGTAGATTCGGGCATACCTATACCTGAAACTGCTACGACAACTGTATACGTTAATATTAAAGACATAAACGATGAAAAGCCTACATTTGAACAATCCAGTTATGTAGCCTATATATCTGAACGTGCAAGAATTGGCGAAAATGTTGTTCAAGTAAAAGCAATTGATAAAGATTTAAATTCGAAACTATATTATAGTATTAAAAATGATATCAAAGCGACAACTAAAGCAGGCGTGAATATAATGAATCGCACTAGTTATCACGTAGAAGACGCTTTTCGAATTGACAGCGAAAAGGGCTTTATAATGGTAAACGGTAAACTACGACATGATGAAGCTGCTGTTATTATATTACCAATAGAAGTAAGAGATTTAAATGCTGAAGTAGATCCCGAACATCAAATTGATAGTACAGAAATTACAATTTATGTACAATCGTTTAAAGATACAAATCCCATTTTTAAAAATAAGGGTTGGACAAGTCTAAAACCAATTATAAATATCCACATAATGGAAGAAATGCCTATTGAAAGCACATTATTTACATTGCAAGCAGAAGATCCAATTACAAAGACTACTATACAAAATTTTCACTTGATAGAACCTCGAGAATTAGAATATTTTTACATACAAGAACATAGTGGAGAAGTCATTTTAAGAAAACGCTTAGATTACGAAGCACTAAAATTAGGTAGTACTTATTTTGAATTTCAGGTTAAGATCAATACAGCAGATGGTGAGCGTAGTACAATATCTAAAATAAATGTTACAATAGAAAATGTTAACGATAATAGCCCAATATTTGAGAAAACCTCTTATCGTTTTATTGTTGAAGAAAATAATCAACATCCCCTGCAAATTGGCGGTGTTAAAGCTATAGATAAAGATGCTGTTTTAACTACACGCGATGAACTTTTGGGTTATCATAAAATTCAATACACATTGCAAGGAGAACACTCCCATTTGTTTGAAATTAATAAAACATCAGGAGACATCATAATTGCACCCTATCAAGTAATAGACCGAGAACGCACTGCTCACATACATTTACAAGTAAAAGCTGAAGACTCTCTTGGTAAACCAATCGATTCAAAGTACAATTTTGTTAACGTCGATATAGATATTTCGGATGTTAACGATAATTCTCCAGTATTTAGTCAGAAAGATTATATCGCCGTCATACCGGAGAATGCTGCAATTAATGCATTTGTTATTAAAGTGTCTGCTACCGATTTGGATGATGGTCCTAATGGTGAATTGGTATATGAAATTATAGAAGATAATGATGATGTTAAAAATTTATTTAAAATAAATAAGTATTCGGGTGAAGTAATAACACAACGTAATTTAACCGGAAAAGGTCGTCCTGAACCATATCAAATTAAAATACGAGCTCAGGATAATGGGGAACAAATATCAAAGCAAAAATCATTAAGTTCCGAAGCTAAAATTATCATATACATAGGAGATGTTAGTGCTAATGATGGCACCCCATATTTTATTGAACCTCAAATGGGAGAAGTGGTCAATATAACTGAAGTAAATGCATATTTTTGTACTATTTACAATAGTTGTGCATCGTATTAATGTGTATTTATATTTTCTTAGAATTCTCCAATAGGATCTCCCGTATTTAAAGTTAAGGCTAATGATCCAGATAATCCTGATACGCCATCTGGTATCTTGTATTACAAAATTTTATATGATACATCGGATGCCAGTGCCTTTAAAATTAATGAAAACACAGGGCTAATTACAACAACCAAAATGTTAGATCGTGAAATTCAAGATTTATATCATATTATCTTAGAAGTTTCAGATGATGGGCAACCAAGGCAATCAGTTACTAGAATTTTACAAGTAAAAGTGCTAGATGTTGATGATCATAGACCAAGATTTAATAGAGAAGTGGACGAAGGATTTTTAAAATTGCAGCTATTCGAAGAACAACCTGCGGGTTTCATAGTGGCCAGTTTTTCAGCTATTGATGAAGACATAGATGAAAATGCTATTATCGATTATGTTATAATCCAGGGTAATGAGGACAATTATTTTGCAATAGAAAAGTCCGAAAATAATACGGCCATACTAAAAACTAATCAAAAACTTGATCGTGAAAAAATTGAGGCTTTCAATTTAACTGTGAAATGTTTAAAATTCGGTGAACCTGGTTATATATTCATAGGAGATTCCTATGACCGCTATGACTTATCACATTTAAGTATTCATATAAAAGTTCTTGATGTAGATGATAATTTACCACAGTTTAAAAATTCCAATCAACGTTTAGGTATACGCATTAATACACCTCTTGACACTGTAATTACGACAATTCAAGTCACTGACTTAGATGCTGAAGCTCAACCAATATTATTAACTGTTGATAGTGTAAAATTCGTTCCTCAATTTTATAAAAGATCAAAATATATGAAACATGATAAAAGTCATCGAATATTTGTAATTAATAATCATACAGGCGAATTGAAAACCTGTGCTCCACTAATTGACTACGTTGATGGTTATTTTAATATAAAAATACGAGCTAATAATTCAGCAAATATTCAACGTCACGTATTTAATAGTATACAAATTTTTATTATACGAGATACATCGTTATTAAAATTTATATTTGCCCGACCCGCAAACGAGATTCAACAGATGATTGAACCATTTCAATCTAAAGTTCAAAAGCAGTTAAAACCTTTGGGGTTGGATATACACATCATAGACACTCAAGTATTAACTAAAGGTGATTACAGTTTAGATTTTACTTCAACCAGCTCATGTTTTCAAATGTTTCGCAACGGTTCCACTTTACCTATGCACGATATGGTTAAACTTATGGATTCTCCTCAATTGAAGAAAGAACTTTTCGATGTGTATGTGGAATATGGTGTTACAGCCGTAGATTCATGTTCGACGCGTAAAATACAAGCGGCTGCCACGATAATGACTGAACCAGGTACATGGCTGGTAGTCATTGCCGCATTAATTGGTATGTCTACTGTAATAACGGTTTGCACGGTATGCTGCTTAGGTAAAAAATACCGTAAACATTCTAAGCGTAACTTGCAAACCTCTCATGCTACGACTGAATCATTTGGTGTTAGTGTGCCAACTATTTATTTACCATATTCTGAACCAATGTATGGACCCTTGTAGCTGTTTTCAATAGTTTCCAATATATAAAGTACTTTTAATTAATGTCACTTCCAATATTTATTTATATCTTCTTTTTTTTTTACATAAGCAATGCTTTATTAATTTTTAAGATTTTCCAAAATTTTTGACAAATAATAAGTAAAAATATGTATTAAAGATAACGATTGCATATGTTAATTGAGCCAATCTTGCCTTTAATTATGTATACCGTATATTAATTTTTGTATAGTGTACGTTTAATTATGCATACTGTACATTTAAGTTATTTTGGGCCTGTGATTTATTATAATTTACGTACATATGAATGTAGAATATATTTACAAATTTGTATTGTTTTTATTTATAAGAAATTATAATCAATAAATTGCAAATGAATATTTTGTGATTGCTATTAGCGTAAATTAAAAATGTGTTTTCATTTTGAATGTCTATAAAATAAATTTTAATGCAAGTGAAACTATAAATTTTTGCAATAGTAATTGCGAATTTTCTCAAAATACTCAATAAATACACGGTTAATATTTACACTTTGAATATTAATAAAAATGAAAAAATTTGCTTGCTTTATTATAAACACCATCCAAAAGTTAGGATTATATTTATTTTCTTATAATGTTCATAACACGCAAAAGAAAACGTCAAAGATTCTACAAAAAAAATATATATATATATTCCAGATCACTGTAAAATTTTGAATCAATTTAGATATGTTTATCTGTCTGTCTATGATTTCTTAATATTATACTATTTCCAAAAAAAAAAAAAAAAGTTAGCAAGCTCAAGTTTGGTAGGTGAATTGAAAGTTCTTGCAAGCACGGTTGCTTTTGAAAATGGGTAAAATCAATCAAAGGCCAAGTCTACAGTGCTGCATAAACTGGTAACACCTTAATTTAACCGAATTTAGTGATTGTTCGATCTTAATGTACAAAATGCAAAAGATACAGAGCTGAAAGGCTATTGATCTTTAGCATCTATCCAAATCAGCCTAGCGTAAGCTAAATTATACACCAGAAACTATACACTTTTTAAGTTTCGGTTTTCTATCTATTACTGTAACACTGAAAGAAACTCTAAATTGTAATACCATTTTATATGAGTGGTATATAATCAATAATGGTGTATAATATTTGGCCCCAGCCAAATATAATTTACTTATTTGTTTTACTTATTATGTTTCAAGTTACGTTAATATATGAATAAAAAATTAACATGAAATATTAATTTTAAATGCAAGAACTTGCGCACAATATCTCTTTTTTTGCTACCAGGAGAATTTTAATAACACATAAGCAGACAGACAAGTGTCTAAATTGATTCAGAATTTAATGCTAATCAAGTATACTTTGTTGGATCTCTGACGCCATATTTAGGGTGTCACAAACAACATGATAAAACGAATCTACCCTTAAGTTATGGATTTTGGATGTAAAACTGTAACACCATAAGCAAATTCTACATAAAGCATTTTTTATTAAGCTAATAGTATCGCAATTACTTTCTAGATCGATTTATGACTCTATCTGGATATTTGTATGCTTATAATCTTTGCCAAAATGTTTGCTGCAATTTTCCTAATATATTAGTGACATTTAATATATACATAAAGAGATTTTGATTTAAGAATTGCAAATTTTTGCTATAGGGTCTATTTTGGATCTCTCCCTTTATATTGTTCAAGATTTACTTTAATAACAAAAGAGTATTTCATTAAATCTGAGTGTTAAGTTTCAACCAAATTGGTTAGTTTTTTTAGAACGTCTTCTATCGTAACTCGTTGAAACTCCTTTAATTTTTTGAGAAATGACTTTTGAATAATTTTACTGTTTTTACATGATTTTTTATTGGAGATAATATAAAACCTATTTTAAATAAATAAGCTCACATTAAAAAGTATTAGTCAAATTAACATGTAGATTAGTCGAATAAAAGCGGACATCTTTGTACGCCAGCTACTAATATAAACAAATGCTTAAAAGCATTTTAAAATACCAGTAAAAGGTCTATAGTCGATCAAACTCTAACCACAAAATAGCTTTGTGATATTGAATCGATCAGCATAATAAAAGATGAGATTATCTTGAATCTTTCTGGGTATTGCAAACATCTGAGCAAAATTATATTACTTAGTATTGTAGCAGATAATAAAAATTGACGTTAGGCCCTTCTTACATAAGGCACGGTAGGGTATAAAACAAATAGATAGAATTGCTCCTTTTTTTAGAACAAATAAACAATATCAATAACAGCAACATAAAGGATACATTTAATTAACAATAAATGACAAGTGTTTATTGAGTACACGTGTCCAGGTTTACACAATTAAGCTTGGTGGTTTAAAGCAACATGTATTCCCATATTAAATGCAAAAACTTTAACACGTTCACTACCGCAAACTCATACCAAGCCCTAACCATACGACGTAAGTAGTCCCCTTTTCAAAAAAAAAAAAAAAAAAAAAAAAAAAAAAATAGTACGTGTAATGAAACGATCAATCAGCCAAACAAATCTTAAGCGCATTTACTTCTATTTTTTGTCGCAGATATTTTATAAGTTACATAAATACACACTCAATACTTTATAAGGCTCATACATGTAAGTATATAAATATATCATTTAATAAATGTAAAATACTTTCTCCCACAGGCACGTGTCACTTTTTTCCTTAAAGTGTTTTGCTTGTTTTGGGTGTTTGCAGATAGTGATAAAACATATTTTCTATAAATTTTGCTATTGCAGAAGGTGTTAATGTCTGGTGTTATTGTACACTAATAAACAAGATCAAACTCAAGTCTTGAGTTTGATAGAAACTGATAATCTTACGTTAAGCGTGTAATACATTTATTTTGATAGTCTAATATAATCACTTTGCCGTTTCTTCTGGTCACGTGTCTTATTTTAGTTACATAAGTATTCTAAATAATTTATGAAGTGTCATCATTAAACAGATGATTAAATAATTAGAACTTAAATGAATTAATGCAAGATAAATCATATTTTACGAAGGCTTTTTTTAATTTAAAAAAAATATAGTTTTTTATTTCTATTTTTTTAAAATATAAATAAATAAAAAAAACTATACACTCTAATTGGCTAATTATTATCCACGAAGTGTGATACCTTTTGAATCTTAAGCTTTAAGCAAATTGATCATATGTTCATAAAAGAAAAGCTCTAATACTACTTAAATATTTTGAATGATACACTTATGTTGTTTAATATAATTTATATCTTGGGCATATAGAGCTGCCTGGTTACTATTTACTGGTGAGCTCATTTCAATAAGATTATATTAATTTTATGTATGAAATAAAAAAAAAAAATTCTCAAAAGATCTAGAATTATCTTGAAACTGATTAAAAAGAATTGAATTTTGTTTTTTTTTGAAATATTAAAACTTAAACTTCTGTAAGAACTTAAGAAAAACTCCAAAAATTTTAATAATAATGTTAATAAATTTCGAGACTTTAGTAAAAATTTTTATAAAAATAGTACTTAGTACTATTGTATAGTATTATTTACTTATATACCGTTGTAAATATATTTTGTAGTGCCTCTTAATATGGCTTCATCTTTTTATCATATTAATTCCTTTAAGATCATTGTAAAAAAATGTTTTTCGTTATTAGACGTTGTACTTATATTTATAAAAATTACTTTATAATACGTAAATTAGTATTAATACTACTTATTTATGGCAAAAGTAAAAAGAAAAAACTTGGAAGGATACACATTAAGTGAAATCAAATCTTGAACCCCCATCATCCTAGTGATTTTTCATTTTTAGACTGGTATATGAAAAACATAAAAAATTTATAACTTTGTTTTCTAATTTTTAACTGCTATGCACGACTAAGGAATAATTTAATTGACTTTCATTTTAAGTCACATTGTAGATATTCGTACTGTGGAAGTGGACCATTTTTTTTAACATAAAAGTGCCCTTTTATCAAATTTGACATTAGTGCAATATATATCTACGCAAAAACTATGAGACTTTTTATAGATCTACTAGCAGATTATTACACGTACAAAGTTTTTCTAAAGTGTCAAATTTTCCTTGGTATTTTAGAGCCATTCCGCCAAATTAGTATTCTTTCATAATGGGACTCGTGGATATAAAAACTTGTCAATATATTAACAAGAGCCTATTTTTGATCATCCAAGAGTAGGACAAGCAATCACGACAACAATAAGAGTATTAAACTTTATTGTTATGTTTTTCGATTGGTGTAGAGTCAATAAAGAGAGCTCCTGAACTTTAGAGATAACCACCCCTTTATTTAAAATCATGAAAAAAATTATCAACATGGTAGAGTTTTAATGACCATCAACATTATATATCAGAGAAGGGGTTGCTTGGTAGAATGTTCATAATACAAATCATTCACTCACTTTATATTCATTCACTTATTTATAGAACCAGCCTACCAGCGTACCAGCCATTCAGTCAGATATTTTGAAAGTCGCCTTAAATAGTATTGATGATGGATTATTATAATTATAATGATTAAGATGGTGGTGGATCGGCCAATAAAGCAAAGTAGCACCCTTAAATGACGTTTAGTTGGTTTTTTAAAGCGTTCACGGCAACATGCATTATTTTATTTGGAAAAAATCGTGTACCATTTCATTTAATATTTATGAAAAACACGCGTAAAAATGTTAATACTCTTTAACGTAGTTAAAAAGTAATTTCTGGATAGAACACACGCATATACAATAGTAAAGAATGTCTTCTTGTTACAGCGGTTTCGAGGATCGGTCATTTGATTTTGATGATATGAATGACGATGACCATGACGATTCTTCTTTTGATAGCGGCTATGAAAAAAGTTTTGAAACCGAAGCAAGCCGGGTTAGGACTGCAGCTCGAAAATTGAAATTTGATAATATTTCCGAGTTTTGCAGTATCCCAAAAAAATTGAGCGAATTAGCACAATCCGAAATGAATTGCAATTTCAACATAGGTTTATTAGATCAGTCAGTGTTGCCGGCTCTTCTTGACACTAACAGCAATCACAGCAATCGTAGTAGTCGAACTTTAGTAGAGCATGTTATTAATAAAGCAGCATCAATGGACATATTAGATTTTACTCCGGATCTTGGAATAAATACTTCAACACCCGTAAAAAAATGTATTATAGATAATGGCAATCAGTATCAACAAAAGAAAAACGTTGAATCAAGACCCAAACGCAAATATGCCGTCGGCCAAAATCGTATGACACGATCACGTAGCCCATCACAAGTTATACGAATTAAAAAATTTCGTCGTCTTAAAGCAAACGATCGCGAACGTAATCGAATGCATACTTTGAATGATGCATTGGAACGTTTGCGTGTTACTTTGCCACAATTGCCGGAAGAAACGAAATTAACCAAAATTGAAATACTACGTTTTGCCCATAATTACATATTTGCTTTAGAGCAAGTACTTGAACGAGGTGGTACCTTGAATTTGGATTTAGAAAAACTACAAAATTTTACTTTAAGTGGAGAAAGAATAACAAAAGAAATATTTGAAGCATTGTTTGTACATCAGCAACCTTACCCCAACCCTCTAATGCCTGGTATGATCAGTTACATGGAATATGGCCGCATACCATACCATCATCCACATATACCCTACAACGTGCTCACTCAAGAGCAGAACCACAATCTCAATACTTCATGTAACGCGGCAATGCCTTCAGTGCAATATATTAATGGAGATATACTGACGGCAGACTATAGTCCTCAAGATTTTTACAATAGTATGCGGCATTATAAAGGAGGGCCACCTTCTCAATCAACAAGATCATTACAACGATCAAATGATAATAACTTCTCAACTGAAAAATATGAACTTTTTAAGGATACTTTTGAAACAATTGCTCATTTGAAATCTCCATCTGAATACCAAAATCACAATATACCAGAGCATTCCACAATGCAAAATTCATATAACGTGAATGCAGAATCAATAACAAATATAATGGAAAAGCGCACAATAGTAAACAATAAAATGTCAGAGAATACAAAGTTTCATCAAAATAGTAGTTCTTATGTGCAGACATCGTTTTGGAAAGATTGCCATGAACAAGTAATTAATAGTGAAATATCAAAATTTCAATATAATCAGTTTTCAACAGCAAATACAACAACCACAGAATTATAGCATATAAAAATTATTCTTACTAACTTGAAATTAATGCTGATCTATTAAATTAATGCTGTTGATTATGTGAATAGAAAGTAAATTGAAAAATAAAATAGAAATAGTAATCATAATAAATTAATTAGTGAAACAGCATAATTTATGTTAAAATAAAAGTCTTATAACAACAATGAAAACGATAATTGTTAAATGCATAGGCAAAGGATATTTTTATTAAATTATGATATCGAGTTATTTATATACAATGATAAATGTTAGAGCCTGTTTATCACTTTAAAAAATTTATATGATTTTTCTTATGACTTATGACAATTTGTGAATTTGGTTATAAAAATTGTCCATATCAATATATCAAACATTTATTTATATAAAAATAATAACTAATAAAATTCAAAAAGTAAATTAAAAAATTTTTTCAAAATCTTATACTTGTTCTTTATTAAAACATTGAAATTCAATAAGCCAATTTACGTTGTCTCTTGTAATTTAATAAAAACTTAAAAATTTATTTAATGTGTGATTTTAACAAATTATTATTTTTTTTTTTTATATAAAAGCATTACACATGAAACTGAATTTATGGAACAATATATGAAGTTTAAGCGGCTGTAAAGTAAATTGTGGTACCTAATAACAATATAACTATACTATTCCATAAATTATAATTTAAAAAAAAATTAATGCGTAATTTATGATAATAAAATATTTAAACAAGAAATTTTTATATAAAGCAAATAATTAAACTTCTTCAAATTTTTATGTGTTAAATTGCATTGTTATAAATACTTATTGTACTGTATGAATTAGATTATTAATTATTATTAATTATAAAAAACAAATTATAATTAGAGTATTAATTATAAAATTTGAAATCTAGTCCTTTATTTTATATAAAAATTTAATATGTCTGTGCTAATGAAATACAAAAAAAAAAAAAAACTTTATAAAAAAATAAATGTGAACATTTTCTTAAAAATATATGAATTGTTATAAAAAATTATATTAAGCTACAATCAAATTTAAATAACCCACCAATTACATCAAAATAATAAACTTAAATGTATCATAATCATGAGATAAGGTGCCCAATTTTTTATACCTATCAGTTAATTCTTGTGGGTTCACCGAGATTGACAATGCGCTTTTCATGCCTAAAAGAAAAAGTTTGAGAGCATCAACTTTATAAGAAACGTGAAATTCAATGGTAGGAAATTTTTACCATTATAATGTTGTATATAGAATATTAAATGGTAATCAGCCTCTTATAAAAAAAACAATATAATAAGTCTTATTTGGGCACTGTCAATTTTCTTTGCATATTTTACATTTTTCCAATATTTGAAGGATTCGTTTTTTTTACATTTTTATATTATACATAATATTTGATCTATTTAGAAGCCATATCTATTTAAAGAAACTTTCAATGGCCTAGTTTCAAAAGTACAATAAAATTTCAGGATAATTTTAACAAAACGTGACCACATAGATAAAAAAGGATTATACCTACATCAGATGAAGATTTATGCCCACTAAAAGTGAACATCCCGTGTTGTATTCTTTAATTATATTTTATTATTTTATTTAATTATAAATTGGAGTATAATTTGGAGTATAAATTTGTGCAGAAGGTCTTAAAATAAATTGTTTTTACCGATTAACTTAGAATAACTTTTTAATTCAATTATAACAGGCCTTTCTTAGATGTCTATGTAAATATGTAATCAAAGTGCAGGCCCCAATTTTAGAACTAATTTTTGTGAAAGTAATTAAGATCGCATAATTTTTATAATCATCTTTCATTTGATGCCTCATTTCAAATAATTAATATTTTTAAAAGTGTTATTTGCTGTACCAAATATATTAAATCAAATCCATCATATCCACCATTCAAAAGTTGAGGGTATACTTATTTCATCATAATGTTTGAAACACCCAAAGGGACGTAACGGAAAGCTTAAGAAATATATATGGATGCGCGCCTATCAAGAATCATCTAATTTAAATTTAGCAGAAAAATTGGACATTTTTGCAATTAGTCAATCTAGTTTTAAAAAAGCACAACAATATCTAAATTGCAATAGCGTAGTATTTGTAGGATGGATATACAAAGTTTGGATCTATCCAAATATAATTTTCTTGCTTGTTTAATTTTCTACCAATAACTTGAAAATTACGATTCTTAACTATTTTAATTTTTAATTTACTTTCTTGGCTTCTTAATTGGTTGAAAATTCAGCCCTTGTGTTTTTTTTTTTTTCTTCTATTAAACAAATGTTAATATGCACTCTCTCAGGATGGTAAGTAGGCCTCAGATTTGCAATTACATAATTTACTTTGTATTTGTATTTATAAATGCAATTTTTTTTTTTTTAACATACAATGATTTTTGCGAAACTAATTTATCATTTAAAATGAATATTTTTCTTGTAACCCTTTATCATTAAAAAGCTAACAATTTTAATAAATATTACTGTATCAAAAAATATATAAAATTCGTTGTGGTTGATAATATCATCATATGTTTTGTTACAATTACATTAAGTATTTCTCTTTTTTATACAATTTATGCTAAAAGGTATGTTAAATTTGTGTAAATATCTGCAACAGAAGTCAAAAAACAGATTGATACAAAACTAAAATTTCAATGTTTAGTCATTTACCTAGTAAAAGCACATGTTTCCTGATTTTGATTGACTCAATTCATTTTAATTTCAATTTCATATAAAAGATGCTTTCTACAAAAATATGAAGCCAAAATTTCTAATGCAAACGAAAATTCAGCTACATTATAGAATTTTGATTTTAATTGAATAATTTTGAATTTTTTTCAGTTAATGTCATGTGTGACTCAACAATAATTACATTTCAATATTTTTTTTTTTAATTTTTTAAATAAATAAATAAATAAATTTTAATAACGTTCCATTTATTATCCAGATTTCAGCCGATTTTTTGAATAGTCTAGCATTATGTAGCATGCTTAACTTCGACTTAACAACTTTAATTAATCATTAAGTGACACTTTTTTTATGTATTTTATTGTAGATATTATTAATGGGCATTTTAATTTGTTTTTCCGGAAATCTTCTTCTTTTGATCAAACGATCTATAATATTTTACTTTTTTATACGGCTCAAATTGATTTATCTGTGAAATGTTTATGTAAAAGAACATTTCAGAAGCATACATTTATTGGAGAGTAGTGTAAAAAAAAAAAAACAAAAAAAACCATTATATATACAATATAAAAAATAGGTTAAGGGATTTCTCCAACCATTTATACATTAACTCTTTTATTGTTTGCTTGTTCCTTACTTTGAAAAGATGAACATCCTTTTTATTTTATATTCTTTGTTAAATAATATTAATGTTACTTTTTTATGTACTATTACAATTTTTTTTTTTTTTTTTTTTTTTTTTGATTCAACACTTCGCTACACTCTATGCATTTATATATAAGTTTCTATCAAGCGTATAAACATTAGGATAAACAAACTGTTAGCGAGTTCAAGTCAAACATGATGAGATATAAAATTTTACACCCTGAATTCTATTCTATATGCCCGAGTCCTATTGTAAAATAATATAAAATGTTTTGTAACAACATATTTAAACATTTTTAAGTCCTCTTTTACGGCAGGAATGTTCAACTTCATGTACCACATTCATTTATATTCATGATTATATATGAAGTTAATCTTTGTTTTTGTAATATTTTGTTTTTATTTTTAATCCGTTTTGTATCATTTTAGTCAATATTGAGAAGGATTAATGTCACTAAATAGAAAAATAAAAAAAATATGATTTTTAATTTAAGAAATTTTCAAAATTTTTATATTGCTTTCTTTTTTTTTTTTTTTTTTTTTCTTTGTTTTTTTTTATATTTTATGTAGTATGGAGTTTTAATCAACTTGAAAAAAAAAAAATTTACTAAACTTCTTTCTATATCTTTCTTATATTTAATACGATACAAATCAAAAGCAATAAAAATATTAATAATCAATTAGTTGTATCATTTAAATTGAAAAGCCTTTAAACATGTTAGAGTAGCGACAGTAACAGACAGTAACAGACCTGGTCACAAATGAAAAAAAAAAAAAAAAAATTTTAGATGATATCAAAGAGAATAATAATCCAGCCAATTCCCAAATGACGCATCTGATAATGCAATGTGAGATATATATATATATATTTTTTTCTTTTGTCATTTTGTTATTTTGTTGTTGTTGAAGTATTTACTTCAACCAAAAAAAAGAATTTTTTTCTTTTTATTACTATTGTTATTATTTGTAATATTATTCAACTTTTCTTATCGTTAACTTACAATTGGAAAATCTGAAAATATTCTCTAAGCTTTAGCGGTTTTTATGGTAAAGAACGAAAAATGTACAAAAAATTTTATGTGGCTGGGGCCACCAACCACATAAAACTGTTACAGGAGTTTTTTTTGGAAAGAAATTGAAAACGTAAACATTAAAAAATGAAAATTAAGTATTATATAATTTCGAGTAGGCGTATACGATTTGCATGATTTTTGGCCAGACATTAAAGACCAAAAGCCTACTTGGGCAAAAATTTTGGTTTTATATTACTTGCAAATTTTGCTTATAAAAAATGAAGTGCTCTAAGCTTATATTGAACAGTGGGCGTATCCTTTAACCAATTTTTCTTACTTTAAATCTCAAACTGGGTGTAAGGACTTTTAATGATTCTGCCAAATTCAAACTTAATATCTTAAATTTTACATCAAGGAAAATATTTACAATAGACATACACACAGCTGAAGAGATATGGCTTAATCGTTTCAAAATTGGTTGCTGATCAAGAATATATATATATATATATATATATATATATTATAGAGTCTTTTTCTTCTAGGCGTTACAAACATAATGACAAAATGAATATAAACCCAATCTCTTGGTGGTAGCTTTAAAAACCAGATAGTTCTCTGATTGCAAAATTAGGGAGACTAGAAAAGTTAGATATGTACAGATATATATATATATATATAATAGCACCATTATTATTAGGATTAACAATAAAAGCAAGTAAGGTCTATTAAGCTTAACATTAAATACCTGCCTCCATTTTTGTTTACAAAGTCCATTAAATTAATTATAAATTAAGAAAGTAAAAAATTTCAATTTTCATAGGATTTGAACAGTTTTTTATATTGAAGAAGATCTAAAATAAATCAGTCCGTAGCAAATTTATTAAAAGATTTGCTTAGTTTGCTTAGATATCAATTTGGATCAGATTTTCTTTAAAATTTAAACAAAATTTCAAATTTTTCATGTAAAAAATCTTTTATTTGTGAAGTAATTGCAAAAATGATTTTATGCTTACCATAAAAAAAAATAGAGATCATCTATGGGCCCTTACATGCTTGTATTCAAAATTTAATTAAACCCCATGGCTAAAATAGCGATCTGTAGCCTAGTATCAAATTTACCAAGGCAATCAATTAATCAAATTAATACCAAAAAATATTCTTGGTTACATTAATTTCATATTTCTAGCTTGAAAAGCCATGACTTTTTCAAAAAAGAAACTTCTTATTTTTAAGCAGTTTATATTATGCCTTGGAAGTATACTAGAACTTATTTATAGAATTGTAAAATTTTAAAAAAGATTTTATCCAAAATAAGGTTAATTGAAAAAATTTTAAAGATTTATACAACTAAACTATGAAAGTTACTGGAATCAAAAGCAATGGCAAGCTAAATTCATGGCCTTCTAATAAAAGTATGAACAGTTTCAATTTATGGTCTTATATAAATCTAAAGATTTATGCTAAAATAAGTGAACCAAAAAATAAAACTAAAGCAAAATCAACACATCTAACATTTTACTATAAGAGAAATTTAGCAACAAAGAGAAACTTTAAATCTAACTACCCCATCTACGTGCTTATATATACAATATGTACGCTTAGATATACATATGCATATATATATATATATATATATATATATATATATATATATATATATATATATATATATATATATATGCCTAACACCATTATGCTTTTTGTTTTTAAAGAAATTTATATCCCACTGTGTATATTTCTATTTTCTTTGTATGCCTTACATATTCCATTTTTCTTTTATCTGAACATTATTATTTTAGATCGCATTTTGACAAAAAAAAAAAAAAAAAAAAAAAAGACATGATGCTTACCTATAACACATTTGGGTGTATAAAAATCATCAGTATAGTTCGTTTGTTATATCTCTCAACTAAACAATTCAATAATTCTATGTATTACATATTATAGAACTTTGAGCCATCATTTGTAGCAATCTATTTATATCAGTTGGCCTTTTCTGCCTACTTTTCGTATATTTTTATAATGTTGTGCTAAATTAACAGCTTTAATTTATGATTTAGTTTAGTCAATGTGACAGCTCCTACGAATGCAACTTACGCTTACAATTTTATTAAAATAAAATTTCTGAAATCACTAGTGCAAAAATTTGTACTCCCTAGAAATCTTATGATGTTAGTAGGACTATCAAATGCGTGTCATACCATAAAGTTATTGGCCTTTATATTTTGTTACATTTATATATAAAAATATTAAAGCACCTTTTTTCTCTACTAGCAACAACTGTTACTGTAATTAAAAGTAACTGACTGAGTCACTGGATATAGATGAAACTTAACACCTTTAAACAAAACAAAATGTCATATATAAAAATAAAAGGCATTTTCTCAAAATCAATAACTTTCACTACAATAACAACATTAATGCACGTAACAATCAAATTCTTTTATATGAATTCAATTATTCAACTGAGTTTCAAAAGAACAAGAATAAAAAAAGAAAATTATTTCTGGCTAGGGCCAAATTTAAACACCATTCAGCCACTATTTGTGGTAATTTATGGTACAGACAAATAAATTAAAGTTGTAGGCATGGCTGAGTAGGTGTGGCCGATTTAAATGATTTTTAGATAAATGTTGTAGACCAAAATTTCAGTTTATTATAATTTGTAAATAATAAGCAAAAAACCACCAAATCTTGCTTAAAAAAAACTAAGGCCTCCTCGATTTACTGAGAATTGTGAGCTTGTCCTGCAAAAGTTTTTGACTATTTTCAATACCAAACGGCGTAAAAAAATTTCCAATGTTTCAATCCTGAATGAATTGCATTATTTTATAGGACAGACGAACGGACAGGCATTTCTCCTTCACTTACTTTTAGCTAACAAATGTATTACCAACTTGTGGATGCTGAGTATAATAAAAATGGTATAGTCAGTTAAATTTTTGATTGCCTTCAAATTTAATATGAAATATTACTGAATTTTAAGGTTTTTAGAGTTACACAAAATACACAGTTTCATAAAATACACTGCTCTAACAAATCATTGTTTTGAGTTAGTACTAAGCTATTTTTATGACAACTCCTTAAATAATGCTCTTAAAGAATTTTAAATAATATAAATTTATAGACAAAAATGTCCACTTACTTTATTCTAAAAAACAATGATTTAAACCAATTAATCATGATAAAAATTATATTGATATTTATTTAAGATAAAAAATTATGATAATGATTTAAGATCAATTAACTTTGATAAGGGAGTAAGGGAGTAAGCTATGTTTTTACATCTCAAGCACACTCCATAGTTATTTAAAGGCCCTTAAATAAGTAGACCCTCCATAGTGCATGATTCCTGCACTATGGGGCGTACTCTGCATAAGACTGTATAAAAAATGTTGATGGCTTTCGTCCGCTTTTTTAGATATACATAGTTCTTGCATGCAGCTTGGAGTCGAAAAGGTCTTAAAGTAAATATTCCTTATGGATAAATTACAAAAGTTCCTATAATTAATATAACAAACAAAAACAAATACATTAAAGCCAATGGGGCCGCTTTTTAAATACTTCAAATGAAAGAATTACAATTTAACGAAGTAAAAATTAGTCAATTTCAAATTATTTGAAAGATTCATTCTAAGATTTTGACCAAATTATATTTTAAATTGTAACTTTAATTTTTTTTCAAAAAAGGCCTTATAGGGTCTTAAAAATTGTCTAATATATATATATAAAATTATTTCTAACAATTTTCAATACAACCAAAAGTTACGACGTGTGATTTGATAACAAATTTACATGGACTAGAAATTTACATGGAAAGTAAAAAGTGGGCCTATCTCAACTCTTTTGAGAATTATAAATATTTTCACGAATAATGTAAGATATAAAAATAAAAAGACAAAATTACGCATTGTAAATATTATTTTGAATATTTTACATACGAAAATTTCATGCCTACATTCAAATAGTCAAAGTTAAATTATGATGAATTTTTTATTTGAATAGATATTTCAAATAATAATTTATAATTTATCTAATCTGCATGTTAACTTTCTAAATTACTACTCATTAACTCATTCACACTTTTCCGTTTCCTGCTTTTTAATAAAAGTTAATTTAAACACTGGCTCTTTCTACTTTCCATCTATCAGTTTTTTAGAGACAGATGGCTTAAACGAGAATTTCGTTTCTGAACAATTGTTGCAAAAATTTTTACATGAATGAAAATAAACAAAAAATAAAATAGTAGAGTATTAAATAATATTAAGGAAAGGGAGAAATGGCAAAAGGACCCACTAAAACTTTTGTTGCATTCAACAATTAACGGTTGCGTGATTTTTGTTTTTTTTTTTTTTTTAAATAAAATGCCCTTTTTTGCTACTTTACAATAAAAAATTAAAATTATGAACATTTTTTTTTTCTTTTTGATATTACAAGAAAATTAGAACAAGTAGGTGCTGCTGGCCTTTAATTTTCTTTTTTTTTTTTTCTTTTTTCTTATACTAATTGCACTAAATTTTCAGATACAATTGACTCTCATATGTATAAACAGTTTTTTATAATCTGTATGTTTTTGCTTAAGGGTAAGAATTTTTTTTTCACTATCCGTAGTTATAATTTTTATTGCCGGTATAACCAAAAAATTACAGCGTGTACATGAAAATCGTTACATTTTTCAATTTTTCTTTATAAATATTTATATAAATATATATATAATAAAATTAGGCCTATTGTCTCGTATTCTAATAAAATAAGGCTTTCCAGTGATTTTATTTATAAATTTATTGAACTCAATATAGAGGATTAGTTCTCTTAATAAAAAGAGAACAGCATCTATATGAACTAATGAAAGTATTAGATAGAGTATGGCACATTTTAATATTGCCCTTTGATCTATACAATTTTTGAACAGTATAAATATGAAATTCAATAGTTTTGTGTGCATACGAACGATAAAACAACAAATAAATAAATTTCTTAAAAAATTTCTTATGAAATAAATTTCTTTTATTAACTGTAAACACTTTAGAAGTATTAAATAAGTGAGATATACCTGCAATTGTTGAAGTTTTTTTTTTTCAAACATTAGAAAAGATTAATGTCTATTCTTTACACTTCTTTTGCAACATGACATCTAGCAACAAAGTTGCTAAACTTCAATAATATTTATGGCGTGTAATCAAAACTTAAACAATGATTCCCTGTAATTATTTTACATAATTAATCTTAATAATTTTTAATATTCTATATAGAAATAGTCTCACCAAATAGAAAGCAAAGACACGAATTTTTGGCATAGTCGACAATTTGAGTAGATATGATTGTGGTATGCCAACAATTTTTGCTATAAACCAACCAACATTGATCATAACTCAATTATTACCAAAGAAAATATCAATTCTCTTAAGATTCTTTTGCCATTTAAAAAAAAAAAAAATCTTAAAGTATTTCAATCGAAATAATGGATGAATAATTCACACAATTTAGCATCCTTATATTCAAATTCATTATTTGTACATTATTTTGTTTCAGTGTTATGAATAATATTATTCATTATAGTCTTGTATTTACAATATATAATATTACTATGAGAGGTTGTTAATCCTTGACATAGAATGCAATGTAGATTGAAAGATATAAAGTTGACATTTATACAAATTTTAAAATAACAAACGATCTTTAAATCAACCACCCTAAAATGATTTAACAATTAAACATAAATACGGCAAAGTCTATGAAAATATAAAATGGAATACGTACAAATATACAAATATACAAATATACAAACAAAAAATTTTCTATTATGAGGCTTTTAGGGTGAGACCAATCGTTCAGGCAGGCAGACAAAGAGCTACCTATTTTATTCGTTATTCATGTATACGATAAATAAATGAATCAATGAATATAAGAGAGGAAAATCTTTACTTTTGTTATTTTATTTTTTTATTTTTCTTTTACCTTGTTAAAAATTAACAACTACGCGTCACCTGTCAAATATAATATGGAATATACTTTTTTTTTTCAAAAAAAAAAAAAAGAAAATTCATTGAATTGAAAATTGAAAATGAATAAGTGAAAGCCGCCACTAGAACTAAATGTATTTCTAAATGGCCAAATAATATTCCATAAGTAAAATGAAATTATACTTTATGGAATTATAAGTTTCCTAGATTTATAGAGTTACAGATTATGAAAGTGAAATTACGTGGCGCTATTTTAGATACCAATTCAAAAAGCTTTTTCTAAAAAAATGATTCCCTCCTTTTAAAGGCGTTTAAAAAAAATTATAAGCTACATTAGTTAAGTATTTAACTCAATCACACACTCTCATACTGATTTCCATTCAAAGTGCCATCCACTCTTTACAATTCTATAGTTGTAGACGAAACTAATTGTGTTTATACGGCTGTTAACTGAGCTTGAAACCAGTGTTTCATAACATAAAAAAAAAAATTCAAAATTTAAACAACAGTTACGCATTCATTTCCAAATTATAATTTTTTTACATAATTTAACCATAAATCAATCACCTAACAATGACTACGCTTTAACCCAAAAAAAAACCATACTATTGCTGCTGCTGGTTCCTCTTGTATCTTGTAATTGGTTATTTAAGCAAACAAAAAAAAAATGGTATTTGATATATTTAACAGATAATCCTCCCTTTTAAACAAAATAATGATTACGATGCCTTCACTTGTATCTGTTTTAAAATTGACAAATTATTTTTTTAAAGATTTGCAAATTGAAAATTGAATTTTCATGCCAAAAAGAAAAATTCTACTTTGAAAAATTTATTTTTATGAATCTTGAAAAACTACTAAATAAACTTTTTCATATTTTTTATTTACACTTGTTGGGTAAAAAATGATAAATCCTCTTAGATTTTAAATTTCCCATACATTTCTTTAAAATCTTATTTGGTATTTATCAAAGACCGCTCCATCCACGACAAATAATTTTTATTCAAGTACTTCATTTCAAAAACCAAGCTGATTAACTTAAATGCACTGGCAAACGCATGGCAATTTTTTTCCAATTTTTTGTATGTTTTCAATAAAATATCCCATAATAAATGCAGCCTTAATGGTTTTAAACGGATCATAAAATACATTATCTATTGTGATGAGTTTGATTGGCCATTACACCCAGGTACAAGTTTTCTTCTAATATTTGATAACCCTACCATACGCATAAGATCGCCAGGTGCCAAATAAAGTCTAACGCAATGTGACCCCTAAGTTATTTTGTAGTATTAGCTTGAATCATTTATTAATCTTTGGATCTTGGGACAAAATATTTCCTCAAGTCACGGGCATTACATCAACCAAAAAGCTATCTTCAATATCATCTACGTCTAGGTTAGGAATTGATAATACCGTTAAACTAAAGTAAATCTTTGGTATGGGTACAATTTCGTAAACAATTAATAGGAAAACAAAACCTTACAGAAAATCCTACTTGAACTATAAAAAGTACTTTTTGGGACTGGCAGCCCCAATTTTATATTTTACATTAGCCTTTCAAAAATGATAAAAAGATTTTTCTGGGAGTTCGGCAATACCTTAAATTATGTAATATTTTACGTAATAAATTTCATAAAAATATTTTGTCCAAAGGTTGCCTTAAATTTAAAATGAATAAAAGAAAGAAGCCGGCCTACGTATAGCAGTACAAACAAAATTATATATTTTTACAAATTAGTTTACAAAAATGCATATATTTTTTTTTTTGCATATAAAAATTTTGCTTTTGCAAATGATTGAAGCTAAATAGAAAATACTATTAAATTGAATTTTCTCTAATTGGTATTTTCATTTTTATGGATTTTGGATTCGATCCTTTGCTGCTTACGTTCTTTTACTTAGTGAATCTTCTTGCGCCTTCCTTTATTTCACTTATTCATTATAAATTATAATAATGAAAGGCAAATGCCGAAATAAAGAAATTTATAAATATAAAGTGACTTTTGCGTACCCTAAATCACATAGCATAATCAAAAGGTGGACTCGTATCATTATTCTTGATGAACTGATGCAGATCAATAAGAATAAGTTAAACTAAATGAAAAGGGTAGGTATTTCATATTTTAGACCACTATGCCGACAAGGTAAAAATTATCTTTTCGATAGATGCATAATAAATTTTTAGCTGACTGGCTTCATATTCATTGACTATTTTTAAAAATTACATTGTATGAAGAATGGTTGTAGAAATAAGCCATATACAAATTTCTTTCATCTCTAGGACTACATTTTCACCATCTAATAAATTTTATTAAAGTTACCCTAAAATAGGAGGCATATACTTTGATAAAAAACGTACAAAAATATATACCGATATGCTTACTAACTGAGCATATCGGTATAATAAAATGTGAGTCCATTTTAAACTTCTCACGATGCCGATCCATGTAAATCCATAAGATCTAAAACCACAATTGATGTAGAAAATTAAAAGGATTAAGCAAAAAATTGAATATTTAGATTAGAAACTTTTCTACTTCTTTTATTTCTTTTATCATGAGGAGTACAACTAAAATTACAATTGCACTGTCAGCATTTAATAAGTTATTGTAAAGATGAATGGATAAGAAAGTCATGCATAATTGTACATTAATACAATGTGTACAGAACTAATTTAATGGACCAAAAAAACCGGAAGTGTCCTTAGAGAAATTTTCTACTTTACCAGATTGTATTAGGTAGAGTACAAGGCAAGAAGCAAATGAAAAAAATTCATATAGTGAATGATGAATTGAGTGGTTGATGAATTTCGTATAGGCAAGTATAACCAAAGCAATAATTATATGGCGCGCTCAATTCATAAGGATCATTAAAATCTTTAGTTAGAAAGCAAATTTCTAAGAAATTTCGATCATCGCTGCTTACCGATACTTGCCAAATGCACTACTTGCTTAGATGCGCAATTCAATTCAACTATTCAATCAACGCTTTCTAGGGAAGTGATCTTGTGTACTTAAGAAACGGCTCAGGCCGAAAATAATAATTCTATGTAATGAAATTGAAATTCGCATCTATCATTAACTCATAGAATCATAATAAGATCGATTGTTGACGATTTTATTTTGCTTAAGAGAAAAATCATCCCTTAATTCCATAATGGTACGTCAGAAGTTGAGTTTTTCTTTTTTCTATTATTTTTTTCGACTAAGCATGCCAACAAAAACGTATCGAAACCTAGATGAAATATCAAATTACATGGATTAAGCACACATATTTATATACACACATACATATGCCAATGACGATTAAGAAAAGGGCACCATTGGCATAACCATAAGCTGACAGGACTAAAATTTCTCTATATAAAATTGAGAATTATTTTTTTTTTTTTTTATATGAATTTTCTCTCAAACATTATCACATACGTATGCATAAATATACAAAAACGTAACAAAACGAACTCATAAGTAGCGATGCAAATTGCATTTGGTACGGCTTGTTAGAAAACAATTAGCCAGAGGCATAAAAATCTACATGGACATGTATATTTATACAGAAAATCAAATAACTAAAAAAAACAATGAGAAAAATAATTATTAAATAAATAAGAACAAATAAAAAAAAATTATATTTAACTGGGGCCAAATTTTGGATAACCACTACCCGAACATTGATGATTTTTACGATTAAGAAACTGTTCCAATTTTTCATTAGTAAATAGAAAATGTAAGCATAAACAAGTCCGAAAAAAAATATTTTAACATAAATTGCCACAAGAATTTTATTTTAACTTAAGAAAAATGTGTAGCAAATTTGATCCCGATCCACCTATTTTACCAACCACTATTTAAATTGATAAATTTTGAATATATTTTAGGAAAAATTTATCACTGCTTTGTATTTTTACATGAAAACTTTATATCTTAAATTTGGTCCAAATCGAGCCGTTTTTTGAATCCTTTCTTATATAACGAACTTCTTAAATAATTGAAAAGTTATAATTTTTCAATATGGGGCTTGTAATTTTTTCATTTGACTTTGACTCACATAAAGCAAAGTAATGTATTTAAAAGTCGGCCGAGGCCTATACTTAAATATTATTCTATTTTATTATTTGTTTTATAATGGATGATTTATTTACTAACAAAATAAAATAATACATTTTAAAGTTTATTTTCATCAAAAATGCCCAAAAGGCACAAGCCAATGTATTTTTTTTTTTTTTTGTAGCAGAACTGTAATATTGGATCATCAAAGATAATAATGGCAATTTGTAATTTTATCAATTTCATCTCTTATTTAATAGTGATTTAATATTTTACCGTATTAGATTCTTCTTTTGTTAAGAAATTATGCATGTGGCTTGAAGGTATTTCAAAGTATTTCAAGCTCCAAAAAACTCTATTAAATTTATTGCTTTTGTAAAGTATTAGCGCTGCATAGAACAAAAGCAGCCCAAATCGCATAAAACATGTATAATCCAATTGAATCTACGCAGTGGACATTTTTAAATTGGCGTTGTCAAAAGGTTACTTTGATAATTTTGATATCAGAACTCATTTATACGGTTGCCTCACCATTGCATCTCATCTAACGCAACTCATATTATTCATGAATTATTATTAGATTTTTGTGTTAGCAAAAAAACCATATTACAAAAAAAAAATGGTTTCGGTTTCTTTAATAAATTTTACTCTTGGCGAGGTACCAAGCAACACTTGTGGTACGGGGTATTATAAATTTGAGCATACCCCGAAACGAATAATTATCTTTATTATTCTGATGGTATCAGGATAACTCCCGTCTGTCAGCCTGTCTGTTTATCCATGTGACAATTTTTGAAATATTTTTGTGAAATATTATACAAAGGCGAGCCCTATTGAAAATGGTTAAAACTGGCCTAACGACCATATTCCATATAATGGCTTTCTTAAAAAGAGCTCTTTTATGGGAAACAAAATTACAGATTTAAATATATTTTAATGTAAATAGGCAGCCTTATGCTTTAACATAAAAAATTTGCATACCAATTGTGGTCCAGATCAGTCTATTTCCATGGCCATATATATAAAGCTTTTTTGGAAAAAGTTTCTAAAGGCAAAACCTTTAATTTTGAATCTATTTTAATGAGCAATGACATTGCTTTATATTTTAACATAACAAACGGTGTTTAACAAATTTAATCTACATATGTCCATTTATTAAATCTATTTCTATATAACGGACTTTTTAAAAAGGAAATCACGTTTTTAACTTTAATTATTAGACATTATACAAAGTGCGTAGAGTATTTAAAAGTCGTTTCTAATTGATAATATAATTCGATTAATTAAATTTAAAGTGCTTAATTATTTCAACAGCATAATTAAGGTTTATATAAATATTGACTGAATGACGGAGTACATGATATGATAATGTTTTGCCTTCTTCTTATTTATATTAATAATGATGAGCATCATAATTATGCTTTGTAATGATTATAAATATCATTCATTATTCTTCAGAACATTTGAATTATAAAGAAAAACAGTGAGTACACTTAAACCGTGTTTTTTTTGTTAAGGTTTGTAATTTTAAAATGTCAAACATTATAAGCAATTGAATAAAGCTGTTTCAAGTTATCAAGTAATATCTGAGTTTCATGGTAAATGTCTCATGAGATTTCATGGTAAATATCTCATGTTTGTAATATCGCAATTGTTTTCAATTACATAGTTTAGAATTAGAATTATACGTTTAAAATAGCATAGATAATTGGCTTAATTAAAAGAATGAAATAGTAAAATGTAATGGATAATAAAGCATAGATAAATTTACAATAATTTAGCTTGGGCAAGTTACGCATTATGAGTAAATATAGTGAAAAGACAAAAGAAAATTAATATTGGTTTTATTTTAATATTAATAACACTTGATTAATTGTTGCAATTTTAGAATAAATAAAAAAAAAACATCATAATTAAAATGCAATCAAAAATTTTTATTGTTATAATCAATGACTTATGGTATAAGATAAATAAAAATATAGGCTTCTGACATATTAGATAGGTGTAAATAAATTGCTCTACTTGTGGACAGTTAATGTGGCATTATATTTTTCACTTTTACTTAACTTTCCTCTAAGTAACCTTTTTCGCAAAGATAACATTATGCAGAAAAAAGGGCATCGTATAAAAAAATAATACAAATTTGAAAATATTTTAACTAAACTTTACACTGCCTTGTATTTTGACATAAAATGTATGTCCCAAAATCAATATCTTTATTTTTGCAACCAAAGCAATATTTATGATAAGCAGACAGACAAACAAATGGATAGGCATGGCTAAGCCGCTTATCTCTAGATGTTGTAAACATGCTGAAAAAAAAGAGCACCCTCCACTCTGGTTGTTGGGTACATTTGAACATGTACATGAACATGAATATGCAAAAAATTATTAAAAACTTGATAATTTTTTTCCAAACCCCGCATATAAAGTTTGTAAAGACGTTTTCAATAACCAAAAAAAACGTTGTAGAGACCCTCTACAAAACATCAATAGCGAGATGAAACTTATATCTTTCAAAATATTAGATGTATTTAAAATTAGATAAATCGGCCAATATAAACATTTTAAACTGAATACACTTTTGTACGCAAACTATAAAAACACAAAGAAAAAATCATGTGACAAGTTACACTAAAAACATTATTGCTCCGTAAAGCCTTTACATGAAAAATGAAATTAATTCGAATGATAAAAATGAAAAATGCAAATTCTAAAACTTAAAAAGTGTACAAGTACTTTAATTAAAAAAAATTACTAATAATAATGGCCATGGTTTGAAAACAGAAATTTAATGAGAGAATTTAATGAGAGATCCGAACTAATTTTATAGCGAAAATTTACATATTATTTACATAATATAATTATAATGATGCGGAGGAAAGAGTAAAAATCGTAATTTATAAATTCATGCTAACTAAATAATAATTTCTTCTTCAAATAAAGGATCGGTACAAATTTCAATAAGTTCAGATACAGGCATTAATGTACGAGGTACAACAATATCATTTCCATCGTCATCAATGTTGCCGTCGTCATCGTTGCTTGTCGAAGATAATTGTATAATATCTGAAGCAGAGCTTATCGATTCATCTGTCCCTATTTCTGTTGAGTTTTGATGCTGTTCATTTTGCTCTTGTTCTTGCATCTGGGAGATGCGTAATTTTAAACCGCTTGCAGAACGTGGTGTTACCACAAGATTTGCATTTGTATTTGTATTTGAATGGCGGGAAGTTGTAGCGGCAGTTAATACTGTTGGTGATGATACAATAGAGGATTTATTAGCTTTCATTGTCTGCTTATTCCGCACTGAACGTGAATTTAAAAGTTTTTTACGTGGTTTATATTCATCTGATAAACTATAATCGGAAGATTCAGTTGGTAAACGTTTACGTTTACGCATCGATTTCTTTTTACATTCCGTATGATAATGATTATTTTTATAATTATAATCATCACAATTGTCATCGTCTTCATCACTTTCAAAAAATAAAAATTCTGTAACTTTTCGCCGTTTATTTAATGAGACAATCGTACCAATATGATGATCTACTTTTAGTCGTTTTAATAGAACACGTGGTTGTCTTAAATTAACTAAATCTTTAACCGTTAACCTTTGCACACGCACCGTCATTATTTTCTTTAAACAAATCTCTTTCAAGTGTAATAATTTTTTTTCTTCTAAAAGGAAGAAAGTCCATTTTAATAATAATTAATAATATTATTTTATGAGCATCCTTTATAATATACCTTGACTATCCAATACTTCATCATATTTCCCTTGACCGTTTTTATTTGTTTTGTCACAATCAATATTATTGCCACAAAGATTATTTTCCAAATTTTTTTTCGGCACATTATCATCAAGATTGTATTGACTTGGTGACATTATAAAGGTGACATGACTGTAAGTATCACTCTTTCCTTCGTTATTTATATATTTTGGAATATTTGCTAAACCGATCGCCGGTTGATCCTATTGAAATTTCAAAATTTTATTCAAATTAATTATTGTTGTACAAAATTTATCTGTATTATATTTCGCAAAATGTTTATAAGATAAATCACAATCTTTTTTGTGAGAATTTGTCGAAAATAAATAAAAAAGCCGTCTAAATGGAGTAAATTTGTATAATTATAATTACGGATTTTTTTTTTCTAAGCCTTAATTATTTTATTTTAATAATGATAATGGTACAAAATTATATTTTACTATCAGAATATTCTAAATGAATTCAATAATGCAAAAAAAAAAGAAACTTTTTTCTCTTTCAATTTATTTTCAAATAATTAAATGTTTTTAATTGTTTACCTCTATAAGTTCTGGATGATTTTCAACTGATTTATCCTTATCATTATACTGAGCACCCATTTCATTTACTTGGTGAAACAGGGAAAGATGATTTTCTCCTTTATGGTGGCATGTAATAGAGCTGTCAACATCTAAAACTTTTTCAATATCATTGTTGGTATTATTAAATTGTTCCATTCTTTCTGGTTTTATTAAAGATTTTAATGACATTAATTTATTAAATTTCTCAAAGATATGTTCAGTTTCTGATAAATATATAGAAGTTTCATCTATAATTTTTAAAACTCTATTATCCATCTTCCATATATCAACAACTGGTTTAAAACCTTCTGGTGTATCTAATATAATTGGACATTCATTAAGTAAATCTTTAATGTTCCCTTTAAGTACGGTGTCCATAACAAAATCTTCTTTATTATGATCAGTATTTTCAATTTTATTAACATTTTCGGCATTTTTTACAATTGAACTCACTGGATGATTATCTTTACTAACTGTTGCATTATCATTTTGTAATGATTTCTGAAGATTATTCATAGCTTCAGCAAAAGCAGCCGCTGTGCGTGCACGTGTGCGTCGTTTCCCCAATAATGAGTTTTCATCCTTCAAATCAAATAATTGATCTTTTAAATTATTTTTTTGCTTTTGCAATGCATCTTTATTACCAGGCGTTTCATAATTATCTTCATCATCTTCAAAATCTTCACCCTCGCCATCACCATCACCACAACCATCACCATAAACGCCTTCATCATACTCATCGGCATTATCACTGTCATTATTATAATCGCTAGCGTATATATTATTTTCATAACCTTCTTCAATTGTACCATAATCTAATTGAGGACGATTTTTATATTTGTCATAATCAACTTTTAAAAATTTTAAACGTTCATTTGCTTCAGCCATATTTAATTCGACAAAACGTCGCTTCTCCTTGTTATCCTTTAAAAGTGTTTTACATCTTTTACGTAATTCTGGCCAATTAATAACCCAGGCCAATGTTTTAATGCGTGGCAAAAATACAACTGTTAAAATATCCTTTACCATGTTTTCTGACAAACGTAAAGAGCATAATGCTTTAAATAATGGCTCGTAATCTGCATCTAATGATTCAAAATTGCTTAAATCGATGATATGTTTCACTTCAATTGTTGAGCTTAATAAACCAAATTTTATATTAACATTAGTACCAGTTCCACCACCACTGGTATTAGTGTTAATTACAGCATTGATGTTGCTAATGTAACTGCTAGAAATACCGCTGTTGTTGTTGCTGTTGCTGTTGCTGTTGCTATTGCTGTTACTATTAATGCTATTATGAGTACTATTCATGTATCCAAAATTTGTACGTGGTTGTTCATCACGTGTCCGTTTATGAAAACGGGTACCGCAACGGACAACATGTTCATATAGGCGATTCGTAGGATTCAAATAGAACGCTGTTAACCAAAATTCTTTCTCTAAAAATGGATGTTCTTCGAATATTTTGGCTAAGTCCTCGTAATGGCGAGATAATTTCATTTCCAAATTCAACATAAAATCAACCGTTAAACCAGGATGATAACGCCAAGTATCAATACCATTTAATTCATGTCGAATAATTTTCAAAAGTAGCACAATTTTAGCAAAGTACCAACCTTTATAAGACTATTAAATTTACATAAGCAAATTAGAAAAACTTTTGATAAAGAACTTTTACACAAAAATTATTTAGAACTTACTCTACCAGCCAAGAGATTATATACAAAATATAGAATCATTTCATTGTCTGGTATATATTGAAAGACTGGATCCAATTTACGATCATTGCCCTCAATTGTATAATCATCTTTTATATTATCCTTTTGTTCACTAGCATTTTCACAATTACCAATATTACTCATTCGATTACCTTTACATATCTTACTTTTAAAATCTGTCATAAATTTGATGGTTTGTATTTTATTATGGGCATAATACTGTGCTTCTTTTTTTCGCATTTCGTTCAGTATAAATTTCTCACTATTCTCTCGCACCATTATATAACGTTTCATTAGATTTTTATATAATGATAAATGGGCAATAAAATCTTCTTCATTTAATAAATTCAAATCCATTAAAACATTTCCAATCAAATAACTTTTATAGGCTTGTGAGACTACATCAAACAATGTTACAGCATAATTATCATAAGAGTGCCATATGAATGATTCAAAAAATTCACGTTTCCCTAGGCCCAAGCGAGCACACGTCAATGCTATATAAAGTGCAGGTGTATATATCATATTCACGCTTGTACGAGTGTTAGTAGCCTTAAAAGTGGATATTTCCATTTGAAATCCTTCATAATAAAATCGTATATTATTCATCTAAATAAATAGAAACATAGAAAATATAAATTAGTACCATCCTTTCATTTTTCATTTTGTTTTTCATTTATGATATTTCATAAAATTTTTTTTACCATATTATCTATAATATAACCACGATTGTTATCTAATTCATAAACTGCCATTAAATGTACATGACATATTAATATTAGGCAACGTTTATCTTCTAATGAAATATCTTTTGCATGATAATATCCTTGCCGTTGATATAATTCATTCCAAGCGGCTAAGACTCGCATGGACAATGCTTTTACCACTTCCATCGATTTAACATCAAACAATTTTATTAAACGTAATAAAATTAACGGTAGTTGTTCTTGTTTAATGTACCCAATATCTGAAATTATTATATTATTATATCACATATTAAAGGTATATAAATCAATAAATACATGCCTTCATCTGTGGCCGTTTCTTCAACAGTTTCTAATGTATTCAACGACACTTTATTCTGCTTAATTCTTTCCATAACAAGATTTAATCTTTGCAAATAATTTACATTATATGGACTTAAGCCCAAATTTAACCAATAGTCCCATTGAATTGTGTGAAAGTACATTTTTAATAAATCCTTAGCGCGATTGAGACATGTTAATAAAGCCAAACGGAACAATGTCCGTGCACATTTCCATTCTTCACTGAACCATATATTTAAAGAATATGGCACAATCATTTTTACAATCGATTTTAACACATCGATATTTTTCGTTTTTTGCCGTATTTGCAAATAACTATCGCATAATTCCCAAATATACAATAAAATATTGATGCGTTCTTCACACATTAAAGGATACACATCTAAATCACTTTTCTGCACAATAAATAAAAATTTCTCCTATAATAATGAAACATAAGTTAAGGTTACAATTAATTCCAAAATAAAATACCATTATTTTAATTAATTTAAACAAAGAAACTTACTGCTGCCATTTTATCAAAACCAAGTTCATTGGCACATTTTAAAAATGTGTCTCTATCCAAAGTATTTACGCATAAAATTGCTTCCATTTTTTTTTTTTTTTTTTTTTTGATTCAACTATTGTTCCCTTAATGTATAAATCAATATTTACAATACATTTTAATTGCACACTTCACTTTTATACTTGGATGTTATGCGACACTTCACTTCACTTTGGAATATTATGTTTCTACTTCAGCCATTTTTTTTATTTTGTTACTTGTATATTAACATTACTTAATTAATAATCTGTTCCAGGGTTTTTCCCTTCAAACCTATTTTAATATTATATACTTCCATTACATTTTATTTAATGGAAAATTGTGAATGTCTCCACGTAGAATTTTAATTAGAGACGCCGGGATTTGTTTAATATATTACACAATCAGCTGCATAGATTCAAAACATATGTGCACATACAGAGTGGTACGCATAAAATTTTGTGTATGATATTGAGAGCACTAATATCCTGTTGAATGCATTTATTTAAAAACATGCTGCAAAGAGTGCATAAACAGAAAGAGAAAGAGTATAAAATCAATTCACTACTCACTCCATAAAATTCTTTATGTAATGTCAGATATGCATGTATTTCTTTAATTTTAAACATTAACATGTTTATGTATTTGTTGATACACAAGATTTACTTTGCACTAATTTGGTGTATGTTTAATGATATGTTTTTTATATATTTACTAATATCGCATATATATAGAAATCTTTGTATCAATGACATATTGATACAAAGTCTCTTGGAAAATAGCAAAACGACATTTACATTTTTTATGCCATTAAATGGATAGTTTGCCAGAGTATCTTAAATGGAAAATCAAATATATAATTTCTGTTCAATACATGATTGCCCACTACCAACTTTGTTCTTTTTTTCTACACGGAGATAATTTAAGAATATTGTGATCGTATATTCAAATTAGCAAAATTGTGAAAAGGATATGAGGGCATGAAATTATGCTAAAACAGCATAATTTTTTAAAAGTATAAAAGTGTGTGAGTTAGCATTCATTTTTGTTGATGCGATGTGTCATGATATGATACTAATAGATATTTGAATATACGCATGCGCGTTTATAAGCATTTGCACATTTACACAATTCCAATTTAACGCATGCAAGATTCTAAAAAATTGCATGCCTGCTTTACCATCATAGTAATGATATATGAAATATATGAGAAGACTTTTAATAAAACTTTTTAATTTTTATGTGTAAATTTACATGAATTACCAAATATAAGGCCAAAATCTTAGCATATCTATTTTTCTTTTTAAAATTCTTCACATTACATAACAAATCAATGTACAAAAATAGTTTACAATTTTCATAAGTGTCCACTTTCTCTTGGAAAATGTTGCATTCACTCTCTTGGATCGTTGTATGCCATCACCCTGAGGTTTGGGGTATACACACTTTATTATTATACATGTAAAGACAAGAAGGAAGCATTAAATTCTAAATCGATTTAGACATATCTGTCCAACTATGAAATTATCCATCTGTCTGTCTGGTCGTAAAATTTATGATATTGAACTCAAATTTGGCAAAATCATTGAAAGTTTTTGCCCACAGTTTAGTATTGAAAATAGCAAAATCGTTCAAAGATCAAAGTTACAGTGGTAGGTAAACTAAGAACATCACAACTTTTTAAGTAACATTAGATAGTTTCTTGGGCATTACTTACAAACTGTAGCATATAGAAAGCTGAAATTTTATAGAAGTAGAGAGGCTTTTGGTCTACAAGTTCTATACAAAAATCATATATACCTACATGGAAGTACACTTTCACTTACACACTTTTTTAAGTTTACGTTTTCTATTTAGTATAGAAAAACTTATACAAGCTAGGAATCTTAATTTAATAATGTTTAAGTTGTGGATATTTCAGATTTAATTTTCTTACTTGTTATTTTTTACTTTGGGCAATGCATTTATTTAAGCGTTTTATTTAAAAACTATAATTTAAAATGATATTTAAAAGGAAGGACTAAATAAAATTCTTAATTGAAGAAATTTTGCTGTTTTTTTTTTCCCATCTACAAAATATATAAAATTGATTTTTTTCGATTTATATATGTAAAATTAAATTTTCTAATTTATTGAAGTGTTATTTCTAATGTTTGATTAATTTTTTCATGTTAAAATTCTGTTTAATGTCATTTTATGTCATACTTCTTTCCTACTTTCCTTCTTTCCTTCTTTCCTTCTTTCTCAAATTCAATATGCAATGAAAGATTTTTATATTGTCATTTCCATACTCATTCCCCATATCTCCATAATTCCATATCTTCAAAAACCATTTCGCATCCCTATTCCTAGTGTTTACATGTACACCCATACAAGCACACATTGTCCTCAAACAATTATATGACCTCTTTTAAATTTAATGTTGTTTTTTATACGTATAAAACTCCATGCTTCGTCCTATTTATGTTATTATTATTATTATTATTATTATTAGTTCCTTTTTCATTTTAATAATACTGCTTATCTAATCATAGCATCTCTAAGCATAGTCAAGCAACAAAACAATCAACCAAGTTGTCATGTAACAAATAAACTGTAATCCATTTAAATAAAGAGTAAAGCTCTCATTCTATTCCATGCCACTCCCTCTTATACCATTCTAACATCAAAAGGATGAGGACATGTAATTTTACATGGAAAGTATCTTCAATAGAATAAACGGGTTTATAATATTTGGCTGAAACCAAATTATTACATTATAACTGTTCAGGTATCCAATTACGTATAATAAGTAGAAAAGTCAAAAAAATTGATAATTCAAGGGGATTTCATTTTGAGTGGGTAAATAAGATGATTAAACAATTTTTAAATGGATCAAATACCAAATTTAAAATTTTAGATTGTAAAATTTTAACAATCTACAATTTGTCCATACGTACATAACAAATGTATAAAATTTATAGGCAATATCTCGATTTTCCTGATTAGAAGAAAATTTCTTAGATAAATATAAAGACTTCTCGAATTGAGTGAGAATAATAAAGTCTGTAAAATGTCAAATGTAAATTGTAAAAAATAAAATTATACGTAAAAAATAATTGCTGTTTAATTTCCTTACATCAAGTGCTTTAGATACATCATCATCAATAATAATAATAATAATAATATGATTTCCTCTAATATGTAACGATTATTAGACTTGCAAGGCCCTTTTTTAGAAATATTTTGTTTACATGAACAAACTTGAAATCCAAGTTTCAAAGAAGTTTCGTATTGAATATAAATGTCTAGCAGATACTTTTGGTAAATATATTATAATTTTTTTTAAAAAAAAAAAAGGCTATATCGAAAAAGGTTCAATTGTTTATATATTTTAAAGAAAGCTTTCCTTAAATATGAGGCCTTAAATCTAAGCTGAAACTTGTGTCAGATATATTTATTTTTGAAATGTCTCTCACATAAAAGATTTTGTATAGAAATTTCTTGATTCATAATTAATGATTTTTGGCCTTTTTCGATTATGTTGGATCAAATAGTGTAGAATATTTAAAAAATCTTGCTTGAATGTCCTTAAAGAAATATATATTGTTAGTTGTAAAAAGTAAAGTAACCAACAAATAAAAGACTGAGAAGTCTCCGTATCCTAACTATTGAATAATCCATTTTATACACTTAAAAACTTAAAAAGCTCTACTACTAAATGGATTGTTTTGCCAAATCTAAAGGTAAGGCCATTATGTTTTTAATTTACTTAAAAAATTTAATATATTTTATCGTTTTATATTAATAAGGATGAAGGAAAAAGGTTCTCGTTTTTATTTTAACAGACAGACAGGAGTATCACAATGTGTTATGTTTTAAAACATCAAAATTAAATGTAATATCTCACAAAATGTTTTATTAAAAATGGGTTGGACCATCATGTTTCGTACATTCAAAAAAGCAAACGATCCGTATAATAAAAGGTGGATCATACATAGGTATTATAATATCTTGTACCACATGTGATGTACAATATAAATATTTTAAATAAAAAAAAAAAAGAAATGAATTTATTGAGAAAGTAAAAATTTCTATCAATAGATCTAATTAAAAAGTGCATGCAATTATTATAATAATGATCCTTTTAATTTTAACTTTTTATCACTCCTTATTTTTCCTACCATTTTATCTCTTTCTATCCCTCTTTCTATAAACTCTTTACCATTCTTTTTCTATTTATATGTATGACCTCTCTCTTTCTTTAATATACTACTAAATAGTTTCAGCTTCTAACGCTCTTGACTTTTTCTTCTATTATGAATTTTATTTGTTTAAATGTATGGTGAATTCCATAAATGGAGAAATATAATAATAAAAAGTAATGTTACTTTCTTTCTCGGGTTTACATGACCATGACACGTAGCACATATGCAACGAAGCATCAGTGAAATAAAACAACACACAAAATAAATAAAATCAATTTCAAATGTTACAATTAAAAATTAAAACGAAAAATTAAAAAACCTTTTTTTTTTGTGATATTTATAAAAAATATTATATAAAAATTATGAGAATTCTAGAATTTTCACATTTCTAATACAAATCAAAACATAAAAATTATGCCTTAATATTCATATATAAATTTTTATAAAATTTTATTATAAATTTGCTTGAATTTCTATGCATTTCCTATTCAAGAATATTCATGCATTTGCTTACGTTCACATTTCTACTAAAGATATTTTTTGTTATTCTAAATGTAAATGTATTAGTGTAATGTTTTGTGCATTAGCACTAGGTTTGTATAAAATATAAATAGTTGAATTGACGATAGTAGCTAAAGCATTTAGCATCAATTTACTGGTCAATCTAGACAAATAGAACGCATTAAAATACAAATAGAAAGCATTTTAATGTAACACAATTTTCGTTGTTATAACGCAACAATATTTTACTGTGAATACATTCAAAATAATTAAAATATGTCTTTTTAATAAATATGCAAAAAATTTTTATATTGTTGTGGCATAAATTTTGTGATAAAGGCACGTGATACCACGTGGTTTCATGTGGTTGTGGCATTTTGAATTTGCCTTTAAATAAATTAAATTAAAATTAAAAATAATAATAATAATTTTATAAAATGTTTATTAATATAAAATAAAAACTTTTTTCAAAATTACAAAAAACTTAAAAATTTATAAAAATTAAAAACCAAAAAAAAAAAAAATTTTCCTTATAACTAATGTAAATTAATGCAAAAGTATCTTTCATTTTATTAAGGTATGTAAAAATGACATTTCTTTTTTGTGACTTTCTAATTTGAATTTCTTTCAACTATTCTTAATTCATTTTATTCTTAATTATTTCCTGTTATATATATATATATAAAATATTATTTAAAAATATCAATCGCTTGGAATTCAAAAAAAAAATTTTGTTATATACAAAAATTTTAGAGAATAATTTAATTACAAATATTAGAACTTTGTATAAATTACATTTTAATTAAAAGTAAAATACATTTTGTTTAACTTTACATAATTTTTATTATTATATAAAGTTATTTATAATAATAATAAAATTTCATATGAATTTGAAACATACAAAAAATTTAATTCTATTATTTTTTTACAATTTTTTTTTTAAACTTGTTTTAATCACATTAAATAAAAATTAGCAAATCATTCGAAAATCTAACGCAGTTCTTTGTTAACGTTTTTTTTTTCTTTTTATTTTAATAATAATTCGTTTAACAAATATTTCTGTAAAACATTGAGGAGAGTTTGTTTATTAAATCATGATTTTAAATAGTTCAATAAATTTCATTAATATTTCTAATAAATATCCGATATATTTTATTAATTTTTTTTTTCATTTAAATTTAATATTTTTTTAGTAGTATTTTTAAGTAAATTCTTTCCTTCTTATTTTAAAAATATTATCACGTAAATATTAAGCCATTTTCATTTACATTATTTAGTTTAATATTTTTCTTAATAAAAAAAAAGTTTGAGAAAGAAAAATTTCGATTTTTTTTTTAATCTTCTCCATGAAAAGTAAATTTACAATAAAACTGATTCACAGAAATTTTATTAATTTTTTTTTCTTTTAAATAATAAAATTTCTATGTACCTAAACAGAAAGAGTTTCTAATCATGGGCAATATAAGTTAGAATGCTAATTGTAAAGTAAAGTGAAGAAAAGTGAAAAAAAGTCGTTTGGTGGTGGCTGCCCAAAGCAGGATTTAGACTGGCAACAGAACTAACTTTCATAAGTTTTTCCTTTTAATATAAAAATATACTCATTTTTAATATGGAGAATCTATTTCAATGTATAACGCTTAGTAGTAACATTCAAAATATTTCATTGAATCAGCGAACTAAGGGCATTATAATTCTGCCAACCAAAAGTTATTAATCATAAATAAAAAATATAGCATTAACATTTTGATTATTATTTATAAATGAAGAACTATAAAATTACATTTGACTAGAATCTAATTTTAAATATGAAACCCTAAGAATCCCCATTGCATCAATTGTAACCAAATGTGGATAATCAATGCAGATTTAAATATGGTATGGACAGATGCATTATCAGTGAGGCTTAAAGAATTTTATATTGTAACTATTTAAAGGCTCAACATCAAATTTATAAAAATTAAATTAATTAAAATTTTGTTTATAAAGTAAATGGCTTCAAAATGTTTAGGGTACTTTAAGTGTACTCTCTAATTGATTTAGTCCATTTTCAATGGCTATTTTGTTAATATTTGAATTATTTTCAAGCAAAAAAATTTTTCCATACGAAAGAAAGAAATTCGTAGTACAATGGGCGTAGCCAAAACCCATTTAAAATTTTCTGCGGATCGTATTTTATAAGATCGCCAATACTGACTTCTATCTAAATTTTGCATATATTTCAACAAAATGAAAATATATGCTTAATCTTGGTATGGTGGATATTGAAGAAGTAAGCACAACAATAAATTTATTGAAGCAATAAAACATTTAAAAGTGTTAGAAACCAAGCATCAATAAACAAAAAAAAAAAAAACTTTCTTGCGTTTATTAAACGCAAGAAAGTTATAATAAATGTCATAATAAATTTTGATGAAAAACAGTGTGCATACAATCAAACATGGTATAAACATACTTATGATCGCTAGCGACAACAAACATTTAGTTCACTATTGTTAAGCTTAATAAGGATTGTATGATTATAACAAGCTATTTTATTCATGGCATAACTATAATAGTTGGCATACTTTTATGAATTTTGATTTATTAAATTGGATTATGAATCATGATTGAATGTTTAACTTTGATGAAAAACAGTATAACAGTAAATACAAAACATTTGATAGTTCAATTATTGATGTGTATGATAAACAATAACAATAACTTTGGCATACTTTATGAAATTTTCTTAAAATTTTATAATCTGTTGAATGTCAAATTTTTACAGCATTAAAATATAAATTTTAAAATTTACTTATACTTAATTTTAAAATTGTTTGAATTATTATTTGAATTATTTTATTTACATTTATTTTGTTTTTAAATTTTTTCTTACTATAATTAATATAATTACTTGTTATTTGTTTATTTATATTTAGCATTTAAATTTTAATTCAACATGATAAAAATTTATATAAATTATATGGCTTATTTTACTATTTACCATTAGACGTTATATATAAATATAAAAAATTTTAATTAAAGAGTCGTTTATTTTAGTATTCAATTGAGCAATTAGTTCAGAATATTCCAAGCTATATGATAATTAGAAACTTAAAATAAATTATATACATTTGACAGATTAAAACTTTCTAACTTCATATTAACTCAGCGTTATTATTAAGTATTTATTAGAAAAATTAAAGTTCTAGCATATATATATATTTAGATGCATATTTCAGCAATTCTTTCTGGGCCTTTTAGCTTATGTTTTATATAACCACCACCCAGAGTTTTGGTGTTATGGCTACTTCGTCATTATTTTTGCAAGAAAACGTCCCAGACTCTTTAAAGTTTTTATATTCTCAAGTCGCTTTAGCCGTGTCTGTCTATTCATCTGTGCAACGATGTTTTTACCACCGACGCAACTTTATTGGTTGCATTAAAAAAGCTAACGACCTCTAACTTGACAGAAACATTGAAAAGTTCATGAGACTTCTCTGTTTGTTGTATAAGTGAAACAGTGAGAAAGCTGAAATTTTATGCAAATATTTAGCCCTTGCACTGCAAGGCCTCTAATGTATAAAAATCGTTTAAATCAACCACGCCTACCTGAAACTGTACAGCTTTAAATTATCTGCCTAGATAGTGGATATTTACGATTTAACTCCAACCAAATAAAATTTTCTTACTTGTTTTTTTTTTTTTTTGGCCTAATCAACTTGTTGCTTTTAATTTACCTTTTTACACTTTTTTTTTTTCACAAATGTTGGGAGCTATATGGGTTAATTGACCATCTTAACCATAACCATACAATAGTTTAATAATTAAACCTGTACCACAATAATTCCCATGATGGTCATGTTAATTGTAGGCATTCTTTATGACAACGTAAGCACACTATGAAAGTTAAAAAATTGAAAAATTACAAAATCGTTAAATTGGATAAATTGAAATATTGCAATATTGGCAATAATCGTAATATAATTATGTCATTTATTTTCTTTATACTTTATATAATTATTATATCGAGAAATTCCTCCAATGGCAATATAATAGTTTTTTTTATTAAAAGTAAACCAACAGCGTTTAGAAGTTAAAATGTAAAATCTAAAAAATATTTTCTACACATTTTTAGAAATCACTAAACGGAAACTCAAATTTTTGTAATCTACACCACAGAAAAAGTAGTTGAGAGCGATCTAACTTTTATTATGCCAAACGGTTCAAAATCATTTTTCGTTACGTTTTAAGCCTGTCTGTCTGTCTTTATATATTTGTTATCAAGCTACAGCTCGCAATTTTTGGCATATTTTAGTAAAACTTGCTACGTAGATAGATTTTGGCCTAGAAGCGAATAATATTTAAAATGATTAAATTCGAATCCTTATTTCGATTAAAAAACTTTTTATATAAAAAAAAAATTACAATTTCAATTATATTTTAACATAAATTATTATTAAATTGTATTTTTTTAAGGAAATACGCGTACCAAAATTTATTACAACAACTTTCAATATAACGACTTTTTCGTAAAAAATTCTTTATATGGACAAAACTTTTAATTTTTTTTTAGTATATTTCAGCAAAAATTGATACTGCCTTGTATTTTGACATAAAAATTATATATATGAAATTTGATCTAGATTGCTTTATTTTTTTGCCTTTTGCAAAAGATAATATTATATGGTTTAAAATTTAATTTTGAATATATTTTATCGAAAATTATCAGTATTATATTTTAAATTATTGTTTCACTAATTTTCTATAACATTTAATTTTCTATAAAATTTATGTGTAACTGATTTATAGAATGTTCTCCGAAATGTGCTGCTTTCTTCAGAATATAATTAAATCTAATATCTGAACCTATAGATTTTATTGTTGTTTCCAGTTTTTTTTAGATATTTTATGGCCATAGACGGAATACATAAAATGATAATACATACACCATAAAATGTGAATTGTGGTTAGTGAAAATTTCATGCTTATTCAAAATGCTCTGCCAGTACGTTTACATTACCCATGTTGACCCAAAATAAAATGGAGTTATAATAAAGAATACTTGAGATTTCAGAAGACTTGCATGCTTCGGTAGCCAATTTAATTATTTTGGACATATTATTATTTTTTATGCTTTCAACATCCAGTAATTTTGTTCAAAAGTAACCCTGGAATTTTTTACAATATTATCCACACTTCTGATAATAACTTTTATGGTGTGATATACTTTTGGACTTAAAATTCTTGCCAGAATTCTTTTCAAATAGTTTTAAAATCTTCCTTATAGAAGAAAATTATACTTTACTAAGGCCAAATCTTGGATACTAACCATTTAGAGCCTGTTTAAGTTTTTCAGTAGTACATAGAAAATCTAAGTAAAAATTTAGTACTATAAAATTTCCATTTTGTATGATTTTTGAACAGCAAATTTTAACATAATATAAAAGTTATGCTGAAATTGAAATAGTAAAATGATCTTCAATGATACTAGTTTAAGTCACAACAAGAATATTATAAGAATTTTGAAAATTTTAGGTTTGCAATGTACAGAAGAAATATGTTATCAAATTCATGGCTGCCCTTTAACATCTGGTGGCAATTGATTATATTCATGCTTATTATTACTAAGAAATCTTCTATGATCCAAACAGGCACTGATAAATCAAGTAAGACAAAATCATCAATCTTTAAATATTTTAATAATGATTTATCGAATATAAAACATAACGATTTAGAAGAATTAAAAATTTGGTTAATGCTTCAGCAACCATTACGTTATACTGATTATGATGATACTAATAACAATGCGGAACGTCCATGGAGTTCATTACAAGAATTATTGGATAAAAGTTTTGAAGGAATTTATTATAAAAATTATGGCAACCATAATTTTATTAAAGATGTCATGGTAAACAACAATAATAATGCTAGTCAATTAAATAACTTAATGAATTATTTAAAGAATGCGAACATTTTAAATGCCATTAATGATCAAGTCTTAAATGATGAATACAATACTGATGCGTTTATATCTAATGAAAATGATAATAAAAAAAGGACTGAAAAAAGGGCATGGAATAAATTCAAATATGTCTGGGTTAAAAGAGATAAAAAAAATTCTTCATGGAATAATTTTCGTAGTAAGTATTTTTTTTTAATGTTTTAAAAAAAAAAAAACTTTAAAATAAATGTTTTTAATTTAGATGCATGGGGTAAACGTGAAACGCGTAATTGGAATAATTTAAAAGGTCTTTGGGGTAAACGTAATACAAATAATACAAAAATATGGCTAAAACCATCGCTTCATTGGAACAAATACTTACAATCTGCATCCAATGAATTACAATTATTTTAAACTTTATGAGCACTTAATTTATATTAAATAAATATATGAAATCTTCAATTATATATATATATATATATATATATAAATGTAATCATACATAAAATTTAAAAAATTAATAAACAGGCAGCATTATAACGAAACTCGTTTTCTTTCGTATTCAGCAGTTACATTCAAACAAGAAAAAAGTAAAATAATTATATTTGGCTCTGTTCAAATTTGAAGTAACCACCATCCAAATATTGTAAACTTGTTAGGATGGATTTTCAAAGGAAAATATTTATATTAACTTTAATTGGTATGAGTTACAAATAGTAAATATGAGCCTGAAGAATGAAGCTTGAAAAATTGAAATAAATCTTATGACTGGAGCCATTAATCAGACACTATTTGGTATTTTACAAATAGATAATATGAAATTGCATAATTTTGGTTAGGTATGTCAATGGACTCACCATTTGTGCAAAATTTGTTTCATTTTTTAAATTATAAAAGAAAATATATAAATTTTTGTTTAAAAAAGTAGAGATGTTCTCAGTTTACTGGGGTCGTATCTTTTGACCCATTTAGCCCATTTTTAGTACTTTTTAATGTGCATTAACTTTCAATGAGCCTACCAAATTTGAGTTCGTTATTTTTTTTTTTTTTGCAACCAGAAGAATGTTTACCACGCTAAGAGTACACTTGGCATAATTTCTGAAAAATATTCAATAATTTTTATAATAATTATGCAGGATCCTTTGAAAGTAGAGGTTCATATAAATATGGCTTAGCAGCCCTAGTTTTAGAAGTAAGAGTAAGAAAACCAATCTATTACCATGTAGTCTTATAAACTACTTGACTTGAATGAATGAATGAAGCCCATCAAAATTTACAAACCTTTATAATATAAATTAGTGCAATACAAGTAAACGGTTAAGTCAAATATATGGGTAATAAACACTTCTTTATAAAAATCACCTAGCTAATTGAGTTCATCAGCTTCCCATATCACTGTTCATTTCATATGTCTATAAAGTACGTAAACATATATGTTGCAGATTAATTCCAGAATGAATGATTAAGTATCTCTCTGTATATATTATAATTGCAATTTCAAAACAATCAGCTTTAGTATATAATTATGCGATATGTATAACATTCAGTTATGATTTCATGAGTACATACATTTTTGCATATGTTCACTTATGAACACCAATCTATATATATATTTATTTCATATATATGTATCTTTTTAATTAATAATAAGTGGAAGGCAAATTTCGCTTATTAGTTTTTCTTGGGAATTTTATAATTGAAAATACAATAATTTTGTACTTTACTGTAATAATGTGAACGTAACTTACTTGAAACAATTCATGACAGGGTTGCATTCGGTCAGTGAATTGCCGGGTACTTTTTTATGAATTACAATTTGTCAAAGCATATTTATATATACATATATATATATATATATATATATATATATATATATATATAGATATATAGATATATATACGGTACTCACATATAGTTCATTATTTATTTAAAATCAAAATGCAGGATATTTAGGTATCTTATTTTTCAAATTTCGCAGCAATGGCGGGATTTGTAAATATTATAAACAATAATGACGTACCATGTAAACAATAAAAATGATATTTTATGTGCTAAATGCTGCGTATAAGAAGTTTACAAAAGCTTCTGTTGTGGAATTTTCGACATTTTAGAGAAAACAAATAGTACTTCAACGTATGTATGTACGTGTGTATGTGTATGTATTTGTTAATTGAAAAGTTGTTATCACAAATGTCATACATTTTCTATTAATATTTTTTTTTTCTCTACATAAAAAAAAAAACGAAAAATGGAATTATTTATAAACAAAATGTGAAGAGTTGGTTTTGATGACCAAAACCACTACATAAAGGACTGTGCAAAAGAAAAAACAAAAAAAGGAAAGGAAGATAAAAGCAAAACAAAACACTTCCACTTTTAGTAACATATTGTATATGTGGTTTATGGATAATAAAATCACAATTACCTAAGAAGGCGAGCGCCTAAACTTTTTGGGCACAATTTAAAGTCCATCAAATACAAAGAAACTAGTTAAATTGTGGACCTTGCGAATATTTTAAATATATTTAATTATTCGTGCGGGTTTGCATTCATTTGTGTGTGTGTGCGTGTGTATGTGTGTGTGTGTGCTTAGAAAAAGTGTACAACAGTAAAGTACAACGTTCTGGCTGGATTTTTGAGCCCTGTGGCAATGGAACAGGATACCACGGACATGCATTTAAGTCGAATGCGTGACGTTAAAGATTTAGGATCATTAAGTGATGAAGCCCGCGATATAGTTAAAGAGGAAGTTATACTCGAAAGTTCCGGCCATCAGGTGGGTGTAGGAAAAAATGACCTTTTTTTTCTTTTCGACTACAGACCCATTCTTATTCTTTGAAAATATTCCATGTATACCCGCATTTGGAATATACGTATATACGTACATATGTATATACGTCATGTGTAATACGTGTTGCATTCCCAACGTCTAGTCTCCGTTTTGTGATATGCTTAATATATTGCATTTTGAATTTTATATGCTAATATGAGTATGTGTGCGTTTAGGTGCGTGCGCTTTTCCAAAAGTACCTCATATATTCCTTCTTAATAGCCTAACAATTTTATAGCCAAACTGAACCATTCCATCATCATAATAATAATAATAATAATAACAATGTTAATAAGAATCTTTGAATTTTATCTGTATAGGAAAAAATTTTACATATCATCTTTTTCTGTTATTGTTTCCTAACTGATTACAATATTTCATTTTTATTCTGCTTGCTTTGGTATTTATTATCTATTCCTGTAACGTCCTGTTTACTTATACACTTTTATATTACGAATAGGAGTTAATTTTTTTTTTTTATGTTGCTATATAGTTGGAAACAAAAGTACGTATGGTGACATCGTCTAGTGAAAATAGCGGTGGCAGTGGTGGAGTAGTCTCTGTACCCGTGTCTCTACCCATTGGCTCAATGATAGCAGGTACCGCTTTTAATGTGATTACACCCGACCAATTACCGCATTTTAAGCAAATGCTCTGTGTAGACAACAATGGTTATATATCCGGTGGCACCGTAATGAGTAATATGGGTGGTGATCTAAAAACTATTGTTATTCAACAGCAGCAGCATCAAGATGACACAGGTGCCATCAATCATGATGGTACTGGAAGCAATAACAGTCACGATAGTCATGTCACTAATGATCAAATAATACCAGGTACCGGGTCAGGTTCGACAGTTAGTTGGGCCGATACCTACGGTGAGATGATTAAAATCCGTTGCAAGACCACAAGCGCTGAATTGTATCGTAGTAAATTGGGCAGTGGCGGTCGGGGTCGTTGTGTCAAATATAAAGATAAATGGTTAACGCCCAGCGAATTTGAACAGATATGCGGTCGTGGTTCAAGTAAAGACTGGAAACGTTCAATAAAATCGGAAAAATCTGGTAAATCATTGCAATCATTGATCGATGAGGGCCATTTAACACCACACGCAACAAATTGCAGTTGTACAGTTTGCTGTGATGATGAAGCTGGTATGTATGCAAACAATTTGCTTCTCTTATAATTATAATTATAATTATTTATTATTTATATATATAATTTATACCAAAAATTAATAGAACCCAAAAAAAGAAACAAAAAATTAAATGTAAAACTATCATTTTTGACATTTACTTTGAAAATTTATTTATTACTTTGTATATTATCATGTACATAATAAGTAAGTTTGCAAATGTCAAAAATATTTTTTACATTTTGACTTATGTAAAATTCTATAGAAATTCTTTTAGAAATGTCATAAAACAATTTGCGCATCATTATTAAAATTAATATTAAATTAAACTGATTTAATGGTAATCATTGATTTATTTAAATAATTTTGTTTCTTGATATGCATATTTATTCAGCGTCTGGACCCGTTCGTTTATTTACACCATATAAACGTCGAAAGCGGAATCAGACGGATGTTGATGGTGAAGTTGGCGGACCAAAGCGGAAACGTAATAATAATAATAATAATAATAACAATAATAACAATAATAATAATAATAATAATACATTAAATAATACTGAACCCCCACCAACGGCCAATGTTGTGGATGATAATAACATGTTTTTAACCGATGACAATATAACCTCGAAGGATGAACCATGGCCAACCTTAAACGATAGTCTCGACACTTCAACCGAATTGGTGGATCAGGCGCAAATCGGTAATCCCTACGATAAGGAGACTTTCGTTGTCAATATTAATGATCCAGGATCAATTGCATTGTTGGACAATAGTCAAACGATGAAAACTCTAGAGAATGTTTATTGTACAATGGTAAAAGCCACAAACGATTTTAAACGGATTCTCACAGATCTGAAATATACGTACGATCGGCGCATTGAAATATTACAAAAAGAACGGGATGCAGCTGTGGCGGCTATGCGCGCCCAAGTGCATACAGATTTAGATGATCCGAATATAACGGGCTCACTACATGGCAATGAATTAATATCGGCTAAAAAGGTAATTTCTTAATAAATTCAATCATCGCGCATATAGAAAGGCCTTTTGTTTTAGATTCTTTGAAATGTTCACTTATACCATGATCTTTCTTTTTTTTTTTTTTTTCATTTTTCCTTGGTTATTTCAATGTGCAAATAATTGTGTATGCATGGATGTAACTGTTAAATATATAGTGCGCCAATTGTAATCGTGATGCGTTAGCTGAATGTTCATTGTGTCGAAAGACACCGTACTGTTCGGAGTTTTGTCAACGAAAAGATTGGAATGCTCATCAAGTGGAATGTACAAGAAATCCAGCACCGACCACAACACAACAGATTATGCTTCTAGTGGATGAGCAATCATAAAGCGGATTTGCAAGCAAATTTATTATTTTTTTTTTTAATATATTTAATTATCATTACAATTATTATAATTTTATTGTTTTTTTTTTTTTTTTTTTTTTTTTTTTTTGGAATTGGGAGTTACGCTATAAACTGTGGGTATACAAGTAAATTACGCAAGCCATGCTAATTTGTATATAGCTAATAATGCTACAACAAAACATAAAATCAATAAGACAAAATGCACTGAACGGAATCCTTTAAATCGTATTCGCATTCCTTTCTAATGCCTAACATGTAAATTTAACAATTGTAATAGAAACAACTACAACAACAGAAGCAACTGCAACAATTGCAATATTTTATAAGAATATAAACAAAAAAAGATACAATTAGTGCACACATACATACATATATACATACCATACATACATACATACATGCAGGTAAGCAGATGCCTACATAAAGAGAATAGCGCAAAAAGAGTAAGAAGTAAATAAATGTGAATTAGTAAAATACAACAAAAATATAAATGAAAAGCAAATAGAAATATTATGGTCGGTGAGAATCGATCCTTGAATATCCAGTACCACTTTACCTGATGTGAATAAATCAAAAAAAAAAAAAAAAACTGATTGAAGTAGAAATTTGAAATTTTTTGAATGATTCGAAAAGATCGTTGTACGGGAAAGTGGTCCAAAGAAACGGCCAATCTAGACCAAATTTGTCATGCTTATTTATTGTCATATAGCACTTAATTTTTTTCTTTTTTGCTTTAATACAAAAACTTATATGAGAATTGGCTACAATAAAAAAAAAAAAACGAACCAATTCTTACCAATTTATGATCTGTATAGTAAACGGTGGGACCTCAAGGCCTTTTACATGTTACAAACGTTGACTCACAAGTGGTTTAGGGTAAAGCAATTCAAAGCCATAGATACAATTTATGAATATAAACAAGAAAATAAATAACATTTAGCCAGCCCAATAGTACGTTCAATCAATCTAAAAAAAATTGAAGTCAATAAACTAGCAAAACATACAAATTAAAAAAAAAAATTTACTTATGGAAGAAATGTACTAAATTGTGAAGAAAGAAATTATAATGAAAATAAAAATAGAATGTTAGAAATACAAAATCGGTAAAAAAAAAAAACCAATACATGCATACATACATATATACATAAGCAAACATTTTCGTCTATATGTACATCTCTCTTTCTCTCTCTCTCTATTTTTTTCATTAGCATATAAGAGTATAGTTGAACTTTTAAAGCAAAAAAAAAAAAAAAAAATACTGAAAATAAATAAAAATCAAAATAAACAATTTTATTATTTTATGAATCAAAAAGAAAATGATTAAATTAATGAACTATAAAAATAATAATAATAAATGAAAATTTTAAAAACTACTTAAAAATATTTTAAAAACTATATTTTTATCACTATAAATAAATAAGAGCAAGTAAACTTAAAAAAGCCACAAGTAAGAACATAATATTTGGCTGGTGTCAAATCTTGGATATCCACCAATTCATACAGTATAATATTAGGCTTCATAACCTGCATAAATTTTTTAATAGTAGGTGGAAAATATGAACATAAAAATTTGTTAATTGGATACTGTATAATTTTGCGTAGACGTGGCCAATTTGCACGATTTTTAGATAGATGTTGTAGACCAATAGCCTCTCCACTTGTACAAAATTTCAGCTTTCTGTATTTGCAGTTTGTAAGTAATGCAAAGAGAAGCACCATTATTAATTAAGAAAATCGAGATATTCTCAGTTTACGTTGCACTGTGGGCGGGTTCTTGCATCGATTTTACTCAATTTCAATTACAACCTGCGTGCAAGAACTTAAACAATGACTCTGCCAAATGTAATCTTGATATCTAAAATTTTATAACCAGACAGGCAGATATATCTAAATCGATTCAGAATTTGATGCTGATCAAATGTATGTATGTTATAGGGTCTTCAAGGCCTCCTGCTTAGCTTCCTTAGAAAAAATGACGAATTGAGCATACCACCAACTTCTGGATAATGGATATAACACAAGAAGAAAAGACCAAAAAATGTAACTTCCACGATTACTGAACTAATTTCAATAGAACTGAAATAATCACGTTATAGCGTTCATTATTCTACGTCTGTAGATGAGCAGTTGTTTTGAAATGGATCCTCCCTCTGTTATGCTAATCTGCCGAATGCTGATCTCATAATTTAATTACAAGGAAAGATTCGCTGAAACAATCTACAATTTTGAATTTATTAAATTTGTCTCAGCATCCCCAGGGACTACAGAATTTCTTGACTTTGGATTCAGTTATCTGATTTTTTATCATATTAATCATATTGGTCCCTATTAACCCTACTCACTGGAATGCAACGTATAACATTTATTCATGTTGTTTATTCAACATTGACATGATCTTGATGTACTTAGAAATTGCCAAAATTTTGATTAGCAATTAAAAACCACTGAGGTTTTAAAAGCAAATATTAAAAAGTTAGACTCTATCCTTACTCAATGTGTTGGATATATCTATCGGCGTATAACTTATTTTTCTTGTAAAATACTTATATGTAAAATAATTTCACCTTTCTACGACTTTTTAGTTTTGCAAAAATTAAATTTGACAAATTTTTACCAGATCAAAATTTATTCTCTACAGTCATGCAAATGCTAAAAAAATTTTCAATGTATCCATTTTATACGTTTATAAACATGCGGCTGAACGCATGCTTTTCATGCTCAGGAATTCGAAACTATATAGCTCAGCTTATTATTTATTTTTTAAATTTATTGCGCATTATCAAATTCTTAAGTTCGTAGCGAGAGGAGCACTTCTAACGAGCCTTAGGGCTCGTTGCATTTTCATAATTCATAATAATATGGTTTCTCTTTCAGCACTACACATGACGTTAACAAAAAATTTTAAATGTTTGAGATAGTGCTTTCAAAATTTTATGATCTGATCTAAAATTTGTTATCTCAATAATGCAAAACACACATTTTCCATTTCGAACATTTGCCAAAAAAAAAAAAAATGATATTTCGAACTTTCAAAACATATATAAAGTTTTAATTTTGATCTGCTTTGTAATTATCACTAACATTTACGTAAGTCATCTTCTTATTCACTAAGTTATTTTAGAACTATAATTTTTTAATTTTTAATTTCAATTACTATGCAAGTGAGCCCATTTTCATTTACTATTGTAAAAGGTTAAAACACTGTAACAATAAACAAATATAAAATTCTTATTTAATCTTTCTATTTCATTTCCGCTTGTACTGCTTAGTTATATATAAAAAAAAAATAATTCTTTGTAAAATTTGTATGCTTTATGCTGATAGAATAAAATAAAGTAAACGCCGCAAGGAAATTAACAGTTTAGATCAGTTATAAGTGGCACTAAGGATAACACGTCTATGTGGGAATTTAGTTTGTTAAAATTGTATTATAGATTTTCAGATATAAATATTAAAAAAATATTTTATTAAAGTGTTGATAGGCATCTGTTTTGTCCATTGCTTAACTTATGAGGCTTTTCATTTTTTCAATTTCAATTTGCAAATGTTGAATTTTAGTTTCATGATTTTGTTGAACGCTTTTAGTGGCATATTTACGAAAATCTTCATTTTTCCAACGCTCTAAATAACGTTGCAAATCACTTTCAAGTTTTTGTAATTTACGTCGATTTTTCTCATCAATAGAAACATATGAATTTTGTTTAACTTTATACAAGTCATTCGTAATAAGACTAAAAGTACACGCTGGACCAGCTGTTGATTGAAATATAATTTTGCCATCTTTCATATATTTAGTTTTCTCTTTTGTGAAATCTGTATTCGCGTTTAACGAATGTAATCGAACTTCCTGTGTTTGACTAAGTGATTGGATCTCATCTAAATGTTGTTGTAATAATTGCAAAATATCCCTTGCATGGGCATACAAATTCAATTGTGGTTCATGTTGACGCGTTATACCATTACAACTCTTAAATTGACGTATACTTTGGCATATTTGCAATATCTCATCGATTTCTTTGTCTAACATTATATTGCGCATCTGAGATAAATTTAATGTTATATTTTGCGGTAAATGTTTAAGTAACTCATTACTTAGAAAGGGTGTAAATGGGCTCATTGCACTTAATGACGAACTTAAGCATATCGCTAAAATAGCACAATGTGTGTACCCTCTACGATCCTTTTTATATATTTGTGCTTTCGTTGTTTCCAAATACGTATCACATAAATTATTGTATAAAAATTGTTTAAATGTGGCGGTGCAAATGTGTAAATTATATTCTTTAAAACTCGATCGAATTGTATCTAACATATAACAAAGACGACTTAATATCCAATTATCCCATTTGGTTAATGATAAATTATTTATACTTTCCACTTGTTTTAAGGGCATTTCTAATATTTCTGCAGCCCTTAAAGTAAATCTGGTCGCTTGCCAAATTTTATTAAAGAATAATTTATTCGTATGACATTCCTGTATATCAAAATTTATAAATGTATTTTTAATGTTATGACTACACAGAGTAAAGCGCAAAGCATCAGTGCCACATTGTGGTATTCCTCTTGGAAACATTTGTTGCACATTGCTAAGGGATCTGTTCATTTCTTTTGCACTTAAAATGCCATTATCATAGGACAGCTTCACTTCCTTTTGTAAAGCCTCTAAGGAACATCCCTCTATAACTTGATTAGGCCGTATAATGTTGCCTAAGCTTTTTGACATTTTACGTCCTCGTGAATCACAAAGAATACCATTTAATAGAACTTTCTTGAAAGGCGCCTGCCCTGTTAATTTTAATCCTAACATAACCATTCGTGCTACCCAAAAGAATAATATGTCATGCCCGGTTACTAATAAATTTAAAGGGTAAACTTGTTTACACAAATCGGAAGGCCATCCGGCTGTAGAAAAAGGTAGAAGGGCTGCTGAAAACCATGTATCTAAAACATCTTCATCCTGGCAAACTTGTACATCTTTAGTATTTAATATTTTTGAAGCTTTAACTAAAGCTTCACTTTCTGTATGAGCAGCTACCCACACATTATTATCAAAAGTTTCATTTTTCTTCAAAGCTTTATAGACAGGTAGTTGATGTCCCCACCACAATTGACGTGATATACACCAATCATGACAATCTTCCAACCATCTATGCCAATTCATTTCGTAGTTAGTTGGTATAATTTGCAAACGACCACTAAGTACTTCAGATAATGCCTCATTGGCCATTTCTTTGCAATTTATGAACCATTGTTCTCTTAACATGTATTCAACCACGTCTTTAGAGCGAGAGCATATTGGCAATTGCATAGCGTGTTCTTTAACATCCCTTAACAAATTATATTCGGCCAATTCTTGCAATATATCTTCTCGTGCATGAAAGCGTAATTTACCTGAATGGTTACCGTAACCATCAACAATTATTCCACACTCATTAATAACAGTTTTATCACTTATATTATGCTTCTGTGCTATGTGAAAGTCTTGACGATCATGCGCTGGCGTTATTTTCACTGCACCTGTACCAAATGTTGGATCCACTTCGATATCAAAGATAAGAGGAATGGCTTCTTTAAGCAAAGGATGCCATACATAAACTTCTGATGCACTGCGATATTTACAATAGCGTTCATCATTGGGATGAACTGCAACCGCAACATCGCCCAACATTGTTTCTGGTCTAGTAGTAGACACTGTTATATACTCATTCGAACAGCTATCTAACACTTTATAAGCGATTTCATATATACGACCAAAAGTAATTTTTTTATTATAACCTGGCAGATCAATTTGCGTTGGTTGTTTTATATCTAAAAGTTCTACTTCCACATCAGATATAGCTGATCGTAACGCACAAGACCAATTCACTAAAGATTTTTGCCTTTTTATAAGGCCATCCTCAAACAACTTTATAAAAGCCTCATTAACTGCATAAGTTTGATTCTCATCCATTGTATAATATTCCCTATTCCAATTAAGAATGCAACCAAGCTCTTTTAAATCTTTACGAATATTCTGTTGCTTTTCCAATTGCCATTTCTGAATTTCTTTTACAAATTCAACGCGCCCTAATTGATGCCTATTTAATCCACATTCTTTTAATAAGAATTTTTCTACTACAACTTGTGTAGCAATACCGGCATGATCAGTGCCTGGCACCCAGTGTGTTTCATAACCACCTTGTGAATATTGTCGACAAATTACATCCTGAACAATAGCCATTAAAGCATGTCCCAAATGTAGATTTCCAGTAACATTCGGAGGTGGTAGTAGCATTGAAAAATTCACTTTCTTATCACGTAAGCTTTGGTCATTTCTCGGTGATTGTGTAATTTTTTTTAGTTTTCCATTCTCTACTTGTTGAGGCTGATAAGCCGATGCTAATGCTGATAGTGAACTATGTCGAATTCGAGTGCATAGCAATCTCAGATTTTTAACAAGTGTTTTTTGTGAATCAACACGAACTTGTAAAACACTGCACATCATTTATAACCTGAAAAAATATTTTTAATCTAAAACAATATTCACAATATTTTGTAAAAATAATAATCGTTTATTATCTAAATGCATTCATTTCACTTTTAACAGGATAACTTTTTTGGATTAGAGTTTTCTCACCCATTATGGTTAAATCTAAAAGACCTGCTATTCATTCTTATATGTTTATAAACATATGAATTTATAATATGGAGCGCCATCTATACAAGGCATTCAATCGCACTGATGAACTGTTTGAATTACCTATTGCACATCACAGGTAAAACCACAGTTATTTCAATTCTAAAATTCGTGCAACTACTTACCAAAAAGTTCAATGCATTCATATAATACGCATTTTTCAATAAAGTCGTTATATGGACAAAACCTTCAATTTTTTCTATTTTTGCTCCATCCTTTAAATCTTCTCTCATATAAGGAACTCTTTAAATAACTGAGATATTACAATTTTTCTAATATTGGCTTGTAATATTTTCATCTGTCTTTAATTTCATTAGGTAAAGTGGTGTAGGATATATAAAGGTCGCTACGACCTTCTACAAAGTTCTTACTTGCTGCCACAGTCTACACAGTCATTTCACTTCTAAAATTTACGCATACTACTATAGAAAAAACCTCTGTGACTGCCTATATTTGGCTGGCATAAGTTGAAATTCTCGACAGTGATAGCACTAAAAAGTATAGTTGGCTCTTTCGAGCACCTCGACGGAAATAAAACTGTTTTTTATACAAAGTTTTAGAATAAGTTATGTATATTTTAATTGAACTATGTATAAATATTGTTATAATTGAAGAAAACATAAGGTGCTTGCGTAATAGTTTCTTGAGTTTTAACATGCATTTAATTTAATGCAATCTATTCTTATCCTTTGGAAATGAGTGTAAGTATACATCACTTTCTACATTACAATGGAGGATTATCATCTAAAAATATAATATAAAATTTTACAATTTTACAATTTGCCCTTCTTGCTACTTCTAGCGATGATAACTTTTTGTTTGAAAATATATTCAGTCTTTTGGAAAGTAGTTCTCTAAATTTTATATTTGAAATGACTATGTAGACTGTTTTTAAAAATTAGAAAGGATATCACTAGGTAGACTGCAATTACACTAGTTGAATAGTTTTAGATAAGCGACTCTGTTATTGCTTATATACAATAATATTTTGTTTCACCATTGCAACTCTGAGTTCTGTTCTTAATGGAAAAAAATTATCGAGCGAAAAGATTGATTTTTCCTTAATTCCAACCAGTTTAGTTAAAATTTAATGATGGGGAAGTTCGTGATATATAAATTTATTATATTATTAATATTATATAAATCTAATTAGAGGAAAAATCTTTCATTATATAAAAAAAAAGCAAGAAAAGAAACCAATTAAAAACACTGTTATTAAACAATTCTAACAAATCAAATATAACAATGAAAACTCTTTTAAAGGAAAGTTTTGAAGAGAAAATTCTTTAAGCAAACAGCGCGTGTGAAAATTCACTAGTTCGGAAGACATAATTTCAATAAAATTAGAACGATTTGATTTATTCCTCTCTTATAATAAAATAATTGCAAATTTTTCTTACGAGTTACGAGAAATGGGTAATTAATATGAGGCGATACAAAGTGTACATTTTCGTGAATATTATGTAAAAATAAAACAACAAAGCAAACAAATGTGTTATTATATGGTTTTGTAGATGCACGAGATTTTCTAGTGGAACGATTAAAGGGCAGACTCGTTAAAGGGCAAAAAAAAGAAAAACATCTAAATGGTTATGTATGCAGATGTACACAAATTTTGTGTTTATAAATGGATATAACAATAAAAAAAAGTTAGTTAAAAAAAGAAGTAAATAACAAATTTTTACTATACTCCACTTTTTTTGGACATATATTAATAATAATAAACAGATAGACCAAGGATTATGTGAGAGCAACAAAAAAAGTAATAAAAAAAAATCTTGAACTTTGCTAACAATAACATTACATGATTTGCTCTACTGGCACACTGAAACTTTTTTTTATCAATTACGTTACATATTTTTTTAATTGTTGCTCAGTTTACTTTTGTTACTCCGATAATACTGATAAACATGTACATTTTTATGTATGTATAAATTTAAACATTTTGATGAGGGTAACTATTATAATTAATTTTTGGTATGATTTTCGTGTATATAAATCAAACAATACAAGTCATAACTAACAACTCTGTTGCATAAATATGGGGCAACATAGATTTTTTATTTTCAGTTAATTGGTGGAATAGATAGAAATTTTTAATAATAAAAAAGAGACTCCTTAAAATAGAATACGTTCATATATATATATATATATCGCTTGATTAGCCTTTAATTATATACATAATGATAGCTAATTTTCGATTTAATTTTATTTATAACAATCAATTTTAAACCAAATTTACTTCTTTTGCTGAAATGGCCTTGTGCTATCTCCTAAAAGGCAATAATCCTCCATTCAATGTAACGAATGTTTTCATTAATTTACGTTAATTCATAATCATGACTGTCTAAAGTAAGTCTTCAGGAGGGTTCCTCTAACTCTGCAACAGCTTTAAATGACTTGTATGAACTTCTGGGGCTCCGGACCGCTTTCCCTATGTAAAAATTGCAGTACATTCCCCGTATTCCAATTTCCGAGTTAATTGTAAACATCATGCCCCGTGATGTCTTTCAGATATTATCTATCCCATGAAGTTTGACGAATTTTGAAACCCTCTGCATTTGTCAAAATTTTTTAAGTTTTCCGAAGCAAAACGCGCAATCTACTACTCCATTGTACAGTGGAGTAGTAGATTCTTATTATTATGCCCTTATTTAACTTTTCTCCATTAAAAGCAACATTTGGTCAACAAGTAAAATTTTTTTATTTGTAAAATTTAAAAATGAACCTGTTAAAGTCATGGTAACCTAAAAATTATAATATTGTTAAATTTGTAAAAGGCATTAGCAAAGATAGTTATATTTGGAGGACTTCGATGTGTATGGGTATAAAACAAGAGTTTCTGATATGTTCATGTTTTGTTCGATGTAGGTTCTCGTAAATTTCATATGAGGAGATACAGGTTTAGGATGTTGTAGTGAAATTTGATGAAAAGATGAATGTTATTAAAAAGTCGTTAGTTCAGTCTATTTTTACAATCAATCTCATTTAATGTCTAACTTTGAAATGGACTAACCTTCATAAAGAATTTTTCTAATTATTTAAATATTGCACTATGTTTTCCTGACCTGCAAATTTATTTTCTGTTCTTTTTAATCATATTAAGCAATGTATTGTACAGTATTTATGAGTTGGATTCGATCAGCTGCAACAATTTTGCTTTATTTATATAATGTATAAGACACAAGTTACGGGAATTATTAATATTATCCACCGTCTGCTCTAATTGAAGCAAATAGCGAATTGATTACTTATTTAAACCAATTTGTGTACATTCAACACCTTTTGTTGTTGGGTTTTATAAGTTTGTGCAAATGCTTGTAACACCCAAAAAGAGTTGAGATAGAGCCATCTTTTATTATACTAATCGGCTCAGAATTACTTCCTGACTCAATTTAAGTTAGTCTCTTTGTCTGTCTAATGTCTGTCCATATAAATTTATTATAAAGCTACAGATCGCAGTTTTTAAGATATGTAGATGAAATTTGGAAAATGAGTGTGCCTTAACTCAGAAGCGGTTAAAATCGTACCATTGATTAAGTCCCTTAAAAAGAGTCTTTATATGAAAAAATAATACATTTTTTTAATATATTTTACAGTTAATTAACGGTGAATTGTGTTTTAACGTAGAAAATATATGTATCAAATTTTGGTCCATATGTCTATTTTTACTTACGTCCCATATAACGTTTTCTTCGAAAAAAGTCATTACACAATGGACGACTCGTTCAATGTGGAATATATTTTAGCGGAAATTGGCTCTGCTATGTATTTTAACATGGAAAATATGCGAGCCAAATTTGATACAGATCGGTCCAGTTTTTAAACCTTCTTTCACCCAATCAACTTTTTAAATAATTTGAAAAATTACAATTTTTTTCAATTTTATTGGTTTGCAAATATTTGATTTAATATTTTATTTAATATGATTTAATCACATTAAGTAAAATGGTGTAGGGTATTTAGAAGTCCGACTGACTACAAACTTGTAACTAGTTATTTATTTGCACAAATTTTAAAATCTATCCTTAAACATTTCGTAACATTTTTTATGAATATTGTTGCCTGATTTTCTTATGACGTTTATATACTTATTATTAAATTAAAACTGTAAAGCATTCTCACAAAACCGTAAAACAAAAGGGGAATAATAATAAAATTATTAAAAAAAGAAATTATTTGAAAGTATACCGTACAAAAAAAATTATAAGCGATTTAATGCATGTATATATGTAAAAGTGGTTGTTTATCTGTTAAAATTCTCATAAAAAATTTGCAAAAATTAAACACTTTACATCAATCAATATTAACGTCCGCCCCATCATTTGCTGAAGGAAGATTTTAAAAATTGTTGTCTGGCTGCTTTATATTGCGTTTAGTATAAATAATGGATTCATTGAAAATACAAAAAGGTAAGAATTATCTGCATGTAACATTGTGAATATTTATTGGTATTATTGAAAAGAATTTTAATTTTCAGTTACTTCAACTACCAATTCCAATGTCACTGCTGGCACAACGAGTTCTACGTCATCTACTAGTGGCAAATCAGTACCGTTAAGTGTACGCTTTAATGCTGGTGAAGAATCAATTGATGATCTATTTCAGTCATTTCACAGTAATAACAATAATTGTACTTCTACTGTAACGGCATTAACATCACCAGATGTATCAATACAAGTAACAGCGGCATCTAATTCTGGAAGCAGTTGTGTTAAAGGAGATGGCATCAGTGTTGCCTCAGCATTATCTGCCTCATCAAATATTAATAATACTATTGCTAGTGACGCTATAGTTGCTAACGTAACTCAACATCAACAAAATGCAGCCACCATTAATGTAAGTGCAAATAATAAAAAAAAAAAAAACTCATCTTTTTATGTTATTATAGAAAATGTCCCAGCAAATAGAGATCTGTATAGATTTGAATGTAAATCATATGTAAAGGGCCAATTTATATATTTTATGTTCTTATTATGAACCCAATTTTCTAATATAAATCACATTAAGTACATAAAAGTCATTAAAAAATTAGAAAATCCAGAGTAAACTTGTGAACTGAATTAAAAAGTTTTTATTTTATGTGCTTATAAAGCATAATTTTGAATTTTCCAAATGTTATATTTAAGCTCCTGCGAAAATGTACGTAGTGGTACTAGAACGGATAGGGCCCTAACTACTTGGATAGAACGATTTGTACGACTACTTGACACACTTTTACTGTACTCTACAAATGGGGGCGACCAATCCCGAGAAGCACCTGCTCAATTGGGAGTGGCTCATGAGATGGTTTCTGATCCATATCCATCAGGGGGCATCATGAGTTCACGAGATCAGATCCAAAGATTTAATTTGGTACCACGGGATCACCAAATTCATATTTTGCCCATGTGGTGATGTTGGAGTTGGCTTCGTGGGGGCTGTGGTGTCCATGTCGCGGACGTAGCGCGACCTATTATATTTATACCCACTATTATAGTTTTGTCGAGCAGGGTGCCATTTCCCGAATAAAATGGCTAGCTGGGTGGGCTTATCGGGCTAATTTAATCTAAGCCTAGGGGTTTTAAGAAGGCCCTGAAACCTTACACCAAGGATTAAGCTTACTAGATGAGGTGCAATAGTGGCTTTAAATTGGAAGCTAGTCGGGACGGTGGCATGCACTTTGTGACGTGTCTACCAACGCTAGCGATCATAAGTATGTTTATACCATGCATTTGAGCCTTCCAGGCAGGTATGCATGTAAAACACTAACTGTACTGTACTCTACAAATAATACTTTATTCTGTAAATAAATTCGTTCTTAGCGTTCTTAACGTTCTTTATATTTATATTAATTGGTAAAACAATTTATTGTGGAATTATTTTTTTGAAATTATATTCCATATAATAGAGTTGACTCAAATTGTATTACAAAAAACAAAGCTTTCCTAATATTGCCAAATTAAGTAATTGTAATTATAATGGCGTTAAGTTTTTATAGTTAAGTAACCAAATACGCAAAAATATTTTGAGAATGATTTGTCTTAAGATTATGAGTGAAATTTTATTTTATTTATTTATTTTACTTTATTTTATTTTATTTACCATACACATCTTGGAAAGAGGCACACTATTTTGGAATTGAAAAAATTTTTTTTCTTCATTAGCAATAATTTCTAATTTATACAGTTGTTCAATTATTTCTAGTTACTTTGCCATGAAATTATTTTTTTTATTTTTTTTTTTTGGGGCAAATTATCGATATCAGCCACGTGTGTAACATTGTCCCGTGAACTCCACCTTCTTGTTTGATGTTTGTTAATCATAGTCATAATTTCTTTTATTTATTAAATTATTTATGCAGAATAACTTACCATATAAGATCTTTAATCTCTAATCTGCAATCTGTATTTTAATTATAATTTTAGGCGGATGAATTAAGCACTCGTAATAATTTTCTACAAGGAAATTTTTTTAATCGTAAAAGGTAAGTGAAATGAATCATTTTATAAAAAAAAAATAAAAACAAAATAAAACAAACAGATAAGAATAGTCTCGTGTGCTTTCGTGACAACGTCTCAACATGTGATTTAATTAGAGGGGCAATTAGAGACAAATAGTTAAGTAATGAATGAAATGAAAGTGCAAAATTTCATTAATTTGATATAATTTAATAATTTTTATATATTCATTAAAACAATAAAAATGATAGTAACTAAAAAATAAGTCACAAATTATATCGAAAGTTTTAGACAAATTCAAAAGTGGAAATGGAAATAATTCAATGTGATTAACATGTTGTTTCGAAGTTCACTTAAATTTTTCATATTTAACCGATTAGATGTAACAGTAATATCTGCTTCGTGCAATTTAGTTCATTTAGTTCATTTGAGAAATATTGTTGAATGAAATTAAACGGAATTTTTTGACTGTTTACTGTAATGTGCTCCTTCCGTAGAACTTGGATAAACATCTAAAATATTTTTATTTATTAATCATTAGAAAGTGAATACGTCATTCTTATTACTTTTTCCTTTAAAAAGTGAGGCAAACATTGACAATGTTGTTCATATTGCCACCTAATAACATTTAAATCACTAAATTAACAAGCATTGTCTATCAAGTTTGTTTTCTCAAAACAGTATTAAATTAGGCCATGATTTAATAGCCTGCACTGACGAAAAATAAAGGTCAATAAAAGTTTTATAAAATATGAACACAATAAATTAAAAGTTTAAACTATAAAGTTTAAGAAAATTTTATATTAAAAATAAATTGTCCCATTTACACAATTCACAATTTATAATAATGAAATGTTGTTGCGTTAATTTAAACATTAGATCAACAAATTAATTAGAAAAAATTCTTGAGGAAATAATTGCCGTAATAGAAATTGCTAATTCTTATTTGTTTGTTTGTTCTTTATTTAAGCTTTTTTATTAATACAAATGTGATCATCCATTCATAATGGATTATTAATATTATTTATTTTGGCATAAGTATTTAGTTCTTGTTTCACTTGATTTGTTTTTTTTTTTTTTTTTTTTTTTTTTTTTTTTTGTATATAAAACATAAGAAATGACAAGGCAATAAAATAAATATGAGAGACAATATTAACCTTTATTCCGCCCAACTGAATATATGTCCATGCATAATACAAGTCATAAATGCAATTTTCTTCTTTTAATTTATCTATAAATCGAAACAATAACCTTTAAAGAAAAAGGAAAGATAAAAATATAAATATAATATAACAAAATGTGTGTATGCATTTAAAATTAATTGTGAATACAATCAATATGAATATGTGCAAATATAAATAAATATACACGTAGAGAATTTTGAAAAGAAAAAGCAATTAAAGAAAATTAAAATTTTAAGAATATACAAGAGAAAAATAAGTAAATTTTCTTTTCATCATATAAAGAATAAATCATATTTAAAATTAACAAATTTATAATAACATTAGTAAGGAAAAATCAATAAAACAAAAAAAGATAAAAACAAAAAAAAAAACTAACATCATGTATAAATAATTGTCCTATTATAAATTGGAAAAATTATAATTGTGTGAATGTTGTTAATTGTAGTTGGCAAAATTTGTTTGTTACATATCATAATAATAGCATTAAAATATCATCAGCCAGCCAATATCATAACTACTACAACCATCACCATCAATGAAAATCACTACGCCTACCACCACCACCACAATATAAAATGGCAACAACAAAGTGCAATAGATATCAAAAATAGCAACAAAAAATATTCAAATTCAAATTCAAATTTTGTGTATAAATATAAATATGCAATATGAAGCCAGGAAACGTGCAAAGAAAGCAAAAGTAAATAAAAGCAAGCAAAACTAAAACGAAAGTAATTTCACATTATAAAATTATATAGTTAACTTACTCCCTCTCGCTCTTGCCTTCTTCTTCTCATTTCTTTCTCTCAATATGCTTTATCACATTTGCTAGAGCCCATTTATCCACTTATATTTTTTTATACCCTACACCACTTGTAATACAGGATATTATAAAATTGTGCAGATGATTGTAAAATTCAGAAGAAGTGAGATAAACCCAACTCAGGATCACTTCCTGATACTATTTAAGCCTGTCTGTATACCTATGTTACAATTTGTAAGATGGAATTTGGTGCATGGATGGGTTTGATGGGTCTTAACCATTATCACCCCTTGTGATAATGGTTAAGACCTGATCATGTTTACGGCCATGTCCTACAAAATTTCATTTTTGAAAAAACTATATGGAAGCAAATTGTACCTGTGTACCAAGTTTATTCCAGATTAGTCGATTTTTACTACAAAAGTTACAATTTTAAAAATATTTTAATGAAAAGTGGCATTGCCTTAGATTTTGACATAACAAATTGGTACCCAAATTTTGATTTAGATCAGTTCATCTTTGAACCCATTCCCATATAACGTTTCAAATTATTTTCAAATAATTTAAAAATTACAATTTTTTACTTCATTCACTTGTAATTGTCTAATTTGACTTTACATTAAGCAGTGTATTTAAGGTTTGGTCCTCACTGATTATAAAGTTTTTGCTTGTTATTTCATAAGTAAGTTTTGTGAATAACACTTATATTTAATCCAATGTTATCTATTAAATCTAACATAAAAATAAACAACATTGTTTCAGCCCAACTTTCACAGAACATTTTATAAATATTATTGAAGCAATCATTTGAAAACACCAAGTAAAATTACAGAGCCAACGGTAAAAAGAACCGAATAAATTGTGAACGAGAAAATTATATAGTCATCTAAATGGTGCCTACTTACAAGCATGGATTACTATACCCACCACCCAGAGTTGGGGGTATATTAATTTGTTCATTATGTTTGTGACATTCAAAACGAAGCGTCGGAGATCCTATAAATTATTTTTATTTTTGATCAGCATCAAATTCTGAAACAGTTTAGATATATCTCTTTGTATGTCGGTCGCAAAAACCGAGATATCGACCTTATATGTGGCAAGAACATTGGAAGTTCTTGCACGTAGGTTGGTAGTGAATATGGAGAAAATCGGTCGAAAGACGTACCCACAACTCTCAGCGAACTGAAAACACCTCAGTTTTTTAAGTGAAATTTGGCGGTTTTTTTCTCATTATTTGCAAACGGCAAAAGATAGAAAGCAGAAATTTGGTAGAAATATTGACGTACTACATTTTTCCAAAAAATCTTTTAATCGGCCACGCCCATGCCAAATTATGTAATATCAAATTTTTACGTTTTATGTTTACGTTTTCTATTTATTACCGAAGACCTGAAACAGGCTCTGAATCGTAATATCATTGTGGTGGGTATACAAAACATTGTTCCAGTCAAATATAATTTTCTTACTTGTTCATTTTTTTACAATGAACTTTCCCAATAACCTATAACCTATAAAAAATGAAAACTTGTATAAAATACACAATTTTTTATACCCTACACCATTTGTGTTACTTTTAAAGTCCATGCGAATGTTTGTAACACGCAGTAGGATGTTGGATAGATCCACATTTTATTTTATCGATCAATTTTGAATCATTTTTTGAATCGATTAAACTATTTCCATCCGTCTGCCTGTCTGTCCCTTCTGTTATCAAGCTGCAGGCCACAATTTTTGAGACATTTTAATAAAATTTGGTGGGCAAGTGTGTTTTAGCCCAGAGACAAAATCTATTAGAAATGTTTAGATTCAGGTGATTTTTACGACCATTCCAAAAATTATATCTTTTTCGAAAAACTTTGTAAATTATTATCAAACAGTTTGAAGGTTGAAATTTTAAAGGTCTATTTTACCTATGTTTTTTTATAATATTGGTTCAGGTTCCTTCATTTTTTATTTTTATTTTCGATTTTACAACCTTTCTAGTAGAATTTACACTCACTGTGAGTAATAAACTGCATAAAACTATTGCTTAAAATACAGAAATTTAGAAATTCTTGTACTTTACAGTGCACTGGTCTATGTAAGCGATTTCGATTATTTTCAATTTACGTGCAAAGTGCTTACAACACGTAGCAAGGTTTGGGATGCACCCCGATTATTTTCTGAATCCATTTGCGTCAATCCGTTTGTGCATGTCTGTTCATATAAACTACAATTAAAATACAGGACGGCTTTTTCTAAGCTACCTGTGAATTAGCTAACTTTTCGCAGGTGCTTGTAACACTTAGAAGGTATTGAAAGAGATCAATTTTTGTTACAACGAGCGACTAAGAAAAATTTTAAATCGTTTGAAATCTGTTTGTCCGTTTGTTATAAAACTCAAGGATGCAATTTCAGAAATATTTTCATAAAATTTGGTCCACTGTTTTGCCTAAAGCGAAACCTATTACAAATTGTTGGGCTTTTTTTCATAGGTAACTTTTTTAGAAAAAAGTCATTGTATATGCATGCATTTGTACAAACATTTCTGTATTTTGATATAAAAAATAGGTGTACTAAATTCAGAGCAGATCGGCCTTTCTCCACCCGTACTACGATCTTCTCAAATCATTCAAAAAGTTTTTAACTTTTTTGGCTTGTAATTTATTTTAGTTACATTAGGCCAGATTCCCTCTGATATATAAGAGGCGGCTCTGACCGACTTACTTGGTTACATTCAAACATTAATCAGGCTTTCAAATATAATTTTTTACGGTAATAATTTAATATTGAACAAAGTGGTATTGCAGGTCCAATATGTGTCACAATTATTATATATATCATTAAAGTGACTATCCATTGACTAAATGTTTTTTGTTTAGAATTGATTATTTCAAAGACGTCGATTCATTCTGTCAATCTCCTGAGAGTGCATTGATACACAGTTCGTGTTATTGTATTATTTTTGAAATTGAAATGCTTTCATGAAAATCCCTTATGAATTACCGTAACTTGTGACATTTAATTAAAATAATTATCTCCTTTCAAATTCAAATTAACATTAATCACATCAACTTTTTGAAAAAGTCACTTTATATCAGTGAAATTCTATTTGCTGTCCTACCATTCAGGCTGGTCTTCGTGGTCTGGTGATAATATATCGAAGAACTTAAACGCTCAGCCTAGCACATATGTATTTAAGGCCGAAGAAACTATAATCACTGTTTGACGTGGAAAGCACAATTTTTTTATATAAAAACCAACTTTACTAAAAGGGTTCAAAAAATATTAATTGATATTCTTTAGTGGTAGGTATTTAATTTAGTGTTAAAATTGAAGACAGTGGCATGAAATATGTTTATTTCTAGATGAGAATAATAGAAAGGTTTAACATATCATCGTTATATATTTGTAACGGTGGGCGGAACTGGGTTAATACATCTTTTAGAACAATTCATTCGCTCTTTTATACATATTATATGCAATGTAATATGTACGTGCTTTCGTTCATATATATATATTTATTTTTCACATATTATATTTAATTTCAAATAAATGAAGCAATTAAACAATTGGTGTAAATGAAATGAAGCATATTGAGAAAGTAAAAATCTTAATTATATATTGGGGGATAAAGTAAAAGTACTAAGATTAATTAAAAAATTATGCAATCTATCCCTGTTGCACTTTCTTTCACTTCCCTTAATTTAAAAAATTTTTTTGTTGGACAGTAAGGTTTCGAATCAAGCATTGTTGATATGTTATAATTCCTAGTTGACTTATTATTTCTTTAATAAAGTATACATTAAAATGTTACCAGTAACATTGGTTTTACAGGCTAAGTATTTATTTTCATAAATTGTTCTCTGGCCACCCATTTGTTTCCTTATCTTGGTCATTTAATGCTGAAATAAAGTAATTTCATTTAATTGTAAATACAGAAAAAGAAAAGTACAGATAGTGAAAGAGTCATTAATTTTATAATAATTGATCAGTTATATTTTATAAACGGAGTGTAAGTCGTAATTAGTATTTTGTTTTGTTTAATTGCTTGAAGAAAGTTGCATGATTTGTTTATCAACATAGTGTATCTAATTTTTTAGTTGTTTTTTGCTTTTAATACAAGTTAAAAGTGATGAAATAAAACTTTTTGTATTCTGCAGTGGTTTAATTGGTAAACAACAATTATCGCCCAATCATTTATGTTCAGCCAGTTTGGAAGCTGGCATAGGGCCAACTGGTAGCGGCCCGCGCAGTCCTAATTCTCCATTATCGATTGGTGGTTGTGGTGGTGGTGGTGGGGCATCTCCCTTTGGTAATGGTAGTAGTGGTGGCTTGTCACCCAATTCAAATATGGGAATTTCACCAAATAAATACCGACGTAGTATTTCATTTCCACTTAGGGGTGCTACATCGCCCATACCTGGTTACACATTAGACTTGAAAACAGGGCAAGGTGTACCTAGCTTAGCTATAAGTAATGGTGTCAATACAGTTGGTGCTGCAGGTGGTGGTGGTGCCCCATATTTAGGAGCAGGTGGAAGTAATCCTTTTATGAGTAACAGTTTAGATATGCATCGTTTGGATCATTGCCTAAATGATATTATTCGTAATATGGGTGCCGTAACTGCTGGTGGTGATAATAATGCTACGGCTTCTGCTTTATTAGCAGAACGCATGCGCCACCAGAAGCTTAGTGAACATCATCACTTAACTGAAGCTGATGCTGTAGCTATAGCTGCTGCAGGTAATCCTGGTGGTGCTTATTTAGATGTAAATATGAAACTAAATTCGCCGTCTCATTCATCACCTCATTCTCAAGGGTCAGAGCATATGGCTCGATATTCACGAAAAGTGTTCGTTGGTGGATTGCCGCCCGATATCGATGAGGATGAAATTACCAGCTCTTTTCGGCGCTTTGGCCCATTAGTAGTAGATTGGCCACATAAGGCCGAATCGAAATCATACTTTCCTCCAAAAGGATATGCGTTTTTACTTTTCCAAGATGAAAATAGTGTACAACAATTAATAGATTCATGCATTACGGATGACGACAAGTTGTATTTATGTGTTTCTTCGCCTACAATTAAAGACAAGCCGGTACAAATACGTCCTTGGCGTTTAGCTGATGCCGATTACGTTCTAGATGCTACAATGTCTCTGGATCCGCGTAAGACAGTTTTTGTAGGCGGTGTACCACGACCATTGAAGGCTTACGAATTAGCCATGATAATGGATCGTTTATATGGAGGTGTTTGTTATGCCGGCATCGATACAGACCCTGAACTCAAATATCCAAAAGGAGCTGGCCGCGTTGCATTTTCTAATCAACAAAGTTATATTGCAGCTATATCAGCCCGTTTTGTTCAATTGCAACATGGAGATATCGATAAGCGTGTTGAAGTAAAACCATACGTATTAGATGATCAAATGTGTGATGAGTGTGAGGGCCAGCGCTGTGGTGGTAAGTTTGCTCCATTCTTTTGCGCCAACGTTACCTGTTTACAATACTATTGCGAACATTGTTGGACTGTTATACATTCACGGCCCGGTCGCGAATATCATAAACCATTAGTCAAAGAAGGGGCTGATAGACCACGTGCTGTACCATTTCGTTGGTGTTAACGACGGCGTGGGTAGGTTGTTAAGACCCCATAAAGATAAACATATGCAACAGAAACCGCATCAATAATAATATTTTTCATTGTTTGACAACACAAAAAATTCTAAATTAGAATTTTTTTCTATTATTTCATTATGGTCCAGACAAAACCTTTTCATTTACATTTTAATCAGATGATTTATTTCATATTTGACCATTCTTTTCCTTCTAATTAATAATTCACTTGAGTTGTATAGAAAATCTTTTTTTAATAAATATAACAAGAAACAAGCCGTTTCTAAATTAAATATTCTATTGCCCCATTCTCAGTTTAAATTGCTTAATTACAAAATATTATTTTTATAATTAATTTTTATATAAAGTTTGAGGTATTAAGATAATTTTTCCTATCTAAGAATTAAAATTTTTTTATATTTGTTCTTAAACGCAATCAAAGAGGTTTAGTGTAAGGCCTTCCGGTACTTTAATTTACCTTATTTGATGAAGGAATTTTGATAGGAAAGCGTAGTAAAACGAATGTATGATATCAACATACATTATCCTAATTTATTTTATATTTGTTGCTAATGAGTTCTCAGTAAAATTCAAAAATCAACATATTTGAATTATTGCTTGCTTTTGTATTTATGTGTTTCATTTGTTTTTATATTCACACATTTTATTAGTTCCTTGTTTCTATATATGTCAAATTATTGTTGGTTTTTCTTTTTTACATAAGTAAGCATAAATAATTATTTATTTTTTTGTATTGTAATTAATTGCTTTTTTTTTTTTTTTGTAAAAACTACACGTACGTATTTTTCAATGATGATTGTAAAACATTTTTTTGCTGTGTTAGTTTTATTTTGTTTTTGATTAATATTTTGTACATACTTTTTAAATATTTTCTCATCTAAGCACTGATGCAGTATTGAAGATTAAGCTTCTTCATTTAGTTAATTATTTTTTCTTTTTAGTCATTTAAACCAATTTCTAGTTGTGAGAATCAGGTGCGTTTACATATGTTTTACTTTTTACCATACTCGTGTGCGTTATGAATGATTAGTTTTTTGTACCAAATAGTAGTATAATTATAATCTCCTTTTGATATACTTCATCTTTTTATTCTGTCCCCATGAAGAAGCAACAACATTGTTGTTAAAAGTTTTTTTTTTTTTATTTTTACTTGCATTCATCTGTACATAGAGTTTTCGTGCCATTAAAAAATTAGTAAAATTAGTAAAATTTCTATGTTTTGTTAAAATTTTTACTTACTATGTGTGCTAACAAAAATTAAAAAGGCAATTTTCTTTCCATAAATTTTTGTTTTGGTTCTTGCGCTATTCTATTGAAATCTCAATTAATCTCTCTATATGTTGTTAATACGTGCTGTTTTTGAGTCTGCTTTAATATTATGCCATTTGATTTATATACTTTGAAATTTTCATATTAAAATCCCACATTTTATGAACATACTTTAAGAAGGCACATAATTTTTAAAAGTAATTTATTTAATATATTTCCTCAGTTTTTCGTACAAAATTTGATGGCATGAATAACTTTAAGTGGTTTGATTGGAGCCATGTACAAATCTAAATTTAATTATTTGTTTATATTTGTGAATTATGAAATTTTTAATGCGTATTACTTTTCTTTTAGGCAATTATCATTAATAAAAATATTAATTTATAATTTCTAATTTCTAATTTAACACATAAATTAATTTATTAATTGGTTTCTAACAAATACATTTAATTACAAAGTTGCGTGATATTTTTCCCGATAGACAAAATTGTATTTTTTTTGTTTTTTCTTTTGTAGTCTCATAATTATGTTTCATTGTAAGGCACAACGTTTATAAAAAAATATATATAAATAAAATAAACATCTTGAGATAATTACTTTTGTAAATAATTTTCGATATCTTTAAAAAATCGTGTTATTTTTTTTTTTATTTTTTTACCTAGAGAATGATGATATATATTTATTTTGTCGTTATGGATATAACATCCAAAAAAGTAAGCATTGAAGACTTTATAAAAATTCTATATATTCTTGATCAGCATTCAATTCTGAATCAATCTGAATTATACAAGCCTAAGTGTCCGTTCGTCTGTTTTCTGTTCTGTTAACATCACGCAGTTTTCTATTTATAACTTAAAAACTGAAACAGATAGCAAGCTGAAGTTATGCAGAAATATTAAAACCATTATTATGTAATGTCTTTCAAAACATCATGCAAATCAGCCAAGTTTACTCTAAATTGTACAATATGAAATTATTTTTTTTTTTTGAATATTTTCTACTTATTATTCAAAAAAAAAAAGGCAAAAGATGAAATTTTGCACAATTTGTGTATAATAAAAGATTGTTACATAAATGATTTATACAAAAATGATTTAAAGTGGTCACGCTTACCTATGAAGTGCCCATACAAAATCTAAAAAAAAAATTTATTTTGGTTTTTAAATAACCTTGCTGATTACTTGAAAACTACAATAAATAGTCAGGCATCAACGCCTGCGTAAATGTAATTTGAGTCGATCACACTTCTATCTATCGAAAGTCATGCTACATTAAATTTTACTTTCTGTTTTTTAAAGTTTTTGTATTTAACTTTATTCGATAAATATTAATATGGTTATGTTTCATTGTCTGTAACAAATAGGGCCTGGCTGGTTAGTATCTATGATTTGGCCACAGCCAAATATAATTTTTCTTAATAGTTGCTGTTTTTTTTTTCAGTTTTATGGACATTTAAAAAAACTTCAATACAATATATGTGATTTTTTTTTCATTTCATTTTTCTGTTCTCGGTTTCAAAATAGTCTTCATTTTTATGTTCAGTATTATATAAATTTGTTGTCGATATTTCTTTTTAATTTAATTATAATTTTAAGCATAAAATATGATTCGTAAATAATTTAAAATATTTTGCATCAATGAATTAAATTATTTAATGCCAGTTGTGCGTAGTCAAAATATAATATATATATATATATATATATATATATATATATATATATATATATATTTGCAATGTGAAATTATTAAAAATTTTAACAACAAAAAAGCAAAGAAAAGAAAAGAAAAACAATAATAAATTTATTAAATAATTTGTGCAATATATAAAATGCGAAACTATACCTTTTTTTATTAAAACTTAAAAACCAAATCTAAAAAAAACTAATTTATTAAACAAACAAAACAAAATATAATATAATCCATTTTTTATATTCTCTTATAATAAAAACAAAAAACAAAAAAACCAATTGTTAAAATTTTTCTAATGAAAATCAGAGACTAAAATATAAAATATTTTCTCTTAGAGACAATGAAATATGAAATATGCAAAATAATATTAATCATAATAGTAACAATTTATGTTAAATATATATTTAAGCGCTAAAGAGAAAATTCTTTTTTCGAGAAACTATTTGCCTACATAATAAATTAAAAATTAATAAATAAAAAGAAAAATTACAAAAATTAATGAATTAAAATCGAAATTAAAAAAATGTATATTGGAGCGTACAGTTTTGTGTTAAGAAAAATTGAAAAATTTTATTACAAAATTGCTGTAAATTTTTTTTTGGCAATATTTATTAAAAATTACAACAACAAGAAAAAAAGCCCAGAAACAGAATAAATAAACCAAAAGAAAAAGTAAAAACAAAAATATGTTTACATTAAAAATAATTTGTGAAAATGTGAATTTTTTCTAGAATTTTTATTGGGCGAAAAAAATGAGTAAACCAAAAAAAAAAAAAAAGAATAAATGAAAATAATTGAAGACATTCTTCTTAATAATCGAAATTTGTTTGTTTTTTATTTTATAACCTTTGCCGTAATGGCATTACATATATATAAATATAAAATTAGAATAAATTAACAATAAAAAAAATTAATTAAATGTAGAAAAATTATGAAAGCACTTTAACTTAAACCTTTCATTTTCTGTTTATTGTGTATCGGTTTTTTTTAAAATTTTTTTGTTTTAATATTTCAAATCGATGGCAAAGCAAGAAAAGTGTTGCTTTTCTATATACGAAGGTGGTAGATGAAAAAGTAGAAGGTCGAACGAGAAGGATATATTTTTATACAATTTAACAAATCATAATTAAACTGAATTAAAAATAATGATAAATAAAAAATTAGAAAAGATAAACATTTATATTTAGATGCAATAATATCTACGTGTGCACACAAAACAACATATGAAATGAAATAAATAAATTATTTGTTTTTATATATTTTTGCTTACATTATCTATAACATTTATACATAATAGAAATATTATTAATTTATATTTTAATTTAAAAAATTTTTCATTCTCATTTTTTATTCTTATTCTTAATATTATTATTTTTTTTTGTATAACTTATTGTTGATATATTTTTATTTGAGAAATTATAGATGAAAATTTTTATAAATATGAAAGAATATTTTTATAAAATCTTTTTTAAAAACTTTAAACATATATAAAGTATATATATATATAATTGAGCAAAATTTTCATTATAAAGAGAATAGTTAAAAAAATTTTTATAAAACAAAGTATTCTGTTATTATGCATACGCATAAATATATCTAGCGTGCTTTGTGCAACCATTTTAACAAAGGAAATAAAAAAAAATTGAAAACAGTAAATAAAATAAAATGATAAAAGAAATAAATTAATTATAGGAAAACACAGAAAACAAAAAACAAAAAACAAAAAAAAAATAAATACAAATTTTTTAGCAACAATTGTAGTCTGTTGTTTGTTTTTTTCTTTTTTTCCTCTAAGTAAAATTGATATTTCTATCAAATTAAAAGAAGAAAATTTTATATAAAATATAAATTACTGTTTTTTATATCAAACATTTTTATACTTTTTTATATATATCTAAATCAATGCATAATACATTTATTATCTAACTATAAAATTGAATAATACAATTAAATAAATTTCTATTGAGGTGCAATAAAATGACTAATGAAATCATAATAATAATAATAATAATGAAAATGACAATGAAAGTAACTACCAAAAAATTATAGTTAAATTATAGTTAATAAAACAAAACAAATCCATGCAAAAAAAAAAAAAATTAAGAAAACCTATAAAGAAAGCTAGAAAGAACAAGTAGCAATAAATTGTTGATATTTTTTTCATATTATTTATACACAATTCTTACTTTGTTTTTCTACCCAATTATTATTATTATTATTTTCTATTTATTTATTTATTAAGATAGTTGAGCCCAATAGGCCAACTAACTTGAATTTTGTGCAATAATATAAACTTTTTTTATAACAATTTTTACAATAAACTTTTAATTTTTGTTCAAATTAGTTATATATTGTATTTTATTTATACATAATTTTTTTTTTAATATTAGTTATAATCATGTACTAATCATTAGTAGTAGTAGTGGTTATTTATTTTGCTGTGAAGCGAGTTATGTTACATCCGAAATTTTGCAATTTATCAATTGATTTATATTTTAAATTACAATTTTTAGATAAAATTTTTATAAATTATAATATGTCAAAAAAGAAAAAAAAATAAGTGAAACAAGATAAAGATCGTAGAGTCTGACTACTAAATACTCTACACCATTTTGCTTTATCTAATTAGGAGTTTAAGGGACTGTTTTGCAGGTTAAGGCGTTGAAGAATTATAATTTTCAAATAATTTCGTCAATTATTAGTTGGCGGGGTATCCAAGAAATGGATCGAACTGGACCATATTTAGCATACATATCCAAAATTGTTTAATTTTTCCCAATTGACGTCATTTATACGGTAAATACATTATATGCGAAGTATTTGTTTAAATGATCTGATCCTTAAACATTTTCGATTTTCGATTTTGAAACAAAGTCAGTCTATGTTCCAAATTTCCTTAAAATATATTAGAAAATGCGGCCTATAGCCTGATGAGAATTTATCACGAACGGATGGTCGTATAGGCAGGTTATGCAGACTTAAAAAACTGATTCTCAATAAATCGCGAGTATAATAAAAAGTGGACCTATGTGGTCATTACAAGTATCTGCATAAAATGCATCACAAGTGAACGTAACGTATTAAGAACCAACAAATAACGAAAATTTTATAAAAACTGTGCAAATAACGAAAAATTCAAAGAATGAAATACTTATGAAATACTTTGCAATTTCAAATAAATTCCATTGAATAGAAATCGATACGGAAAACCAATATTTTTAATAAAATTTATTTTATTTGCATAAAAACAACAGCATAAATCGCAAAGTGCAGGCGCAATCAAATGTTTATGACTTTTTGATCACAAAATAATCATTTTTCAATTTTGGGAAGCAAAAAAACAAGGCAGAATAAGTGTACAAAAAATAAGTTTCATATGATTCACTTAAAACTAAGAATCTTACATTTTATTTTCATATTAAAATATGAGATATTTATCATTATATCATTTTCTATTCATCATAGTTGAAGAGTTTCTTTTATGCAAAGAAAAAAAGCTAATTCTTGTCAAATCTGGTGTTACTCTGGATTTCTCGTATCAAATACGCAAAAAAAAAATAATCCCTTAAAAAGGAAGCATTAATTTTTGTTTTTTCATATTAAGAATAAAGTTGTATCAGGAGTTCATTTTTTTTATCATATCAGAACATTTTCGTGTTTTTTATATTTCAACGTCTACAAATACAGCAAAAATAAATTATAACAGAAATATTCCATAGAATATTTAAAAAAAATCTAAAATGTGAAATATAAAAAATAAAGGTAATGAAAAGCTAAAATTTATCAACAGCAGCATACATGGCTGAAAATTTTACTAATAATTTTAATGGAGATAATGAAAAACAAGTAAAAGCCTTTTGGTCGGTCGAAACCGACTCTTAAATACCCTATATTACTTTAACTAATGTAATTAAAAAGTCAAATACAAGCAATACAAGTCAATGAACTAAAAATTGTAATTTTTAAATAATTTTAGTATTTTGTTACTTGGGACCATTTTCAACAAAATGGACTGATCTGAACTAAACAATTCTTATTTCAAAATATAGTAATTACCAATTTCTGTTAAAATATATTCAATATTATATAATTTTTCTATGGTTTTCCACGGTTATTTTCTTTTTGTATGACAACTCTAACCATTTGATTTAAATTGCAATTTTGTATGAAATTTCTTCATAATATTTCAAAAGCTGCAACCTGTAGCTTCATAAAAAATATACATGGACCGACATCAAATGAGCATACATTCCCCAATCAATTTAGAAGGTGCTACTAAGCAGATCGGTAGAAGAGAAAGTCTGTCTATCTAAAGTCCGTCTTGGTGTGACACAAATTTATAATATGATGGGGACAACAAATGGATATATAGGATATAAATAATACTTTTTAATCCAATAGAAAATTTGAAAATAATGAAATAATAATAATTATAATGGTCCTTTTCCACATAAAATTTATTATTAAAATGAAAATATCTTTTACACGCCTTAAATTTATATTAAAAAAGAAATTTGATTTGATGAAATCATTTCAATTCTTTATCAATCAAATAACATTAAATGAAACTTATATACCTTAGAATATTAATCTATACATTTAAAAAAGGACAAGTCAGAAATAACATCAAAATGGCATAATAAATACAATTCTTTAATAAAAAAAATTTATATGAATAAAATAAAAAATAAATGAACCCAAAATAGCAAATATGCAAAGCATTTAATTCATTTAACATTAAATAAGGTGATGATATAATACAAAACAAAAACAACAAAAATTTAATGTTTATTTTAGAAAATTTTTCATCTAGCACAATTCGTTTCTTTTAATTAAAAAAAAAAAAAAACAATAAACCAAAAGCAAAATTAGATTAGCAAAACGATGAAAATTTTATGCAGTTTTAATTGATTTAATGCATAATAATTCTTAATTATATATGAATTATATTACAACAAATAATAACAATAACAAGTATGTGCGGTACCTTACCTTAATAACACTTGGAAAAAAAAATATCCTTTTTCTTAAATTAATAGAACAATTCAATATTATATTAAATAATTTAGCATATTTTTAGAAAACATTACAGAGAGTACATATAAAACTAAATATAACAATAAATTTTAGCCTGAAAGAAGTCTTTATTAAGAAAACCAAAAAAAAAAAAAAAAGCAAAACAAAAAACAAAATGATGAATATCCTTACAATTTTTTAAGATAACACATCCTTCCAATAAAAAAAAACTTTTTGTATATTAAATTCGTTTTCTTTTTTTATTACTATACAGAGAAAATATTTTATATAGATATATAAAAAAAAATACTATGAATTATATTAAATAATTGATTTATCTAGAGCAATATAAAATAAATTTAAACCTATTACAAATATAGAAATAAATTAAAATGAAATATATAACAAAAGTTTTGATTAATTTTGCTTGTACGATTTTAATATGTAAAAATTAATAACGAACAAAAAAAAAATAAACAAAAACTTATAAAATTTGATGATGAAAATTGATTAGTCTTATTAGACTTATTGATTCAGAGATACAAGAAATTAGAATAGTTTTTTTTCCATACCAATGTTAATTAATTTTTTTTATATCTGATGTTATAATCGATAATTTCATTAAAGATCAAAGCGTACCAAAATCTAATAATACACGAAATTCGATACCTTTCTATTCGAAAAGGGAATAACATTGTTCAATTGGTACATTTTTGTGTGATCAAAAATTTTAAATCTAGGATCGTGAGAACCTCTTTACAATTATGGCGCTTCCAAAGGAAGCATGTTAGTTGAGTGCTTCATGAGATTATTTGCTCTGAAGTTTTAAGTGCACTCAAATTAAAAGATGTCGATTGAAATATTTATATGCGTTCTAGATGATTAATACCAAACGTTCATGTTCCATGTGGTACATGGAAGTTTGTATTGCTTCTTTAGACGAAAAGGATAGAAGGGAGACCCTTAACACTTCATACCACAGATTATTCATAGGAAGAATGATAGCTTTTTAGGTAAGTAATGGACCTTCTGTTATTCTGAAATTTTGCGGGCATTTTCTCAAATTATTTTGAGTTGTATGTTTCTCTACAAATAATTTAATATAATCTGAACACAACAAATGGTGTTCCGCATCATCAATCTCATTAATTACTTATAAAAATGTTACTAAATCAAATAACATGTTTTCCTTCAGTCATTTCTTTAATTGGCAATAAGTTGCTCAATAAGTTATTGTACCAAAACGTTAGACCATTTCAATGGGCATGTAAATCATAATGATATTTTCAATTCCATTATGATATTTTTAAATTTTTCAAAAAAAAAAAAAAAAATTATGATTTAGACGATAATGTGAAAAGCAAGTTTTACATTATCTCTCCATTTCATCATTGCGGTAATGCATTCTAATTTATATGGCAAAATAGTATAACATAACAAAATGAATAAAATTTGTACAATTCTTTCTTTTACATGTCGACTAACCAACAACTATATAAATATTAATATTAACAAAAAAAAAAAACTTAAAAAAAATATAACACGTAAAATGTTATAATATTCTTTAAAAATATAAATAGCTAATAGTTTCATTTTTATTACTATTAACTTAAATTAAATACACAAAGCAAATCAAAAGAGAAAGAACGCAAACAAGAAGAATAAAAACAAGCAATTGTTTTATATGCAATTTAAATAAAATTAAAAAATTAATTAAAAAAGTTTGACATTAATTAAGAGGGAAAACCAATGAGATTTCAAAGATGAAAAAGAAATTAAATGTATATCAATAAAATGAAAAAATAATGTTTATTATTTAACATTAAATTTTATATAGACCAAATGTAAAAGGAACATCCTAAAAAAAATTTTAAGAATATCAAAAAAAAATATATATCAAAATACGAGACGCCTGGAAATAGTGATAGAAAATTAAAAGTAAACTATAATAAAAATGAAAGTAAAATAAAAGCCAAATTCGAAGGAGAATAAATTTTTTTTAATATTTTTTTCAAAATTGTCCACATGCCAATCGAACATCAAAGAAAAATAATAATACATATGACTCTTTAAATATTTTTCTTTGCTTTAAATATATTTATATTTATGGTGTATACATAAACATAAACATAAACATATTTTTTTAGAAAATAATTTTCGTATAAATATATATAAAATGTAGCTTTATCAAAAACAAAATGAATGCTCGAAAGATCAATTCTGTTTAAATACATAATGTGCAAAGAAATCTAGAAACACACTTAACGTTGTAAAAAAAAAAAACTGCAGACTAGGAAAATAATGCAAAAAATTCGCCTTTCATTTTAATGGTAGATATGATTTTTTTTTTGTTTCTGTAATTCTCATATAATTTAAAGATTCTATTGAACTTATCGACATTTTAACTAAAATATTTACTTAATGAATATTCATATTAATTTGTCCAAGTGTTTATTAAGACTTCATTTCTTGTAACACAGTCAAACCTTTTACAACGTGATTTTTTTATTAAGCGACGTCTACATTATGTCTACATATTTAATGCACATCCTCTAAATTCATTCATAGAAATATTTTGTAGAAATTATCCTTTATAGGAAATAACTTATTATAATACCACTTATTCATAAAAATTGATCTTAAAAGTTATAATTTGAATAAATTCTTGCGTAATTAATATTAATATTTAATGTATGATATTTAACTTTTGTTACTTTGTAATATATTATATGTATAATGAATTTTTGTCGATGCTTATCCAGAACGAGCAGAAACAGACTCTTCAGAGGTAATTTTTGAATCGAATTACTATCCGAAATTTGACCATGTAAATTTATTAAAGAAGTTATAGACTACAATTTTAATGAAATTAAGTGGGCGGTACTTTTATTCAAAGTCGACGGGAATTAATTACGCCTAAAATAGAGCTCTTTATATAAAGCTGTATGTTAATTAAAGAAATCAAATTTTCAATATATTTTCATGATTATTAGTACAATTTTCTACTTTCTTACTTAGTTTCTGCACTTTTTGCGACTTTACAAACCTCATTAAGTAGAGTGTTATAAAATATTTAAGAGTTAATTCTGAGCAATCGTAACGCTTCCATTTGTTGTCATTGTCCATGTATATTACAGGACTATGAAAACAATAAAACAAATTTGACATGTAACTTTTTTTAACCATGTTATTTAAAGAGCAAAGATTATCATGTTAGACTTAGTGGATACCACCTGTATACATGAATTATGTAATTCAAATTGCTATCACATTTTCGTCACTTTGTCATTATGTTTGCAACGCCTAAAAGGAAATTTATGCAATACCAAATTTTCACTTTATCTTTCTATTTATTACACAAAAACTGAAAAAGTATTTATATCATATTACAATATTTGGTTGGTGGGTGATGGGTGGTGGGTGGTGGGTGGTGGATTGTGGGTGATATCCAAGACTTCATAATAGTTAAATACGTAAATTTCTTAGTTTATTCTCTTCGTGATATATTTCATGAAGAGTAAATTTGGGCATTATAATGCACGTGTAATAATTAATTAATTTTTTTTACTCTATAAAAGTAAATAATTTTAATTTGGACTAATTCTAAAAAACAAAATTTTATTATACATAAATTTACCAACAAAGCACATGTAAAGTAAAAATTAAAACGCAAATATCTTAAAATATGATAAATAATAGTTATAAAATTGTAAAGCCCATTAAAAATAATAATATAATTCATTTAAAATAAAAGCAATAAATAAATTAACAAAAAAATTTTTCTGAATAAATCCCCATTCTTAACAATAAGCTTTATTATTATTATGGCAAATCGAAAGAAACAGTAAACTGTTTTTAAAGGTATTTTTTGTTTTTTTTTTTGAAAGAATTTACATATATATTTTTTTTAATGTAATATTTTCAGATCGGACAGTATTGAGGGTGTGTCGCCCACATCTATTAGTCCTAATCTATTCATTGCTTTAACGAGCGGTGAAGCATCTACGGGCGGTACGTGGAAAATGATAAAAGGCAAAGTGTCGCAAACAATTGAAGATATTAAATCATCGAAGGGTAGCAGTAGTTGCAATGCATTAACTGGTGTTAACATTAATAATACGTTAACGGCGAGCACCTTATCCATTCCAACTGTAACTGTTAAAAGATGTAAGTCATTTTTATACAAATCCTACATAAAGATTTATATTCTTCTTCTTAAAACTCTTAACGTGTAATTAGTTGTTGATAAACGTTTCGAAAATTCTATAAAATAAATATTATTATCATATAATTATTAGCATTTTCTGAATATATCTAAATGTGTTTCAGTTTTTCGATGGTATACTCCTAAATATTGTGCCCAAGCAAGTTACTCTTTTGGCTTAGATTATGCCTTAGTGAAACGATCTTCAAAATAATTGTAATTATTTTAATTGCTTTATAAATGTGTAACTTTCTGTAAATTTAAAACATTTCTACATATCCAGATCAAAGCAAAATTTATATTATAAATTACTACAAAAAGTATGATTATGCATATTAAGAATTAATAATCTTGTGAATGGTGCAAAAAAAAACTTGTGGCTACTTGTATGGAAAAATTATTTTGAATAACTATTTTATGAATTGTAAAGTAACTGATAAGGCATTTATGATGAAAGGGGATGTGCAATTAATTTTGATTGTTGCTGCTTTGGTTAAATTAAATTGATCAACCTATAAGTTTGTTCACCAGGATTATTTACACTATGAGCAAAAGTAACTACATTTGTTGAGGTTACGTTATGCACATAAAAATCGAAGCTTGATTTCTTGCAAGCGGGAAGTATTATACACTTAAAAGTTATGGCAATTTGTCACCTAACTAACTAAAAATATTACAGTCGCTAAGGGTGGAATCTAACTCTAAGTGTATTTGTGTAGGCAAAGTTTATCTGATTCTTAGGACGTTATGGTCCACTCAGCACTTTACACCCTTAAATATACGTGTACTTATATCTCATATCAACATTACTATACATTAATAGAATTCAATTTACGCGATCCCGTCTCATAGCTGAACCTCAATTCTTTATTAGTGCTGTGCATCTTTGGAACTCTTTTCCTGCAGCCCCACTTAATTTAACTGACACCAAGCAATTCAAGAAAGAAATCTTAAACTATGTTATTTAAGTATGCTTTTCATTCAACTAACAACACGTGTGTATGCAGCGTACTTATGGATGATGATGGGGTTCCCCCATGTATTATAAATTAGTGCTGTACTGAATTGTTATGTACTCCTTTAATAAGAATTTTTAATTAAGGCGTAAATAAAATAGGGCGTATTTCCTGATATATGGAAAACTAGTTTCACTGTACCCTTATATAAAAGTGGACCCGAAAATTGTATTTGTAACTATAAAAGTATTGCAAAGATAAGTGTTCTTACAAAATATATTTGAATTAGCACTTACAAAGTACTTAAGGATCTCTATAAGGTGGTTTTGTCACCCTATCACCATGGCTTTGTTTAGGGTGAATCCACGGCATCACAATAGAAGCAAACCAGAGGATTTAGAGGTTACTTATGATTCAAAACTTAGATTTTACCTATACATAGAGTCCTCGGTACATAAATCAAAAGCAAAGCTTCGTAAAGACGTAAAGCTTCTATACGTTTGTATACGTCCCTAGTAAAACCTATACTTGAGTATTCAGTTGTCGTGTGGATTCCTACTTGCACCTGCTATACTGATCACATCGAAGCCGTACAAAGTACCTTCGTGTATTAGAGTGGGGGGTTAATCAATCCCGGCCTCCGTGTGAAAATCGTTTAAAGTTAATCAATTTGCTTACTCTTTGAAAATGCCGTGAAATGTCTATTATTTTTATGGTAAAATTCAAGATGATATTTCCACGCCAACTTTGCTACAGGGAATTTCATTACACATCTCTGTGAAATTTTCTAGGCATTATGTATCGATAAAGTTATTAGAATGCCGTACCAAGTACCAATTTTACAATCCTTTTCGTGTATTGTGTAAGCTATATAAAGCCTACTATCCCTTGTTCGACTCTTAAAACTCTTTAAATTATATCAAGAACGTTACACAATTACATCATCACTTTTAAATACACATTTTGTAGCGTAATTTCAGTTCTATAAGCCTTAGCTTATAAAGACGAGACACATTTATAAATAAACAAATAGAATAATTAATACAATAAGAATTGTACTGTCCAAGTTATTTTAAAAATGGGTCGAAAACGTGGACCGATTTTAATAAAATTTGCTATGTCAAATATCCAATTTTCTGAATTTTATACATTTTCATATATTGGAACACATATTATCATATGTGTTTTGATCGCAAAATATATCCGATGGTAATTATTTTCAATAGAGTTGATCTTTGCACCAAAAAATGTACACAAAAATTCATCCATAAAAATTTCTAAATTAATAATAAATTTCTATCGGCTGCCATCAGAGAGTCAGATTGAACGGATAGACATTTTTCAATCGAATTAGAAAAAGATTCTGAATTGGTTAGAGTAGTAAAAAATGGTTCTCCCTCAACTTTCTCTGGGTATCACAATATCATGCACGACAAGTAAGTTATAAAAATTTATGTATATTCTCTAATGATAAGATCTGGACAGATATTATTGAATATTTTTAAAAGTCGAAATGTTAGTTTGGTGTTGGCAATAAAATAGAGCAGTAATTATGTAGTACAATTTATTGTTGTTAACTTTAATTTCTATGACAAATTGTAAAAGCATTAAATAAGCAATGACATAAAAATTATGACAATAATATTATTCAATATATTAATGGAAAATATTTCAAAATTATTTCGTAGGTGATCAGTCACATCAACTAAAGGACACAAATGTAGATTATCCACATTCCATCAGCGAAGATCTTTCAGCATTTAAAAATCGCAGTAGTACGAGCAGTGATAGACAGAAAAATCATAATAAAATTGATGAATGGGATACAGATTTGGATGCAGAAGTTTTACTAGATTTGGAGTTAGAGCAGTCTCGTTTAAAGAGAGGCTTCGCCAATTTCAAATCAAAAGTGAAGTCGAAACAACAACCCAGTATCAGTTTCAGTAGTAGCAATAGTAGCACTAATTTGTCCACATCGAAAAAAGATACTAGTCCCATCCGAAATATTGGTCCCTCTTCATCATTCAGGCAAAGCTTTATGCGACGACGACGGTATAACAAGGATACAGTGACGGCTGACGAATCAAATAATGCATCTTCAAATATCTCACGTTCTTCAATTACTGCACCATTAACAACGGCTGCAGTAGTAGCTGGTGCCACTGTAGAAATTGCTACCGCCGTACCAGTTGTTGTCAGTGGTAAACTGGACTCAAACCCAATACAAAATCATGATAGCAACAAAGAATTAGAAATTGAATCAGGTGTTGAAATGATGGAAGAAACTATACCACCAACTGTGAATATACTGCAAATGCCTAACGTAAACAGTGTGGAGGAAACTGTACAAACGAGCAAAGACGAATTATATTCAAAAGTATCGCTTGATAGGCCAGCTGATACCGAAATTCCATCTCAGAAGATTGTTAATTCACCTAATGAGTATCAATTTTCTAATCTTAGTTTACTCGAACGTTTGTTTACAACCATAAAATCTCTGCCTATTTACCCTATTATCGCTTTAGTAGTTGTTCTCGTAATACCCTTAAATGATTTTGTTCGTGGTATGCTAGTATGTCTACTTTGCATTATTGTAAGCCAGAATTTAATAAAATTTCTCGCCGCAATAATTGATAATTTCATATTGAGTTACACACCAGAAAAAATTCCTTTTAAAATACCTGATTATCGTAAAATGCCTGAATGTATAGTACCCGCAGTTAAGGATGATTTCAAATATTATGAAGTAAGTTATTGAATACAATCCTTGTATATGTAGGCTATGCATATTCTATGTTTTAATAAATTTTTTGTATGGCAATCTAATCGTATCACTTAGGGATGGATGAACGAAATTGATGCTTACGATCCCGATACCTTTCAAATGTCACATACAAGTTCAGTATATGTTAAGCTAGAAGGTAAAATGGAGTAGTCGTATTATTTGATTATGCTTGATTATTGTTGATAACATGTTAAAGGTTCTATATTACATGTATCAAGTACAACTGCTCATATTCCAAAACGTATGATGTGGAATGAGAAACCTATTGATGTCAAGTCGATAACATTTCAAACACATCGCACTTATAATTTGCTCGGCTGTCGAGTTGAACTATTACCCGTTGGCCTAGCAATAAAGCGATATTTTAGTCGTAAATATCCTATACAGTTGATAGTAGATGCTTCTAAGTACACTTTTACTAATTTGGATGAAAATAATAAAAAAAAGAAAGGACAGCTGAAAATTGACAAACCGAAGAAAGCTGATCGTAAACAGGTAAAAATTGACAAAATTCATGTCACGGAGAGCAAATCAAAAGAAGAGAAGGATTCCGACTTGGGCGAAACACTACTCAAAGCGGATGTACGATTTCCTCTTTAAAATTATTAATTTGTTGTTATCATTGCATTGTATTTGTCTTAGTTACATAATTTTTAATTAATTCATTTAGCTTAAAAATTTGCAAAATGATATAAATCCCGATATCGATTTAAAGAATATGCCCATACCTACTGGGGATGAAGTGCGAATATTATTATTTGCAAGAACCGCTCGCCAAAAAGAGGATTGGTTTCGCCACTTTATCGCAGCTCGTGATGGTGATATTTACGATAAAGAAACGCGTGCACGTTCTGTAAGATTTGTAGATGATGAATACCTACAACAAGCAGCTCAGAGAGCTGATAGACTATCAGTTCATGGGTTCACTGACATTAATACTGTCTCAGATTTGGATGAAGAGCCCTCAACATCTAAAAAAGGCCTCCCGCAAAACGTAAACAGTATTTTTTTGTATTATATTAAATACAATAATAACCGTAAAAATTAATTATTGAATTGTAATAGTCAGCTGATAAAAATGATGAGGATGAAATGGAAGAAGATTTTATTGACTTAATGGATGATGTTGATACTGTTGATGGTTTAATTATGACTACTTGTGCTGCCCGCATTGATCCTAAATATATTTGTTTTATGTCGCTCTATCAGGTAAAATGTTGTCATATTCCATTTTTGCAGAAACCATTTTCAATTTCCAAACTTTGGAGACATACTAATTATATTATTCTCTATACCTGAGAAAAACTTTATAAACTCTACATGACATGTATTTTCTGTTTAGCATAAAATATTTAACCATTTCTGCGCATAATAAACATGTCTATGGTCATAAAAATTTAAATATCAATGGCAAATGTGGCGTTCATAGAATTATTCATGTATGATTATAACAAAATAGTTCCAAAATAGCAAACAATTATACTCTTTGAAAATAATTTGGCGCATTACTTGCTACTTTATACAAAATGGAAAAATCTGAACATTAACAAAAAACTCAGTTGCGATGGCCTAATATAACAAATATCATAACAAAACATAAGCACATTAGTTGATATGAACATACTAAATGAACTGCGCAAAAAAAATCACATTTGCCTGAGGCTAAATGTGGGATATACACTGTCAATACACCATGCTATAATGATTCAGTTTTTCAGTAGTAAATAAAAAACATAAAAATTTGGTATTATATATTATCTTGTGGGAGTGGCTAATTTGCATGATTTTTCTGCCAAATTTGAGTTTGATATATTTTTTTTTTTGCTACTAGAAAAATATTGACAATATACGTCCAGACGTATCTATAGACAGACATGACTAAATCGATTTAGAATTTGATGCTATTCAAGAATTTATATACTAGGTACGGTCTTCGAGCCCTTGTTTTGAATGTTACAAATATAATGAGAAAATGTATATAGCTTCAACCTTTGGATGGCAGACATAAAAATGCGTTAATTGAAAAGTATATAGAGAAACCAATAATAATTTAGTTTTTCTTTTTAGTTATTTTTATTATTATTTGTTATTATTTCTATTAAATATTTTTGCATTGTAGAAAGCTTGTAATCAAACGCGTATACCCGTTTACAAAGAACGTCTCAAAAAAATTGAAGACGGAGTAAGGCATGTAGGTTATATTTTTGATTTATTATTTGTGTTAATTTAATTATTTTTCTTTTGCTCCATTCTCAGCAGAATTATCAATTTTTGCTAAAGCATTCAAATTTTATTTTTATTAGCGTAAGCGTTCCGTACGTAATCAACAGGTATTATGGAAAAGTATCGATCAATCGTTGTTCCTGGGGCCTTCAGGCAGTGTAGTTTGGGCTAATGTGTTGGCTGGACATGTCCTTTTTAGTTTGCTACAAAATGAAATCATTAAAAACAAAATAACTGTACTTATTCAAAAAAAAATAAATGCTGTTAAGGTAAAATCTTAAATAAAAGAATTTGAAGTCTTATAAATTAAAAAAAAAAAACCGATAATATTATTGACTCACACAGTTGCCCGGCTTTATAGAAGAAGTTACTCTAACACATATTAACTTGGGTAATAAGCCACCTTTAGTACACCGTGTTTCCCAACCTTTAATAAATGAACGAGGTGTTTGGGTTGATGCTGATATAACTTATGATGGCTTTTGTCATGTGACAATTACTACCAAATTAAATTTGTTACGTTTAAAACGTCCTGCAACAGGTGCGCGTCCCCAAGCTGATGAAAGTTCGCTTCCTACCGAAACACAAGCAGCAGAAGAGAGTAGGAATATTATTGAAGGAACTGGAGTAGATGTACATCAAATCACCCCACATGAAATAATTTATGACAGTGATGCTGAAAGTATTGGAAGTTCAAGTTCAGAATCGGAAGATATTGTAATCACCAATGCAGGAATGGAAAAACTTAATACATCTGAAGGCCCTACTCAAGGTAAAGCACGCCGCCTTTTTAAGTTTGTAGACAAATTGGCAACTTCCCATTTATTCCATTATGCCACCGAAATTTCGTATGTACAAAAAGCCATGGAGAATATGAATACTACAATAACATTAGGTCTTGATATTAGAGGTTTAGTGGGTAGAGCCACAATTAATATGCCGCCACCACCATCAGATCGCATATGGATGGGGTGAGTGTGTCCTTTTTGATTGTTTGATTGTTTTTACAATATCAGTTATGACAGTTATTAGACTTTATCAATGTTAATTTAGATTTCGTTCTCCACCACGTGTTTGGTTAACAGCACGTCCTACTGTTGGTGATAAATCAGTAGATTGGAGTATTGTAACAAATGTTATTGAGGGTAAATTATGTGAGGGTATTAGTAAGTACATTGTGGTACCTAATATGGTTGATATAGTTGTACCATATATTGGAAAATCCGCTACAGAATTATAAATTTCTAATATAATATCAAACGGAAGAAAAATAAATGAACAAATTATTTAACAATAAACATAAAATTCATAAAAGTAAAAAGTAAAAATTTTTTATTCTTTGTTTTGAAAATTTATTGTCATAAATTAGACATCATTTTATGTTAATATATTAGTATAAAATAACATTAGTAATGCGATGTTATAAAACGAATTGTCAGATACTACTGCTCGATTATATAATTTATTATTTTTCTTCTTTCATTTAATTTAATTATATCATTTTATAAAAATATATGATTTCATACAAAAAAAAAAAAAAGTAAATTAACTAAAACTTGTTTCTCAGATAAATGATTTCATTAGTTATTATGTACTGATTTCATAAAAATTCCATAGTTGTGTTATTCGTAATTATTTTAAGTCTATTCTATTTTTATTTTGACTTTTTCGTTTTCCTTACAACCGAGCTAAAGATTTAAATGTATTTAAAAAAAGGGAATTTATTTTACACACTAATGTTGTAATATTGTACTTTTATAAATCGAAACAATTATTTAATATGTATTTAATATACATTAAAATTAATTTTGCACTCTTATATTATGTTTAATGAATTTTAATTGGCATTTTAGATATACTTAGTAATTTAGGAAAGTATTTCAAAATATTTTAAAAATGATAAGTGTATAAATGTAATTACAAATGTACTTGTGAAAATTAAAAAAATAATAATAAAGACGACTATTTAAAAAGGTATAATTGAAGGCCTAACAAAACCAATTCCTCATTTAACTATCGTTACCATAATAGCACATACATTTTCAAAAGTATCGGAGTAATGGACAATTATACTAATGAGTATAATTATAACCTAATTCTATAATTATAACTATACTTATATAAATTTTCTGTTTTTAATGATTGTACTAATGCTTGTAAATGTAATTAGCAGTATTTAATTAGGCGAAGTGAATATCCGTCGGTTATTACAAGTATGAACAAATCAAAGTAAAAATAAAATTTTATTATGTCTACCTAAAAAGCAAATCAATAAGCGTAGAAGCTTAAATTAATTGTAAAAATGATTGTATCTTTATCAGTGTAATAAAATGTGGGTCCATTTCAAACGCCTATTTATTTTATAAACATGCATTTATTGAATATATCTTCATTATTATTATTATTTTGTTTTTTTGTGTGTGCAATTACACAAGATCGTTTAATGGAGTTTTAGAAAAAAATTAGATAAAATAAGAATAAAATAAGCATTTCGTAACAAATACTATGATTATTTTCAATATAAACAACTTTTTATAAGGAAATTTTTCCATAAAAGTGCTTTTATTTATTTTCAAAAGGTTGCACATTATAATTAAAAATTATTGTAAATTATATTATACCATTTAATATATTTTGATTCCAAATGTATGTTATGTAAAGACTAAAAGTATACAAGTAAAAGTAATTTAAAAAAATTATATTTGACTGTGGCCAAATCCTGGATACCCACCACCTAAACACTATGATTTTACGATTCAGAGACTTTCAGTGTTTCAGTAGTAGGTAGAAAATGTAAACATAAAAAAGTGAAAATTTGGTATTATATAATTTTGTACAAGCGTAATCGACTTGAATCATTATTCCTCAACTGTTGTAGATCAATAGTCTCATTAATTGAATAAAATGTCTGCTTTCTTTTTAGCCGTTTGCGACTAATGCAAATCAAGTTTTGCTTAAAAAACTCAAATATTCTCAGTTAACATTGCACCACGACTGCGCCCTTTGACTGATTTTGAACATTTTCAATATCAACTTTTCCGCAAAAACTTTTAATGTTCCTATTAAATTTAAGCTCGATAACTTTCTTTTAGCGGCCAGAAAAATGTTAACATTCTTGTTAAGAGAAATTAAGTAGAACAGAGAGTCCCAGATTGTTTCAGTAGTCAGCACTGAACAAGAATATATGCAATAAGTACCTTTTCCGATTTTTCCTTTTGGATGTTACAAATATAGTAATAGAATGAATATAATTCCTTTCAATCTCTGGGTGGTGGGTATAAAAATTGTAAAACTAGCATTTTACAGCCTCATAGTATGATATTTGGTAAATGATTTGCATAAACAAAAAGCTAAAAAAATAAGCAGTAATTGTATAACACCGACTGCTAATAAAACACCTAAAATTAATTCACGATGTGAGATAATCCATTGTGTGAAAGAATCATAACAGCCCTTTCTATAATAACTATTTGTCTCATTCGGATTTAATGTACAGTCTTCATCTAATGGTATTAAATTTACAGCGTCTATTAATTTGCAGCAAGCTTCTGGTATTGTGCGATTCCCGCGATGTTCTAACCAAGCTGTAGATGTTTGAAAATCTTCATAACCATTTACACCACAACATTGGAAATTACTCATCAATTGATTCCAGAACAATGTTACAGCATCCGTATGTTCCTTGCTTGTATAATATTTACTTATCATCGTTTGTAAAAAGGATTTTGTTTCTTTGTGGGCCTATAATTAAATTTTACAATTCTATTATATTTTATCATCGCTAGTTATTTTAATTGTATAAAGTGTATGCGTATATGCATGGATAAGTTTAAACAATAAGTTTAAATGAATTTTTAACTCGCTAGGTCTTTTATTATTACTTCCTAAATGGACTTAAAGAAAAAACTCTCTAAACTGATAGTAGTTTAGAGAGTATTTGCTTTTACTCTAAAATTAATTATAGGCTACATTTGAGATATATTTTGGGATACTATTGGAACGTCATATTTTGAGTACTGTTGATATATCAAGACAAAATTATTATAAATGTTTTTTAAAAAAAAATTATTGTAAAATTGCTCTTTAAATGAATGTGCACCACTTAGTTATCACAATAATTTTTAATATGCATGTGCAAAACGTATTACCGTATTTTTGTAAAACACTGATAAACCACACGTAACGATTTCAGCCAGTAGCAATAGTATCAATAGAATTCCATACTGCAAATAAAAAACATTTGATTAATTTTTAATCGATTTATATAAAATTGTTCTAATCAACATATTTTAATATAAAATATACAAATAAAAAAACGCTTCGTCTACTTTAAATTGAACATTATGTAAAAATTTAGTTCCCGCATTAACTTCATTTATGGTTACCTAAAGCCCACTATCATAGTTAAAATGTTATAAAGAAAAGCGAGATGCGCAATTCTTCGCACATAATAGGCCAGCGTTCTCCAAACTTATAATGTTACGGCCCTCTAATGCAACTAAGGCAAAAGTCACACGCCCTGCTTAAAAAATTGTGCCTGTAAAATACATTAAATAAGTCATGTAAATCAAATAGATAACTTCCTTCGCGTCCTATTTTTTTTGGCGTCAGGCGCCACCCTCTTTTTTTTTGCGCGCCCTATCCTTCCATAAGGGCTTGTTGAAACCCATTCTGATAGTCGCTGCTTTAAATTATACATTATGAAATTACGAAGTGTACATACACGAAATGTCAAGGACCATGATAATTACAAATCAATACTTTATGGTTTGTATTAATTAAATAAAAACTTACCAATTTTAATAAACATTTGGATTCCCGTATGGCACCGCAATAACCCAAAAAACTTAACAGAAATGTTATACTACCAATAATAATAACAACATAAGCCAATTGTTCAATAATCAGGGGTTGAGCAAATTGCTGTGAAAATTAAAAAACTATATTAATTATTTCGATTGATTTTGTAATTATAAATAGGCGTAGAAAATTATTTAAACAAGTAAAAAAATTATATGCGGCTGGAGCCAAGTATAATGTCGATCATCCATGATAATTATGTTCAAAGCCTGTTTCAGTTTTTTCAACACTTAATAAAAAGCGTAAACATAAAACAAAATGAAAATCATGTAATATACCCAATTTACCTGAGTTTTATAGGCCAATAGCCTTCCTACTTATGCAAAATTTCAGATGATGAGTAATAAACTACCAAAATTTTGCTTAAAAAATGAAGTGTTTATGTTGAATTTCTAATAATTTTACCAAAATTGGAGCTTGATATCTTAAATTTTACGACCAAAAGAATGTTTACAAAAGGCAGACATACATACAGACGGACAGACATGTCTAAATTGAATCAGAATTTAATGCTGATCAAAAATATGTATATTTTATGGGGTCTCCAAGGCTTTCTTCTAGGCTTTACAAACATAATGATAAAGTGAAACCCCAACTTCTGGTTGGTGGATATAAAAATGGTTCTCAGTTTATGTTACTTTATGAGCGTACAAACTGCATTCAGTAACTTCCAATTATTTTACCAAAATGGAGCTCGATATCTAAAATTTTACGACCAGGGAAATGTTTACAACAGGCAGACAAACAGACGAAGAGACACGACTAAATCGATTCAGAATTTAATGCTGATCAAAAATATATATACTTTATACTTTATAGGGTCTCCAATGCTTCCATGTAGGCGTTACAAACATAATGACAAAGTGAATATACCCTCAATATTAAGGTGGTGCATTTTAAAAGTTGTAAACTTTAAATTAAGTCATACGGTCAACAATTCTTTTTTAGTTCATATGACAAATGCACAAAGCGGTATAAGTGAACTCGGTCCATTTTATAATGTATTTGCTTAATGCTTTCATTTAGTCCTAACAAATGTAAATTATGCAAAATTCTTATTTTATGATAAGCAAAAATTATCCATCATATATGCATAAATTACATTTATCCTTACTATAATAATACTTCAGATTATAATGACATTTTTCTTTCACTCATTTATTTATTTATTTCATATCAAATGATAAAAAAAAAAGCTTAAAAATGACTATATGAAGTTAAGACTTACCGCCAGGCATATAGTAAAATAAATTTGTTTTTTTTTTTTTTTTTAAAAAGTATAAATCGTTTTACATATTTCGAAAAATCAACTCCTTCCAAGGTCATATGTTAAAAGTTTATATATAAACAAAAGAATTAACTTACGTTAATGTGCTGACTTTCGACCATTCTCAATAAAGCGATTAATGAGGCTTTGTCTGCTGCCAACCAAACACCAGTACCTAAAATTAATGTACCACAAACCTGTTAAATTATACAAATTAAAAATATATATATACAAAAGTATTAATATTATTGAAGGTAGGAAAACAGTGAAAATAGTTAAGATGCCAGGCAGTACTTACAAAAAATGTAAAATTAAATATGCATAAAGCATATTTGCCAAACCACGTTCGGCAATCGGCGCCCATTGCTTTACGTTTGCTTTAAGAGATTTATTTTAATTTTTCTTATTGTTATTATTATTGTTATTGTATTTTAACAATTTGACAATGAATTTTGTTTAATTTGTATACTTTCAATGCATAAGACAAAACCTTTCACTTATACGCTGATTTGTTTTTATTATCTTCTGGCTTTTATTTGATTTCTGAAATTACAAGAAAATATATAAAATTAATGGGACGTTAATCCAAATTTATATATATGTTCTACTTATATTTTATATAGTAATTCTTTTATATTATAAAACATAGAGAGAAATCTCATATGGATAATATTAAAAATTTAAGGTCAAAGCTCGCTTATGTTCAATACACAAAAACCTTTAAAACAGTTCCGTGTTCTAATAAAACGATCTATACAAAATAGTTTTGTGTATAACTATATTGCGTTCGGTTTAGGCGTTTATCCATTTCAAGTCAATTTTAATGAAAGAAAAACATTTAAAAATAGTTAGGATGGGGCTTTATTAAATTGAAAAACTTGACAATATTTGAATATCTGTCAATGAAATCAATGGAGTATTTGGATGTAGTGTGATCTTTCTTTCTTAATTATTCAACAAAAATTACCATTTACTGAAAGTTCGTGTTTGACAGGAGAAAAGTGTACTTTTCTCCTGTCAAACATGAATCCATTAACAAGTGTTCAAATTAAGACGTAATCCAGCATCTATTTTAATGGCTGTCTGAAAGAGTGGGATACCAACATAAAAGGATCCGTTCAATGTAGTTTTAAATTTTGATAATGAAAAATAGCCACGGGGGTGATAGTTCTATGATTAGATCATGATTTTTTCTTTGTTTGTTCATATAAAATTTTTTTGACGATTTTGTTTTTCATTTAATTGATTTAGAATTTTTCTGTTATCCGTTTTCACAATCAGATTTACTTTTTCTAATTATTGTTCCCTATTAGATCCTGGTTCATTCAGGAGACTGGACCATCCAAAGTTTAGAAGTTTTGTAACACTTAGAAAGAAGATACTAAAAAGTATGTATATACTTAATTAGCATAAATTTATACATGTCTGTCCATCCGTAATTAATATTCTCCCATTTTTCATTCATTTTTTACATGAGTCAAAAGATAGAAAGTTGAAATTTTGTATAAGGTCTATGGTCACTGCTACACAAAACCCTTTAAAAAATTGATAAAAAAAAAAATGGCGCCTACGAGAAACAGTTCCATAATATCTAAGTGCTGTGCTTGAATGGTGCCACCACTCTACCATAATATTCTTATTTGTTTACACTTTATAAATCTTAGTATATTTTTCAAAACTAAATTGGACACTTATTCTTTGTCCCATTATATTTTTATATAAAATATAAAAATTGCAGCTTTTACATTTTGTCACCTGCCAACGTCCAGCTTTTACATTTTATCACGTGATTAAGCCTATAAATATACCAAGATTTACTAAACCCCACAACTTGTTCTACAGCATAAGTGAAGAGTTCAGTGTTTCGGATTCAATTTCATATTTTTAATTCATATTTTTAATGCCTGCCATAAGAATATTTAATGATAAGTTGTAATTACTTATAACTGTAGCTTCAATACAATGGACCAAGAAGTAAATACGTTATAAAGATATTTCATATTAGAAAATATAAAATAAATAAAATCTATCTACAAAAGTCTATCTAAATCTAAGTATATAATGCATTCAAGTTAAATTATTATATTTTACAAGTTTATTGAATTAGTAGAGTTTCTGCTTAAAAGTGATATAAATCACACTTGATGATACACTTTAGATTATGGCAAACGTATCTTTGCCTTGTCAAGAGCTGTGTTTTTTGACAAATTGTTTTAATGTTATAGATTATTTATCTTTAAGTGCATATTGTTACAATTTCTTTATAACAACAATGTACAACATTTACTATTAAAAGCACTTCAATATATTAACACGTACAATGAACACAGACTTACTTTTTTTTTTATACATATATATCTTGACATATTTATTATCATCTCAATTACTTATGGTTTTTAATTATATTTATCATTGTTTGCAAATAGTATTTTAGAATTCTACAGACTATACATTTTTTCTATTCAGTCATATCAAAAAGACCATTAAGGAAATTTTCCAAGTTATTTTACCTAAACGCATACACATAAGCAATTAATTTGAATTGCTTTATGAAAGTTAAGTTATATGCGCAATAACATAAGTAAAATGAAAGTGAGAGAACTTGCACAACATAATTGTATTTATTCTATGCATGAAAAACGAAAGAATCATTTAGCTACCTACACTCGCATGCTAACAGTTATAATCGCATGCTATATTACAAACAGAGCAGATAAAACAACATATTTAAAGTATAATCATTTGAGGATTATTGTTAGTATTTAATATTCATAATTTCTTGATTAAAATCTTTTAATAAATGATCTAATATGTTGATGTCAACAGATTTTTTTTGCAAAACAAAATATATTTTTATAATTTGATATTATATATTTATATATGGCAAGCGTAAACGTAACTAAGTAAAAAATCATGCTTCTTGAGACTGTTGTGTGATAAGATAAAATTTGATATTGTGTATTTGTCATTTTTTCTATTTGTATGTTTTAAATTTTAGCATTTATAAATGAATCAAAAAATCATGATACAAGGGGGCAAATTTAATGAAATAATAATTTTACGTTTTACGTTTTACGTTTTGTGTTATAATTATTGTAGGTAAAAAATTTATACAAACGAATTGTATGTTTTGTGTATTTCCTTTAAGTTACTTTGGAGAATTTGTTTTCATAATTATACGTTAAATTTTCTTTTTTTCATTTGCTGGCCTATGCAATTGGACTTTTGTCTAAATATTTCATATATTTTAAATGGATTTGGCATAACGTAATATAACTTAAGAGATGCCCGTAGGAAACTTGAATGGAATAATTTTTAATTTTACATATTTCAATTTCTTTTTGTATTCATATACTGGATTTTCTATGAAAGTGAAAGTTAGCGACAATTTAATGTAATAATTATTTATTTGTTTGACTGCGTGTACATGTTTTAAGTAAAGACTTTTATTATTACAATTGTTGTTGTTGTTGTTTATCTGAAAATTAAGCAAAAAAAAAAAAAAAAGCCAAATACATAAAGAAAAATTCATTGTTGTTCAAATATTTCACAATTATTATTAACTATATTTGAAATAATTTGATAGTAAAATAAAGCGAGAGAGAATACCAAAATAAATGATAATTTGATACTGGGAAAGACAAGAAAAAAGTATGATGGGAAATGTATAATTATTAAAATAATTGAAGATTTCGATTTGCAACTAATAATAATTAAAAAAAAAAGTTTATTTTGCCTGGGGCCAAATCTTGGATAAGCACCATTCAAACACTATAATATTACCATTCAAGTTTTTCAGTAGTAGGTAAAAAACGTAAATACAGTAAAGTGAAAATTTGTTATTGCTATTATCATTTCGCTTGGGTGTGTTCGATTTGCACGAGTTTTGGACAAATGATTCAGATTAATGGTCTATATTAATATCAAACATTGTTTACAAAAGTCGTAGTTCTCAGTCTGTCTAGACTCATACTACACGATATGATAAACTAGTTTAATACTTAACTCCAATAGAATCTAAAATTTCTATTAGGTGCTTTTTTTTACATGTATATAACACCTAAAGGAAATTTAAGTAAGCTCATGGGCTATTTAATCATAAGCAATGAAGTACAATGTTACATGGCCCATGTTACTTTCTAGAACAATATAAAGTTTTAAGAGTTGAGTAGTTTCATATTTTCTATATATATTTTTTGTAGATCGTGTTATCGGTTTTTGTCATATCTAATAATATTCCTACAAATCCCTTATATGGGGAAAAAAAAGATCTATCGAATCTATTTATTATTGCAATATATTAAATAATATAAATTTTTCTTTAAAAAATTTTCATAACAAAAAATGAATGAAGTACAAAATGTTCATATACAAATGAATGTCAAATGAATGTTGGTCCATAAATGGCCAATAAAAGAAACAAAGTACTACAAGCAAAAAATAAAAAAATAAAAAAATAAAAAAAAATAAAAAAAATAAAAAAATAAAATCGGTATAGTTAAGCGACGTCCACTTAATCGTCATAATTTATTATTTAGAGTTAATTTGTAATGACATGATTATAATTAAAATCTAAAAAAAATTTATATATTGCGGTTCAATGAACCGCAAATTTAACAATTGCATCCATCAAGCGTCAAATTATTGTAATAAACCAGTAAACACCAAACCAATAAACACTTTCTCATCTGTTAAATTAAATGTTTAGTTATTTTTTTTTTTAAGATGAATGAATTGTTAATTTATTTTGAATAAGCGAAAGCCTAAATATTTTCAAATTGAACATTGAAATATTTAGTATACAAACTTTCACATTATTATATGTTGTATGTTACATGTTGCATGCTTAAGCACAAAAATATGTTTGTAGTCATTTGTCATGGGCGATATTCATCCATTGTTTATCCTTTACCTTACGCTTTTTTAAGAAAATATATGTAAAAACTTTATCAAAAATTTTTTAAAACTTTTTAATGATTATTATTCGTTTCATTTACAATAACAATTAATAATTAACAATGTTATCTAATGAACCTGATTAAAACACAAAATATTGGTAAAACTTTTTTTAAAATACAATAGAAAAGACGTTTATTATCAATCGTTTGACAATAATTAAATTAAATTATTTAATTAAACTTGAACCATAATTTGTTGTTGGTTTCAGAATTTCTAGAATTTTTACTTCAAAATAAAGAATTAGAATAGCATAAGTAGTATCGTAGAATTCTTAAAGGAGTAGAATAAATTTTATTCAAATATTATTTCTGATAGTGTTACTCTGGGATCCTTATTACAAATAAAATCTTAAATTTATGTAAACAAAAGAGAATTATTAAAAATATTTTTGCTTTTGTGGAAACGAAAGGGCAGTACCCAAAAGAAAACTATAATTAATAAAAATTTTTACAAAATATATATTGCATTTACTTTCTCTGTATTAAATCAATCATGAAAAACGAGCTAAGCTAATTCTAAATTTATTATTTTAATGGAGCTTTAAATTTTTGTAATTAGATTTCCGTATTTCTAATATCAAATCAAGTACATGGCATAATGAAAAATATATATTTGAATGAATGCTGTAAAAAGAAGTAAAAGTTGACTGCCAAAAAATCAAGTTTTATCTACAATCACAGTATAAATTCTTTATTACAAAGCAATAACATAGAAAAAGGTCAACTTTTAGATCAATTTTTAGATTAAATTTTTACTCAATTTCTACATACTTGAAATTTCATAAAAAATTTTGAATTTTCATTATAGTTTATTGATATTCAGTGATTGATCTAAAAATGAATCCTATAGAAATGATTCATATGGAATCAAAATTTCTTGCATAATGCATACTTTTCAAAATAAATATGTAAAATTTTTTAGCATAATTTTCATATGTAAAGTAAAGATCATTCATATGTAAAGTAAAAATTAATTTTTTTATAAACGCTTAACCTAAATGTCTTACATATTTTAATTATTATATATTGCATAAATATAGATGGAAACAAGAGCACGGGGAAATTGCCTAATTAATGTAGTATGAAACGTTCCAGTTACTTACTGAATTGACTTATTTGACTTTTACTCATACAGTTCTTTTCTTTGTAAATAATGATGATGTAAACAATCAGTGATCTCACTGATGCTACATTTAAGGCAAACAAAATTTACATATTAGAGAAAAGTATGTATTTAGATGTAGATGTAGGATTTGAGCATGTCTCATTTTTAAGTTTGTGATATAAATTTATATAAATAATCTTAGGTATGGCACATTTACATCAAATTGAAATTGGGCTTACGGTTGTATAATAAAATAGAGTTTCCTATATTTTTATGTAACATTTTATTAGAAAACAAGCAGAAAGGTTAAAGTCCTTTGAGAATCACAATTAAATATCATCATATCCCCATAATGAAATTTTATTAAATCCCCTAAAAGCTTTATAGTGTAAATACTCCATACGCCCACATTAATACTATACGGCCGTTATTTTTATTAAATTATAAAACTTACATTATTCAAAACCTTAGAATATTTGGATGTAGTAACTTTTTAAAAAAATTAGGTATTACAAGAGAAGTAGCATTCAATAGGGTTTACTCAAAATATTATTCTGATCAATGCTGATATAGATGGAGCTTTGTCTGAACAATTTGAATGAATTGATGCGTCTTGTAAATGTGAACTAATAATTTTTTTTATAAGAAGGTCTACTATAAAAAAAGAAGTAAGAAAATCATATTTTTTCTAAAGCCAAAACCCCACATTTTTATAGAAAATGATATTTGAAGATAAAGTGTATATTGGTTGAGTAATAAGAAATGTATTAAAGCCTTATATGCCTTCAGGTTCAGTCAAAAGTACAGCCTTTTATGAGTAGAAAAAACTAAGAGGCCACCTCAGTGTGTCCAATTTGTGTCATTTTTGGATGGATATCAGACGGCAAATATTTTAGTTAACTATTTGTTGTAATTTGTGATTAATAATAAGAAGATGATTTTTGTAGCTTTCTTTTAAACGTTACAAACATAGAAACAAAATAGTTATATATCCTGTCTCTGGGTGGTGGTTAATTCTACTTTTGCTCCAAATGCATAAATAAAAAGCATAATATAAAGCTCACATTATTATTACAAATTTTTTAAGCTCATTTGCCTTTTGCCATCTAAATGAAACTGAAAAATGATAGATAATTTTATTTCTGTTAAGTTTTAAAAAGCAATAATTTTGAATAATTTTCTTGAAAAAGAAATCTAATGAGAAGTCTTTAGACTTCTTCCAAAACTTGTTTTTGAACCTGCATGACTTAATTCATCTTCATCTTCATCATTATTAATAAAAGTAAATTTGTAAAGTGATATATCTCATTAAGCAACCTTTTATATTATTCATACTAAATATTTTTCTTTCATTTTTATTAAATACAGATGACCCATATTTCTGACATTAAAAATATAAAAAGTTGAGCGGCTGCTTTTTTTTTTAACACCAAATTCGTTAATGACCTACAAAGTTAATTTAAAAAATATTAAAAAAAAAAAAAACCAAAAAGGTGCTTATTATCGGACATGGCCAACTTTTATATACCTTAAATCATTATGCCTAATGCGATTAACAAGTCCAAGAAATGAATTACAATTACAATTTAAATTATTTGAAAGGTTAGTTATAAAGGAAGAGGTTTGAAGAAAGAGTGATCTGGATCAAATTACAATGCAATGCCAATCTTTGCTAAAATATATTCAAAATTATATCTCTCTTTATAATTTGAATTTTTTTCAAATGAGAAAAAGCGTAAAAATGGGCCAATCTAAACCAAATTTCGTTTTTCAGGTTAAAATGCATAACGAACTTTTTTTGAAAAGACGCTGTACGATTATACGTTCAGCGATCGTAAAAATTAGGCGATATTAAATATATTTCATTAAGATATTTTGAAAATTGAGACCAGAGTCAAACATGCTTAAATCGTTTCAGAAAGTATAATAAGTTTATCTCAACAACTTTTGGAATGCATATGCTTATGATACCCTGATGATCACAAACGGTTGACTGACAAAAATGTTCAGTGCTTAATTATTGAAGCCTTTTTAATTTAGTATATTCTCATTTATTATTTATAGGTTTCGATTTTTTCAAAGTGTTCGAAATGGTGAAATAAGCGGTATATGCAAAGGGGATAGAGACTGAACCCCTATGGAAAAATTTTTAAATTGTAAAATTTTATTTTTTTAAGTCATCGATCATATTTTTTTTTTTTTCACAAATTGAAATGTATATTTTTCCAACTATATTCAACATAATTTTCTTGTCCTATAACGAAAATAAGTACATTTAGTATTGTGTATAAATAATAAATATTAAACATTTAAAGTACAAGTAATTAAGCATAGTATTAATTAAATTACTAAATCCAATTTGAGAAATATTTAAGTTCTCAAATTTGACTACTCTCCATTCTTAAATGGAAGTAAATGCTTTGACAAAATATCAACGTATTTTTGGGTACTAACTGTAAAAATATGTTTTAATATAATGACTGACTAAAAATGCAATTAAAGCCATATTTCAAGGGTATTTAAAAAAAAAATACAAAAAATAATGTAAACAAATGAATTTCCTTCATATTTGGTATATTATTCATATAACTTGGTCATCTTCTAGAATGACTAAAGCTTTACTGTTGTGAATTCAAATACATTCAGTCTCGTGTAAACAAAAATGTAAAAAGAGTATTTAATTTTTACCAGAATATACTTAACGAAAATTTCATTCTCAAGACAATTGCTCATACCTTCAATTTCATACTTCGTTCTTACTAACCTTCATACTAAAAAAACACGAATACCAACAAATATCGATAATAAGCTAATAAGCCATGACACTTACACTTCTCTTGTCAAATTGTTGCAGTATAAAATTTCCTCATTTTTTAATATTTATTGACTGAAAAGCAATAAGTCTATCGAAAAAATGGGAATTATACTCCTACAGCGTAAAAACTGGACCAATATGATATGTCGCTCAATTAAAATTAAATTCTCTTGATTTATGACTGCCCGTCAAAGCTGGTATTACGAACAATCTTCTCATGAGCCACTGCCAGTTGAGCTATGTTCTCCAAGGTACTAGTTGCCCCCATATTACACGGACAGACATCAAACGAACATACATAATTGAACCGAGTACGGATCTGCCTAAACCTTATTTATGTGTTACAAACACTAATACAAACTTATAATACCCTGTACCACAATTGATATAGAGTACAGTATTTGAAATTGAGTTAAATGAACTAAAGGATAATAAAGAATGAATTTTCAAGCAACGCTTACATGGTAAAGCACATTTTTAAAATTTAATTGATAATTTATATAAATTTTAACTTGTAGTAAACTTACTAATCCCAATCTTAATCCTTCCTTAGAGGAAAGGATTGAGAGAGATACTTATGATGCTTTATATTCATTTTATATTGTCAAAGAAGAGAAATGTGCCTTTTATGTATACTTTTTTATACTATAAAATTACAGTCTTATTTATGTGACTTTATCAGAGCTATTTAAATTATAAAATTAAATCTTTATTAAATGTATTATTTGTATGCATTTTCTCAATAAAAAAGAAATATAAATCATTTCGTTATGTGAGAATGCTTTTAAAATTATTGTTGGAGTTTTAACTATAACAAGATTAAGGATTCCTTTAACCCAATTTTTTCTTTTGTGTTACAGGATTTTTTTTTTTTTATGATAAATGGATATGAGCTAAAACCTAAAGCAAAGATCATATGCCCACTTCAGAGACCATGTACAGACCAATACAATAACAATATTGTTATACAATTAAAGAAAGACCTCAACCATATCGCACTGTTTCAACTTAAAATAAACACATAAGTGAGCAACGAAATAAGACCTAATAATTAACTTTCTATTGCAAATAACACCATCCAACTTAATTGCTATTGAGATTGAACTTGTGGAGCTAAAATGGTGCCTACATTTAATTATCTCACATTTACTTAAACCAAGAAATCAAAGAAGCCGTTCCCCTTATAAATGTTAGTGTGATGAATGGATGAACTTTTCAAAGCAAATGATAATTGAAAATTATATTTGGCTAAGACCTAAACTCAGATAACCACCACCACCATACAGATACTAATTAGGGCAATGATACAAATATTTAAAATTTAACAATTTTAGGCAAGCTTGGCCGTTTTGCCTTATTTTGTTAAACAAGGTTCGTATAGGCCTGCCTGATCGATATACAAGATTTTTTTACAAGCATTGTAAAATAATAATCCATATATTTGTATAAAATCTTAGCTTTTTATCTATGGTAATTTTTCAAATTATAAAAAAAATATATACCATTAACTATTATGTTTAAAATAAAGAAGTGTTCTTAATATACATTGCATACGGTAGCGTGCCCTTTTAGTCAAATTTCAATAGTAAAACTTTTAATCAAATAAACAATGTTAAAGTTTGTATGACATTTTATGCGTCCAGCCAGATTTATATAAAACGATTCAGATTTTTATGTTGATTTGTAAACTCTCCAATGCTTTCTTTTAGGTAATAGTATGGAGAATATCTGGCTGTTGAAGGATATAAAAATGCAAGTGTAACAGGGAAAACATCTCATCAAGTAATATTACGTATATTATTAAATTGCTTGTAAGATAATTTAAATAAATAATTAAATATATGCTTAAATGAAAAGTCAACGAAGCATGCATAAGATAAATTGTGTTATATAAGTAAATAAAATATCGTCTGGTTGATTACATGCCTGCATACATTTATATATTTTTTTACATGAAATCTGAACTCCTTTCTAAGCTTCACGTAACGTTAAAAATTCATGCCAACCATAGCTAAGCAGCCGATACATTGTATTTAGGTCATTCTATGAAAGTGAATATGTTGCCAATATAATTTTTCATAAATTTTATATACTCACTTAAATTACATTTACATTCTACATTTATATTGCATTAATAAGATTTAAATCAAAAAAAAAAAAAAAAAACTTCAATTGAATTTTGTTTTCAACAAAATTATTTCGCTTGTAACAATTTGAGAAAATTTTATAACGAATACAATTTATCCAACATAAGAAATAAGTGCGAGCAGGATTAGAAAGGCAGGTAGAAATCGTAATCAAAGAAAAAAAAGAGAATCTTTTTGATTTATTTATTGTTTTTTGGGTATTTTTTTCAAAAATCTCAAACCGGTTTCACTTGGTAAATATGCATTTACAAAGATTTCAAATACATGGTGAACTAACAAGAGAGAAACAAAGAGAAAAATGCAGAATGAAGGAGAGACTAAGCGAAATTTTTATAACGAAAAATAAATAAAATCAATTTATTGGCACTTTAACGCACTGTTATCTATAACGAGTAAGATCCATCCATACTCATTCATACTCAAAAAAAGCATTGCATTTAATATGAGAGTTTTACGATAATTGCTTTTACAGTTGAAATAGAAAAATAAAAGAGCAAAATAATTTAAGAAAACAGTAGATTTAGAAAGAGAGAAGCAGAATGAAAATTACGTATAAGAGAAATGAAAGTTTTTAAATAGAGCAACTTGCATTCAATTTCTCTTCCAATATCTAGCTATGCCTTTTCTACTTGTAAGAAACAAACAAACAAAGAAATCAACCAAGCATTGCACTATTCCTATTACATCTAACACGAAATTTTAATTAAACAACTTTCTACTTATGTATTATCCATTCCTACATAGACTTACATGCCGTAATAATGTGCATGTGTATGAAAACAAGTCATGTTAATAGAATTAATTTAACTAAAAGTTTACATAAAAAATATGTATTAGATAATATTTTAATATTTAAAGGCGGCCAGTGCATTGTTATTCTTAAGAATTTATTAAAAAAATTTTCATTCATAATTATTATAAAAATGGAAATTATTCAGAAATTCGTCAGAATGCATACGATTGATTTAACATTAATAGAAAATAAATGCATAACATCACTTGTCATACTAAATATTATTGGTTTCTATGGATGTACGTAACACCTGGATGAGCTTGAAATTTTTGGATTCAGAAACATTTTCTGATTTGTTTCGATGTTTCCGTCTGTCTGTTGTCTATACAAGCGAATTTCTTATCAAAATACAGGGCACAATTTTAGAGCACAATTTGGCCTGTAGGCATGTTTTGGCCCGATCTAGACCGACTCCTTAATATGACACATCACTTTGCTTAATCAAAATTAAGAAATTAAAAATACTACTGAATTACAAATGAAAATGGGAAAAGTGTAATTTTTAAGTGACTTGAAAAGTTTGTTATTCGGTGTTAGACGGTATTCGAAAAATGGTCTAATAAGGACCAGGGCCAAATATGCTACACATATGTAGTATGTCAAATAACAACGGAGCATGTTACTTTCACCTAAATTTATATAAATTTCTCAATTTTATTAATAAGAAATTTAACGTGGATACGTACCACCCGCTCAAGGGGCATGTCTAAAAGAAAGTGGTTTTGAATGAATTATCTCAAGCTCTTCATAAGTGGGGTAAAGCATAAAAATTGCAACAAATTATTGCCAAATTTTATATATTCATATATATATATATATATGTGTGTGTGTGTGTGTGTGTATATATATATGTACATTTCTTTTTGGAGTAAGTGTATAAAATTCCAGTTAAATAAGGGAAATGGCAAACATAACAAATGACAAAATTATATTTGATTGGGGCCAAATTTTTGATATCCACTACCCATGCATTATTTAATGCTTTATTTATTAGTATTTATTATGCAGCTTGAAGTTGTGTAATTTCGTATAAACGTTGCCAATTTGCATGATTTTTATACAAACGGTCTTAATAATTGTACAAAATTTCAGCTTCTTATCTCTTGCAATTTTCAAGTCATGAGAGAAGTACTAGAAATTTTTGTTTAATAAGGTGATGTTCTACATGTGGGCGTGTCCTTCAATTGAGTAGATCTATTCTTAATACTAATCAGCGGACATGAACTTCTAAAGTTTCTGTCAAAATTGAAGCCGACATACTTTTGCGTTCCGTTCACACGGACAGACGGACCGACAAGTGTAAATCGATTGTAAATTTAATGCTGAATATATATACTTTGTGCGTTCTCCGATGCTTCTTTTTAGACATCGAAAATTTTATGACAAAATAACTCTACCCCAACATCTAGGTAAGTGATATAATAAAAAAATATGTTGAGAATAGATAATAGAAAAATTTTTTACTTCAAAGTAAAATAATTATTTATCATTTATTATTTGTCACTTACCTTTGCGTAATTTTATTTCAATTTTTTTCATATGAACTAACAACATTTATAAAAAGATATGCGCAATACTTAACTTAACTAACTAAAACTTCTCCATTCGTTCAAATATAATTACAAAGAGTAACGTTTTTACTTAAAGAATTTCAACTTGTAATATGGAATTTTGCATATTTCAAAATCATTTATTGAACGTTTATTCATTTAGATATTCATTTATTATTAATAAAACGTACGAATGAGTGAATAATTAGTGAGTCAATGAATCATTTAGTTGGAAAAATATGATATGTCTCACATTTAACTAAAATATTTATATGAAGAAATTGTTATTGTTTATAATACTCTCTCACCTCTATATACATATATATTAATTATCATTGATCTGCAATAACGCTCTTCCAAATAAAACACTAACTAAACTAACGTAAATACAAAAAAAATATATATTTGCCTGACAATATTGCGTAGAAAAAAGCACTTTTTTTCAAGCTTGCGAGTAGTGAGGAAATTAATAATAATCAATCAAATCAAACTAGATCAAATCAAACTTTGTGAGTTATAAATCGGTTACTTATAAGCACACGTATACAATTGTATAAATTAACACAACACACACATGGATAATTATACTTGTTAAATCTATTATTTTTTGTTCAATATATTTTTCGTGTTTCTTTATATTTTCATTATCAATATTTCTTTTTTTTTTTGTTTTTTTTTAATATATTTATTTGTAATTACATGTACACAATTTATGCTTAAAAAGTATTATATTACATGCCATTAACCTTCAACTTCTTACTATCAGATCCGACATCGCATTAAACAGTATATCATCAATAGCTTTGGGAGTTATCATCTTTCAAATGTGCAAATTAAATCAAAAACTCTCTCAACTGCAAGCCACACACAATCACTTAAGAGAGAAAATGTAATAGCAATTGAGTAAGGTTGATTGTTAGTGTTGAATTGATTCTGATACAAAACTTAAAATTTCCCATGTTTATAGATAGCTTTCATGTATATTAATCTTTTTAAGCAAGTATATAAACCCAAATACACATGAAATTTTGTTTACAAACATTTGATAATAATAAAGTCTAGCAACATAAGCATTTCAAGTCTAGCAAACAACCTGACGTGGAACATGGGAAATGTTATTGTGTGCTTTGTAGTTTAGAGAGTCTGCCTTAAATGAGCGAGTACTTTAATATTTGCAAGTTTAACCAAAGACTCTCTATACAGATCCATAGCAATATACTGCCATAAGAAGAGAACTTTTAAATGCCTTAAATTTTGTACAAATTTACAAGAATTATTGGAAATAATACCAAAATGTTTATAATAAATGAATTTAATATAAATTTTTTTGTTCTCTTAATATTGTTCATATAAATGTGCAAAAATATTGCACAATAAGCATAAGCATATTAGTGAATAAATGTAATTTTGAAGAGTAAGAAGTAAATATTTATGTTGGGCATACTTGTTTAAAAGGAGGAAATTTTATGAGATTTGTCTATAAACATTAGGAAATTCAAGTCTAGTAGAGGAATCTTTTAAAATCTAGCAACCAACCTGACGCGTTTGCTGTTGCAATTGCTCTATTGAGTGATTGTGGGTCTTGTATTTTAGAGAATCTGCTTTAACTTTTTACAGGCATAAAAAATAATAGAAGCTTCTTTAAACTTTTACAAAATATATTAAATTAAGCTTTGCTAAGAGCTTTTGAATATTAATATTAATTTTTTTTATGCCCATATGCTTAAGTCACACCTATTTTCTAAGAGCCTTATGGATTTTCATCGTCCAGTCTTCCAACATCATTCGATGCCAAATTTCACTAATTTGATGCTCCTTGATCGAAACAACTAATTTGGTAAGAAATTGTAGACTTATCAAATTGCCTCCGTACTTAAGAACAACGATAGATTTTTCATTTAAAAAGTTAACCATTGTAAATTCAGTAACCCATATAATTGAAATTATCGATTTTATTATAGATAAAAACTCAATATATTCACTTAGCTTATATGGAAATAAAAATAGAGGTGATAATTTTTAATTAAAAATTTTTGTTATCCTGGCAAACAATTGTGTTAGTAGCAGTTGAATTCTATTTAATTTTTACATATAAAAACATACATTTCATTTCTACTTATAATACTTTAGAGCACTGGAAATGAATTTTCTGTTATGTCAAGTTTGTTAAAAAATTTAAAAATGTTCGACATTAAAAAAAAAAAAGAAGAAAATTGAAAAGAATTAATCATGTTACCAACAAGACAAGATGATTGTTTCGCTCACATTGTACAAGATTTTTTAGTCTGTACCACAGTACATAAGGCTAGAGAACTAGGAGTACATCAAGGTGAAATTATGATACGTATTACGCTAGATAAAGCAAGTCGTCAAACTAAACTTTATGCCAATTCAGAGAATCCATATTTTAATGAGGTATCGAAAATTATTAAATAAACGAAATAATATAATGTTTTAATTAATAATTTTTTAATAGTATTTTGTATTCGAAATTCATTCTACATTGGTTGAACTGCTACGTTTAACCATTCTTTATGAATTAAAAAAGCGTACCACATGTAAAAAAAATCCATCATTAGGGGAACTTTTTATTGATATGCAAAGTGTTTGGAATCAGCCAAATCGCTGCTATTTTAAGAAATGGGGCCGTCTAGAAGTACCCATAGGATATGAAAGTAGTACCGAGAGTATCAAAAAGCATCGGGGATATTTGCAAATTGATCTGGCTATTGTATCACAGGCTTCTATTCCAAATACATTGTTACGACCACAAGAAGAGGATATTATGTCTATGAACAAGTGGCAAATGCATCACGATTATGATGATATCGAAAAGTCTTTAAAAATTTATTATAAAAATGGTAAAAATCATGTATAATTTCATACTTTTTATTTCAGAAATCTTCTACAAAGTATAGATACTAATTTAATGTGCAATATACGTTATACTGTAATATTTTATCGGGGTCAAATGGCGAAGAAATCGGACTACTTAATACAAGTATCGTTTGCTGGTTGTCATGTATTCTAAAAAGTTTTTTTGTTAATTGATCATTTCATTTCTAAAGTTTAGATTCCATCCTTTCAAGGGTAAGACAATTCCGGTAAAAGGCAGCCAACAACCAGTTTGGAATCAGGAAATAGCATTCTCGTGGACATATCCATCTTTAGCACAAACATTTCTTATTCAGTTATTAACTAATGAACACATGCAGTGGAAATGTATAGCCGAATATGAGTTACATTTCAATGAGATTGCATTCAAAGGTAAAATTGTATGTTTTGTATTAGATTGGGTCATTATACCCATCACCTAGAGGTTGGGAGTACATTCACTTTATCATTATATTTGTAACGCCTACATGGAAGCATTGGAGACCCTATAAAGTATAAAGTATATATATTTTTGATCAGCATTAAATTCTGAATCGATTTAGTCGTGTCTCTTCGTCTGTTTGTCTGCCTGTTGTAAACATTTCCCTGGTCGTAAAATTTTAGATATCGAGCTCCATTTTGGTAAAATAATTGGAAGTTACTGAATGCAGTTTGTACGCTCATAAAGTAACATAAACTGAGAACTCATTTTTATATCCACCAACCAGAAGTTGGGGGTTCACTTTGTCATTATGTTTGTAAAACCTAGAAGAAAGCGTCGGAGACCCCATAAAGTTCATATAATTTTGAGTAGCATTAAATTCTGAATCAATTTGAACATGTCTCTTCATCGGTTTGTCTGCCTGTTGTAAAAATTCTCTTGGTCATAAAATTTAAGATATCGGGCTTTATTTTGATAAAATCGTTGGAAGTTCCTGAATGCAGGTTGCGATTAAAAATGGTCTAACAAGGTCAAAGGACACACCCACAGTGCAACATAAACTAAGAGCACCTCATTTTTATTAAGCAAAATTTGGTAATTTTGCACAAGTAAAAAAAATTATTAGTTAACAATGTCTGTCTAAAAATCATACAAATCGGATAAGCCTACGTGAAATTATATAATTTTTTTATGTTTGCGTTTTCAATTTACTCCTAAAAAAGTGAATAAAAAAGTCAAATCTATTGGTGGTGAATATCTAAGATTTGGCTCCAGCCCAAATATAATTTCCTTAATTGTTTAATTTTTAAATAATGCAATTTATAAATTTATTTTATATTGTGATATCGTCTTCTATTGACATTTCAATCGATATAAATATATATTAAAATTATTGTTCTGCATAAGAAAATTCTTCTTTTGTATGCAATTTTTACAGAAAAGCCTGCTTTAGGTCCCACTTTTATACATTTATATGATAACTTAAATCCTTGGCAGTATGTGGGTCGCATACTTTTAGAAATAAGCTCCGAATGTTTAATTGGTGAACCCGTAAAAGAAATCAATTTTAAAAATGCTACTGTTTTGGATGAAAGCGTTTATTGGTTAGAACAATTCTTTATAGTGGAATTTTTACCACTGCAAGGTGATTTTATACGAACAAGTGCTAACAATTGCAAATTATTTATAAAATTCGCTGGTATGAAATAACATTTTTATTATAATACATAAGTCATATTACAAATAATTACTAAAAATGTTTAAACTTTCATACTCTTAGAACATCAGTCCAATTATATTGAATGCAATTTAAAATCATACCCAATGGCTCAAAATACTACAAATTCTCAGCATTTTAGTAGTAGTGTGAAATATTTTCGCCGTGATTTGCCGTCCAAAGCAATAACACTTCGTGCTTCCTTACCAGATAATCGTTTAAAATATGATAGTGATACATTTCTGCAAGAACTTCTTAGCTTTACTGAACATGAAATTGAGGCCTTCAAATTATTCCAAATACAATACTCATATCAATATCAGGCTCAAGTTAAAGTTTTACGGGCTATTGTTTTGTCGATTATGAATCGCATTCAAGAGGCTCTGGAAAATAAAAAATTTGAACAGTCAACTTTCCAAAAACTTACTGTTTGGGATTATAATCGTCTGTTATATTTAAAAGAATATTTCGTAGGTTAATACAAAAATTTATAGATGATACAAATAAATTATAAGACAACATATTTAACTTTAATTTAAGGAGGACATCATGAATGATTATTTAAAGAATTTGCGTAATCGTTTAAGACCTTCTAAAGATCATTATATTGATGTTGTTATTGAGGAGGTCCTACTGGAGTTAACAACTTTAACTTATAGATTGCGAAATTTAATGATGATTACACGAGTACAAGACGATTTACCAGATTTGATACTGATAATGATGATAGGCCCTAAAGAAGTAGGATTTTGTCGTTTAGATGCCAAGCAATTTTTGAATCCTTATCGGGTCCGTAGACTCATTTCTTATAGTCAATGTTGGAAAATGCGAAATTTTATCTTTAAGGTATAAGAAATAATGTTAGCATGTCAGCATAGAAATTTAATCATTTCTTTAACATTATATTTACATTTATTCATATTTAATTTTTGAATTAATTCTTACATTTCTGAAGGACGTTCAATGCCAGCACACTTGCCTCAATTGTGGTTGTGTAATTGGAGTAGTACAAGGTTGTTTAAGTGTGCTTGATGAAAATGAACGCACTGAATACATTAGTAATGTAACTACTGATTGGAAGCATCCTGACCCGTTTTATTGGAGTCCAAATATTCAGTATACGACACTTAAAGGACGCATTTTTATACATCAAGGAAAAATAAGGCCCGGTAGTGATCACACTGGCCTTTGTGATCCATATGCACGCATTACAATTTGCGGTCATGCAGCTGAAACACCCATCTTTTATGCAACTCTATCCCCCGTTTGGAATTGTGTTATTAGTTTTGATACAATTATCTTACCAGGGCCTTTACAATGGTACATTAATAATCCACCACTGGTTTTAGTAGAGGTGTATGATACTGATCAGAAAACATCGGACGATTACTTGGGTTGTGGTTATTTACCTGTGTCTGTAATATTTAGTGATTGGGCTGATTCAAATACTAGAGAAGAACCAGGTGCTTGTATTCCTTTTATATTAACCGAACAGAAAAAACTTTTGCGAAGTAAAACCTCATTGCAAAAATTCAAGTACATGCGATTATTATCACCGCCTCCATTAAAATGGGTTCCAATAGTCTCTAATGGTGGCACTCGAGCCGAAATTCTGATGTCTGGTGAATTGGTAGAACTGACTATTCAAGAAGATGCTGCGCACACAACAGAAACAACGTTGGTTACCACTGGTATCCCTTCACCCATACGCCCAATTATGAGAAATTTTATGTAAGTAGAGATATTTAAGAATAGCAATGAAAATATTGTTCAACACTGATCTTTAGTTTAGAAGTAGTTTATGCTGGCTTTCGGAATTATAGTAAAGGTACTTGCAGTTTGCTATGGCGCCATCGGGTTAAAATAATGATGGGTGAATTATTATTATCTAGTGGTTTGTCCATGACACGAATTAAGCACAGTATCAATTTTTTAATTTTATATTCTTCTGGTATTGTGGTAAGTTTATGCAAACGGTATATAGAAATTCTAGAGTAAAAAAAGTAATTTCTATCAGAGTTTGCCTGAGCAACTAGAATATTGGCCTGCCTTGATAGCTACAGATGTAGCTGTAACAAGCAATGGTGTCGAAAACACTTTAGGAGCTGCTACTATATCTGATTCTAAAAGGTTTTTACAGCGTTGTGAAGAAATCACATGCTTGGAACCTTTAGAAGATGATAAGAGTACAGGTTCCACTGTTGTACAATTAGACGATTATGCACACTCTGAAACTATACCTCTAATAAATAGTCACAGAGAAAAAATATCAATATGGAAACGAATTCTAAGTATAACATCTGTTAAAAGTAATCCAAACCGTGGGGAAGAATTATATGATTTAGATTCTGTGTTAGATGAAAAAAGTTATAACTGGTGGACAAAATTTTATAATTCAAATTTTCCACAAAAAATTGGGATCAGTCACAGAAATGTTTTCTCTCAATTTAAACATCGTTTGCATATATATCAAAATGAATTAGAAAAGGAAGCGCAGTTTAGTTACTTTACTGATTGGGCTGAACCTTTAGCTATGGTCCATGGTGTTAAGTATAAAAAGAATGTTTTGCCCAAAGAAGAAACATACGCTACTCTTAAATTGAATATAAAAATAACGCCATGTAAGTGCGAAGATTCTGGGCATGGTGAAGGTGCAACTCTGAAACCATTGGCAACTGTTTTAAACCCGAAATATCAAGCTCAAATACAAGCTTTAGCAGAACTCGTAAAAATTGTTGTTCGAGTGTATATTGTTCAGGGAATTAAATTTCGACCTAAGGAAAAATCAGCTCAAGCAGATTCATATATTAAAATACAATTAGGTCAAAGACAAATAACTAATAGAGCACAATATGTGCCTAACGAAAGTAATCCAATTTTTGGTAAATGTTATCAGTTAGAAGGTGTACTACCAAGGTAACTAAACAAAAATAAAAAAAAAAAAAAATAATAGCCCTCCATAATTTTTATTCAAACTTTTAGGGAACATATATTGGAAGTCAGCGCTTTCAATCGAAATAAAGTACGTGATGAAGTTATTGGTTCTACTTTTATAGATTTGGAAGATCGGTGGCGTACTAAACATCGTGCTACTGTTGGATTAGCGTTTGAATATTCCAGGTATTAATAAAATAATATTGAATATATTTTAAAGTTATGTTAAAAATATTAAAAAAAATTTATTTTTAAGCTATGGCTATAATAAATGGCGGGATTATGCTAAGCCCTCGGAAATTTTACATGAATTGTGTATCAAAGCTAATGTTAAACCTCCAAAAATTTCTGGTAATATTATAGAAATAGATGGCGTAGCGTTAGAAGATGAAACAAAAATTAGTCAAAAAGAAGATTTAGAAGAACGTCTCAGTTTAACAGTTTTACACAATTTAGATAAATTACCGTCATTTGGATATAAATTGGTACCCGAACATGTGGAAACACGTTCGTTATACAGTTTTGATTGTCCTGGTATAGTACAGGGTAAAATACAACTCTGGGTTGAAATATTTGATGGAAATTTGAATATACCACCACCAATAGATTTAACACCCGAGCCACCAAAATTTTATGAATTGCGTGTCATTGTACATCAATGTTCGGATGTTTTACTTCAAGAAACTAATATTTTTGGCAAGGCAATGTCTGATATATATTTTAAGGGGTGCGTTTCGATTATTACAATTTTCATTTTTATTACTTGTATGTTTTCTTTTTGCATACGTTATATTAATATTTTTGTTGTTAGTTGGTGCAGTAATGCTGAAGAGTATCAATTAACAGATATACATTATCGCTCATTAAATGGTGAGGGTCAATTTAATTGGCGCATGGTTTTCCCCTTTAAGTATTCAACAGTAGAAGACATGGTAAGTATGTAAAATCCAAGGTGAAAACAAACAATAGGATACTATACGACTCTAGTCGATATGTTAGATACACTTACAATACAAAGATCCATAATTGTTTTTATACGAATCGATCTATTTTCAATAGGCAATAACTTGTAATGTTTCAGGAAAAAGTCAATACTTCAATTTTTTAACGATTTGACTGGCATGAGCACTTTTTTTTTTAATTTTATATTTTGTGTGATAAAGTGTGTATATTTTGCAAGACTCTGGGGGAGTATATAAGCAAAGAATATGCTATATGCTATTATTAATTTATTTTTATATAATAATGAAGTCTTAGTAACACTTTAATTGCATTAATTTTATAGGAACAAGCAAATCCAACTTTAATACAACTTTTGAATTTATTTACTTTCTCTATTGTCCCGTATAGATGGTGTTCAAAAAAAGGAGGGGTTTACTGGATGAATATGAAATTAAACAACCGCCCATATTCTTTTTACAAGTGTTTGATAATGATATAATAACATCTGATGATTACATTGGGTCACTAGAAATATGTTTATCAAATTTTTTTGAGCCCCCTCAAACATCTAAAGAATGCAATTTACTGGACAATAATGAGTCAATAATGAAAAATTTATTTAACCGTAATATTAAACTGCTTAATTTGTTTCGGCAGAAAAAAATCAAAGGGTGGTTCCCTATGAAAGGCCTTTACATAGAAGGAAAACCAAAACTAGCTGGTAAAGTTGAATTAGAGTTGGAAATTTGCACAGAAATTGAAGCAGGCACTTTTCCAGTAGGATTAGGTAGGGAAGCACCCCAACCGTTGCCTAAACCAGTGTAAGTATATAATATAATTTTAATAGAAAAACTAAAGAAGTCATAATTCATTATAGGCGGCCAGATACCTCTTTCAATCCACTTCTAAGACCTATAAAAGCTTTCAGAAAAATTATATTACCTGGTCTAATCAAATACATAGTGATTGGCTTGATTGCAGCAATTATTATTTATAGTATTGCAATCTTCATACTAAAAATTCCATTACTCATGTTTGGTATTGGATAATTATTTTGGACACTTTCGTATCGTGCGTCACGTACACACACATATATAACATGCCAAACTTATAAAAATGAATTATTTCTTCAAAAAAATCAAATTAAAATCAAATATTTATTTACTTATAGATCCATTTTATTTTGTTTATTTCATTATATTTTATAGATTGATATATGTATCATTTTGAAAATTTTTATTTATATGTTGTGTTGTATATAATGTAAAAATATATAAATAATTTATTTATTAATTTAACATATTGCACTTTTTTTATGATTCATTCAAAATTCTTTGAAGATCATGACATAATAAGGAAAACAAATTTTACCAACTTGATATGGGCGTAGAGCCCTGCATGAAAAAAAAAAACATATTCAAGTTGAAGATGATTGTTAAACTTTTTACATATTGTAACTTAAAGTAGATTCTTAATATATTAAGTTAAGCTAAAATTCTTAAAAAATAACATTTAAAAAATAACATTGTGAATAGACGTTCTATATTTAAGCAGCCCATTGTACTCTTCTTTACTTCTTCTTCTTAAATCTGTTTACCACATAGTCCCTTTTGTAGAAAATTTTTAATAGTAAAAGCTCAGTTCATTTCAAAATTTCCATAATTGCTTTCCATGTGTTGCCTGGCTTTGCTTTTCCATCAAAATTAATTGAAATGAGAAAATTTATCATAATAATTCAATTCTTATTATATTCAATATCAGCGGTCCTTTGAATTTTTGAAAAGCATGTATTTTGAATTTTACTTAATTGTATAGATTTGTAAATTTGTAGATTTGTATTGATTGCAACAAACCTACTATGCCCCATAATATTAGTGTTCTAGGGTATAACTTAATGTTAATGTAACTTAAAATTAACTTTATTAAAATAAACTAATACATTGCTGGGCATTTATAATTATCAATCAAAATTGTTAATAATGGTAAAAAAAATTGCCAAACCAAAGTTACATATTTCATGGAATAATATTATGTACTGTTTAATAGAAAACAAAGCCTTGCCTGTTTAATTAAGGCATTCATTATTAAGACATGGCATATAAAAACTGAAAAAGTTTTGTGACAGCGTTACTGTAACATTTAAATAGTTTAAATATAATGAAGCATAAAATTTTTAGGATGACTATGCTCGTTATGGCACTTAACATGTAACATAACGTAAAAGCAATGCCATCAATATAATATAATATCAAATCCTTTACAACGATTCTTCTATTCTTTGCATTTACTTTTTCAATTAAAAAAAACCGTCCAAAATGACACGTGTTTTCTTTGTGAATTAAAGCGAATAACATGCCGAAAACATTTTGTAAACATAACCTCTCTACACCTAAAAAATACCATACATATTTCATTTACTTTCCTTTACAATAATATATATATATATATATATATATTTAAATAGATGAAATGTTAAATGGTTTCGTAAATGAATGTCAATGAATGAATGAATGAAATTCATTGTATGTGAAATAAGATTAATATTGTATGCTGAATAATGTACAGCTTGTTGCCATAATTTGTTGTAACCAATAAAATAGTATACAAAAAGCCGTAAAAGCGTTAACTAGGATCTATCCTAGAGAAAATACATGTAAATAAAATTTGAAAAATAATGTACAAGAAATAATTAACTTTAATATATTTTCTAAATTAAACGCTAATTTTAATAAAACAGAAATTCTACTGTATTGCGTGCGTACTTAAAGTCTAACGTCTAAACTTTCATTTACTTCGTTAACGTTTTTTTTGTTTTTTGTTTAACGTTTTTTCTTTTTTTTTTTTTTTTTTGTTTATCTTTTTATTAAATATTGTCATTTTAATTCTCAGAGGACTCAATTTGTAATTACATACATATATCTATACATATATATGCCTACATATTTAACATTTCATGCGAAAAGAATTATTATTATCGCATGCGATATAATACGTATACGCACGGGTATGAGCTTGTTACGTATAAGTATTAAGTATGTTACATCAAATGTGACTTAAAAACTGAGCTGAATTTATTTTTTTTTTTCTTACACTGCGCTCACTTCCGTATTCTGTTTATGTGTGCGTGCGGAAATATTTGAAACAAAATTTTGAATTTAATTAGATAAATGTCTTCGAACGCAAAGCACAAATGTATTGTAAAAAAAAAATCGATATAGATTGTTACTAAATTCGTATGATTCTATCATTGATGAAATACCATTAAAAGAAACTAAACTTTAAAAGAAAAACAAAAACAAACAAATTATATTAATGAGTATAAAATATCAGTGAATTTTTATTGAAAAGGGCCATCAGCTATTGGTCCTACTATTTTAGAATTTTCGAAAGTCATAACATATAAAAATGTTATACTTCATTAAGATTACATAACAATAAAGAACCAAGTGAAAATTTGATATATGAATATTATTATTAAAAACTTAGTTTAATTAATGTGTATATTTATATTATCCTTTTTACCAGAACATTCTTTAAGGGATTAATAACCATGTTTAATAAGGGTATTCCTCCAAGATGTGAGCCCAATAGCTCCAACAAAGTCAACCTTAAAGCCGCCTTGCCTTAGTGATACCACTATTCTTGGGGTATCACATTAAGTTTATAGGCCGAAAGCATAGAATTTATTGGTAAAACAACTAGATGCCCCTTTTTTATGCTCATCTTATAACATGTACAAATTTTTGAAAGATGACAGTAGAGTAAGCTCATATACAAAGATAGATTTTTTTATTGAGGTTCAAAAATTTCTTTTCTTAATCCCTTACTAAAGTATTGGCAATGTACAGTTAATCTATAAATTACAAAGCATCATAATTGATTTTACTTTTTTTATACTACATTTTCCATATTCCACGTTATTGCAAAAAAATCTTAATACCAATAAAGTATGTTTTTCATTTGTATCTTAGAAGAAAAAGTCGTATAACTTGGCGAAGATGTTGGGCAAACGTGACCAAACTATTATTTTACTGTTTAAATTAGAATTACTCAGTTGTCGCATTATATTTAGCATAAGCCTTATTTGTGCATATAATGCCTAGAAGGAAAACATTGGAGACCCTACATAGTGCAGATAAACTTGATCAGCATAAAATTCTGAATAGATTTAGACATATCTGTTTGCCAGTCCGTCTGCGTGTCAATGTACAATATGGAAAATCGAGCTCAAATTTGATAAAACCAATGGAAGCTTCTCAGCGCAGGTTGGAATTGAAAATGGGTAAATCAGTAAAAGGGCACGCCCCCAGTGCAACATAAATTGAAAACCTCATTTTTTAAGCCAGGTTAGATAGTTTTTTGTTTATCATCTGCAAACTGCAAAAGATAGAAAACTGAAATTTTGCAGAAGTGAGTATGCTATTGGTCTACAATCTCTGTCCAAAAATTATGCAATTCCAATACGCCTATGTGAAGATATACAATACCAAACTTTCATTTTTTTATGTTTATATTTTCAATTTTTACTTAACAACTGAATCAGGTTCTGTATCGTAATATCGTGGTGTATTATTGATGGGTATCCAAGAATTGGTCACAATTTAATATAATTTTCTTACTTGTCATTTTAAAAGAGACATTTAAAAAATCTGAAATAACTTCGGTTGAAGCAAGTTAAAAGATTATAGATTGTTTTGTGAAGCAATTTTCTAAATGCTTTACATAACTTGACTTAATATGAATGAAAAATATCTAAAAACTGCGCAGAACGATTTTTTAAAGTCGTATATATGAGAACGATCGCATGCCAAAATTTTATTTGAATATGTCTAATGCGATATATATTATGATAGAAAATTTACATGGACATAAAATAGACAAACTGGCTGACAAACAGGCAGACTTACTTAAATAGAATTTGTGGTGATCAGTATAATAAAAGATCAGTCTGTTTGAAGCCCTTCTCGGTATAACATAGATTCCATCTGTCCATCCATCCGTCCATCTATCCACAAACATCCATTCGACCATCTAACCATCCGTTCATCCGTCTAACTGTTTGTGCTTTGTAAATTTATGATAAAAGTAAAGGGCGAAATTTTGAAGCGATTTGATTGAAATGTGTTATGTAGGCCCGCTGCAAGTCACACATGCTCCGAAATAATTATGAAAAACATCAGATGCATTCCATAAAATTGCCTAATTTGCAAACCGTTTTTATATTTAACAATTTAACAATTTCGATAACTCCTTTACACAAATGTGGTGCAGAAACAATAGTCGATTCGAAATCCCTTCACCTGAAATGCACTTTGCAAGCATTTTGAAACTAAATACATTTTATTAAAACTTCCTTCCTTTGGTGCAGGGCATATGAGAGTCTACTAATGACAAATCCTAATCAGCAAATTTATTTTGTTTTATGTATGAATTAAATTAAGTCAAAACTAATAATTAATATTTTTCCTATTTCAACCGTTTAATTAAATAATTAGACGAAATATACGGTATTCAACAGTTGATACGGACGTCTCATTATTGTTTTTCTATATGATTAAGTTTTTAATAAAAATAAAATGCCGCATTTAAAAAATGGTATAATCACTGTCCCTAACACCACTACTAAAATAACAGCAACAGCAACAGCAACAGCAACAGCACCAACGTCAGCAGTAGCAGAAGGAAATTCTTTATTAAATATGAAGAATGCTATCAGCAAACCAACATGTACTCGATCCAATCAGAAGGTGTATATTTTCATATATATATTTCATATATTTTAATATACTTTAATATTTTATATATATTAAAAAATTTCTCTAGGGAATAATTAAATCCAATTTTTCTAAATATTATATGCTTGCGTACTTAACGATTTGCGTACTGACTTCTTTGTTACTTATTTGTTATTTATATGATTGTATTATAGTTGTACAGATTAACCAATTGGCTTGAAAGATTATGTGGCACATATAGTAAAGCGGTACATAGTGTTGAAGATATTGAAACCTCTTGGACAACACAATTGCAAATTAATAAACAACAACAAGAATCAGCGCCTAATATAAATGATACTGATGATACTGATCAAGTTTGCTTATTGCGTGATAGCCCCTATCGCATATTACGGGTAAGCATTTATTTATTTATTTATTATTAATATTATTTAATATTATTATTATTATTATTTCTGGCATTTTCATGTTAATTGAAACAATTGAACAAAAACATAACCTCAGGTTTAAGTGAAATTTTTTAAATGTATGTAGGATTTTTCAAAGGACTTTTCATTATCATCTGCTAAAATTTTCCAGAATTACTAATTTACGTCTACAATTTGCCTTAACATTTTTTAAACAAATTTTGAATTAAGCAATTTTTTTTTTTTTTTGTATTTCCAAAAACATATTGGACATTGATAGAAGTTTTTTGATAATCAAAATTTTCAATTCCTAACATTGCTTGGTAAAATCGATATATTATATATCAATCTAGGAAACTGTTCTCAAATATTCTACTTCACTAGTTTACACATTTTATGTTCTTGTACGTTACACAAAATACAATTTTAAAAATTAATTTATTTGTGAAGAAGTCGCTTAGGCTCACCAATCACAATACACTTTCTCGATCATGAAAATTCTATTTGTATTGTATTCAAATATGAATTTGTTTTTAATTTTTATTAAATACATCTTTTATAATCACTTTCATTATTACCATTTCATTAGTTTATGGGCAAAATTACACTGCAATTGTAATTCATTTTTAACTTGTATTTAAATTACTTATAAGAAAGCTACCAGTTTATAGGTAAAAAAAAAAAAAAATAGGTTAATCTCATCAGAGCCATCTAATTGTTTTCCTTATGTATGCACAGCATATCACAGAATTTATTATTACTAGTATCTCTAATATTGTTAATTTTGGGCCTCTATTTTCCATAATAGTTTTTACTAGATGTTGCTTATTAGATGAGTTTGCCCTTAATGATTCAAATTTTGTCACATATTTACTTTATTCTTAATTATTTAGTTGTCAAATTAGTCATTCTAAATGGCTAAGTTTATTTAAGCCCCTTCGATTGTTATAAATATCTGCATAAATATATTGTATCACAAGTTTTATAAGGTAAAAAAATTTTAGTTGTCTATTTGGAAAAGCTACATAACTCTAAATTCAGTTGGCATCTTTTTAAATGAAGTTAGAAGAATGCAAGTAAAATTAATATTAAATCTTAAGTAAATGGCTTTGAACCATGTTATAATTTCTCTCCTTTTACGGTAAGTTATAAGATAGAAGGATATAACAAATTTTCAATTTTACACTGCACCCTTCAGGTAAACTCGTACCTTATAATATTTTTATTAAATAAAACAATTTTTGGAATAATAATCACCTTTTGATAATGGCTAATTTAGAATTGAAAAAATTAATTTTCAAGCTTTTAGTTTCAATTCTGTACACTGAAAGCCAATTTAACCGCTTTGGTAAATTTAAAATATCCATCTAAATGCATAGACTTATAATGTTTCCAACCAAAATTGCTTATATAACAGAATGTTTATAATGGTAAGAATATTAACAATATCTTACAAAATAATTAGACAAGCATAAATAAATTGTTCCATTTATAAATCGTTTAGATTTATAAATTTTGACTTTTTTATGTGTATTTTTATATTGTGCATAATAATGAAAAATTAATGCAATCTTGAAGCAAATTTATTGTAACAATATTGCTATTATATTTTTATTAATTATTATATTAGAAATCATTTGATAATAATTTTTATGCATGAAAATGCATAATTACATATCGAAGTAAAATTATGTACAAATGACTGAGCGAACTCAGCTGATTGCCCCCTAAAACCCAAAAAAAAAAAAATCATCTTAACATTTTTATTTGTAGCGTCATACACTCCATAGCAAAATCTGTGCACATATAACATATATATAAAATTATAAAATATATATATATATATATATATATATATATATATATATATATATATATATAGTAAACTTATATATCTATATATAGTAAATGACGACGTAATTTCATATTTCTATTCGTAATAAGAACTCGTACTTACTTAACAGCCAAAGTGTAGGAAATTCACCACTTGCAATGAAAGAAAAGTCAAAACATCGTTATGATAATGTTTAGTAAAATAGTTGGCACGTGTGCCAATTTAAATCTATATAAGGCTGGAATAGAGAACTTTAAATTTTAGTCTGAAACATTAAATAACGGTTAACAAATTGATTGAAAAGAAGAAAAATTCAATATAAATAAATTATTATTAAAATAGAAATTAAAAAATTTTACATGTTTTACATGTTTATCAATTGTAATTTTATCATTAAATTAAAGTGATTTCAAATAGAAATGATATGACTTGAAATAATAATTAAAAAATTTTTCCCTAGAAAAATTATTTTTTAAGTTACGTTTAAAATTATAAATAAATCACAAGATATGAAATGAAAAAAAAATTCTTTTAAATAAGAAGAAGTGAAAATCTTTGGTTATGATTTTTTCACAAATATGAACACTATATTTTCGTATAAAAACATTTCAAACTATTTATGCTTAAAATTTATTTTTTTTTTTGTGCGTAATTATCAACAATTTAGAATTTGCCTTTGATTTTTAATAGAAAGTATAAGTGGCCTCCAAATCATATATTTCCCATCAAATATATTATTTGAGACAATAATTTGGCTGTAGCTGTCAATGTAAGCGACCTATCAATACAAAAAAAAAAAAAAAAAGAACAGCATTTTCAGCATTCTAATATAACGAAATCAAACTTCAATTGTCCAAATGTACGCAATAATTAATTATGCGTAATTATGCGTAAATGCTAAATAAAAATGAAAAAATTTATAAATAATAAATAAGGAAAATTACGTTTTAAAAAGAAATGTGATCTCTTTTTCTTACCAACCAGTAAATATATAAAAATTTTATATATCATGTCAGAGTGTACAGTAACAATTTTTATAGAAAACTTTATAAAAGTTTTGCTCTTAAACAGTTCAACTTATATTGTGACATCATAAGGGTCAATATTTTATGTTAGTTAAATTGAAAATGTTTACTTTTTTTGTTATTGTTTTATCATTTTAATGAAAGAAAATTTGACGCCACATGAATTTGAATGCATGAACTTATTAATTTGTATTAGTTTTTAACAATTGATTTCGTTTTTTCTTTTACAAAATTATAATTAATCTATTTAACTTATATACACCTCAATAATTTTGATTTAATTTGATAATCGTAATACATTTATTCAAAATCATTTTAATTTTAATTTATTTACTTATTAATGAAGGATTCACATTAAAGTAACTTTTATATACAATATAAATTGGCTTGCAGAGAATACCAAAAATAAAGCAATCTAGGTTAAATATAATCTACAGGTCTTCTATACAAATATATCAATTATTTAGAACTAATTTTTGTTAAAAATTATACTTTTACTATTATAAAGTTTTTTGTATCTATTCTAGAAAAGTTTTCCTTGGAAATTCTTTAAATGTTAAAATGTTCGATAGATATGATCTATTTTAAAAATTAAAATATAAAACAACCGTGTAAAGAATGAGTAAAATAAATATGTAAAATTAATCACAATTAATTCGATAAAAATTTGTGAAAATGTAAATGACTTTCATATCAAATTCTCAGCCTTTACAATAAGGTTTTAAAGTCCAAAAAAAAAAAAAAAACATGTTTATATAGAGAATTTCTTCAAAAAAGGAAAAAATTTATAATGAGTAGAAAGGTAAAATAAAATGTGGATTTATCTTAAGTCTATTTGGCTGCCTAAAAACCTTTACACAAGCTTATAAAACGCTTTATGTCGAAATTAGAATTTAAAGTATGAAATTGAAAAAAAATTTTTACTTTAATTTATTTTTCTCTTACCATTATGCTCATTCTTTATAAGTATTAGAAAAAAACAAAATATTGATTTAAAAAATATGTACATTGTATTTTCAACACCAAATTGCATACTTATTTTCATGAAACTTGAGAATTTACAATTAATCAAGAATACTCTCTGATCAACTATAACAACTAACTGAGCGTTGCAAACGTTTTCGCAAAACAAACCTTATGCCTAAACTTTAAGCGTTGACATATAAATTTTATAAGTTAATAGCAGCATATTTTTGCTTATGGACATTAATTGTTTAATGAAGCTCCAATTGTCCATACATTTATGTGGCATCTAAATATATTTATATATTAATAGTTAACATCAAATTTATATAACAGTTTTATTAAAAATCATATAATTAGGTATGTGGGTAAAATTGTTTTTTGGCCGTTCACAAAATTTTCTCTTATATAGTCAGTATATGATGATCTGTAAAATGAATGCTGAATGAATTTATCATACAAATATTTTAGAAAATTTAATAAAAATTATAAATAAACAAAAAAAAAAAAAAGAAATTTAATTAAAAAGAAAAAAATTTTTTGAAATATTTTAGAAAGCAAAAATGGCAAAATAATTCATTAAATAGTTATTATATTTATATATAAATATGTATACACATATTTATATTGTGTACAAATGCTGATATGAAAAATTCATCGAAACTGTATATTATCATACGTCCATTAAATTATTTAATAAATGGTTGCGCAAAAGGAGCTGAATTAACCGTGGCAGCATCATTTAAATTACAATCACACTGGACGCACATGCTGCGTATGTCTTCAATGTCACAAATTATTGTCAATTATTTAATGCAGGTATATATAACTTTTGAAAAAATTATAAGCCATTTTCAAATTTTATTCTGTCATTTTCTTCTTAAATATAACATTTCTAATCAATTATATTTATAATTTAAAGGGAAAAAGTTTATCATTACTTTGTAATTGATATAATTTAGTAATTGAATTTAAGAAAAATATTATTTATCATACAACTGATGGATATTTTTATTTTTGAAAAGTAATAAAATTTTATAATTAAAAGATAGAAAGTACTTTTAAAAAGCAAAAAAAATTTCATTAAAATTTCATTAAAAAATTTTTCATTAAATTTTATTAAGATTTTTTAGACTTGATATTTAAACTCAAGGCATATAATACGGGAAATTTTATAAAAAAAAAAAAAAAAACGGGCAAAAAGCCTGGAATAGTTTTATGGCATTTAGTTATTCCTTATAGTATTTAAATTTCAATATTTTTATAGCAAAATTCCAAAAAAGTAAACAAAATTCACTTTAGAATTTTTTTTTTAGACAATAACTTTAGCAAACGCTATTCTATACGATTGTTGTTGTTGATAAGATAAAATTAGATAAATGTCATTTATTAAGAATTTTCTGTAATTTGTGAAAATTTACTTCACTTTGCACTAAAGGAAACTTTTTAGAAACAACAGCCATATATATTTTCTGTTCGTTTATCAATAAATTAGAGCATCGTGTAAAAATTGCTTCAATGAAAAAAGTTTTTTAGTTATTTTAAGGTTCATATTATCCAAGCATATAAAAAATCTATTGATTTATTGCAATGGCAAACATTAGATAAGATTTTGTAGAAAATGTTTATTATAAAAAAAAAATTCAACTTATATTAATTACAAAAAGAATCGAATAAGAAAATATTTAATTTACAATTTACAAAATTATTTTTTTACTTGAATTCACTTTAAAAAAAATTTTTTTTGTTTTAAAAAAGTTCATTAAAAAATAGGGACTAAATATAACTAATTTTATTTTGTTTTATAAAGAACCACTAGAAACATTACACCCTCTAACTCACTTTGAATAAAACATTAAAATTGGAAAATTGATATTGCCAATTTTTTTTTTTTTTTTGCAATGCTGTAAGAAATTTTTAAGCCACAAATTTTAAAAAAAATACGCTCCTGAAAGAAAATTCAAAATACGTGGCCTTAATTTTGCATACTGGCATTTTAGATATTAGCGCGTAATCTTAAAAATTTATTCGTTTCTGCTCATTGTTAAATTTGTTCATACTCGAAGTAGTTTAGATTGCTTTCTACAAGTAACGCGCCCTCTATCATAAAATGAGAGAAATTTAAAAAAAAACTGCTGTTATTTACTTAATGTTTACATACAGCTTTTAATTTTATGTCATTTAAAATGTACCATTTTAATTTATTTTATTTTTATTTATTTATTAAAATTATAATGTTCCATTGGAAAAGTCTTATGGCAGTTTACGCTTACATACTGCACTACTACTGACTTTAAATAGGAATATGCTTAAATATAAGATAAAATACAAAAAAATTATGCTGTTATTTATATATTTAATATAAATAAAAATATTGTGATACATTTTAATATTATTGAAGATTTTAATAGAATTTTTGTATGTAAAAAAAAAATTGTTGCTAAAAATTGTTTTGGGTAAAAATTTTCATCATTTTCATATTAAGCTCATTTAGAATGAGCATGATCTTCTAAATCGTTTTATTTTTTAATACTTTTAAACACTTTTCTTTTAGAATAGAAATACACAATTAATATTATTTTGTAGGAGCGTTGCTTGACAGTTTCTTAACAATTTTTAATTAATTAATTCTGTTAATAAGCATTTTCAATATTTTTGCCATATTTAATGCCAACTTTTTTCTGCTAAAAAATATGAAAAATGTACAGCGTGATATGTTAATAAACTTGTAGTATATGAATCGAATAGAATTTGTTTGGAAATATTGGTAAATTAATATTAGTAATTTGGCAATTTAACGTTTAAAAAAAGTCTAATATTTTATTTTTGAATTTTTTTTTTTTTTTTTTTTTGTTCTGTTTAGGCAGCTGAGGCTGGAGATTTAAATGATTTCAAACGACTGTATAGAGCAGACACAACACGTTTATCATTACAAGATGGCAAAGGTAGAACACCTGCTCATCAGGCGGCCACTTATAATAAAGTAAACATTTTACGCTTTATAAAAGAGGAAAATGGAAGTAAGTTAAAAAAAATATTAAATATAAAATAATTAATTTTAACTTTAGGGTTCTTGTGAATACATAACACATGAATATTATATTTTATTTAATGGGCATAATGGGCATAATGAAATTCGGCAGTATAAAATTACTTATAAAAAATTGACAAAATGAAAAAGTACTATAAAAAATTAAAAATACAATTTTTGCACAATTTTTATTATACGCAATCGATTTTTTATTATAAAATTTGAGTTCACAAAGTTTTAAGATAATTTACGAAAAACGGCCAAATTTTCAAAAAATTTTCAAAAAAAAATTTTCAAAAAATTTTCTCCCAAAATATAAACGTAAAATATAATTAATAAAAAAAAAAAATGTTCGTAAAATACGTACCAGTAAAAATAATCAACCAGTAGTAACTCACAAATATTTAACCAAAGATAATTTATATGTCTTATAACTTTTGCAATTTATGCCCCAACCAAATACCTTTTCATATTGATTTGTCTAAATTTCATATTTTATGGTAGAGAATAAATTATTTTACCTTTATTTAAGTTCTTATTTAAATTTCATTAGATGTAATTTAATTTATTATTTGTGCCTAAAGATTTTAATATTAAGGATAATGCTGGCAATACACCCATACACATGGCCGTTGAATGTGATTCTTATGAGGCGTTGGATTATTTATTATCAATGTAAGTCTGAGAAATTAAAACAAAGACCAAAATTTAGTAAAATTTTAGGCACAATATTTTATTATTCTCAAAAATTATAGTTCCTAAATGAAATATAAAAATAAAGCAACTAAGAAAGCTATAGCCGATCAAAGAATACCCTAAGTCCCATTAAGTAATTTGATTAAATAATCAATAATATTTTTGAATGATTTGAAAGGGGCCCAAAAAATTTATCTATTTGCTAATCATGCTTAACTTCCAACTGCCAATTTTCCTTTAAAATTTAATTATACCATATTGTAAGCTTTCTCCATGCTTTCTCTACGGTTTTTTCCTGTAACAACTTTTTGCAGAATGCAAGGTTAATTTTGGTAGAAGTCATAAAAATAGTTCAAAACAAATCATTTTAAAAACCTCTTGCCTTTGGTTAAAGTATATTCGTATTCCTAATTACTTATACAAAATATATCTCAAAACTTACCCTTTTGCTGCTTTAAAACAAATTTCCATGGATAGATATTCAACATAAATTAAATCAGAAAGTGATTCTAAATCAATCGTTTCAATTAAAAATCATTTTATCTCAATCTCTTTTATGCATTACAACCATCTACACAAACTTATAATACTCTGTACCACAACTAGTACTTTAGAGTTTATTTAAAATAATGTGCCTGATTTTCTCTTTTGATAATGCCACATTAAGAAATACAACGTACTACTATGAATAATTGTTATCACTTTGACATTATTATTTCTTACTAAGATATAACGAAGAAAAAGAACGGTATTTTTTTTTTCGTTCTAATTCTATTGTTATTCGTATTAAATTATTTATTTCGTTTATTGCATTTCGTTATATACCGTAATTTATGCATTACAAAATGGCTTCATTCATACTGAAGAAATTAAACTTAGACAAATTGATCAAAGTAGAAAAAAGTAAAGACCAGATGAAGTTTTTATTTTAATTACAGTTTTTTTTTTCTTATTGCATTAATTAACTCAATTTTATTGGTTTTTTTTATTATTTCCTTATCAATTTTAATAGACGTGTAGATACTGGCATCTTGAATTGCAAAAAACAAGCGCCTGTTCATTTGGCAACACAATTAAATAAAGTGGAAGCATTAAAAATAATGGGTAAATATCGATCTATTATTGATGTACAACAAGGTGGAGAACATGGACGTACTGCTCTACATTTAGCAGCCATTTATGATCATGAAGAATGTGCAAGAATTCTGGTAAATTATAACTTTTTTTTTTTTTTTTTTTGCCAAATGCATTCAAGATTTTTGTATAGAATTTTCATATGTAGATACGCACAATTTTCTCCTATACGTATATAAATATGTAAATATATTTATACATAAGCTATATGTAGAAACAATGCCGCATGAAATATTGTTAATTATTCTATTAAATTCTATTAATGTGTAAATTTTTTTCTTTTTCTCTTCACCGTTTACCTTTAAAACTTGTGATCTCTTACTGTAAATTGATTTATTGCAAAAAACAAGTAAGAAAAATATATTTGACTGAGGCCAATCATCAATACACCATGATGTTACCATTCAGAAACTAATTCAATTTTTTAAGAGTAAATTCAATTTTTTTTAAGAGTAAGTTTAATATTGTATATCTTCGCATAGGCGTATCCGTATTGCATAATTTTTGAATAGACATTATAGGCCAATAGACTCCTTAGTTCTGCAAAATTTCAGTTTTCTAAATTTTGCTGTTTACAGATGTTAAGCCAAAAACCGTCAAACTTAACTTTAAAAAATGAGATTCTCACTTTATGTTGAACTGAGGGCCTGCACTTTCACCGATTTAATCATTTTCCATCCTAACCTGCATTCAGAAATTTCCAATGGTTATACAAAATTTGAGAACGATTTTCCAAATTGTACAACCAGCAGAATATTAACTACAGAGAGACACACAGGAGACACAAAGGAAAAATCGAGACATGTCTAAATCGATTCAAAATTTAATGCTAATCAAGAATATGTATACTTTATAGGATCTTCGACGCTTCCTTCAGGCATTACAAACATAATGACAAAGTGAATATATCTCCAATCTCTAAGTGGTGGGTTTAGTAAAATATAAAAATATAACATTAGACAAAATTTCAAAAAAAAAAAAAAACAATACATTCCGAATTGAATGAATCGAATTGAAATGTTTATTAAGCACATAATTATAGGAATTTCAAAGCAAATTTGATGTATAAAGAACCTTGAAATATGTAACTATTTAAATTTTGTTTCCCTTTTTCTGTTCATTTTATATAATGAAGCATCTTAATAAGAATTTCACGCCAAAACTTAATATTTTGCATTTATCAAAGTTAACCTTTGAATAGAAAAACAAATACTGATAGAAATCTACCTTAGCATAAAACATAAGAAAAAAATAACTTTTAATTTTTAATCTTTATAGTTCTGATTGCTGTAATATTTAAACTTGAAACTGCAAGTATGGGAACTTTTATTTTTATAATTTATAAGTAATGGACAAAATATTTCGTAATCTCTTCGCATTTTTTACGTATTTTTCAGCAAGCAAGAAGTTTTACTGTTTCTAGCAAATGTGACGCCAAATTTTCTTAACTTTGACAAGCAAGAGCATGTTACAAACATGCAAACATACAAATACAGATAAATGTGGCCCAACCCACTCAAATCAAAGTAAATTTTATATGTTCGTAATTTCTTTACGGCATAACTTTGGACGTTCATTCATGGCACTTACAGAGCCAGTTCAAGATATCTTTACAAGTGTGGAATAAACTACTTCTTTTCATTAGGAATTGTTAAATACATAAGAACCAAGTACAAGAAAAGAAAAGCGAACCGTTCTACGCTCTATGCGTTATTTTCTTTTCGATTAATTGGTTCTTTCTTTAATTGATTAATTGGCATTCCCAATTTTTGATATGTTTGATGTGAAAAATCTAATGTCACCAACATTGTTAATACTTATACTTTTCAGCTCATAATATTTTGGGGTAAAACTTAATGAAAAGAAACGAAATACGCAAAATTAATTACGATTAAATCTTATCAGAACAACAACTGTTATTATTATAAATATACTATGAGAAGCAATATTCATTCACTCTAACTATTTTCTTAATTTTAGTAATAAATTTATGTTTTTATTGGCCCAAACACTTTCCACCAGATCTTTAGCTTTTTTTTTTAGTCTTGTATTAATAAATACATATTCTATTTATAATCTCATATGTATATGTATATGTATATTGTATATGTATATGTATATGTATATGTATATGTATATGTATATGTATATGTATATGTATATGTATATGTATATGTATATGTATATGTATATGTATATATATGTATATGTATATATGTATATGTATATGTATATGTATATGTATATGTATATGTATATGTATATGTATATGTATATGTATATGTATATGTATATGTATATGTATATGTATATGTATATGTATATGTATATGTATATGTATATGTATATGTATATGTATATGTATATGTATATGTATATGTATATGTATATGTATATGTATATGTATATGTATATGTATATATGTATATGTATATGTATATGTATATGTATATGTATATGTATATGTATATGTATATGTATATGTATATGTATATGTATATGTATATGTATATGTATATGTATATGTATATGTATATGTATATGTATATATGTATATGTATATGTGTATATGTATATGTATATGTGTATATGTATATGTATTATTACAGATAACAGAATTTGATGTACGGCCACCAAAACCTTGTAACAATGGTTATTATCCCATACATGAAGCGGCTAAAAATGCCAGCTCGAAAACGATGGAAGTATTTTTACAGGCAAGTATTTTTAATGCATTGTAATTTATTGAAACTTATATAAAACAATGTCATATATGAAAAATAAAAGAGACACACTAAACTAGCCGCCATTTATATCAAACTAAAACACCAGCATATTCATTATTTAAGTTTTCAATGTTGTCACACTGTAAATGAAAATGATTGTGTTAAATTGTATTTTTGTGAATGCACAAAAAAAAAATATTTTAATGTCTAAATTTCAAAATTTCTTGTACCTTTTTATCATTTATAGAAGATGGAAGATAAGAGAAAGTCAAATTTCATTTATAAATCACAAATTTAAATTGTGCTTTAAAATATGTAACATTATTTTGCTATTATTCCACTATTCATACTTTTTATTTTAATTAATTGCCAACCATTAAATAAAATAATAATAGATAATAATTTTTTAACTTTGTTATAATTTTCCTTTATAGAATAATGAATAATTTAGGTCTGATAAAATTTAACATTTAGCAATATAAAGCGGCTTTTAAGCCGCTACAGAAAATTTGTGGTAACATAATTAAAAAGAGGAAAACAATTTCAAATACTCTTTTCTCTCATTATCAGCAATTTAATTCAACATCATTTTGCAAAATAATTTTATCAAGATTACAAAGCCAATTTTTATGAATATCTTACCTTTATGCTTAATATATTTGGCATAAATTTTCATATTATTATTCCTATGATAGAATTGCCTTTACTTAGGCTCTAAAAGCTTGTACAAATTAACATAACAGTTACGGAGGTTTACAAAATATAACCAACGCCTTATAAGGTTTATCAATCGATCATTACTTTTTAAATAGATTCGATTCAATATTTTTAGGCAACATGTAAATCAAGTGAAAAAGTTGTGGCTGATCGGAGACATGCCACTACATTGCTTAATATGATTAATATGATTAAAAGATCAACAAATTGAATTAAACATCAAGAACTTTTTTTTTATAATTTTCATAGATCATTATGAAGAAGGGTATTCAAAAAATGAAATGATAACAAGAATCGATCTAGATCAAATTTTATTTTCTTTTTTTTTTTATCCATTAAATTTGCATGGCAAGTGGTAGTACAAATTGCCTTATCAATCTATAATACCATTCGTCCATATTACAAAATTTTATTAATAAATAATTTAAAAGTTTTACATTTACCTTTAATATCTTAACTATGGCCAATAATAAGTCTTACATGGCAAAAAATTTGATTTTATAAACTGCGGTATTATCATAAAATTACAGAAATTGTTGCTTATAATCTTAAGTTAGAGATTATATTTAATTTAGACAAGATCAGTTTATAAGTTTATAAAAGTTTTTATTCTGAAACTTTTATAAAGCTATAAAGTCAAAAATTTTGTATATTTGCAAAAATTGTTACTTTATTGGAATAATTACAATATAAATCAGTTAATTTTGAATGTGACACCTATACTCCAGAATGGTTTGATTATGAGCAAAAAGATGAGGCAAATATCATAAAAAAAATATAGACACTCGCAAATAATTAAATATCGATACTCGTGCTTTATTTTAACAATTAAAAAATAAAGTTATCCAGTACATAAATATTAAGAATTTATAATTTGGTCACGGTCAGATTTTTTACTCCTTATTTAACACTGCAATAAATCCATCCGTAGTGTTATGAATACCTGGATACACATTTATTTATGTATAATAAATTAATATATAAATTTTTATCAAATGTTTATCATTATTAATTTATTTGCACAAATCTGTCCATTTGGTTTTTTTTTTTTTTGTTTTTGGAATTATTCACTTCTGGCTGCATATGATATAGTGGGGTGAACAAAGGAATTGTAGTCGCGAAGAAATGATATCATTTTATGATTCAGAAGGTAATGTACCATTACATTCAGCTGTACATGGTGGTGATATTAAAGCTGTTGAATTATGCTTAAAATCTGGTGCAAAAATTTCAACGCAGCAACATGATCTCTCAACTCCAGTCCATTTGGCATGTGCTCAGGTAAAATATAAGCAATATATAACAAATACAAAAAAAAAAGCAATAGCTTTAGAAGAAACATATAAATTATTTGACAAGTAAATAAAATAAAAGGCCAAAAAAGGAGAAAGAAACCAAAGTCACACCAAAATGAAAATACCCCCAAAAAAAACAAGAAAAGCAAATAAAAGTAAATAAAAACGTTAAAATCGGTTAAAATCGATTGCTAAATACTTTACGCTACAATAATTTGGCAAAAATATAGAAAACTTGAAAATGAATGAGAAATCAAGGTGGGTTAAAAAATATATACTTTTTTTTTTATATTTATTTATACAAAAACGTCAAGATGTAATACAAATCTTGGATATAAATTAAGTATAACCAAAAGTGGGCTTTACATAGATTTATACAAAAAAGGTTTTTTTAAAGTAAGTTTTTTCCATGCAACAACATTGCACACAATAATGAAGTTTATAAAGCAGCTTACGTGTCTGATCCAAAATTTATATACAGATTTATTTTGTAAAAATATGATTTCAAATGAATTTTGTAATAAAATCTCTGAATTTGTAAATTTTTGATCAACTTAAAAGCCTTTTGAAAAATGAAATATTAAGTTAAATTTAGTACGATTTTTTTCGTAATTATCAATTTTCTTCATAGAACAATCCTTGTAAAGTAAAGTTTTGTATAGAACGTGTTTGAAAAAATACTCATCTTACAAATAATTATTTCCAGTCTTTGGACCAAAACCTTGTCTACGTATAAATTTCATTCAAACAATTTTAAAATTGCTGCAACAAATTTTAGATGGGCCCCTCTGCATGCAGATGGACAAGCAGGCTTAAAACGAATTAGAAACTTATTCTGAGTGGACCGTTAAAATAAAATATTAGTCTACCTAAAACTTTTCTTAGTGTAATTTACCTACAAAGAAACCCATAATACTTTGTATCATTAGTGGTGTAGGGTGTTATAATAGATGTAGAATGATATTAAAAATGGAAAATTACGATATCGTTATAAATTTTAATATATAACATTTCTTAGAAAACTGAAACATAGAGAAAGAAAGCAGTAAATAGCAGAATAATAAAACACCAATTGCAAAATCTTTAAAGAAGTTTATTGTTGTGTCGTTGCCTGATGAAATTTTAAGTTTCAAAATAAAATTTGATTGTAGCCATATTAAATTCTTGAAATAAGAAAAATATTCCACAGATTTATGTAACATAATTAAAACCATTCATTATTTTATTAATTTCCAACACTTACAATTTCAACCAAATGAGGCAGTTAATGCTCATTTGGTTGAAAAAAAAAAACCAAAAAAATGGGGGCGTAAAAATTCACCTTTTTTATTTAAATGGAAAGTTTCTTATATTTTAAATATAAAATAATGTAACATTTTTAAATATAAACAAATTAAACATAAAGTTAATCTTTAAATTTAATGGTTTCAATGGTTTTCATGTAAAGTGAGAAAAGCTTCAAATGGTCATCAAATGTACGTGAATAGATAAAAGTAATTAATTGATTTTGTGATTTGAATAAATCGATCTTTATTATATGTCAAAAATTAAACGTAAATAAAATAGAAATTTTGTTAAACTTTTTATTAATTAGGGAGCAGTTGATATTGTTAAATTAATGTTTACAATGCAACCAGCTGAAAAAAAATTATGCCTAAGTTGTAGAGATGTTCAACAAATGACGCCGTTACATTGTGCATCTATGTTTGATCATCCAGATGTTGTTGAATATTTAGTAAGAGAAGGTGCCGATATTAATGCTTTAGATAAAGAGCATAGATCACCATTATTATTGGCCGCTTTACGTTCATGTTGGAAAACAGTCCATTTATTAATACGTTTGGGTGCCGATATTAGTATCAAAGATGCCAGTAATCGTAATGTTTTACATATGATAATAATGACTGGGGGACGTCTACAAGAATTTGCAGAGGAAGTATGCAAAGCTCAAACAAAAGCCCAACTGGAACAATTACTAAATGAGAAAGATAATACTGGCTGTTCACCATTACATTATGCCAGTCGAGACGGCCATATACGTTCTTTAGAAAATTTAATACGCTTAGGTGCTTGTATTAATTTAAAAAATAATAATAACGAGAGCCCATTACATTTTGCAGCACGATTTGGCCGATATAATACAGTTAAACAGTTATTGGATTCTGAGAAGGGATCATTCATTATTAATGAAAGTGACGGTGAGGGTCTAACACCGTTACATATAGCATCACAACAAGGTCATACACGTGTAGTACAATTATTATTGAATCGTGGCGCCTTATTACATCGAGATCATAATGGGCGTAATCCATTACAATTGGCTGCCATGTCTGGCTATACTGAAACTATAGAATTATTACACTCCGTTCATAGTCATTTATTAGATCAGATTGATAAAGATGGGGTAAATATTAAAATTTTAAAACATAAATTCAAAATAAACTAAAATTAATTAATTAATTCACATTTTAGAATACTGCCTTACATTTGGCCACCATGGAAAATAGGCCAAATTCTATAACCGTTCTATTATCCATGAATTGTAAATTATTATATAATCATATGGATATGAGTGCTATAGATTATGCTATATATTATAAATATCCGGAATCTGCCTTAGCAATGGTAACACATGAAGAGCGCGCTAATGAAGTCATGGCCTTAAAATCTGACAAACATCCATGCGTTACATTAGCTTTAATCGCTTCAATGCCGAAAGTATTTGAGGCTGTCCAAGATAAATGTATCACAAAAGCTAATTGTAAAAAGGACTCAAAAAGCTTTTATGTAAGTTATCAAATAACTTTAAACCAAATTTCCTTTGCTACTTGATAATGCCAAAAGAAAACTTACATACCATTCATTTGAGATGTTTCTTATTAAATTTATATATTTTTACATCCATTCTTTTTAGATTAAATATACATTCTCATTTCTACAATATCCATTTATGTTTGCGAAAATAGATGATAAGACCGATGAACATATGATCCAATATAATCAAATACCTTTGCCAGCTCTTAATGTAAGAATTTCAGAGACATTCTATAAAATAAAGCACATTCATTACATAACAATTTTTTTTTGTTTTTTTTTTTTTTACTCTGCTTTTTATTAATTAGACAATGGTTAATCATGGCCGTGTAGAATTATTGGCCCATCCATTAAGCCAAAAATATTTGCAAATGAAATGGAATTCCTATGGCAAATATTTTCATTTGGCTAATCTTTTAATTTATTCAGTATTCTTATTATTTGTAACCATATATTCTTCACTAATGATGAACGGCATTCAAATACGTAATCGTTCATTTATTACAAATCTCAATATTTTAAGAAATGGGTAATAAAATATAAAATAGAAATGTTAATAAATAAGCATATTTATGCAAATTATTTCTTAGCAGCTCAAATTTTTTGGATTGTTCCAACTTAATGGACAATACATTTGAATTGAATTCATCAATATTATACGATGAATGTTATGAGAGTATACATCAATCATCAGCAATTGTCTTATGCGCCTGCGTTATAATTGTTTATATAACAATAACATTAATGCGTGAATTAATTCAAGTCTATCAGCAACGTTTACATTATATTTTGGAAATTGTCAATTTAATATCATGGATTTTATACATATCGACATTAATAATGGTATTACCGATATTTCAATCAGATGGTGCTATAACAAATGTACATTATTCTGCAGCCTCTATAGCCGTCTTCTTATCATGGTTTCGTTTATTATTATTCTTACAACGTTTCGATCAGGTTTTATTATTTATTCTTTTATATAAATTATTATAAATTTAAATAAAAATTAATTTTAATTATTTTATAGGTTGGAATTTACGTTGTTATGTTTTTAGAAATCCTGCAAACTCTCATTAAAGTGTTATTAGTTTTCTCTATATTAATAATTGCATTCGGTTTAGCTTTCTATATATTACTTTCCAAGGTATATCGTATCGTAAGCATACTTCAATTAATAAATATAATAATTATTCAAATAAATATAATAATAATTTCAAATTTTACAGATTATTGATCCCCAACCAAATCATTTAAGTTTCTCAAATATACCCATGTCATTATTACGCACTTTTTCAATGATGTTGGGCGAATTAGATTTTGTCGGTACTTATGTCAATACATATTATCGTGATCAATTGAAAGTTCCTGTTACTTCATTTTTGATACTAAGTAAATACTATTTTTGCCAAATTTCTTATATATTTTACTAAATTTTTTAAATGTTTATCAAAATACCAGACAAAATAAGTTATATGCCTATGGAGACAACAATTAATTAATCCATTCAACTTCCAGCATTGTGGTAAAAAAAAAAAAAAAAAATGCTTTACAAATCTGTTAGATAAATTACTAAAATTTTCAAGTAATATCAAAAGTTTATTATGCAGGAGGGTATACAAATTCAAAATTATAATTTTTTTTGCATAAAATAAACCAACGATCTTATGGAAGAGTTGCTTTATTGCCAAGTACATTTATAGACCAAATTTCATTAAATCATCTCTAAAATAGCCACATATAAATTAATTAGATATTATTGCAATTTTTATCTTATGAACATGAACAGACAATAGTTGAACATATGGAAAAATGAATGTTACATAATGAAAAAAAAATTCTAGATGCTTTAGCATCAAGTTAATGTCATAACTTGATAGTAGATAGTTGATAGTTCTAGTTTCTAGATTCTAAAGCAATAACTCTGTTAAATATAAAAGGATTAACAATTGAAGCAAAAAAAAAAAATTTTAATATTTTTGATAAAAAGAATTTTTATAATTATGGTATTTGAAATGAAAATATTTCAACAAATCTTTTACTATCATGTAAATAATTTGTTCTATTTATGTCATACATTACATTAAGCATTTCCTTTTCCCTCATGACCCTTACTCTAATGATCTAAAGTTACATTATCTGTACTTAACAAAAAAAAAAAAAAAAAAAAAGAGAAAAATTGGCAAATTAATGAAACTGCAAATTGTGATATTAAAATGAAAGAAATTTATTTGTTTACTCAAATTTAAATATCTCATAGCAAAATTAATGCATATTTATTAATAAAATATCTAACTTTAATGAAACTGTTTAATTGTAGGCGTATTCATGATATTGATGCCGATTTTATTAATGAATTTATTGATTGGTTTAGCTGTTGGAGATATTGAGTCAGTAAGACGTAATGCTCAATTAAAGAGACTCGCCATGCAGGTACAATACAATACTTTTTTTTTTTAAACTTACTTTTTAAACTCAGTGATTCATTTTAATTTTCTTAATTTTATTTTTAGGTAGTTTTACATACTGAATTGGAACGTAAATTACCGAAAATGTGGCTACAGAAAATTGATAAAATGGAATTAATTGAATATCCAAATGAAACGAAAACAAAAATGGGCTTTTTTGATTATATTATACGAAAATGGTTCTCAAATCCTTTCACTGAAGATAGTAAGTATATAAATCTTCTTTAAATGCCGCACTATTGATTTTTTTTTTTGCCTTTCCCGACATTGAATTTTTTTTTTTTTTTTTTTGAAGGCTCATTAGATGTTATGGCATTCGAAAATAATGATGATTATATAAGTAATGAGTTAGAAAAGCAGAAACATAAATTACGTGATATAAGTCGCATACTGGAACAGCAGCATCAATTATTACGTTTGATCGTGCAAAAGATGGAAATTAAAAGTGAAGCAGACGATGTGGATGAAGGTGTTTCACCAAATGACATAAAAATACATGCCCATGCCAGCGGCAATCTAACCTCAACATCACGTTGGACATCTCCACGTGTACGCAGTAAATTACGAGCTGCTTTAACTTTTAATAGAGGCATATAGGAGTTAAGGAAAGCAAAACTTGGAGTTTTTCAAGTTTAAAAATATATTGATGTTAAAATTTAAAGGGCAAAATGTTAAAGGACCAAAATATGATCATTTATTGTAAAAATATAAAAAAAAAAAATCCAGGCATTAAAGTCCAAGTTAAGGAAAGTAAAACTTGATATTTTTCAAGTTTAAAAATATTTTGATGTTAATTTAAAAGGCAAAATGTTAAAGGACCAAAATGTAATAATTTATTGTAAAAATAGGAAAAAATCAAGGCAGTAAACTCCAAACAATATTCATAAATTTGATGTGATAAATTTAGTATGGATACTCATTACTCAAATGTTTGTTATGTATAATAACTAAACAGTATACCTTTATGCACTAACCCATCGTTAATATATAAATGCTAACATTAGCAGAATGTTATAAACATAATGTTAATGCATATACAAACATTATTATGTTAAAGAAACGATTACTAACATTATACTACAATATGTAATGCATACAAAAATGTTTAAATAATGTTTGCAGATGAGATATTAAATTCTAGCATAACGACAAATATTTTATATGCCTTTCATAAAATATTTACTTTTATACCGTGCTCAATAATTAATATTAAACAATGTAAATTGATAATTAATAGAAAACAAAACTATTCTAGCAGTAATGCTAAAAACAATTTAATGTATAATGTAATGTAATAGAATAAGTATAAGACTTATGTAATTCCATGAATAAAATCTGCTAATGCAAAAGATAATTTTCTTTTACATTTATATATTAAAAAAAAAAAAATGAAATTTATATTAAGGTGCAATTAATTGTTATTACTTTAACATGTGCTTTTATTTACATTTATAATAAAAAATAATTTTATTTATTTCGTTTCCATCACAAATGCAAGATAATATAAATTCATCATTATATTATATAACTTTTTGTGAATAATATCTGTTAAATATTGAGAAAATAAAATTAAATGGAATTAATATATAAATAAAAATATGGCTTCCAAATAATTGTATACATGCATTACAAATGCAATTGCGATAACCTTTTTCACATCGAAAAGTAGTTTACATTATTTCTGTATTTTTACATATTACATTGTTATAAAATATTTCATGTTAATATACCATTCCTGGTTTTTAATGTTAACCATTAAAATATTATTTAATCTATGTTATAATTACGGGGCAGCATTTCAATAGCTTATAATCACAAATAACAAGCTTTGTCCCTAACAAAATAATCTCTAAAGAAAAATCTCTCTCAGTCAAACAAATACAAGATAAAATATAAATTAAACTAGAACACTTCAAGAGACATTCAATTGTAACTTATTCATATTGCTATTGCGTATTATTTTTGTTGAGCTGCAAGAAGAACAAGCTGCATTTACGTTCAAGAGTACTAACATTTGAATGCAAAGTTTAATGTTACAAGCAACAACAATAAATGTTCTCTTATTTTGCCTTTCTCCTGTTCATGTATAATCAAAACGTTTTAAAGTATTTGAGAGTATGCATAAAATGCATACTGAATGAGAGCAAACTAAATATAAAAAAAAACAAATTTGCATCTCTAACGGTAGATTGCTTATTGATCGTTAAGAAAGGAGAAGAGGTAATTTTTGTTGCAATTTTTTACATTTTTGCGTGTAAATTGTTATTGCTGTGAATAAGTTCATTTGAAGTTAAGTAAAATGGTATAATATTTTAACTAATGCTTGAAGTTTGGCATTTTTTATCGTTGTTATGTTGGTATGTGATATATGTCCCTAATTTGTATAGATTAGAAAAATAGCAAAGCTACCATAGAATAATATGCCACAAAATGCATTGGCACAAGCAGATATTAAATGAATTTCTATAAAAGTAAAAATGTGCCGAAATATATGAAAGCGAATTACGTGATATGACTGCATTGACGAATGTATGAATATGCGTATAGAAAATAGTACAAATGAATACGCGACATGTGTAAGCTTGTCTTTGTTTTACAAATTGTAACTTCTATACGTGCAGCAATTTTGTTTTGACAGCTATTTGTTTACAAATTTTTTGAACAACAATTTTGCAATAATTTTTTAACCTTTTGTCAAAGTAAATTAAATGAATTATTTTTCAGTTCTATTTAGTACTGAAAAAATGAAACAGGCTTTAAATAAAAATATCATGGTGTTTAACTAGTGGGTATCTAAGATTTGGCTTTAGCTACACATAAATTTCTTACTGGTTTTATTATAGTTATGGCAACCAAATTTATTTTTTTTGTTTAGAAGGAAAATGCTTCATATCTCTTCTCGTTAATCTCTTAGTACAGTTTTGTGAGAGAAACGATTATATTTATTCCATCTCTTTCTACAAGTCGACAAAAACTTCATCCAAAAATAAGGTTCTATTCCACGGAAATTCTCGAGAGAGACAACTATAGTTTTTAGTGCTATCTCTGCTGAGAACTTCAATCGACGAAATATACATCTCATTAGATTGAGGTTTTTTGTATGGCAGTTGCATAAATTTTAGAACTAAAACGATTGTGTAGGCTGAGAAAAATTTGTAAACAAATAGCTGTCAAAACAAAATTGCCATACGCATAACAGTTATAATTAGTAAAGCAAAGACAATTGTTAGTACATTTGTCATGCTCTGAAATACTAAATTACTTCCATCACAATAAATGACTATGATATCTAATTATCGATTTTTTTAACATGTAGCTCATCACCAAATTAAGGGATAGGTCTTCTTTATCATCAAAGTTAAAAAGTGTGCTAGACGTGTTCTTGGGTGCAAAATAAAAATTTGTAAATTGCATAAAATAATTAAAAAAGAAATTATAAAAAACACTTAGAAATAAGATAAATTCTCACGATACGATTCCTTAATTATACTGTAAGAAGTAAGTATTATCAATTATCAATATTTATAAAAATTACTTCGAGAATGAAAATTAATATAAAATGTGTTTTAATTGATATGTATACGTGCATTCCCTGAAAAAATATGTGCCAAAGAGAAAAATTTATATGTGTTAGTCACAATAGAGAATGCGGTTGATATTTTATTTTAGAACGCAATTTGATTTTAAAATATATTTAGTTCAAGAAATGAATAATAGATATCGCCATTTTGTCTATATTGTACTAGATATTATCCAATAGTGGTTATCCACATGTAATTATTATTCATGTATATGATTCAATACACATGCATTAGTCTTTTTCTTTTAAAGTATTTTTATTTGTGTACTCTTATTGGGAATTGTGCTTAATTTTATGCACATGACGCTATATTATGAGAACGAAACATCCCCGATTCGTTAGCAGTCGTTTCAATTTCAGTAATGTGATGAACAAGCCCAGTGTTGTATTACATTTTATTAAGTATACATACACGAATTTTATGAAAAGTATAATTGTAGCATATTGCCGCATATGAATTGCTTATTAAAGGCAAAATATAAACTATTTAAATATAAAACTATTTAAAATAAATGTTAGTAACATTTTAGTAAATTTATTTAAATTTAAATTTATTTATTTAACTATTATGAATGGCTAATTTATTGTAATATTTTATTTAAAGTATATATTCAACGAGAAAAAGAGACAAGAAATGGCTTATCGTAATCAAAATCGTAATCGCAATTATGGTAATTATGGCGGTGGTGGAGGTGGCGGCCCCATGGTAAATCGTGGAGGCATGGGTAGCAGTATGAATATGTCACCATGGGAAAATCCAAATATTGGTGGTGGTGGCGCATTTGGTGGTGGTAATATGCGTCAAGGTGCTGGCCAAGGCATGAATGCTCAAGCCATCAATTTGGCTAATAATCTATTGAATAACTTGTTTCGTAATCAAAATCCTCCATCGTTATTAGACTTGCCACGTGGTGGCAACATGGGAAATCGTGGCCAACGTAGTGGACCGGTATGTATATATACGTAAATTTTTATACTTCCACTTTTATTTCTTCTAAAATTAAATGTTAACATATGTGTAGTAAAGTTTGTGATAGGTTAGATTATATTATGTTGTGGTGATTTTTTTTTTCCCCCGGTGCTTTATAAGGCGTCAATTAAGTATACTTAATTTACTTGTATTGTTATATTAATTTCATTTATTTTTGTTTTTTGGATGGTTTGTTTTTTTTTTTTTGTTTTGTTTTGTTTTGTTTTTGTTCTTGTTCTTTTTGCCACACAACTATTATTTATGGGACAACTTTACTTTTGTACACATTCAATCGAAAATAATTTAAGATTTTGCAAAAGAATATCAATTATATAAAAAATTTTTGGAGTACATTAATTGATCAGGTGCCAATATTATGAAATACATCCTTTTGTTGCTTATTTTCCATTGAATTGGATTTAAATATAGTTTCTCCTGAGACAACAATATATTACCGTTACGTACGTTTTTTACTTTAATTTTTTTTTTTTTTGTTGTGTAGTACGCTTTCTGCAAAGCGTACAGTGTTCAATTGTTTTAGATATATCTGTCACATATTTCAGGGGTAATTTAGATTTAATTTTCTCTTTCTTGCTTCTCATATATTATAATAATTATTTAACGTACAGTCTTCAAAAATCTTAGTAATTGTAGGATTTTAATATGCGTATATGTATATGTATATGTATCTATCTGTACAACTCTGTTTACATCAAAAAAAAGAAAAAACAAAAAAAAAATAGAAAAGAAAAATATAATAGAACAAAGCATTCCGTTAAAATTTCTTTTGTTCTCCCTTCTACTCTACATACAATGAAAACAATCAATTTTAATTATAAAATATATATAATTTTTATTTTATTATCTCTTCTCTCTTTTCTTTCAATATTAACGAAAAATATGTAACCATTTCTGGCCCTTCCAATTCAACATATATGACCACATTTGGATTGTACTTCTCTAACCTGTTACCACAACTGCGTCATTACTTTATTATCTTCTGCTTCAAATTTATATGCATATTTAATATGTATATGTGCGTATGCGCGTGTGTTTATAATTGAAAATACCTTATCTCTTTTTAATAAATATTTATATGCATTCAATTATTTCTAACTGATTAATATCAAAAATTACTGGTCTATTTGTTATGGCATTGCCGTGTATTCAAACAAAATATTCTTATTTTTTATTATAATTGTTAATTTCATCATAAAACTCTAACGCGCTTACCGTGATTTTTTTCATCGTCGGTGTTTCGTGTTATTGACATTTATTTTATACATTTTATACATATGTACAATAACAAATTACTTGCAATGCTTGCGTACGCACATCATGCACATATATATATATATATATGCATATATATATGTATATGTATATGTAATGAATGCAATCATGTGAAATATTTATATATATATAAACGGGAACACACAACATACGTCTTCTTGATACATATTCATGATCGCCGTTTATATTTATAATCATAATAATGCCGCTTCACCAAACTTCTTCTACAACTGATCAACTGTTACCCACCACGGCATGCAATTAAATATAAATATATATAAAACAAAATTTTGGCAACACCATGTGACTAATTGATTAATCAATTTTATAAATGAAAATTTTATTAATTTTCTTCTTCATTAATAATAATGATGATAATGATGATAATGATGATGATGATGTGATAAATATTTATCCATTAATTTTATAATAATGTTTTTTTCGATTTAAAAAAAAAAAAAATGGTAAAAAACCAAATTTCTTCATTAAACTTCGTCATAAATTTTCTTAAAATTATGTGAAACCTATATATTGTATTTTCTGCCACACGTCACATGCAAAAATTATAAATATATGAACACATTGTTGTTATTTTCATATTGAAATCACATAATTCACGACCATTACCGATTAATTAAATTCACTTGATCGTGATTTCAATTTATTTAAAATGAAACCACCACCACCACCAACATGCGATTGACCTCCATAAAAAACAAAACAATAAATTCAACTTATTTAATTTTTATGTAAAATGATTCGTATATATAAAAAAAAAAAAACAATTCAACTGCAATCAACTTTTATGTTGTTTTCGTACATCATGCAAAAATGCATTTGATCATGTCTTGAATTAAATATTATGTGCAATGCAAAACTTTTGAATTTGCAAATACAATTAAATGCAATGCGAAACTTTCGTTTTTTTTTTTTTTTTTTTTGCTTGTGATATGAAAAATGAATTGAAAATTTCTAATAATACGAAATGTTCACAAAAATTTGTGAAAATCTTTAAAAATACGCTGATGAAAAATTATGCATTGAAATGATTCAAAAATGCAAACATGTTAAATGTAACAACAAAACCAAAACAAAAAACAAAAATTGATTGAAATGTAAATGAATAATTTGCTTGCTAAATTGTACGCATTAAAAATATATGTCGTAAAACAAAAATAAATACGAAAAAAAAATAAAAAAAAAAAAAAACAAACAAAGATTGCCAATCGTGGTGGTCCGGGCAATCGCCGTCCACAAGGAAGTTTTCAAAATCGCGGTGGGCCTAAAACTGCCCAAAAATCGGGTGCTGGTGGCGGCATTCGTAAACAAAATGCTTTCGATCGTGCTAAAAAACTTTTGGCTAAAAATGCCACCAATAAAAAAAAGGATTCTCCTACAGGCGATAAGAAACCTGAGAGGTAAGCCAAACAAAACAAATTTTACAAAAACAATATCTCTCACTTCCAAGCATCTACTTTTTCTCTCAAATGAAAATTAATTTTATATTCAATATTCCATTCTTTTTATTAATTATATTAAATAACCAAAATATAAATATATTTTCACGCCTGTTCTGTACAGAAGATATAAATTATACGTAAAGTCGCAATTGTAAGTCACAAGGCAAGCGAGTGAACCTAAACGAAAGAATTTTATATTAAATAGGGAGGGAAGAGAGGATTATTACATAAATATTAATTCTGATTAATTTTTGGGTTATGATCTTTTTGAGAGGTGTTTTTTACTTATGATATAAAAAAAATTTTATGCACAGCAGAAAGAAATACGCAGTATAAAAATTTTAATTTATTACGTATAAAAAAAAGACAAAAGTAAAGATCCAAGTCGGTAGAAGCCGACTGTAATAAATAAATGTAATATACTATTTATTTTGCTTAATTTGACAGAGTCAAGAAATGTAAATTCTGTTTTATGTATAAAAGTTTATATGCGGGGAAAAGGAAAATTCATTTATTTCCAAAATATGCCGTTATATGTGAAGGGAGAATATGCAATAACTGTATTATTCATATTTATTTTCGATCTTTCGGTCTTTTAGCTGAAACACTTCCAATTACTAAATTTCAATCTCTAAAATTTCGGGTTGTACATTATTTAACAGATTTTAAAGGACGGGCGAGCTTAATGACATGAAATGTGCATTTTTTTTTTTTTTTTTTTTTTTTTTTTTTTTTTTTTTTGTATTAAAAATTAACACACATGCATGCACACATGATTTTGAATTGATCGATGTAATAAAAGAGTTAGTCTGTTTTAAATTTTTTTCGAAGTGTTTCGCCTAACTGTATCACAAACAAAGTTTAAGCTAATTTAAAAGACAAAAACCAAAAAAGAATCAAAAATTGATTGAATTTTAATTGATTTATTTTGTTAATGTACTAATAACTTTTTTTAATTTCTTTTGAGGAAAATGTTATTAACATTCTATAATACGTTTGAGTAATATATAATAATATGCTTGAATGCTTTTATGTATAAAAAAAGAGAAGGATTGTGTACTAGAGAATATTTATAAAGGCTTAAAATTTTAAAAAGACCAGAATCTTATACTTAACAGCCTGTACCGAACACAGTCAGACAAAGAAAGAATTTTATTGTTCTTTCCGTTGTAAGTTCAAATATATATATTTATTGCAACTTACGTACACAACTGACGTAGTGTATAATCCGTAATTTATGCACAGTCGATAAGGGTCTTTTTGGGATTTTAGGGTTCGCTTTTTCATGAAGAGCACTCCCATTTTAATTTTTTATTTATTAGTAATTAATATAAATTACTTGAGGTACTTTGGTATTTCAAAAACCAAAATGATTTTATTAGTTTTCCTTGAGCAAGTAGTAAGGTAAAGCTTTTGCTACTAAGGTTTTTAAAAAGAATTGTAAAGGTATAGATATATAGACGATTATACATCATATTAGTTGGTGATTATTGTTATTGTGTCATATCATATCAGTATGATCTCGAGTTTTAGTGTTCCTAGTTTTATTATGAGCACTACTATGTTCTCCGTATACTTTATATTAATTTATTTTTGTATGTTTTATAATTTTCCGCAAAATAAATTGTTGAGTCAGACACTTCAATTTTCTTATTTCAAAGTTGTATATTACAGTTCTTCTGTTATCTACTATCTTAGATCCATACATTCTAAGATAGTAGTAACAGAAGAACTGTAGTATAAGTTTTGTATAAGTGGTTTCGGGCCACTTTCCCGGTGGTTTCTGTAAACAAAAATTACTACTTTTGAAAAGGACTTTTTTTTTAATAAAACAAGGCTTAGTAAAACGGCAAAATAGTTAATATTTATATTCGAAAGTATGGAGATCTCCTGGGTTAAATAATTTCGCATATATATATATATATATATATAGACGTATTTAGAATCAAAGAAGTTCTTAAATAAAATTTAAATAAAATATATAAAATGTGAATATTAATTTCTCCTATTATATGTTGTTGTTGTTGTGTTGTTGTATTTTTTAAAAATTACTTTATGTAAACGTTCATTTAAACCCTTACCACTCTCATGCGCTTGCATTATGTTGTTGGATGCTGCAATGTTAATGTGCTTTTGCTTGTGAATAAATATGGTTATTCAACAATAAGTACAGTAAGGAGTCTCCCTACACCAATGTGCCCAACGACATGTTCTACTGTCATTTATGTAAAAAACACATGTGGGATGCCAATTCCTTTGAAAATCATATTAAAGGGCGTACTCATTTAATGATGCGTGAGGGTATTGAGGAAAGCTATCGTCTCAAGGCCAATATGATACGTCAGGAGGCAAAAATTGCCGAGCAATTGAAGTCAATTGAATTGGATCGCTTGAAACGTATGGGTAAAAGCAAGCAGCGTCAATTAGATTATTGCACCATGTGTGATTTGAATTTCCATGGTCATATCTCGGCACATCGTAAATCCGAGGGGCATTTACAATTGAAGAAATTCTTGCACCCTAAATGTGTGGAATGCAATAAGGAGTTTGCTACACGTATTGATTACGATACGCACTTGTTATCGGCTGATCATTTGAGAAAGGCTGCTGAAAAAAATACAAAAGTGGGAGAACGTAAACGTCAAACATTGCCAATAATTACTGAAGAGGAGGAATTGAAAGATATACGTTTACCACAAAAGAGAAGAAAGAAGTTGTCGATTAAGAAAGAAGAAGGTACAGCCGCCGATATTAAGAAGGAGGATGGTGCTGAAGGGGAAGAAGGTGAAAATGAGGAAACCGAAAAGAAAGAAGGTGATGAAGAAATGGATGAAATTAAAGAGGGCGATGATATGAATGAAACTATGGAAGAAGAAGAAGAGGTTGCTTTGCCTGTTGATCCTGAAGATTGCATTTTAGATTATAAAGACGGTGATGAAATTCCCACCGAAGTTGATAATCGTTTACCAAAGTATAATTGGAGCCGTCCAGTTGGCCTGAATTTAATAACAAAACTTGAATGTTATGAATGTTCGTTGTGCGGTAAATTCTTTGATACTGAAAAAACTGTTGAAGTGCATTCCCGTACCGTCACTCATCATCGTAATTTCTTGAAATTCATTAATGAGAAAGCTAGTGATACAAAAATTGCCCAGAAACGTGCCGCTGCAGCCATTGAAGAAAATGAACGTAAAAAGCGTAAATTAGAAGAAAGTGAAGGTGGTACTTCAACCAATGGAGATGGTGGAGATAATAGCGAGACTGTTACAGGTGATGCTGGTGATGGCGAAGGTGATGGGGAAGATGATGGTCATGAGGGCGATTTATATGATCCATCTGAAGCTACCGGTGATGACGATGATGATGTTGAAATGATTGAAAACGGTGATGGGGCTGCAGAAATACATGACGATGCGGCGGTTACTGAAGAAATGGAGGCTCAAGTGCAGGAAGAAGTCAAAATTGAGGCTGAACCTGAACCGGAACCTGAACCTGAACCTGAACCTGTAAAAGAACCAGAGCCAGAGCCGGAACCAGTTAAAGAACAGCCCAAGGTGGAATCAATCAAAGCAGTTGCCGCACCGGCTCCAGCTGCCGCACCAGTGGCAACACCAGAACCGTCATCAGTTAAAAAACCTGGTCCGGCGCCAACACGTGGAAATGCCAAGGCCACCCCTCGTAATCGAGGTCGTGGCCGTTATAACCGCTACTAAAGTTTCAAAAGTAACCATGCTCTCTTTCAATTCATAAACTACTAGTTACTCACTTTACCATTAAAATATTTTTCAAACTTAAGGACTTAAGGACACGAAATGATGTCACAAGATGGCATAATAAATACATATATGTACATTTAAAGTTTGCAAAATATGTTAGTGAAGTGGTGGCGTGCTCCGTATTGTGGGCTGCTCTATCAAAATTAAAATTATAAAAGTCAATATATACATACTTATATATGTATATATATATTTATCATACATCGTAATTTATCTACTTACACATATACTATTGCATATTTTCCAAAAAAGTTACATCCGACGACACATAAAAGTATAACAAAATATTTTTATTTCTCTTATGTACATACATACATGTGCGTTACTTTATTTATATATTTAAATGATATAAATATTTGTAACGCCCAGCTACGATTAGCAACTGAATGGTTGCTGCTTCAGCCTGTGTCTTTTCTATAATATTTTTTTTTTTTTTTTTTTTTTTATTAATATTACATATGACTTCAATAATAAGCCTAAGCACTAAAACAGCAACCATAAACATATTACGGTGTTGTAACCAATAAAAAAAAAAAATTCAAGAGAGCACAAAATAATATGGTTTCCAATTTAGTGTTGAGTATTTACGAAGGTTAAGTCGTTCCACAAACACAACACATACCACATAATGCAGAATTAATTAAATGATTATAACCCACAATTCTTACATAAAATATACATAAACGTAAAAAGGCATTATTATAAAGAAAGGGAGAATACTAGAAAATGATCGCACACTTATTTCAGCATATTTCTGAAGATGCAAAAAGCAAAGTTGATTAGAAATTAAAAGGCTTATATGAGAGCGTTAAGTAGAGTATCATTAATGTAGATATGTTTAAATGGGAATATACTGTATATTCTTATTAATATGGTATCATATAATTGCTGTAATAAAACATAAATATTATACTTAAATAAAGCGAAATTATTTTGTTTTTATTTTGGTCATAAGGGAAAGTCAAAGGCGTCGAAATTATGAAATTGTTGTAATACTAAAATAAAATTCAAAAATTTGTAGTCAGCCACGAGGAACTATTCTATATCTTACTTCATCATTTACTCATCAACAAAGATTTGAAAATTTGAATGTGACAATGAGGACCAAAAGAAAAGGAGAACATTATGCCTCAGTTTCGCACATTCTTGGTTGACTTTGTTTAATACAATTCAGCATCAATTTACATTGAAATATATTTAAGGTTCTATTTTTTCCCATGCAACAACTTTTTAAAAAAAACCATTGTAATGGGCATATTTGTAAAAATTGTCCGGTTTTAATCTATTTGATTTGTGTATGCTACAAAACGCATCCTTGTACCAAACTTTATTAAAATATGTCAAAAATAGTGACCTGTAGTTTGATGATAAACTTACATGGACGAAATATCAGACAAACAGGCACGCAGGCTTAAAACGAATCAGGAAGTGAATCTGAGTCGGTCGGGTCTATCTCAAATCCGTTTGGGTGTTACAAATATCTGCAGCAAGCTTATAATACCCTGTACCATACGTGGTGTAGACTATAAACTTGATTTTGGTCGTTCTTTTCCAGAACATTAATGCTGATTGATTCTAAAAGTAAAAAATTATGGTATAGTTTGCTTTTGTTTTTAATGATGTTAATTATTAATTTTATAGTATATATAAAATTGTTGTATACATTTGAGCGTTGGTACTAAAAAGTACTTTATAAAAATTTAACTTTTTAAATATGTTACACTTTTTTCAATAGTAATTTTATGTTAAATGAAATGAAGTAAGCATTAGCCGACCGATGCATTTGAAATTACTCTCTGAATCGATTTAAACTTGTTTGTCGGACTGATGTCTGTCCATGTAAAATGTTATCAAACATGTAATAGCCATTTCAAAGATATTTTCAATAAAAATTGAAGTAGTTTTTAGCGAACCGGTATAGAATATGGGGTAAATTCGAAAATTTTTATAATTTTTATAAAGAAAATATTACAATTTTGAACACATTTCAACGAAAAGCAATACATACTGTTTTTTTTTTGACATATTAAATATGTATGCGAAATTTCATGTTTTATTTATTTTTTATAATAAATGTGTCATAAAGTATGCAATGTAAATATTAAACATGTGAATATGAAAATTAATGCGTCATATTAAAAATATTACTGATACAATATTACTGTATGCCTAGGCATATGTTTGAATGAGATTCCAAATTAAAAAGACTACTCCTACGTTCCTTGGAAATATGTAAAAAAGTTTATATAATAATTTTTTTTTCGTCTTAACAATAATATTTAATGAAGTTACAAATAAGTAATTGAACAACTAATAACTAATTGAGACCATATTCCGTGGTATGCTGTTCAATAGTGGCCCGTAAACGACTTTGATCACTTTGTGAGCGTGTTAAACCACTGCGCCAACGTTTCAAACAGCTCAATATATATGAATGTTTTGTACGACTTAAGACATACACATACGGGTCTGAGGTAAAATGTAATGCCATTAACATATCAGCTATTAGAAAGTAGGGATGGGATTTTGGTACACGATTTGGTATTATGGCCATGGGTATTGCAATCATTTGGGGCATCCAACATATAACAAATGAAATGCTTAAGAATAGCATTAATTTGGCGAATTTAATTTCATCGGGGGAAGTCGGAGGTGCGGAACTACCACTACGATACTGGGAAGATGAATGATTACCATTACTTTGAACATTGCTAGTGCTATTACTATGTTGATGCTGATATAAAACGGTGCCACTAGAACTTTCACCGTCGATCGGAACGGTTGAGGATTTTTCACATCGATTCACCAAATCGTATGTCATATATCGTTTGGTGGTACGACTATGGCCAATAAAGCATAAAACGCGTGTAACAAATAAATTGCATGCGACTATAACTACACATAATAAAGTCCCAAATAGCATAAATAATACTGAATAAATCTTATTCCAGAAACCATCAGCATCACGATAGCGTAAGCATTTTACATTAGCTGGATCACTAACGTCCACATAAGCACCAAATCCAAAAAATGGTAGAAATGTTATCGTAATAGCCAAAAGAACTAATAGCTTTATAGTTTTACGGAGTAATTCATACGTTATATGCTTATGGTATATAAATGGCCTGGCTAAGGCCATCCAACGTTCAATGGCCATAACGGCTGCTATACAGCCAGAGCATAAACCAAAAAAGCGCCAAATCACTTTACCCACACAATCCCATTTAATATACTGCTGGAATGTATCATTTGGCAGATAAACTTTTAGAAGTAACGTGGTTAGCATTCCCAATAGACCAATAAAATTGTTGGTTGATAAACACCTAAAGTATAACACATAAATTAAGAATAATTTGTTTGAGCATACTTTCAATTATCCAGTATTTGATTTATGATATTAGTATTAAACAATGTGACACATTGTTTCTATCTTTATGAATTCATAGCATATTTAGAGGGTTATTTCATTTATGTATTTTCATTAGACGTTATACCATAACCTTACATAAATTATATTAAATTGTATAACATTCAGAAAAATTTAAGTTAAACTCACTTTTTATTATACCGATCCATTTAAAATTACTGACTGAAAGACTTTTAAACCGTTTTGTCTAGAATATGCCTACAGCTTTTCTGCTAAATTTAAAGTAGGCACTTCTCGTTATATGTTAATAAAATTTCATTAGAAATTATATTTGCCACGGAAAGTAAATAGTATTGAAGCAGTTTAGCGAATAATTTTTGACAAAAAATTATTTTATGTAGAAAAATTGACAATTTAAAATAAATTTTAAGGCTTACAAGGCCAATTTAGATGTATGCTTTTGGTCTTTACAAATAAAATGGAATTTGAAAATTGTTCGTCTATTATTTTTATTCTTCACTTTATGGCATTTTCATTTATTTTTCTTGTATGTTTTTATTTCTTTAAAAAAAAAATTAAGATTATTAAGGACATTTATTGGTAACAACTAAAAACTTTATACTCTACATAATGTATGTTCTGCCGATTGTAATTAAAAAATCAATTAAATTAATTAAAAGTTAACAAAATAAAAAGTTGTTTTTTTTTATATTAATTATTTGAAAGGTTTTTTATATAAGAAATATTTTAAATATTGAAAAATTTTAAATAAAAATATATATACGTATATATATTTTTTATGGTACGCTTAAATAATTTCAAACTTATAAGAAGAAAAGAAATATAAAAAAAATAATTTTGAAATATTGCTATTTGTATGCAAGTCAACAACATGAGCCGATAATTCTTATAATGCAATAAAAGAAACAACTACGTCAAATATCATTGAATGTTAAATTGAAAAGAGGCACGTATGAAAATTATATTAAGCTACGGCGTAATTCTTCGTAATTCTGGATAACCACCATCCAAATATCATGGCATTATGGTCTTCAGATTGTTTCAGATTTTGAGCAAAAAATAGAAAACGCAAACATAAAAGAAAATAAAATTGTATTATATAAATTTGTATAGACGCAGCCCGATTTACGTTATTTTTTTACAATCATTGTACTTTAATAGTCTTACCTTTTTGTGTAAAATTTCAGATATCTATGTTTTTCGTTTGTGAGTATTTATCAAAAGAGAATTTTTGCTTTAAAAATGGAGATTTTTCTAAATTTATCTTACTGACTCATTGAGTCAAATTTGTTAAAGGAACTTTTGCAAGAACTTCCAATGTTCTTGCAACATTTAAGCTCGATATCTCGAATTGTACGACCAGAAGAATGTTAACAACAGGGTAAATAGATATGCATAAGCAAGTTGATTCAGAATTTGATTCTGATCAGAATAAACTTAAGGATTTATAAGTATAATGACAAAATAAATATACCTCCAATATTTATTTGGTTGATGGATATAAAAATGCATTAAAAATTCTATCGATATACTTTATATTCAAAATATATACTAAAATTGCAGATGTTTTGCATGTAGATTGTTTTCGATCGTATCAATCAATTAAAAATATCATCTATATTTTAAACATGACTTCAAGAAGTTTTTCAAAAATGTCTTTTCATTCCTTAAGTTCTTAAGTTATATCAAATTCTAAGTCAAAGCCCATCTCGTACTAGTTGCACCAGTTTGGCATGATAATCACGGAAAGCACGCTTTATTTATAAACCAGTAAATGTAGTCAACCAGGGCAGACAATTTTATATAAATGCAATCCTTTTATTTGATTATTTAAGTGTGCTTTGAAGTCATAGAAACTTTTAAAATAAGAAGCTCGATTTTATAACAAAATGCTTTTTTTTTTTTAAATAAGCACTAATCGTACCACAATCGATTAGAAAGTTCTTAAATTTAACCCTAACACTAAAGCAATTTAGTCCATAATTTTTTATGGCAATTGTTACTTTTTACCAAATAATTGTGCATTAATACTAGCATTATGAAAAGTGTCATTTTGGCACGTTTTAAATTTTATTAAAAGAGTTACAAAATTATTCGTATTTATACTCTGTACAATCTAAAATTGCTTATCTGTTTCTTAGTATATTGATTTTAGATCTGCCCATGTAAATTTGTTATCATAAACAAGTTATTGGTAAGTAGTTGGATATATTTTTTTAGTGAAATGTTTTCTTCCAGTGTGCCCCGCATAACAACAAATTTGAGTACCCATTTGCCCGGGTACTATCTTGTATCATATTGTTTGATATACTAATACTACTTTAAAATAGTGTAATGATTGTCCATATCTATGCCGTACGGAATATTCAAAACGGCTTCATAAACAATTTTACGAAATGTACGCGGGTTGCACGTTGAATTTTTACAAATTTCGCAGTTTCCGTAGGATATTACATGAAAATTTTGCTACAAAAGAAGTGTGCAGTAGTGCGTTAGAATTATTGATATTATATTACAAACATTAAAGGCGAATGAAACAAATTTATGGATAGTATGCGCACGTACGATTTTTCATTTATTTTATTAGAAATGTATTTTAGTAAGATGTTCGATCTTTTTCTCTTGTAAACACTGTTATGAATTTCCATTTCTAAATAATAACACTTTTATCAACTTACTTTTTGTAATGGCTTATACATTTAAGAAATACGTACACTCGGTAATAATTTTTGAGTTTTGATCAAATTCGCCAATGTATGCTTGATCATGCTAATTTAATGTACATTTGACTTGGATAACCACCACCCAGAAATTATTTGGTAAATTATGGTATAGACTGATAATGTAAACTTAGATAATTTCGGGTAGGCGTGGCCGATTTACACGATAATTACACATACATTGTAGAATAATGGTTTCCGATATATGCGTTGCAGACGACTGCAGACAATTTGAATAGATCAGTGAACATAATTTGAAGTCACGCGCGTATTTAAATTGTGACCGTTCATAAAAGGCGCTTTTTCTAATAATTTGTAATCTATTAATTTTACCTTGACAATTATACCAAAGAAGATGATTGCCTGTAACATTGATTTTTATATCCATCACCCAAATGTGGAGATCATTTTGTCATTGTGTTTCTAATGTCTAGAAGGAAACTTTGTGAGACCCTATAAAGAACTGAAACGGGCTTTGAATAAAAATATCATGGAGTCCTTTGTCTGGGTGGCTGTGGATATATAAGATTTAGCCTCAATGCGTGTGGAAATTTGTAAATTAAAATTCATACTAGTAAATAAATAAAATAAAAATCATTTGATAAAGTGTAATAAAATATGGTAAAAATTCTCTTTTAACTAAAAACTATTGTTATTTAATTTTCTCTTAAACTTGAATTCAAATTTGAATTGAAAACCACAACATACTTTCATGTTTCCGGTTTTACTTAAAGTTTAGCGAAAAGTTTAAGGTCAACATTTTTATTCCTTTTAAAAATTTCTGTTAAATTTTTTATTTTGAAAAGAAAATCTAATTGTTCAAAAAACATTTTGTATTAGTTTAATTGCAATAAATTGAGAATGATTAACGCGCTAATTGTTTTATACTTAAATAATTAATAAATTACTTATTAATTAACCAAAATGCAAAATATACATTAAATAAAATTCCTTTACATTTTATATTGCACATTATTTCTATTTATAAATATCTAAATTTTTCCGATTTCTTAAAGTACATAAAGCCCATTGAATTTCTTTTCAGACCGGTGAATATACAAAAGCAAAGCAAGTTCAAATTTTATAGTCGGTTAAGGTAAATTCTTAAATATTCTAAGCCACCTTTATTAATTCAATCAAAAAGTTACAGTTGTAAGTATAACCTCATTTAATTAGTGGATTACATAGAAAAAGGTTCAAAAATTAGACAGACCCATCTGCATCAAATCTATTATATCAAAATAAATGCTCATAATAATGAGCAGATATTGAGCATTACATTATTTTTTCGATTTTATACAATTTTTTTCGTATAACTTTGATTGGCTGGAGGGGGGGGGTGGTGCTTATCCCTAAATTAAAACACATTTATCAAAACAGTTTAATAATTGTACTCTTTAGCTTAATAAAAAGCTATAAAGTACAATTGAGAAAGTGATTTTGAATAATAATCATTCAAATCATTTTAGAAATATTCAGATAAGTTTTGTAGGATAACAATAATAATGAAGATATTTGAAATTTAAGTTAAAAATTTAAAAAAAGTATTTTATTCAATTTTTATTTATACTGCCATTAAATGAAATAAATGAATATGGGAAGACTTACCGTAGCATAAAATTATATTTATTATATTTCGTAGCTTTTTTTCGCGCCAAAATTAGCAAAGCTAAAAAATTACCAATAACACCTAAAATTATAACAATGCCGCTCAATACAAATCTATGTCGATTCTGATACAATGAATTTGTTTTTATGCCAACCACTTGCTTTTCATCATTTTGCTTCTTATTTATTATTTCTGTATTGGCTTCTGTTTGATTAAATGCATTGATCATTGTATCCAATGCACAACAGAAACTTAATAGGAGCATTAAATGTAAACAAATGCACGTAAATTTATGCATTTTTATTAGGTTTTCGTTTTAATTTTTTTGAATTTTCTTTGCACCACTTGACTTAAACTATTTATTAAATTTTTTTTGAGAAAAATGAATTATATCGATAATTGTTTATTTTATTCAATTTAATAACAACAATTAAATATTTTAAATGGGATCGTAATTCAATCAATGTCATCTTAATATTGCCCAAAATATTTCAATACATTCATTTTATTGCAAACTTTATTTTTCTTATGTTCAATGAAATGAATGAAAATAACATAATATTGTAACTTGTTTCTTGGAAATAATTTACGAAAACAAAACAAAAAAAAAAAAATAGAAAAAAACAATAAATTTAATAAAATTTTTAGTAATGGCACGCTACAAATTATGTACATAAAAAACTATAAAATTTAAGCACTATAAACAAAGCGTTGAGCGTTCACATGAAATCTTCCTCATCTAAACAAGGCAACAGCTTTTGTGCAACTGGTGTTTAATATCATACATCGTATGCCAATAATAGATAAATAAATATATTTCAATTCATATCGATTTATCTCGATCGTATATTGAGAAGCCGCTTAATTTGTATGTTTGCTTTGTTAACAAAAAAAATTATACAAAAAAATTATATTAGGCCTTTATAACCCCTACACTACAAATTATGGTACATATGTGAGAGAGTTAGAGTGATGGAGAGATGTGAGATAGATGCATCTTTTATTGCATTGAACGACTTGATATCACTTCCCCATTAAATATAAATATAAATGTAAATTTATGTGTCCATATGTCTGTCCATGCTGCCAAAATACAGGATATGAATGAATGAAATTTAATATGTAGATGGTGGCCCGAAAATAATATTGGTTAAGATTTGCCTAATATTGCAATTACGCCCCATACAATGACCTGCTTTGCAAAGGCTGTTTATTTGAAATAAGAAAACAATTTTTGGTTATTTCTTGTTAAAAATATGATACAAGATATGATGCCTTATAGTCGACCACAACTGACCATGACATATATACTTGTTTATTTCTATATCTTTATTTCTATATCGTAGTCACAAATACATTCAGATTGCACTATTTCTCTTCTTTTGTTTTCTGTTCTCTTTCAAAAATAATATACTAACGTAGCATATTTATACTGCGTAAATTGAATCATTGTATTGAATTGTATATGTGCATATGGATGGATGGATGTATATTTTATACATCTCAAATATTTTGCATATATTTTTATAGATAAAACAATAATAATAACAACAACAACAAAAGAAATGCACAAATTTAATAACTACCAATGAATCTCGGCTTCAGTGATGCCTTAGTAAAGATTTTTAGTTCTGCTATCATTTATTACATATTATAAAACCATTCTATTATTTGTAATTAGAAAGAAATGAGCAAGAATAATCTCCCTCTATTATATTATTAAAATGCATATCATTATTGCCATAATTACTTCATAAGGCTTCTTTATATAATTATTTTTATGATTATATTTGTATTTATGCTACATTTGTATTTGGCCTTGCAACGCCTTAAAATTGAGATTTATGTAAAATTATTTCTTTATATGAAAATACAACAATTATGAATAATTTATTATTTAAAATTTATAGTAAACAATACGTCTATAAATTTATTAATTTAAAATGTACAATAATTGAAAAATAACATTTTTTAAGATCTGCTTTTATGCAGTTAAATGTACCTTTTATTATTATAAACAACTTAGATTTAGTTTTTTACTCAATTTAATTTACTCTGTACGTCTGTCTGTTTTCGTCATATATAAATTTGTTATCAAAGTATAGAATACATCTTTAGAGTAATTTGAATCAAATTTGATATGCGTATATGTTTTGGGCCAAAGCTACTCAGTTATAATTATAGATAAGATTGCACTATTTATATATATGTGAATAATATTTCACTTTATTATGTTTATATTGTTTTCAGTCCATCCTGAAGTTTATTTATTCAGTATTCTTATAAGGCAATGGCTCATACATAATTTCAAATGTGAAATAGTGTTTTGCACTTTCTTCACTTTCAAATCATATACAAATTTTTTTAAATTAGATTAGGCAAGAGATTGTGAGGCATTTAATAAGCAGATTCAATCGTTTTGTTTTTTACATGAAATTTTTATAAAAAAGTTTTTACAGAAAACCAAAGTCATCGATGAAATATTTCTGCATTTATGTATTTAACATGTAGCGCAGATAATATTGAAATCAATTTTATCAAAACTTCTACGTCTACAAAAAAAAAAAAAACTGCTTATGAGAATAAATGTATAATCTTATACGTAACGAACACGAGTTCAATCGGTGGTTTATTTGCTTTTGACATCACTTCTTAAGTTTGAACAATTGCAGCAATCAACATCAATTGTACTTGCTTAAGAACACTTAAATACATTGTGCCGCTATGGAATATGGGATTTCCATGTTACGATACATTTATAAAGTTTATCAAAACAATGTTTTGAGGCAGCATTTTACCTTTTAAAAAGTCAATTAATGCATAAAGCTTTTTCTAAACCTTACCAGAAATTAGGCACATCATAACTTTTTAAATATATTTTACTCGCACAAGAAACGTAGCCTTAGGCACCCCATAATGTTTATATATTCATCAAAGTAACATCTGATTGTCAATCACTAAATTGACACAAAAATAATTTATTTGGCTTGAGCTAAGTATTGGTTATCCACCGCCTAGATACGATTTAGTAAACTAAGGTAGAAACCGATAAATTGAAATTGTACATTTTCGTATAAACGAGGCCGATTTAGACGATTTTTATACAGATATTGCAAAATAAAGGCTTTAATTTGTGTAAAAATTTTCAGTTCTCTAAGCATTGAAGTTTTTAAAAAATTAGCGTAAAAGCAATTGCTTCTTACTCACCAAATTACAAAACATTACAGTTTCTATTTCTAATTCAAACTCGTCGAGTCCATTAAGGTAAATTTTACTCTTTCTGGTCTCATCTCGATAATTTACCAGTATATTCCATATGTGAAAACTTAAAAGAAGTCGGAGGAGCATATTTTTCTTAAAATTTGCCAAAGGTGCGATCATCAAAAGTCAAGGCCATCTGAGAATTAATTTGCAAAATAAATTCTCAAACGAATGGCATTGCAAGCCAAAGGATACATGGTACCTACGAAAATATGGCATCTACAAGTATTTCCCAAGATACCAATGATAATTATTTTGTGACATTAGAGTCTCCTCCAGTCAGGTTTTCCCAATAAACTATAAAACCTAGATGTAGATTGCACCTAACATTAAAAGTCTACTAAAGCATGATATAAATTTTTCTGCCACAATGGCACGAAATTCTTTTATAATACTTTTTTCTTCCTATATAATCTGTAATACAAAGTTTCCCGCAATTACGAAACAATCTCTACACAAATAATGAGTTAAGTATATGATTATAATTTTATAATTAATTGTTCATCTCTGCGTATGAGTGACATCTTCTATATTTATCTATTTTGGTTCCTTAAAATCAATCATACATGAAAGTACATGCATAACTCTTTCTTCTTGCTCTTAATTTTAATTTAAAAAGCAATAAAAAGAAATAAATACTAATATCATTAATGTTATGCCATTGAAGGTTTTAACGACAAAGCCACAAATATAACATAAATATCTTCGTAAACAATATAAATCATGACGCATACTGCATTACATAATGTTGTTGGTCTTACACGTACATTTCAATATTTGAATATATATGAACCATTGTGTTAATAATTGCTTAATAAAGAGTCAATGTGCATGTTTTAACATTCGTTAAAACAGTCAGCCTCTAAATGAGGCGCTTGCATAACTGCCTGCTTACACGAACACATTTAAGCGCAACTCACAAGCTACATGATCGAATAATGCATGCACATATGTATATGTGTGTGTAATAAAAGTTAATGACTCTTGAATAATGAAAAGAAGCAACACAAACGAAAAAAAAAAAAAAAAGAAACCGAAAATAAAGAACGAAGGAAAAGCAGAGAGAACAACAAAAAAATATTATTAATTCTAAATGAATATTTATTTAATATCTTTGCTATGCAGGAACTTGTGATTAATGCATGCAATATTTCCTTTTCACATTTGTTATTTTGGGTAAATAAAAATAAAATACATATTTGTTTAATATAATAAAAGCGTAAATGAAATGATTACCATAATCTCCAAAAAAAAAAAAAAATGGAAATGTATTGAACAAAGAAAATTATTACAATAAATAGAAGCCGTTTATTAAGTACTCTATACTTTTCTCAATTATATTTTTCACATAATTCATAAAATTAGATAAGTTCTTTTTTTTTTTTAATTCGAACAATATGCGGTACCCCAAATCATACTCAGCTGCATTTCAAACTTTAGACGTTCATCATTTTTTCTTGACATGATGAAATATGTAAAAAGTTTACAAATGTATTATAATTATAAATAATAATGCATATTGATGGAGTTGAGTAGACTTCTATTTTCAATGGGAAATTGTGAAAAATATCACGTTATGATCTAATGATTTGAAATTTTGAGACGATATTTACTTTGTTGAATAGAGGTCCAATGTGAATGGGCTATGTAAAAGACTTGATCAATATGGCTTTTTTGATATCGATAAAAACCTCCCATTGAAATAGGGGTGTACCGTTGTGACTTAATATTTAATGAATGCGAGCTTTGCAACTCGAGATATACGTTTAAGGATTCATGAAAAGTAAAATTTACTTCATCTTCTACACTTTTTCTTTACCGTGTAAATTTTTCAAAAGTTTTTGCACTAATGTGCAACATTAATTACAATGGAAGAGAATTAATCAAATTGTTCGCCTACTTTAAACAAAAATCGTTATCTCCAAAAAGCACTCTAACATTAATGTCAAATATCCATGTAAATTAAGGAATTAATGTTTACATAGCATTACATTTAATATTCTTTCTAATTTACAGGCCTACAACCTTTTTTGATTAGTAGAAATGCAAAATATCATAAGAAATCTCCATATTTGAAATGAGTGCAGATTTTTAACCTCTTTTACAATAAAAATGCTTATTCAATGTCACAATTTTTACAATTAGATAAATATTAATAATACACAGAAGCGATGGCGATCAAAAATGATATAGAAATTTATTTAGAAATTTTTTTCTGAGCAATAGAATATTTTATTTATATAGCATTCATTTTTAATTAATTGAATTCTCCTCAAAACTTTTAGTGGGCGGTATAAAAATTTTCCTAAAATTTCCATAATTAAAATTCCAATTATTCATTTGAAATGAAAATTGTATGCTGACCAGCAGCTTATTTTAAGAAATAATAATACAAAATAAAAAGAAACTATATAAAAATCTTATTATTTTTGATCTATTGTAATGCATTTGATATATTGTGTCCCTTATCAATAGGCTGGTGCATGAAACTTTATGAATATTAATTAATGTTACTCACATAGAATTAAAATATATCGCATAGAAATAGGTAGAAAAGAAACCATCTCACCTCCTTTTACTTGCTTCATTTTGAGGTAATAACACAAATAAATACTTAGAATGCCACTTGGGTAATTGCACGAAAACTATTGCATTTAATAAATTGTAATAATAAAATTTTATGTCTATTAATAAAAATTTTAATTGTGATGCATAAAGGAATGTCATACACATTTGAATTCTACATTATATTTATTAGGTAAAAATTGTTACGCATGACATCGTCATCATTTTTAGACATATTAAATAAGATTCATTTAAGCTTATTAGTAAAAGTAAAATAAGTAAGAAAATTATATTTGGCTGAGGCCAAATCTTCATATGGGTATCCATCCGAACACAATAATATTACGATAGAAAGGTTTTTATAACTTCTGAGTAACAGATAAAAAAAACCTAAACATAATAAGTGAAAATTTAATTTTGCATAATTTCGTGCGAACGGGGCCGACTTGCAACACCTTTGTACCGATAGTGTAGACCAATGCAATTTCAGCTTTCTGTCTTCTTCCATTTGCATGTAATGAATAAAATCGAAGTTAATATCTCTTTTTTTTGAACAGTCATTTAGGCAGACAGAATTTGACTCTTATCAAGAATATATATAACTTGTTGGGTCCTCAAACGTACGGACAAGGGGAATATACCTTCCCTCTCTGGTTGATGGGTCCTGGAACTAAATCATGATTTTTCAACTTCAATTTATGTGTATTGCACTTTTGGAAAAGTGATTTACTAATCTATTTGTATGAATAAAATTTCCAGTTACGAATAATTGCAAAGAATAAAAAATTGTCTAAAGTATTTTCCTGTTTGAAAAAAAAAGATATAGGCATCAAATTTGGCAAAAATATTGGAAGTTCATAGACGATACTGTAAATAAGTCAAATCTGTCAAAGGAGAGATACACACAGTACAATGTTAACTGTGAACATCGTTGCCTTCTTAAGTAAAAATTTATAATTTTTCGTGTGTAACTTGAAATTTTGTACAAGTATTAATGGCCTCGCCTACCCGAAGTTATAAAATTTCAAATGATCTTCCTGTACCATAAAGTACAAAATAGTATTTACTCTGGATGCTGGATACCCAAGATTTAACCTCAGCAAAACATGCTTTTTTTCTTATTGTATTTTAAAAGGGGGCGTACACGATTTTCTTCATACTTTGGGCGTGTTTTTTTAATCAATTTAATCCATTTATATTTTAAAGCTTTTTCATTTTTTGTATTAAGTCTGAAATCAATATCTCCTGTTTGCCGCGTACAAACCAAATTAAATGTTAGAAAATAGTAAATTATGTTCTACTTAAGAAAAGTGTTTAATATCCTTCACCCAAATGCAGCAACTCACGAATAAGTACAATCTTGCAAAGAAAATTTTAAGCTTTTTGCCCAAGTTAAATTAGATATCTTAATTTGTATTGATCATTATTATATAAAAAAATCCATGAGTAGTCAATAACCAGTCATTTAAAATTTAATCTTAATGAAAAATATACTGTATGTAAAACTAAAAGCACAAAATTTTAAAACGAAACTTTAAGCAAACAAATAACTTGCTTAATATTAAAATTTTTTTAATATTTAAAACATATGTTTAATATTTAAAACATATTGCACGAAATTTTATGCATTATTGAAACCACAGTTTTTGTTATCATAAAATTCATTTTATTTTTTATTATAAGTTATATTTTGTTATATCGAAGTTAATAAAAATCATTCTTTTATACATTTAATATATGCGTAAGCATTTATTCGTGCGGAGGTGTATTATCAGAAATAAGTTTGTATCTATAAACAAATTCTGATCAACTGGGTCCGATTATTATTTTTAAAATTTTATTTGATCTCAACTAAAATTTTATAGATTTTATTTGTTAACGTATACAGTTAATCAAAAAATGTACTGACCTTTCCAAAATTCCTTTAATATATAATAGAATTCGATTTCGGAAACAAATTTAAATAAAAAAAATATACCATCCATCGAAAATGAATATATTAAGCAACACATTTTTTTAATTGATTGGAATTTATTTTTCCCTATTCAGCGCCACACTTAGTATTGCAAAATGCTAAATTACAATTTCGAAAGTGTTAATTTTATAAAAATAATTTAATGTAATTGCTATTATAAAAAAAAACACGTAAAAATATTCATATTTTCGCTTAAACACATATATCCTGCATTATTTTCGTATGTATATATTGGAACTCTCATAAGTAAATGATCCCATTTACAATTTAACAAAAAAGAAAAATTAATAGAAAACATAAAATATCCACTTGGTGGCCCCTCATTTAACGATAACAATTTTCATTTATAATTTCATTTTTTAAGTAATTTTTCATATTTAAATTATATGTACTTGTTTTATACATAAGATTTAACATGATTTCAATAGAAGATAAATTGTTAATCTTAACTAAATAATATATTAAATATATGAAAACTTTTATGTAGTCCAGTCTAATCGTGGAATATACTTTGCTACAGTGCATTGAGTAAAAAGCTTGTTTAGATATTAATAATAATAATAAATTAGAAAAATACATACCATCCATAATGAAGAATAAACAAAACAAAAAAATGAAATATAATAATTTTTGTGATATAAAACTTTGAGCACTTGATCGGATTGTAAAAGTAAAGCCTGCTTTAGCCTCTTATAATTAGCCTCATCATAAAGATAAACGTAAAATATATCTAAACTAGAATAAAATCACAGATTTCATAAAATTAATTCAAAATTAATGATCATTAAAAGTCGAGTTATTAAATACGACTACAAAATTTATACAGCAATTGTTTATCTTCAAAATGATACACATTATTAATATGCCTCAAGATTCGACCATTCACCAAATGTTTAGCATAATGAACAGCTTCTAAACGATCTTTCGATAGACCCATTTCAATAAGCCAATCAACAAAATTACAGCCGTAAAATACTTTTTTATACGTTTTAATGCGCCATCTAAAAAACATATAAAATAAGAAAACTAAGTATTATAAAAAAAAGGTTAACATCAATAAGCCACAATCTAGAAATAGCAATAAGCTCTATGGATATGGGCGCATTTTTTCTTATACCACACGAAAAATAAATTTAAAAAAAAAAAAACCTTTCAGTATTATAAAAAACCAGTAAGAGTTTGTTTTTGAACAGGCATAGCAGAAACTAAGCTACAATACTTGAGGAACACATTTTAATCTTTTATCGTTTGCAAGAAACCATTAACATTTGAATCGTTTGACTCACTTAGCATATTTTCAATAGACACACACACACAAGCAATCTTTGCAATTTTTCACAGACATGATTAAATTGCATCTAGATAAACATAACTAGATCGCGTTTAACGCTGGTCTAAAATACACATTTTTTAAGAGTCTCTAAAGCTTGATTTTGAGTGTTGAAAACATTACAATTATATGAAATCAAATTAATGTTTTTATAGAGGACATATAGAATAGTATTTATTCACTTGCCTTCTATCTTTTGCAATGTCACGTTTACATAATTCCAAATGATGATTACGAAACTGTTCACATATATGTTTCGTTTCAGCACTCAATTGTGACCAATGCGGTATTGTTACAGTATTTGATCCGTACCTTAAATATTCAATTAAAGCAAGAAACAATTATCAAATATTATTTAAGTGTTTTCATCTAATTATATACCATATATTGCGCCACATTTTGATTATAGGTGTCAATAATTCTCCCGTATCATTTATAAATATTGCCATAACAATTAAACTTTGACCGAAATTCAGGAATGTGTCCAAAAAACTTAATTCTAAATAAATACCCGACATACCTTCCATAATTAAAGTCCATATAGATACGGCTAAACTCACAAACATGGAACATAATAATATAACTATTAATACAGTATGCTTTAATGTTTGATGTTCATCACCGTCATGTGTATGTTCCAAAGGTTCTAATCCAAGATGTGCATTTTCGGCGTAACGTTCTATTATAGATTGGCAATTGCGAGAAGTGCTAGCATTACAATGAAATGTTGAATTACATATATTTGCACCAACACTTATATTTCTATTGACAAAAAGAAAACCAAAAAAAAACTAGCAGGTATATACTCCGCGATTAATTTAATTTTTTTGTAATATAGACGGTCACCTTTCATCGTACTGTTCAATACTATTTATTGTAGAAGGGTAGCTCGTTGCATTATTGTCCGTATTATGTTCATTTAGAATATCTTCAATATCTACAACAGCAGTAGTTGTAGACGTTGCCGCATTACTATTACTACTATTAGATGTGTCCGATGAACAACAATTTCCCATTTGATTAACACGACTGATATTATCACTAAGCTTATTTGTTGGTAACCGAATTTTGGCATTTTCAGTGTGCAATATTTCTTCATCTTCTGATGTGGAAGAACAGGAGGCAAGACGATGCTTTTGCAATACATTAGAATTTAGTGAATTATTTAATAAATTTACAGTTGATACAGTGATCTCGGTAGTTTCTAATAAAAAAAAGGAAACACAAAATATCATAAGTAAGCAAATTACATATGGCTGGCACCAAATTTCAAATACCTAACACCCCAACATCTTTTTATAGGGATTATAAGTATTTTCCCACCCAAACAGACTTTATAAAACTAAATTTCAAATACTTAAAAAAATTTATCCATATGTTTGTTTATAAATAAAATTTAAAATCGATCTGAATTTTCGAATTTTGAATTTGAATGTGTTGGGAACACATACTAGACATCACTGTTCGTTGTTTATTGGAATTAATCAAAAATACAAAAATTTTATAGTTTCTTAATATTAACAGCAAACCTTTAGATGACGGGTATAGAAATAATGTTTTTTTTTGCGTAATATTATGTAAACTAACCTGACTCGGGATTGGATAATTCACGTGAGTATATCAAGTATTTTTCATAACGTTTCTTATAACGCTGATGCATTACTAAACATCCAACAGTAACTGTAGAAATGTTTTAAGAATATATAAAAAAAAAGTTTATTTAAAAACTTATCATATTGACTCAAATTCATTTCAAGAAGTGAGTTTTACAATTGAAATTCAGATTGAAAACTTTATGAAACAATCACTGTAAAACTTTAAAATCATTTTGTGTCCGCTCATTGCACTGTTTGCCCAACACAAATAAACCTATTTACGTTTTTTCGTTCAATTATTTCAAAATACTTGAAATAATTGAAGTGAAAAAATAAAAGAATTATTTTAAATGTGTTAAGAGCAAACATTTCAAGGCATTCTAATACAAATATACTTAAAGTTTGTAATAACTTATCATTTGCTCATTTTTTCTCATCAGTACCTAAAATTGTTACAGTACTCAGGTTGTTTCCTTCTCACACTCACCTATAAAACACATGACCAAAATAAAGACAGATACAGCCACTTGTGACGTACCATATTGAAAATTTGCACCATGTTTTTCATCTGACATCACTTTATCATCAAACATAAGCAAAAGAGATGATATTAACGATGGCATACCCCAAGCAAGTACAATCTGTGGAAAAAATTATTTAATATTATAAAAGGTAGAAGACAAAAATATGCACTGTTATATATGTATAATTAAATTTTAAGAGATCTACTTTTTGTAACGCACTATTACTTACCATATATGGCCATATTTTTAAAACAAAACATAAACTGCGACATTGTAAAAGAAGCAAACATATGGCCAAGTTAGCTGTCCACAAACGGCTGCCATATGTACCAATATTAAATAAAAAGAATTGTATACTAGTTAACCAAAAGTCTACATGTTCCAATTTTGACCACAGCATAACACCCACACAAGACATTAGTTGAGATGTAACTAAGCAGAATGTTATACGATGTGGCATACGACTCCAACGTTTATTTACAATAAGTAACATCAATACCCAAATGCAGCCTATAAGACCAACAATACTGATATCAAAAGCGAATGCATCCAATTCATGTAAATAATCGACTGGATTTAAATTGGTTAATGAAATCATTTTTGCTGATATAAACATTAGTGGAGCCGATATAAATGTGCACAAAACCATACTTTTGGCTAACTAGAAGAATAATAACAACAACAACAAAATCAAAAATGAAAAATGAATATCTAAAATTAAAGAAATAAAGAGCCCTGTCATTTTTTTAAATGTCAGCTTCTAGTTAGCTTGAAATATTACACTTAAGAAAATATTTCAGTAAAATATTGTCAATTCAAAATGATTCCGTTTCTACGTTGGGTTATTCATGGTGCGGCTTATAAAATTCATCAACCAAAATTAAGCAAACTTTTCGACAATTTCAATAAGTCCACTCTAAATTAACACTTTTAAATATTTTAATTTTAGTTACATATTCATAATTTTCTGAAAATTGTACCATACTTTTCGTAAAATCATTTACTTATTTTAAATTAGATTATGCGATCTACTTAGTAAATATGTTATTGTAGATATTTTTGTTACATGTGCTATTAATTTTAAATAAGCTTTCGGAAAATTAAAATTAATGAAGGAGAAAGAAAATGTTTAAAATCAGTCGGTAATCTGACTAAAAAGATAAGGGAAAGATTGTAATTTTCGAATTGTGAAAAAGATTCCGTTTATAAGAGGCAGTTGTACAGTTTGAGATATTTTAAAGAAATCTAATACATGGATGCGTTCGGTCTAGAGACGAACCTTATTGAAAATGGTTAAAATCGGACTATTATTGTAACCACTTCTCATATAATATCTTTCTTATAATTTTATTTATATTACAATTTTGAATATATTTTAAAAGATTTTTCAACGCGCTGAATTGCATTTTAACATAGAAAATATGTGCACCAAATTTGATCCAGATCGGTCTATATGTACGACCACCTCCCATATAACACTTTTTTCGGAAAAAGAATTATATGGATAAAAAATTTATTTTCGAATATATTTCAAAATTGGCAGTTTTGTATTTTGACATGAAATACATCACATTTAGTGAAGGTCGATCTATTTTTCTCATATAACGAACTTTTTAAATAATTGAGATATTAAAATTTTTTCTCTATTTAAGCGTCAGCTCTGACCGACTATAAAGTTCTTATCTTAATTAATTATCCTTAATAAAATATACAATTTAACATTACCAACTCTACATCGATATCATATTGAGTAGCTATAACGAAAGCCCCTGGTGCTGCTGGAAAGGTACCATACAAGAAACCAAATGTACTCAATTCAGTTGTATCATTGAGATTTACACCAGCTTGCATTATATTAACTGTTTGCCTGCAAACCAATGGTAACACCAAACTATAAAGAAAATCGTAACAGAATAATTAATAATAAAGTCAATTAACGCAATTATATTTCGTTGTAAATGCTCAGAGACAGCACCACCCAATATGGAAATGCTTTGTTTCTTTTTTTCTTATATATAAAATTAATGCATATCCATTTCCAGGGTGATAGATAATTACTGAGCATGTTAATTTCTATATTTCTCTAAAGATAATATTGCCCCTTACATTTTAACTAAAATCAAAATACTTGGTAAAAGAAATCCAGAGCCACGTAATGAGCTGCCTTGTCCTACCATTTTAAGACCCAATAAAAATGATGATGTTGCCGCAAATGATTGACCAAATACCCTTAAAACTGTTGTCAATATTTCTGGCAGACCATGAGGAAATAAAAAAGCCCCAGCTGTACCCAACATTGTCATCATAAGTAACGGATTAAAAAATAATGATTTAAATGTAGTAAAAAAAAGTAGGACGCGTTCATTAACACAGCGAGTACGTTTGAACATTTCTTCATTTGATGAACATATTTCTGAACATGGTGGATGAGTAGAATTTTGTATCACTTCATCACGATTTTTAGAAATTTTTGAAATTTCTAATAATATTAAACCAATGGGATTTAAAATGGCCAAAGAAATCGGTGCCATTAAATATAAATACGAAGCATATTCTGGATGAATATCCTTATACAATGCCAACACTAAAAAAATAAATTTTATGAAATTTATATAAATAGAAATAATAATAATATTAATTGAATATCCATAAAGAGTGACTTAGACATACCTATAGGATAACCAATGGCAAAATCATTACTTTGGGTACAAAAAATACCTAATAAACCTGCACGAGCATAATTTAGAGGCCTCGCTACACATAGCGACGTTAATAAAACGATAAAGAACACAATTGCCTTAGATACTAGCATCGCTAAAAGGAATTTCCAATTTACCGTGCCCCAATTTAATTCAACCAATGATAGAAATATAAGTGAAGGTAATGCAAAAGTACTTACAAAAGTACTTAAACCTTTCGTTTCCGCATTTGATATAATTTTGAACCGCCCTGCTAAATAACTGAAATAATAATAATAATAAGATGTTAATAAGATGTTAATAATTATAGATGTTTTCCACACATGGATAACAATAAATATGAACTTTGTTTATTATTTTTTTTTTTTTTGACAATTATAGCCGTATTTTTCATATGAAGTATATGAAAAATACAGCTTTGACTGTTTGACTTTTTTTTAAGAAAGAAAACAATTAGAAACTATGCTTTCTTCTATGAAAACCGCAATATTACTATTATTGGAATATCTCAATACATATTGTTTGATTGATTCATTTATGAATTGATTAACTCTTATTCAATTGTATACTTAAAAGTTATATAATAGATAATTACTTTAACCACAATTTATATGTATACAAATGTAAAAAATGAACAAGAAATCAATAAATATACATAACATGTAAAAATTTTTTAAAATGCATTATAAATGTAGAAAGGTTTCGACATTGTTCGAGACTTGTTTTTTTCTCACTTTCATAAACAACAGTTCTATTAGAATAATTGCAGAATAATGTGAAAAAATTATTATAAATATTTATAAGTTTTACGTAACTAGTAACTGCAGAGGATATGTCTAATGAGACAATTCTTACTTACTTACTTTTCAAAATTTTTAAATTCAATTTTGTTCGTAATTTTTCTTAAACTATTTTCTATTTCAACAATTTTATATATGCACTGTACTTGATAATTCATTTTATCCATTTATTAGTGAGCTAAATATTCCAAAAACATTAAGAATAATATAAAAAAAAAAGAAGCAAAATAGCCACTAGGCGTAGTATTATTGTATAATGAAAAGACTAAACTAACTAGCAACTGCCAACTAAATGCATAGATATACTTTTATATTTACCATTTTGTCATTATGTTTGTAATAGCCAAAAGAAAACGTTTGATATTCTTGATCAGCATCAATTTTGGAATCGATTTAGACATCTATTATCTGTCTATCTGTCTGTTCGTGTGTTGTTAGCATTCTCCCCATCGCAATAACAGGTATAGCGTTTAAAAGCGAGATTTCGAGATTGGACAAAATCGGCCAAAGAACATGCCCACAGTGCAACATAAGCTGAAAATACCTCGGTTTATTTTTTAATCAAAATTTTATATTTTTCTGTAGTTTGCATTGCAAAAAATCAAATGGAAATGCAAACCACCAAAAATACAAATCTAAAATTTAGTACAAATAGTACGACTATTAGTCCGCAATAGCACACCAAAAATGATGCAAAGGAACCACGCCTAATAACTCCATGCGTATAATTATACAATATCAATTTTAAGTTTTTCATATTTACGTTTTCTCTCCATACTCTTGACAAACTGAAGCGGGCTTTAAGTCGTAATATCATAATGATACTATTATTAATAGTATTGAATATTTACGTACCGAAACCACATTTTATGCTGATTCGTTTCAAAACGGCTCAAGAAATGTTACAGATATTCTATTAGATGAAACCATTTTTTTTTAGCAAAGTAAATACACCAACGATATTTTAATGCCCATAGTGGAAGTGATGGATTAAACACAGTTAAAATGAAATTTCATTAGACGTAAGATAAATTGAAATGTAACTAAATTAGAGTTAAGGTAATAAAAAATTTACTCAATTTAAATAATTTCATAAATTTCATTTTCATTTAAATCTGCTTTATGTAATGTCTTGAGGAATATTTAATTAATGATAAAAAATCAATTAATAATGAATATCACATAACAGAATATGTGATCATGTGAAACATCTTCACGTTTCATCTTTGCTCATTAAATTTCAAATTACTTGTTATGAATTCTATTCTAATAATAATAATAATAATAATAATAATAATAATAATTACCATTAACATTAATTGTCCTTAACTGGTAATAATGGTCATAATAAGTTATACTACTAAGTACTTAAAAATATTCACAATCACATCACATTCACATCATGTTCATGCTTTCTTACGTTTTTATTGGAATAATAAACAAAAAATAAATTAATTAAACACGTTTTATTTCTTTTTTTTTCTGTCTGTTTTTTTTTTTTTTTTGGTCTCTTATATACTTCTTACAAATAAATGTTACCTTTTCTCTAGAACAAAAAAGTTGCTAATAACTTGTGAAATATTGCATCAATGCTTGGGCCAGTGCTCTAGCATTGAATGCAAAAATAAATAAACTATCAACAACAGCCAGGAAAAGTAGATACCTTTTCCCATCATTCGTTTCATTCTGTTGTTTTTATACATTTCAACTTGTATTACAAGCCTAGAACCCTTAAAAATATAACGATTAATAGTACTAAATTCTATAATTTTAAGGAATCTATTTCATTTCATTTAAATATCATGGCGTCCATATAATAATTAACATAGAAGACTTAAGCGACATATTTTAAAATGAGAAATGTAAATAAGAAAAACCTGATTAACGTTTAAACAAGTAAGAAAATTATATTTGATTGGGGCCAAATCTTGAATTCTTAGCACCAGTATACCGTGACGTTATGATTTAGAATTTGCTACAGCAAGCGTGAACAATTTGCACGATAATTTTTTTTTTTTTTTTGGCAGATTTTGTAGTAGGCCAAAATTTCAGTTTTCTATTTTTCTCAATGTGCAAATAATGAGCAAAAAACCATAAATTTCGTTTAAAAAACTGACGTGTACCCAGTTTATATTGAACTGTGGGCATATCCTTTAACCAATTTTCATAATAACCTGCGTGCGAGAACCTGCAATGCTCTTGCCATATGTCGCCCCAATATCTTAGTCAAGAGAATATTAACAACCAACGCTTGTTTGGAAACATTACGACAAAATGAATAGATTCTCAAACTCTGAGAGGCGAGTTTAAAAAAAAAGATGCCTCTACTGTTATTAAATTTAAGCTTGCAAACAACAAATCAACAAAGTCACGTGACTATTACTGTATTTTATTTTATGTATGACAGTTGAATGCTAATTAAAATATCGTATTGTTAATTAGTTTGTTATGTGAAATATATTTTATCTAAACACAATCAAAAAACTTTCCACATTTCATTTAAGAAGCTTTATTACGCAAATTACGTGACATTTTGCATTATTTTTCTAGAAAGCATATAAACAAAAAATCCGGAGACAACATCAATAAGAGAATGCCTTAAAAGATTGGATTTAAGTTATGTTAATTAGTTGATCACTAAAAACATAGAGATAACCAATTAGAAAAAATTTCTACCTTAGGCACTATAAATGTGTAAATCCAATATTCTAATTCAGTTTCTTTATAGCTCTAAAACTAAATCTTTAGAATAAACAACTTAGAAAATTATATTTGACTGGGACCAAATCTTGAGCCAAACAATACGTTTGTTTGTAACACCCAAAAAGGCTTCAGATAGACCGATCGATTCAAACTCTTTTTCCAATTAGATTTATCGTTGTCTGTCCACTCGTCTAATATATGCACGTTTATGGTTGCTATTAAGTTACCGGTATAGTTTTTATTTTAATTTGACAAAATTTTATGTTTCGGTCAAAGAAACAATTCTAATGCAAAAGATTAGGATGGGATTATTTTTATGACCAATTCGCCATAAAATGAGTTACTCTGAAAAAAGTCGCCCAATAGGAAGATTTTGCAATTTTGATTGTTGTTCAGTGAAAATCGACTTAGGCTTTTTATTTGACATACATAACCAATATACCAAACTTAATCCAAGTAGGTTAATTTTTTAAGCCCCCTCTCAAATGAATTTGTGCATTTTTCTAAGCTCCTGAAAATCGCAAGTTTGTATGTTTTCACTTTCTCTTCACTACTTAATGGAATTTACCTTAAGTAGTATAATTAAGAATCATCCTTGTTTGTCTATAATGTAACTTTCCTTCTTTATTACATTTCATAAGGGTGATGCTTTATCATCCCTTTTACTACCATTAGCACAATAGGTCATGATTTAAGAAGACATTAAGAAATTAAAATTTTAGTTCATAATATGATGAAGTAAAATGCAATACTTATTTATTCATTTATATCTCCTACCTTCATGTAGATGTACCGTAAATTCAGGTGCATTGGCAATACTGAATTGCAAAAGCATACAAATTTTCCAAAAGCAAATGTCACACAAAAAAAGTAAATACGCCTTCAGTCAAGACACTATAAAATTCCGATTTAGAGCTTGCTTTAATACAGAGAAATCGTAAGCATAAGATGATGAAAACTTGATATTGTATAACTTAGCGTAGATTTGGCCATTTTGCACGATGTTTGGATAAGTATTAATACTTATATAAAATTTCAGTTTTTTTTAATTTTTGCATATAATGAGCGAAAATCACCATCTTGGCGTGCATTGTACTGTGGGCTTGTTCTTTGACCGATTTTCAATGTTTAAACTTCAATGTTCCTGCCAAATTTGAGCTGGATATATTTTTCTGAGACCTGGAGAATGTTAACAAAGCATCGATTCAGAATTTGATTCTGATCAAGAATAAATAGATTTTGTCCCAGACACTTCATTTGGAGTGCTACAAATATAATGACAAAACGAATATACCCTCAACCTCTAAGTGGTGAGTACAAAAATGAGTGCAACAATTTTAATTACGGCAATTACAATTTGAATAGGTTGCCATAAAAATATTTTAAACTTTTTTGTTATTATAACGTATATACAAGCATTAATGGCAGCATTGGGCAGTAATAGGAAAATCAGATATATTAAACTCACTTTACTAAACTTTTGTAATTTTTTGTAAGGTACAACTTTAGCGATTCTTAGACAACATCAAATGTTGAGTCAATGTGATCACTTGTGCTAAAATACCGAAATTTAAGTTTGCTCTGGCAAACTTTTTACGCGAATGAATATTCAGGTGGTTGGCATTAAAAATGTACCCTCAAACACATATAATTTTTTTTTATTTATTTTATTAATATCAAATATAATTTTAATAATTACCGAACCCCTTTTAGTAACAATTATTAGTAGGTTGTCAAACAACTAATTTAATGACTCAAATTAAATAATAAAAAATAAAATAAAATGTAATACATATTTTAATGTATAAAATTTTTTTTTTTAAATATAGCAAGTTTAATATAGTGACGATTCGAGTTAATGTGCAATTAGTTGTAGGAAATGGAAAATTTGTATTTTAAAAAATCCAATGAGGTTTCGTACAGTGTCATATTTTATTATATTTTACTTATATTTGTCCCTACTCATCAGAGAGATCTACAATGTAAGTTATTTAATACTAATAATTTAATCTTATTTCAATTTTTCAAAATTATGTATCAAATAGTTTTATTTATTTATTTTTTTACACAATAACCGTACGATAATATTTATTTTTAACGTATTTTTATTAAAAAGGAAAACAAAAATGCAAAAGAAGGAAAATTTTCTCTTAAGTACAATTTAATTTGATAGCCTGATAAATATAAAATAAAATAAAAAATTCAAATACATTTTAACGAAAAGAAATTATACGTTCATCAAAAATAATAAAATTAAATGGCTTTCATTAATACTAATTTATTTTAAAGCATATTTCATCAGAACATTATAATGGAAGAGTTACTGTAAAACGAAAGCGGAGCGATCTTTTGTTAGATACCAACGGCTCCACCCTTCCCATTTCAATATACAAAATTGATTAAGTGATCTTAAAGCGGGCTTTAAAAAAACTCAATTTACAACCCGTTTTGCCTACTGGCCATTTCCGACTGTCAAAATATTTCATTTGATATGTAGGCTCAAGAACAAGTGCTATGAAAAGTGAATCCAATCATGCTTATTAAAACATCTTAATTTCAAAAACATAAAGAGAGGTTTTGAAAATTTTTTTTTTTTTTCTTACAAAAAGTTCGATTTTGCATAGCAGAATTATATTTTAAAAATTATAATGCTTTGCATTATAATTTTAAAATGCTCCTTTTTCGCAGACTTTGCAATTAGTGTATTTCATAAAAGAACATTTTCCAAATTATTGTAGAACACCGTATATGGAATATTTATTTAATATTCGATATCAACCGAAAAAGTTGACATCATTTTATTTTATTTTAAATCAGCATTTCTTTTTTGTTTGTTTGTTATATCGACCCGTAGGAACACAAAGCACTTGCACATTTTTCGTATTATATTTATCGAATCACCTGTTCTATATCATACAAATTTACGCAATTTATAAATGAATGTACAAATGTTGTACGTTATACAATAAACTAATACCGGATATATTTGTATTTAACGTACAAACAAAATAAATTAAAAACAAGAAAGTTATATTTGACCGTATTATATTTGGGGCCTGGTATATTTGGTATCCTGGATACCCACCCTGGTCTTGGTGGTCACCCTCAAGACCAAAAGCCTTTCAACTTGTACAAAATTTAGGTTTCCTACATTTTGTGTTCTCAATTTACATTGGACTGTGGGCGTGTCCTTTGACAAATTTTGCCCTACCAAATTTCTTTACGACTAGGCATATAAATAGACTGACCCATAGACATATTTAAATCAACTTAGAATTTGATGCTAAACAAAATATTTGGTACTTTTCAGGATCTTGATACTTTCGGATACTTTTCAGGGTGGTTCTTGGATACTTACTTACTACTATTTAATACAAACATAATAATGATAATGATAAAACGAATACACCACCAACCTCTGGATGGTGAGTATAGTAATATCAAGAATAATATGAAAAAATCATAAATACAGTAATAAAAAAATGTTATTTTAGGAAATTTATCAATTACAAATATTTATGTTGATTAATTGTACAAGATGGATGTGATTGATGTGATTATTGTTGCTGCTATTAATTAGAATGTACAATAATTAAAATAAAAAAGTTATGCCATTATAATTATAATTATAAAATTTACAATTGGTGAAAGGTATTTGTTAAAAGAGCAACTAATTCATTGTTAACTAAATAATAAATCAATAATTCAATTTAATTTAATCAATTCCTCTCAGTTCACTTCGATTCATTCAACTCAGCATAGTGTCAAAATATAATTCAATAGAATTTTAGTCTTTCACAACAATTGCAATTATTGAATGATATTAAAATCTTATAGATTAAGGTATTTCGTTTACTAAATAATAGTTTTGAATTAAAACTGCTCCACATAAATAAGATGTAAAATGTAATATCACTGAACAGTGCATGATGGTCTTTTCTTTGATACAAATCAAAAAAAAAAAAAAAGAAAAAAGAAAAATTATTTACTTTATGATTTATTTTATACAAATATAAAAAAATTTATTCTTTACAAAATTTGATTTCATTTCAATAAAATCAAATCAATGTTAAAGAATTCTAAATTTTTAAATAATTGTTAAAAAATACTATTCAGAAGACATTTACCGTACTGAATAAATGTGCATGGTTTGGTTTATATCGAAACGTTTATTAGATAAACTTCTCATATAAATAATTTTTCAAGTAACCTGAAAAATTACAAGTATTTACTTCAATGATTTGTAATTGATTTTTTTTTAATTTTCTAATTATATTAATTGGTAAACTTATTAAATAATTGAGGTAGAGCGGCGTGGCCCCCATTTTCAGATGGCTTAATGTTATATAAATCTCACCAGAAATAGATTTTTCATTCATTTTTTCTACTTGTAATTATAGATTAATGATTTTATAGAAATGAATGGGGAATCCTTGTAAAAATTATCTTATCTTAAAAATTTTCAGCAAAGTTCACCTTTATGAGCTGGCAAATTTAAACAGCTTGATGTCATTTATTTAAAAAATTGCCACCTTATAGGGATAAAAATCCGATGGACATACGTACATGTTCAAACTACTGATTCCACGAGATTCTAATTTGAAGCATAATTGGCAGCTTGTCATTAAGCCTTCAACGTTGATGTGACTTTGAGACCTCCTTAATATCCTTTAACCAGTAAAAACATTTGTATTATGTTACCTGAAACCTTTAAACTTTTAAACTACATGTTTAACATATATTTCTCAGGATTAGTTATTCCCAACTAGGCAGACAACTAAGCAGGGTTAGAAATGAGCCGATCAATCTTTTAAAAGATGACCACATCTCAACTCCCCTCGAAACAAACATTATATCCGTATCCGTATAGAAATATTATGATCAAAAGTGAAAGTGAGTCATTATTCATAATAAATAAATTGTTTGTGCTTTGCAATTTATCTATTGTCTTGTCATCATGTACGTTTTCCAACAATTAAAAACAACTGCAAAATTCGACTAAAATTGATTTCATGCGCATGCAATAAACTAAATGAAGGTCAAACACAAAATGCAATAGTATATTGAGATACCCATACTTCAATATAAGTACACATCTACATTTATGTAATAATTATACCTGAATTAGTTTGTTTTTTTAGCATATTTAAGTTTAATTAAATTTAAAAAAAAAAAAAATCTGCAAAACCAAGACAAAATTTTGCACCAGCTTAATCATCGATTTATGATATAATTTCTCTTTGACTTTTTATAATCACTAAGTTTCTTATAAATGTAAATAACTAACACCAGAATATGACGTACGCGTTAGATTGATTTATGACATTTATAATCTTACCCACAGATAATTATACCAAAGCATTGCACTAAAGCAGGATAAAAATTATTCATAGATATTTTATTATCCGTTTCTTCTATAACTGGGGTAACTGTCGATGCCATTATAGATGACTTTGTTGTACTTGTAACTGTATTTAGAGGTGTTAAAGAAGACGTCATTACATTTTCAATATTTGTCGGCAAATTGGCATATAAAGCTGTGTCGCCATGAAGGGCAGCCAAATACATTGTACTATCCATAATGAAAGAATTGAATGAAGCACTTAATCATTTATATAAATACGGTATTGAATATTTCTATTTCATTGTTATCACTTTACACTTTAAAACTATCACACTCTCGTTTATGTCACTCTAAAAAAAAAAAAAATTTAATTGTGCTGTAGAATTCTATCAAAATGATTACATTCTAATTCTAATTATTGTAATACATGCGATTGATCCGCGCATGTTTTTTAATTTCATGATTTACTTTTATAAATATGTTTTTGCAGAAATCTTCTTTGTTTTATTTTTGCTTTTTTTTTGGTTTGTGTAGTAAGTTCGCTATACAAAAATTTCACTTATAAATGTACTACATAAAAGATATTAAGCGAACAAATATTTTTCATATCGTTTTTTCACTCTCATTATTGTTTATTACACACATTTAATAAAAAAAAAAAAAGATGCACTCTAAAGTTCGAACACCACACATTAACATTTTTTCACTGACTATTCTCAAATCGCACTCTACACCAGAACTACATACCGTTTGAATAGTCCGTGCCACAGTTACTTCATTTAATTTATTTTCTATACCACTACGATGACGGAAGTAATTTAGATAGCTTTTATAAGTCTATAAATGTGAACTACATATGTTTAGTTTTTGTATACTTTATATAGGTGAGACTGAGTAAGAAATATGTGCTTGCAATTGTCCTTGTTTTATCAATTATAACTGCTATATGTGTAGCAAATTTTGTTCTGACAGCTTTTTGTTTATAAATTCTTTGTGCATTTGTAATAATTCTCTTAGCTTTTATGAGTGCAACTTCAGATAAATTTATAACTGAAAGAAAAGTTTATGTAAACTTGTTGTTGATTTTATTATGTACTAATAGTATAATGCTTAAAGCCAGGGTTGTTTTACTATTTTTGGAAATATACAAACTTTCTGTAATTAACTAAAAAAATGTTTTGTAGATAAGACGCAATTGTAAATCTTAATAAATGATTTGAAAAATGAAAACGTAAACGTTGTGCTAGATATTTTCTCTCCTTTTTTTAAACTCGGTCTTGGGACAGGCCAAAACCTGTAAAAAGGGAAAATCTGTACATATGCTAAGATTCCATTAAAAATTATTTATACATTAAAGTGTAATCTAGAGCATTTTAAATACCTAAACAAAATATTTGGCATCCAACAACTTATCAGAATCAAAGGATAATTATAGATGTGTAATATTCAAATATTTTCCTTTAAACTTTCTATCCTTATGTTCGCTATTGAAAAACTTTAAAGTGTATTAAATCCTAATTCTTTCAAATAACATCGACATTCCCAATAATTCTAATAAAAATTGCCTGATAAAAATATTAAAATAAACTAAAAATTAAGTGATCTTTATCATTTTAAGCACTTTATCAAGCGCAACTTTCACAACATTAGGTTGATCTACAACATATTTGCAATTAAAAATTATTTTTCTTCCACTGAGATCAACTTAAAGAAAGAAATGATTTTTCTTCCTTTACGTTAAACTTTTAGTATAGTTATGCAAGAGAAATAAACTCTTCACAACTCGACGAAAACTTTGTGTAAAAATAACAATTTTATTTTCGTCAAGATTTTCGAAAGAGCCAACTATTATTGTGCTATTCCTGTTGACAACTTCTACCGATGACAGCCAAATATATGAAGACATAGAGGTTGTTTCTATCCATTTTAGACTGGGCTATCGATTATTATTGGCCAACAATTGTATGAGCATATTGAAGGTTTTTGCAAGGCAGTTAGGTAAATTTTAGTAATGGAATGACTGAGTACACTATTTTAGGAAGTGAAAAGATTAGATAAATTACTTTTACAAAACTATTCTCAAAAAGCAGAATTTAAATCAGTGATGTTATACGAATATTGTATGCCACTGTACTTTTTATACAAAATAGTTCGTTCTTATGTATACAAAATAACTTATAATAGCAATAAAAAAAAGAAAAAATATTTGTCACACAATCCAAATTTTAATTATCCATATACATAATTATCTATTATACTATATAAATTTGTAAAGTATCAAAGATATTTAGACTAAACGGTGTTGTTGAAACGACATCCCAGGCATAAGTATATCGTAGCAAAGTCTTTTGTACATTTTTTAATTCGTATTCCAATAAGACAATTATTGCCCGAAGAAGGAGCCAAATATCATTTTGATATGCATAAACGATTTAATTTATTTTATCGTCAAATTTACTTTCTTTTGTAATGGGATGTTTTACTTTCTTTTGTAATGGGTCATAAAGTTTGAATGCTACTGCGTTACCGATTGTATATTACGTTGCGTTAACTAATTGTACATAATAATTAAGATGTACACAATTTAAGAATTAAAGGAAAAGCGATTTGCACACCTAAAACTGAAATTTGATGCACTTTTTAAAAAATGCAACTACTCTGCTACCTTACAACTCGTAAAATGTCTAAAAAACTAAAAACAAGTAAAGCTACAACAATAAAAGTGCAGTCAAACGAATTGAATAAGCATGCAAGTAACAGCACAGCTGTCCATACAGATAAAGCGGGCAATGTGTGTATACGCGTTTTTGCTAAACCTGGGGCCAAACAAAATTGCATTACAGAAGTTGGCGCAGAAGGTGTGAGCATTCAAGTTGCTTCGCCACCCATTGATGGTGAAGCAAACTCTGAATTAATAAAATATTTATCACAAATTTTAAAACTACACAAAAGTGACATACAAATACAGAAGGGAATGCGTTCACGCATTAAAGTTCTATTAGTCAATAAAGGCATCACCACACCAGAGACAATTCTAGAATTGATGCATAAAGAAACTGCCAAATAAATTTGTGTAATGCCCAAATTCTTTGTAAAAAACACTGATACGATGAAATCGGAAATATAGAATAAATTTTCCAAATACATTTCAAGTTCTTTCTCATGATTTATTATTTTCTAATTTTCTTCTCGCTCTTTACTAAAACTAATTACAAAAAACAAAAACTAAATTTAAAAGGCTTGACTCCTCATTTAAAAAAAATGACTTCTATATTAAAAGTAGTTAATATAAGTAAAACCTTACAGTTATTACAACAACTGCTCTTACAATTTTTTTAAATTGCTAAATATGTATATATATATATGTATGCGTTTATAATAAATTATGAATTATATAGTGGTGGGAAATGAATTCAGTATTTAAAGAATTGAAAAAACTTAATGAAATGAATTGAGAAAAATGTATGTAAAACGTGGTGGGGGAATGAATGAGTTTTAGATGGTATAATTTGAACTATGGCCATTGCAAATCGCAACGTTATATAGATGCTTACTGCCGGGGTAAAATATGTTTAATCGACTTCTTCCATATGTGAAGCATCTTCAGTATCATCAACTAATGCTGGGGCATCTCCGCCGCTCTGAGTATCTTCTGTAGTCATGGGTTCTTCTTCATCGATACCCAAACCTAATTTAATCATACGATAAATGCGGCTGGCATGAGTTTGTGGACTTTGTAATGAAAAGCCAGATGATAGAAGTGACGTCTCAAATAATAATATAACCAAATCTTTGACAGCCTTATCATTCTTGTCAACTTCAGCTTTTTGACGTAACGTTTCGATAATGGAATGATCAGGATTAATTTCTAAATGCTTTTTGCCGGCCATATAACCCATAGTTGAAGAGTCACGTAGTGCCTGAGCCTTCATAATACGTTCCATGTTAGCCGACCAACCGAATTGAGAGGTAACAATACAACATGGTGAATCAACTAAACGATTAGATACAACAACTTTATCAACTTTGTTGTCTAAAATTGATTTCATTAATTTGCATAAATTTTCGAATTTGGCTTTATCTTCCTCTCGCTTCTTCTTCTCTTCTTCATCTTCTGGTAATTCGAGACCTTCTTTGGTTACGGATACTAATTGTTTGCCTTTGTACTCCTTCAAATGTTGAATAACATATTCATCGATGGGCTCAGTCATGTACACAACTTCAAAACCGCGCGCTTTCACACGCTCCACGAAAGCAGAATTAGCTACCTGATCCTTGGATTCACCAGTAATGAAGTAGATGTGCTTTTGCTTCTCCTTCATGCGACTTACATAGTCAGCTAGTGAACAGAAATCGTCACCGGATGCAGATGTATGGAAACGCAAGAAATCAGCCAATTTGGCGCGATTATTACTATCCTCATGAACACCCAATTTAAGATTTCTACTGAATTGATCGTAAAACTTCTTATACAAGTCCTTATCTTCGGATAGCTCCTCAATTAATTCCATAGTCTTCTTAACCAAATTTTTACGAATTACTTTAAGAACTTTATTTTGCTGTAACATTTCGCGAGAGATGTTCAAAGGTAAATCTTCTGAGTCCACAACACCTTTAATAAAGTTCAAGTATTCGGGTATGAGATCTTCACAGTTATCCATAATAAAGACACGACGCACATACAGTTTAATATTATTGCGTTTCTTCTGATTCTCAAACAAATCGAATGGCGTGCGCCGTGGTATGAATAATAAAGCGCGGAACTCCAACTGACCTTCCACGGAAAAATGCTTTACGGCTAAATGATCTTCCCAATCGCTAGTTAATGATTTGTAAAATTCCCCGTATTCAGCTTGAGAAATATCATCAGGATTACGTGTCCAAATTGGCTTGGTTTTATTCAATTCTTCATCTTCTGTATACTTTACTTTAACGGTTTTCTTTTTTTTCCCATCTTTCTCCTTTTTATCATCATCCTCATCTTCGCCGACATCTTCTAATTTAGGCTCATCTGTATCCATTTCTTTCTTTTCATCATCCTTCGTGTCCTTTTCGGCGGCATCTTCAGCTTCATCGTCACTAACTTCTTGGTCACGCTCTTTCTCCACCACTAATTTAATTGGGTAGCCAATAAATTGCGAATGTTTGTTAACAATATCCTTAATAGTGCGCTCTTCCAAGTATTCAGAAAGATCTTCCTTCATGTATAAAACAATTTTGGTTCCACGGCCCAATGGTTCAGAATTATCAGGCTTCACAGTAAAGGAACCACCAGCTGATGACTCCCAAATATATTGCTCGTCATCATTATGCTTTGAAGTGACTGTAACTTTGTCGGCTACTAAATATGCTGAATAGAAGCCAACACCAAATTGACCAATCATGGAAATATCAGCACCAGCCTGCAGTGCCTCCATAAATGCTTTAGTACCAGACTTCGCAATTGTACCCAAATTATTTATCAAATCCGATTTTGTCATACCGATTCCTGTATCAATGATGGTCAACGTGCCAGCGGTTTTATTGGGTATCAATTTGATGTACAAGTCCTTGCCAGTGTCTAACTTTGATGGGTCGGTCAATGACTCATAACGGATTTTATCAAGAGCATCAGAAGCATTTGATATCAATTCACGCAAAAAAATCTCCTTATTCGAGTAAAATGTGTTAATAATAAGTGACATCAGCTGAGCAATTTCAGCTTGGAAAGCAAATGTTTCAACTTCTTCCTTCATCTAAGATTTCAAAATAAATTTAAAAAAAATTACCAAAATGAGTCAATTTAGTCATAAAAGGACACTTTAATCATTAAAAATTCTAGATATTTCTATAACGCAAATTATGCACGTTTTTTACTTTTTATATTAAATACCTCACACACATACATACCTTGATATATTATTGCAATCAAATACTACTTATTTCACAATTTTTCTTCTCGAAACAAATTTTATTTGTGCAAATCACTTGAATCACTTGTATTCTTTTCTGGAAATTCAATGTTTAATATGTTTTCCACAATTAATAAAACCTTGAACAAATGAAAAAAATATATTTGACTTTCACCCACTAAGCTATACTTCGTACAATTTCTTGTCTAATACTGACGCATATGCCCTAAGCAACCACATATTTATAGATTTTTTATACATATATATAGAACAAACTAGAGTGTTCTCGAACAAACTTTTTCAGTTTCCGTAGATTTTATTCAGTATCATGCAGTTGATTGTGGGGCATTATAGAAATCATGTGGTTGATGCCACATTATACTGCCCACAGTGGAATAATCTATGCACTTTTTTTTATAAAGTAGAACGTAAAATTACTTAATATTTTAAGTTTCAGTTATTATTTATTAATTTGTTATAATGTATGTACAAAATAAGCGAATTACTTCAAACAACGCCCTCCTTAACAACCCGGATTTTATTATTGAAATACATTTCGTGAAGTTAGTTTTGTGTATTTTAAATTGTAAATAAACTAAAGAAAAATCTACGTGAATTGATGACTTTTCTTAATATGATTGTGGATTATTTGATTTACATTCATATTGCAAATTGTATAGTTCTCAATCAAATTGAATTCTAGTCTATATCTCTAGAAATATAGATTAGATATAAAATAATAAGTAAAATAAATATGCAAATGTAAGCAATGTAATAATTCATTCAGAATATATAACAGTGTTTATAGTTTATTAATTAAAGTGGTTGCAAAACTGGATTACTACAGGTGTTTTACTAGGTTGTTAATTACAGTAAACAAGTCAGTGATTGCAAAACTGTGTACGTGTAAGTGTTTACCAGCGCAGCTGAAATTCACGATATTTACTTGAATAATATTTTTAACAAATCTTATTTGATGAACATATAGTTATAAATTCGCCAATAATTTGTATATACATATGTGAATTGATTTATAAATTATTAAATGTATTAACGAATAAATAATGTAAAGTAATTAATTTAATACATAATGGTTTCAACACGCGGTCCGAAAACGCGTTATTTTGAAAAAGGTGAAAAAGTTTTATGCTATGAACCAGATCCATCAAAAGCTAAAGTGTTGTATAATTCAAAGATATTAGGTATACACGAGTCCAGAGATAAAAGAGGTCGTAAACTTATACAGTATAAAGTTCATTTTCAAGGTTGGAGCAGCTCTTGGGATCGTAAGGTTAATGCAGATTTTGTATTAAAAGATACTGAAGAGAATCGGCAATTACAACGTGATTTAGCTGAAAAAGCTCAATTGCAATTGGGTGCGTATTTATATAGGAAGGAACGTAACGCTAATAAGAAACGTAATCGAAGATCTGCAGCCAATTCTGAAGATTCAGCTGATGCTAGTAATTCACCGATTAAATTAAGGGAGAGAGGTTTATCTGACGATAATTTCAGTTCAAGCAGCACGTTTGAAAAACAAGACGATTCATTTATGAAGGATGGTAATTACAATTCTAGTATATTACCAACACTAAAAAATTATATAAATTATTTAAATGAAATGTACCATTGTACCATTTTCGCGCACACACAGATTGCGAAACTGATTCTTGTTGTAGTTCTTTAGAGAGTACACATGATGAAGATCGTGTTATGTTGCGCATAAGTGAACGTTTACGACAATATTTGGAGTATGATTATGACATGGTCGTAAAACATGGCAAACAGCATACGCTACCTGTGCGTATATCGGCTGTTGCGATATTAGAAAATTTTGTAAAACAAACGTCTATAAAAATGATTCTATCTACAACACAAGTAGATAGTACACGCCGACGTAATACACAACAACGTAACGATAAGAAAGAGAAAGAATTTGATAAAATGACTACAATGTAAGAATTACAGGCTATTTGTATATTTGTAAAATTGAAAATTAACTCATTCATTATTCGCCGTTGTTCAATTTTTTTTTTAGGGTTGGACTATTAAAAGAAGTAGCAGACGGTTTGCGTATATATTTAGACTTTACTATTTCTGAATATCTGTTATATAAAGAAGAAAAAGAATATGCTCTCTCATATTTATCTGAGGAGAATTTAAGGAATTTCACTTACGTACCTGCGTCAACATTTTCCGTGGAAATGCCATGGTTTAATATTAAAAACGATATGAGCGATATGCAGGTTACAACAACAGGAAATTTACTTTATCCAGCATTATCTGATCATATAGAATCAGGAGCTGTTACAACAAATTGTACAACAATAGCAACGACAATACTCACGACAACTACGACAAATGGTGCTTGTACTGTAGACAGTGATGTAATTAACAGTGGTACAATAGTGGCCACTTCAGTAATCACGTCAACATTAGCTGCAGTTACAGTAACAACGACTGCCGTAATTAGTGGAATACCAGCAATACACGAAGAACAACCGCAACGTCGTAAATTACGTTCTCATCGTAGTGATGATAATCACGATTTAAAATTAGAAAATTGTTTCACAAGTTCAGGCACATCAACCCCACTATCTTCCACCTTACCGAATTTATATAATTTGAACTGCTTAAAATCTTCACAATTCATATCACCGCAAATACGAGATTTTGTACAGCAAGTAATATCTTGGCGCTTATTGCCGTCAAATGCTTCACCCGCTCCTAGTATGATATTTGGTGCGCCACATTTAGCGAGACTTTTAGGTAACACACATTTTTGTTTTCCTTTATATTTTAATGATTTAAGTTATGGAGGTAGTAGTTAACTGCCTTACTGCAAACTACACCAATTGCTTCGAACGTTGTTTTGGTAAGTAAAAAGATCGTCCAAAATTCGAAGACGTTTAGTTCACTTTTTAGAAAAAAAAAAAGGGAAAAATTTTATAGTGTCATATTTAAATAGTAAACATGTCCCACGGTATTTTTATGATATACGTCATTTGTGATATAGAATGTGATAAGCTTGTGCGAATTTTTGTAACATCTGAAAAGATATTGGACCGACTGTTTCAGAATCACGTTCGTAATCGAATTAATCCTATTTATCATTTCGCTCATCAATTTAAATGTGCTATTTAGCTAAAAGTCGCAATTTGTAAAATATTTAAGTGGCATTTAGTATGCAAACATGCCTTGATTCACAGTGCACCATTTTCTGGGCCATTTCTTGCACAAAGAACTATTTTGAAAGATCCAGTTTTTGGAAAGAAGAAATAACTGTACATTCTACCGAGGCCAATTCTTAAATGTTTTCTACCACTTTGTTCACTGTGATTAAAAAGTCACGTAAATAAATTATCAATCAACACAGTAAAACTTTTTTATTTTTAAATTATTTGGGAAGGAGAACAAAAAATGAACCGATCTCGGCTTAATTTGCCACATTTTTTTTTTTATGGCAAAATACAGCAAGTATCAATTTTCGTTCATACATATTTAAAAATGCAGCTTATTCCCGTATAACGATTCTTACAAAAAAGGCGTTATAAAAAGTTTTAAAAATAAATCATTTCTAATCATTAGCAAAATGGTTCGCTTTTAGACTTGTACCTTTATAACAGTTGGGCAAATAGATCTAATAGATTTAGAAAATGGTTTTGAATCGATCAGTTTAAAAAAGATAGTTTTATCTCAACTCCTTGGGCTTACAAACCTGTACACAAATTCATACTATCTTGAACCACAAACGGTGTATAATCTTAATATCTTTTAATGAAGGAATAATTATTTAGGCCACATTTGGTTCACAATGGCCCATTTTTTGAACTTTTTTTTCCGTATTTAAGAAGCTTTTCAAATCATTTAAAAATAACTTGACTTCTCAGTAAAACCCAGCAAAAGCGGAGTGGTGTAGGGTATTTAAAACTGGCCGTGATCGATTGGAATGTTTTTATTTGCTTTTCTAGTGAAACTACCAGAATTTTTGAATGCGTCTTCTATGACTGATGAGAAGTTGAAAGTTTTATTGCAGCATTTAGATACATTTATCAATTATCTGGAATCTCATAAAGATTGGTTTACAGAAGATAATTATTCATCTAATCCAGTAGCGAAAAAATGCAATAGTGTAAAATCTAATAACGGAACAGCAACAATTACAAAAGAAATTATTGAGCAAGAGCAGAAGGAGCGAGAAGAACAAAAAAAGTCACAAATTCAAGAATACGATTTGGCAACAAATGCTCCTGCCATGATAACAAAAATATAGTAATATAATAATATAGAGAAAGAAATAGAGAAAAGTAATATGGATTGAAAATTAACTTAAAACATGATGTAATTTTTTTTCTTGCCAAGTAATATTTTACGTTATTATATGTAAAATTTTTGTCACTGTATGGAAAACTATCATATATAAATATGTGATTTTTAATATGATTCTGTTGTAGCGCGTATCCGTATACATTAAGCTGAATGCAAATTTTGAATCGAATTACTTCGTATTACAGGCCCCGCTCTTGTAAAAAAGACTCTTTACTTTTTGGAAAATTTGCTTGCTTTATGCATTTGCTCTGCATTTGATTTTATAGGCGCAGATTATAATGGTGTTGAATTTAAGTATTTTTTTTTTTTGGTTTTCATTTATTTCTTTGCAATTATGAAAGTAAATATTGAGGTGATGCCTTTTAAGTCATTCTTTTATTACATTTTGTATTAATATATGTATGTGTAATGTAAATATATTTTATTTATTAGTATTTTAATACAACAATAAAATGTTTAAGAGGTTTCAATTGAATTTAATCAAGTAAGAAAATTATATTTGGCTGGGGCCAAATCTTAGATACCCACCACCAGTACATCATGACATTACGATTAAGAATCTGATTCGGTTTTTTAGGAGTAAATTAAAAACGTAAACATATAAAATGAGAGTTTGGTATAATTTCAAATGAGCAAACAACAAAATTTTGCTTAAAAAAATGACACGTTCTCAGTTTATGTTGTGCTGTAGGCGTACCCTTCGACCGATTTTGTTCAGTTTTAAACCCAACCAGCGTGCAAGAACTTACAATGATTCTGCCAAATTTGGGTTCGATATCTTATATTTTACGACCAGGAAACAGGCACACAGACGGACAGACAAGAATATATTATATACCTTATAGGATCTCCGAAGTTTCCTTCTAGGCTTTATAAGCAAAGTGAATATATATTTCCAATCACAGAGTGGTGAGTATAAAAGGATTTCTATTGTTATAAAATGTTTACATATATACTTGTACGTGTATACTTATGGTTAGTGTACTTTGAATAATGAGTAAGAATTTTATAGTCGGTCAGGGCTGCTCTTAAATATCCTACACCACCTTGATTCATGTGATTAGGCAAAAGGAAAAGTCAATTAAAGTACTTAAATGTGGTACACATGTTTTTCATGACAAAATATAATTATCTGCCAATTTTCATATATATATATTTGAAATTGTAAATTTTTTTCCAATAAATATTTTTAAGAAGGACGTTATAAAAATTGTACGAGCTTAAGCATTTTCCATAAGTTTCGTGTTTGGTCCAAACATATTAAACGTCACTTAAATATTTCAAAAAGTTGCGAATTAACCCACTAAAATTTAAAGTAAATAAATACAAAAATGTGTTAATTTATTTAAAATGATTATCTAATGTTAGTGAGAAAAATACTACAAATAGAGGAGAATATCATCTTCACGTTTTTCTTTATGATGGATTACAAAGTATTATTACATAACTGATGATAGATGAAATTATATTCCGCACCATTTATGTTCATCCGTAATTATTTTATTATCCAATAATTTTCGATTTACAAAATTTGGTTCAGAATGAAATCCTTTTAAAAATTGGCGTATTTGAAAATTTAAAAAAGGTTAATGTATATCTAGGTAGTCCAGATATTTTGTATCACATTTTGAAAATTTCATCTTTAATATTGTAGACGTAGTGTAGAATATTTACTAGTTGTATTTAATCATGCTTGACTGAACTTTTAAAAATGATCTTTGCGAATATTTTGAACAATTAACGTCGTTTTTATTGACGAAGTGAGGCGTTGATATTTAAGGTTTAAATTTTTTGCCTATTTCTATGCAAAAAATTTTCGCAAGAAAAAATGAAGGATAATTAGTACTACTTCTTTTATATCATGTGTTCCACTTATATGGAAATGAGAGTCGCAAAAATCTGTTGTTAAGAGTAGCATTTTAAATATATCTCAAATTTTTAAAGTGATTGATTCCATTCTGTTAAAAATATATTATGCTGTAACTCTTTCATTCAAGTGATTGCTTTATTGGCTAACAGTTGAGAGTTTTTTTTTTTTTAAATTATGAAAAGAAATAGAATGGCAAAAAAAATTATTTACGCAGAAGCAATGCAAAATAAGAAAATTATAATATTGATCAGTAAACCTCTATTTAGTGAAATAAGTACTTTATATACTGGACATAAAAATGTATTCAAATATGAATGTACAATTTTTTTAATTTTATGGACATTAAGTCCTGTTTTTATAATAATAAAATTTATTTCTTTAATATATGAGTTTGCAAATTTTCTTGTAATTTTTATAAGACTTTCTTCTTTAAGTGCTTTGATGAATTTTAATTTAAATTTTATAAAATCGATGGCTTCTTAATTTGATTGGACTGAACTCTACATTATATTACGATTTCAGTGTATATTAAGTTAGGGTAAGTTCACTTAAAATCCAGAAAATTGTTTCATATTTAAAAAGTTCAAATTGATTGATGCTGTCATGTAATGAATTTTGCTTTAAAAATATAAATGTTAAAATGAAATTCTTTGTAATTTTCGCTTTAAAAAATGTGCATTCTGTGAAATAAATTAATTTTATTTGAATGTTTTGAAACTAAATAAGTTTTTAAAATTTGCTTGTTTACACAAAATGCTAAACAATTAACTTTACAATTAACCTTTTTGTTGCACTGTAACTGTAGCAAAGTTTTTTTAGTGGTTTTCGAAACTGGACACTTGTGATTTTAATGTCCAAATTTATATTAGTAGATAGTGCTATAGGCAAATATATTATCGGTTCATGCCGATTATAATTTTTTTATATTTTATATTTATTTATTTATTTTTTTTTTCATTTGCTTGAAAAGGTTTTAGTTATTGTGTTAGATGGTATAAAATATGAGAAAGTCAAAATTTTCTACAAAAACAACATAAAAATACTTGATTCTCGTTAGTTTATGTTCATAATATATATTGCATAATTTTAATGGTAAAAAAATAATATTCACACTCATATACAAATGCTTTTTATATATCTTAATCATGATGCAATGGTTTCGCTTGACTGGTAACGTTTAGTGCTGTTTGGTATTTTTATTTATATTTTAAATGTTATTACCCTATTGTTTTCCTTAATGTTCTGTTATCCTTTATTTATTTATTACGCTTTGTAGAGCTGGCAGCTGTTGGTTTCATAAAGCCGCTAACATTGTTGCTACGGGCTGTAGAGGTAGAGCGTATCATTGAACGAGAAACACCGCTACTATTAGTATTTGATGTGGATGGATTTGTTGAGGCTTTCATAAGCATTGGGTGTCGAATTACTTGATTTGTCCTTATTGATGGCGGCATTATACCATTTTCTCTTTGATTCTCTTTGAAACTAGTGCTGCCTAGATCGTTGCTTCGTTGAGTATTGTGTTGAATTGTTGTTGGTGCTTTACGTATCACAACTATATTTTGACCATTACTGGAAGCATTGGAACTGCTACGACTAGCTGGTACACCATTTAAATGGTTTATTGAAGATGTTTTATTGTTAAGAGAAGTCAAAGGCCTCTTGCTTGGTGAAGATTCAACTGATACTGTTTGTAATGGTAGTTTACTATGAATTTTAACTGGTAAATGTCTAACTGTATTTGTAGAAGTGGCACTATTAATAGATGATCTTGATGATCGTAAACTATTCCGTGAGTTACTGCGCTCGACACCATTTTTATTACTACTTTCCTTTAATTTAGTGCCAGTTGATCGGCGTCCGGTTACCGAAGATCTACGTTGAGTATTACCAACATATGGACGGCTAGACAAATTACTTCTAATTAAATTTTGGTCAAGCTGAGTATGTACGCTTAGCTGACGTGCTTTTTCCAAAGAATTTATTGCTTTTCGGGGTGCATTTTGGTTACTTACAGGTAGTGATTTCATATTTGGAACGTTTTTCAATTTAGATAGTTTCAATCTTTCTTCTAATTTACCGGAAATGTTTTGTATAGCATTATTACTTTTTTGTAATACAGGCTTTGGCTTATCAGGCAAATCTTGAAGTAACTCATTACAAGATGAATTTGTACTCTCTTTGCCGTGCGATGGTGTATCTGAAACTAAACTTTGAGTTTCCTCAAAACCTTCATCGTTTAGCTCATGACTGGGAACCTTTATAATAGTCGATCTATTCAATATTGCAGATTCACCACTTACCGAATTAGCCTTTTGTTTATCAGCATCTCTCGTAGAACTCCATACATTTTCTGATATATTCGTAGGAGATTTTAAATTTCTTATGGCTTCTTGGACATCTTTTTGATTTATAGAACTTAAATGTCGGCCCACTTTTTCTAGTTTATTTATTGTGTGCGCTGATAAAATGGGACGCGTGACGTCTTCAGTACATTTATTTTTCAAGTTTGTTTCATTTAATATTATGTCATCCGATTTGTTAAAAACTTTATGAATTTCATTAGCATTAAGAGTTTGACGTAGTGAACTTTCCTCACTTGAATCTTTGGTGGACGTCATATCTTCATTGCCACTACTATAGTCTGTGAACCGTTTAAAGCGTCTAGTTCGTCTTGCTAAGGAATGACGATCGAAATTTCCAGCAATTATATTATTAACCGTTGAACATATTTCATTCGTTTTATTACTGCTGTTATTATTATGAGTTTGTTTTCCAGGCGTCGCTAATGGAGTGTTTACTTTATTAATAGTTACTAATGTGGTGGTTGGATTTGATATAATTCTACGCGTTACTGGCGGCGTTTCGACGTTGTCAGCATCTATTTCTTTACGATTATTATTTAGTTCATTTTGAGTTGATATGGAAGTTAATTGGTCTGAGGTATTAACAATGTGTTGCAGATTTCCTTCACATTTGCCTTTTGGTGATTTAGTTGATACTTTGGTATAACTAGCAGATTTTATTGAAATGTCCTTACAGTTACTTGAATTATTTAGCGTTGGGATGGTTCCTTTTTCAGATCTATTTTGCTTTTCTTTAGTAAGATTTTTTATAGATGAACCACCTGTGTAGATATGTAAGCGATCACTAGATCCAGCTTCTGTATGACTATGTATTAAAGATTTCCGGCGATCTTCTTCAGCTATAGATTCTAGTGGTGTAGGATTCTCAACTGATTTGTGCCTCCTATAAGTTACTACCGTATCATTCTGCTGTTGGAAATTACTTGTACTAGTTCTAGGTGTTGCACAATCATTAACACACTTTTGAGTTGATAACGCTTCAGACTTCTGATTTTGTAACTTTTCTCGAGCGTGATTAACATCTGCAATAGCTTGAATTGTACTAACGACATCAGTGTCTAATGTATTCGAAGGCTTCCAATCTGGATAAACACGTTTGTAATTTTCGAAAGTATCGTTACTTGTTTCTAATGTTAATGAATTATTAAAATGATTATTTGAAGTAGAACTGGAATTGAATGTTTTATTCAGATTTGGTGTTGTTGGTACATATTTTTCTTCTGGTAGAGTATCTAGTTTTCGTTCGCTTTCTGAATCGTTTTCAAGCGAACGGCGATTTATATTAAGTAAACGCCGCTTTCGCTTGTACTCTTCGTCTTGTTTATTGTCGTTTTCATTCGATTGTAACCAAGTTTCGATCTTTTGGCGCCATTCCCGTGGTATTCTATTTTTGAATTCACCGTTTGTCTGTTGGGTGTTTTCGTTATTATTTAAATTAATAGGCGTACTTTTGTCTTGACTACTTGTATAATTTGGAGAGGTAGGGCGCTCTCTGTCAATTCCGAAATCCACGTTCAACAAGTCAGGACGTTTACGACTAGAAGTACCTGATCGTGCACGTCGAGCCCATGAACGATCTAAGCTACCATAGGCTACCTTACGTTCACGACTTAGATGTTCATGACCCGATGTTCGTAAAAATGCCATTAGGTCATCATCTTCTGCTAATGCACGACTGCGGCGTCTGCGCATGCTGCTATTAGGTGTTATATCGGGAGAATTGCCGTCGCCACTAGTACCGCTGGTTCCAGCTTCAAAGGAGCCTACACGTCTACGTGCAAATGCTGGACTGCCATCTAAACCTATTTCACCATCCGAAACTGGTGTACTGCATTGATTACTATATTTCATTTTACGAGCTAATTGTTCCTCGCGCTGTTTTCTTCTTATATTGGCTTGCTCTTCCAGTTGTTGGCGCCGTTCATTTTCTTTAATCGCTTGTTTAAATTTATCACAGAAAATTTGAAAGATTTTCAAGCATTCTTCCAACTTGAATGTGGCCGGATCTTCACAAAAAAAATCAGCCAATTTCGTACGCATTGTTTCAATGTCACTCATACTATCTTTTAATATGATGACTTCTTCTTCGGCACTTTGCAAAAAATCCGTCATTTGATTTTTGATATCTTTATCGGTAGAGGGCAATTCGATTTGTTTTTTAATTTTTTGTATACGATTGTCTAAAGTATTAATTTCATTGTTAATTTGTTCAGGGGTAGTTTTTGAAGCATTTTCTAAAATATTCAATTCATTTGTAAAATTCAATAGGGCGGGATTACGTTTTTCAGCTTGCTTAGCCACAAAATGTATTAAATTCATGCCTGGTTTATTAGCGCGTATATCAGTTAATTTCTGAAGTGAAGTCAACTTAACACCAGCAGCATTGCCAGCATAACCGCCAGAATTTAGAAAATTACCAGCCACCACAATCATATAAAGGACTTCCTGCAGATATTTGTTATTTATAAGACTTTCTCCTGCATAAATCATATCATTTATACACGGTGTCAAATATGATATATTTGCTGAAAATTCTTCTTTGAGTAACATGCTTTCAATACGTAATTTATAATTTGGTACTTCTAACAACTGTAGTAAAAATTTTTCTGCATTACCCAAACGTTGAAAATCACCGTTAAATGTTTTTAACATATCAAGCTCATCAACTTCGGGTAATATCTTTAATAAGCCACGTAGTTTTTCAGCTCCAATAAGTTCATGATCACCACTATGGACAAGTTGAATTATATCTTCGCTGGAATTATATCCTTTAAATTGTTTAAGATATATGTTCACATTTAAACTTCGTTTACCATCTAATAATGTAATTTCGGTATTCTCTTTTTTTGTTTTACGATCTAGAGTATCATAACTCGAATTTGTGATATCATGTCTACCCAATTTCGGTGAGCCTTGAGTGTTTGTTGATTGTATGCAAAATAATCCTTCCATTTCATTCCAATCCATATCTGCCATAGGGCTATCTTGATGATTACTGGCAACAATTGTCCATATATTTTGTTTACCTAAAACTTTATTTGGCGGAATTTTCCCCCAATTTAATGTTTTCATTTTGGTTTTTGGTGCTGGAGTGTCTTGTTGAGGTAATAAAATATCATTAGGACGTAAGTCAGGCGTAACTGGTCTTGCCATATTTAAAGTTGGAGGAATTAACAAATTATTTGGAGCTGGTGGTGGTGGAGCAGGCGGTCTAGAAATTATGGGTAATGGCGGTGGTGGTGGTGCATCTTGTGTCAACATATTAGACGGTGCTGGAGGTGCTGCTGGTCCTCCTTGTGCTCCTGATGCTGATATTTGTACCAATTGCTTTGATATTTTAATCGACTGTGGACTTGAAACAGAAGATAAAGATCCATTGTGACTTGTAATTGTCACACCAGATGGTTTACGACTAGGACTTGTAGCATCACTCCGGCAATTGGAGCAGGTAAATTTTTGTGTTGTTAATGAACGCAATACTCGTGCTGAATCATCATCATTTTCAAGTAAAGTAGCACGATGTACTAATTTTTCGGCAGTATCCCATATTAAGTCACTAATGGGCTCTTTAGAATCGATTCGTAATAAATGTTGTAATATGCTTAAAAATGGTACTTCTAATGGTGTATCCGCTACCTAAATAAGGAAAGTTGTAAAAATTATTAGCATAAATATAATTATAATGCATGACATGTTACTTCGATGTGAGAATATTTTTTTTTGTAATTTTTTACATGAAATATGTAGCATACAATTGCAATCTACCACTATGCATAAGTGGGTCTTTTTTGTGGTTTGTGGGTCACATGCATGAATAGAAGGCATGCCTAACTTTTCTTACACATTTCTTAAAACCCTTCACAACAAACGCAAAAATCGATGAAATTCGTATGTCCTTTATGACTCTCACGTTCAAATTAATAATTTCTTCAAATATTTTTAAATCAATTACATTATGATATTTTTCCATATATGTAAGGCTACAAGAATGGGAATGGGAAACATTAATGAGATGAATACAAATAAACTTTATGGTTCTTTTAAATGTCATATATCACTTGGAGAAGATTAAAAATCAGGTTATAGAGTTTTTATTGTATTGTCATTTTCAAATGCTTTCAAAAAAAATTCTTTTGTTATTACTAAAATAATTTTAATTTTGAAAGCCAGAAAACCATCATTTAATTATTTTACTTTTATTGTATTAAAAAAAAGTACACATTCTCCTAGTCACAGAAAAATAGTTATACACTTCAAATTTGGCAGAAACATAGGAAGTTTATGTACATATATTGACATTGAAAATGGGACAAATCGGTTAAAGGCCAACGAAAATTGGGAACATCTCTAGTCTTTGAAATAACAATTAATAATTTTTCTCTCAAAATTAAAACTAAAAATGTAGAAAGCTGATATGTTGTACAATTATTAAGGCATTAATTCTATAATGTCTGAATGAAGATGGTAAAAATCGTCTACGTCTGCCCGAAATTATACAATATTAAAGTATCTATTTTTACCATAAAATATAAAATAATGCCTGGATGGTGGATATGCAATATTTTTCTTTAAGCAAAAGTAACTTTTTCACTTGTTATACATATTTTTTTAAAAAATTTTTGATTAAATAAAATACCTGCCGCAGTATGGCATAGAAGACATCAAGATGTGAGTTTAGATTGATACCATTTGGGCTTTGTAGACTTTGGGCTTCGTCGCATTCTCTTTGCTCGTCAAATACGTCCAATTGTACAATAATATCTCCAACACCTTGAGAAACTTTTCTGCATGTAAAATATTATTATTAATTTAATTAAATTACTTCCTTACATTGAAATTATATATAAACTATAAATTAAGATATTTAAAAAATCTAGGTTCTTATTGTGTAATGAGCAAATTATTAACTATACTATACATCTAATAACATTTACACATTTTAATGTACTTGTACTTTGATAATGAAATATATTTTATATATATTTTTATGGAGACCTTTAGTCAATATTATCGAAAGCAATATTTTTATATTATATTCATTTTATGTGAATCACATAAAAAAATTTTTTTAGATTAGTAAAGGCTACAAGCAATAATTGTGAAAAGATCTACGTTCGATCTATCGATCTATTACAAGTTCTTCTACATGTATCAACTTACTTTAATTTAGTTGAATGCAAATGCTTATATTTGAAATACTTTATTTATTAATGTTTATTAATTTATTTTTTTTACAACCGAGAATTGTTCTGAATGAGAATTTTGTTGTGTTTGCTACATTGCCTTTTTTTCCTGTTATTCTTTTTCACTCTCACCCATCTATTCTATTAAACATGTGGTATGCTCATAAATTTAATATAAGTACACAATATTTTCTTGTAAAAATCCTTAGCAATAATCATTGTAGGTATAGCTTTTACAGGTCGACATTTATATTACGTATTACATTAATAATAAAGAAATTACACAATCGATTCGTTCACTTAATTATATTGCAATAATTTTCATTATTATTGTATTTCATTATATAAATCGCAGAAGCAAATGAAAAAAAAAAATTGTACACTTAAAAAGAACAATATAAGCAAAAATTTAATAACATTTTAATATGCTTGAAACGTTCAATAACACTAAAACTTTCTTTTACGATTTTATGTTATTCCCTATTATTTTTAAACTTTTTGTGTTAAAAAATTCAACTTTAATTTTTTTAGAGTAAACAATAAACTATTTATAGTTAATTTTTATAAATGTAGACATTTGCAATACCATCTACGAAACACAATGCCAGCGCGTCATATCATACTAATACAATCGCGTCCATGTTGAAGTAGTGTCCTTCAACATTTAGCTGCATACAACAATTAGCTGCTTTTTTAAACAATCTATTCGTTTGTGTACTTATTACCGTATTAGCTTGTTGGTTCATCAAAACAAAAAGAAACCAAAAAACAAAGTTGACCCATTGCCAATTCTTAGTATATTGTGCAATGGAATGATTTGCTTCGTGAAGAGAATTTCTTTGTATTGCCTAAATGTCTCGTTAAGCTATTCATACTAAGTTTAGCATATTAATGCAACTTTAATATGATACACTAATATGATACACTAATTTTATTATTAATTCGTAAAAATTTTCAATCGAATTTTTTTCATCTTCTCTAATATAGCAGTTGCTTCAAATTTTTGATATAATCTTTGAAAGTTCTGAAACTATAATTTTTTATTTAGTTAGATCGATTTATTCTCGGTACCATTGAAAGTTATACATTTTTGTTATACCTGTCACCGTTTGCAGTAGAGAGTTTGTGCAGAAGTATTGAAACACGAGAAGGAGTTAAGGTAGACCCAATTCTTATTATACCCAACGACTCAAAACTAATTTCTAAATCGTTTTAAGACTATCTGTTCGCCCACCTATCTGTCCATGTAACGTAATGTTTAATGCATTTTTAAGAAATTGGGTATAAAAATAAATTTTAGTCCAGATATGAACAATAATTAAATAGAATTATAATTGGACCATTTTCAAGATAACGCCCCACTTAATAATTTTTTATTTTGTTGAATGTTCTAATGTCTTTGCTTGATTTGCTAATCAGATTAAGCAAAATGATTTAGGGTATTTAGAAGCCGACTTCAACAAATTATAAAATCTTTAATTGTTTATTTTAATTTTTTACTCTCCACTTTTACTGTACACGTGGTGCGCACGCATAGTTCGCTTTGAGTCTGCTTATTTTTCCTGTTTCTGTTTCTTTAAATTTAGCAGAATCTCATTCTAAGTAAATAACGAATTTACTTTAATACGAAGTGCTTTATATGTTGACTATACCAAATATAAGCATTTGTTCATTTGATGAGCACACTTAACTTCGTCAAAACTCACGCCGTAAATAGTTCATATATTTTAATATTTTATTATATTTAGTTATGTATAACTTAATTTTGTGAGGTTTTAATTTAGAAACACCTATTTCGTATTTTCAAATGATTCCAAAGTCAGCGACAAATATTTTTTATAATATCGTAATGAAATGATTTTATAAAGCACTTATTTTAAGGAATATGTGCAGCTTTGGTCGAATTGCCAATAATTAAATTTTTTGTAATATTCACCGCCAAAGTTAGTTATGTTATATGCATTTTGAAGAAGAGTTTGTGTTTGAAAGAAAGTACTAGACCATTGAGGAATATACTTAATGCGATCACTAAGTCACTAACTAAAAATTTACCTTCTGGATTAAAATTGTACTCAAATTTTAGAGAATCTCACAAGTTACCGCACTTGTGATAGAAAGGTTTAAAAATATATTAATGAATATGATCCCAATTTTCAAATAGAGAAAAAAAGAATTTTCAAGCATACAAAAAATTTATGATAAAACAAATAAAAAGTTTACAGGGAGTAGCTACTGTTAAATACTCTGCACCACTTTGCTTAATAAAAGTAGCAAAAGTAGAAACTACATTACAAATCAACGAGCTATCGCCCGCGATGTGGGCACCACAGCCCCCCACGAAGCCAACCTCAATATCACCACAATAAGCATATCAAAATCAATCGAACGTACATTTACTTGATTTTGAAAAGTCTGTAACATGTTATGGGCTTCAAAAAATGGATGGATTTGGCGTATATTTTTTATATTGGTGTCGTACGTTTAAGTGCTATTCTGCATTAATAGTCCTTGGAAAAAAAATGGTGCAGTACAATGAAACTATAAACGCTTTCTTTATGTACCCTTTTTACAAAATGGAGCATTATAAAAGAATAAGGTCATACGAATTGTCTATATCTTGTTTATTTGTTTCTTGCTTGTTTTTAGGTCCGAACGTGCCTAATTAATAAATTTCATTAAAATACCTGTGCAGTTGCGGCATTACTTTGGTAACAAAGTGTATGGTTAGATATCAGATAAAAAAAGATAGCTCTAAATCGGTTTAGAAAGCGACTCTAATTCGTTAGGAGTATTAAAAGGTAAGTCCATTTTAGACTCCTGCATGTTACGCATATTTACATAAGTCCATTTTATCTTATGCCATAACTGATGGGGGCAACCAGTCCCGAGAAGCAACTGCTCAACTGGGAGTGGCTCATGCTATGGTTTTTGGTTTTCCGTTGCCATCAGGGGGCACCATAAGTCACAGGATCAGATCCCAAGGTTTAATTTGGTACCACGGGATCACCAGTTTTAATATGCTCATTGTGGTGCTATTGAGGTTGGCTTCGTGGGGACTGTGGTGCCCACAATGCAGGCGTTGCTCGTTTAAACATATATATGCTTCTCGTGCAGGGTCCCATTTCTCGAATAAAATGGGTAGCTGGGTAAGCTTATTGGGCTAATTTAAGCTAAGTCTAGGAGTAACAGAAAGGCTCCGAATCTAGATACCAAAGATTAAGCCATGTATATAATGTGCAATGCAGGCTTTAAATTGGAAGCTAGTCCTGACGGTAACATGCACCCTGTGTGAAGACTACCAACGCTAGCCCTCATTATGTACGTTTGTGTACCATGCGTTTGAGCCTTCACGTCAGGTATGCATGTAAAACACTCACTGCACTGTGCCATAACTGATGATTGATAATTATATACTTCTTGAAACTGATTTTAATTGGTCAGTTGCTTATCTAGCATATGTTTCTTATTAAGGAGAAGATGACATATTTAGATAATTCATTTAGTTAATTAGCTATATTTATATATTTTAATGTCTAGTACATTTTAATAATAATGAGTTTGCTTTTTTGTTTAAAATAAAAAAAAAAAACTAAATTTCATATAACTTAACTTAAGTGAACTTACCTTAAGTGATTTAATAAGGGCAAAACTTTTACGCCTGTAAAAAAAAAGAAAAAGTTTAAGAAATAGAAGTGATTATTTAAATATTAATGGTAATAAAAACGGTATGAGATTTTAATTAGAACTCAATAGATGCCAAACGGCTGAATGTTAATTGAATAAATAATAATAGCAAAAGTATGATAGAAAAATCGTTAGGAACCTTTGGAAAATGTTACCTTTTCAACAAATAAGAAAATTATATTTGGCTGGAGTCAAATCTTAGATACCCATCACCAATATACAACGATATTACGATTCAGAATTTTATTGTTTTTTTAAGAGTAAATTGAAAATGTGAACATAAGAAAATGAAAATTTGGTATTGTATAACTTCGTATGGGTGTACTCGAAATGCATGATTTTTAGATAGACACTGTAGACCTTCTTATTTGTGCAAAATTTCAGTGTTCTAATTTTTGCAAATTGCAGATGATGAGCAAAAAACGAGCAAATTTTTGCTTAAAAAAATGAAGTGTTCTCAGTCTATGTTGCACTGTGGACGTCTTCTTTGATCGATTTGGTGCAAGAACTTCTAGTGATTGTGCCAAATTTGAGCTCGGTACCTTACATTTTACGACTAGGAGACACACAGACCTACAGACATGTCTAAATCTATTCAGAATTTGATGCTGATCAAGAATACATATACTTTATGGGGTCTCTGATACCCCGAACTTCTAGGTGATGAGTATAATAATATGAAGGCAATATTTGTTGTAGACGCACCCTTAATACCTTTCTATTTTAATTTGAACTCGTTTGTCGTTTAAAAAAGTGGTCGGTTATAGAAGCCTTAGGGTATTAGTTTTTGTACATAAAATTGTTTATCATTACATATTTATTGTTTTCAATTAAATTCAATTGAACTACAGTTCAGGGAATATTGCGCCTCTTTAATGCAAAACACGTTCTTCTTTCTTTTTTATATCCACCATCAAGAGATTTAGGATTTACTTATTTTGTCAAAGTGTTTGTAACGTTCAAAAGGAAATGTAGAAGATATTTTTGATCTGCATCAATTTTTGATCAGTTTGTCGGTCTGTGTATTGTTGACACTCTTCTGTTGAAAAATTTAAGATATTAACGTCAAATTTGGCAGAAACATTGGGGGGTTCTTTCATGCAGATTAGCGTTGAATTCGAGCAATATTGGTCAAAGAACACAGGCACAGTGCCGTTCAAACTAAGAACATCTTTGTTTTTTACATAAAAATTTATGGTTTTATTTTTTAAACTCAAAAATTGTAACACTTAGAAACCTGACAGTTTGTAAAAATTACAGATTCATTGTCTTCCAATATTCATGCAAATATGATGCAAATTTGTTCGGCCTATGTTAAATGATCCAATACTGAATTAACACTTTTTTTTTCTAGATTTCCTACTTAGTACTCAAAAAACTATATGTTGTGCTGTAACAGCTAAAATTTTGCAGAGTTTTAAAAAACGTTGTCCCAAAATACCTGCCTAAAAATGATTTAAATAGGGCACACGTACTACAAATTATACATAGTCAAATATTTATTTTATTTTTTATAAGATTCCTACTCACTGCCTAAACCGCTTATTATTGGTGTTTAGTATCCAATATTTGGTTCCAGCCAAACTTTCTTACTTTTGTATTATTTCTCATTTTCTATGTATCCCAATTTCTTAGTCATATTGAAGTTAAACTAATTACATTTGACAATAAATGTACTTAACGTACTACAATTCTATGAAATTAATAAAAACTCTAAAACTTGCAATATAAGAAAAGAGACTTATGTTCATTGAGATAGGCAGATAATGGAATTTTTTAAATGAATGAAAAAGTGCCATATAAATAAAAGTTGTAATAAAAAGATGTATGTAAAATTGCAAACCTTATTGGGAATATCTACTTATAATGCTATGTTGTAATTTCGTGCACTGCCTATTTATTTTCATTTATAGGAAATATGTTATCTCCACATTATTTTGTGCGTCAAGTCTAACAAAAATGGTAAATTCACTTTTTTATCACAATAACTAATAAATAATATTTATAAAAAAATATCTTTATGAATGAATATTGATGATGAATATTAAATAAGTAAGAAACTTATATATGGCTGGGGCCAAATCTTGGATACCTACCACTAATACACCATGATATTACAATTCAGAATCTGATTCAATTTTTTAGAAACGTAAATACAAAAAATTGAAAGTTTTGTATAATTTCTCATAGGCGTACCCGATTACCATGATATTTGAAAGGATATTGTTATTCAGCTTTCTAACTTTTGCAGTTTGCAGATGATGAGCAAAAAACTACCAAAATTTGGTTAAAAAAAAGTTAGATGTTCCCAGTTTATGTTGCTCTATATGCGTGTCGTTGGACCGATTTTGCCCTGCCTACAAAAATTTTCAATGTATTTGTTAAATTTGACCTGGTTATGGAATTTTACAACCAAGAGAATATTTACAACAGATGGTCACACAGAGGGACAAACCGACAGACGGATATACAGACAAACATTAATATTACTAGAATTTTTTACTGATCAAGAATATATACACTTTATAGGGTCTCCGACGTTTCCGTCCAGGTATTACAAACATAATACAAAAGTGAACGTACTCCTAATCTCTGGGTGGTGGGTATAGTAAGTAAAACATTTACTATTGTCAGAGGTTTAAATTTTAATACAATCAACCAGATATCACATCGTAGCGTAGTGCCATAATTTAAAAGTATCTGTACATTTAAGCGTTATATCCCATAGAACTGACATTTAGAGAGTAAAAGCCCTAATATTATCTTAATTTTTTAACAGAGCTGCATATTTTGTAATTTTTGGTCGTTGTCACTGATTTTGTTTCTTTTGGATTAATTGTGAAATATTCCACTTGTATATGGGTAGATTAAATCGATTATTTTATTTTCTAGTACTGGTTGATTATTTTCTGGGTGGAGGCCTAATATATGGATGGCTTCCTCATTAAATGCAAAAATTTAAAATTTAAATTTAGTAAAGTTAAAGTTCATTTCGAACAAGGCAAATAGAAGTTTGAATTAGGATATGTGCTTTTTAGACAAAATTTCAACTTTGACATACTTCAATTTTAAATGAAGGTTTTTTTTTGGACGTTTCGACAAAATTCATATCAAAATTCTTTCACATCAAAAATGATTATTTGCAAAACAAATATTCGGTTGGGACAAACTCTTAAATATCCTACACTATTTTGCTTAGACAGACATATAAAGAAAGATGGATAGACTTGAATTGATTCTGAGTCGATAAGTATAATAAAAGGTAAATATATATCATTTTTTTTGTGCGCAGTACAAACTTGTTACATTTTGTACCACAAGTGGTGCAGAGTATAAATATGAGATCAATTTACAGTTCATTACTCGTAGTACCCTACAATCCTTATAATACTGGGTATTAAAAGTTGTTGCAAATGTTTATAATACATAGAAGGATTTAAGAAAATCGTAATCTGGCCATTCGTTTGTCCGTAATTTTTCTTGATGCCTGTAATGAAAATTTTTTATTACGGCATGGAGTATTTGAGATTCAATCCAAAATACGTTTAATAATTTATGTGATTGAATTTGTATTTTATATGTTTTAAATTATTTTTATAAATGATTTTCTTACCTATAAATTCATTACGGATGCGAATGCGATCTTGTAAATTTGTAGCCGAAATAATTATACAATTAATGAATGCTAATAAAGCTATTTGATATTCAGTACTCTTAGCCTTTTCCAATTCATTTATAACTATTTTAAAACGATAACGTTCTTTTTTAAAGTTCTGCAATGAAAAATAAAAAATATATAATATAATACAATTGAATTTTTTTTGTAATTAGATAATAAGTAAAAAAAATTTGCAAAGAATACATCTTTGGTATCAATGCCAACATATGATCTATATATTAATAGAATATATACGGACAATATATTTGATTGGTGCTAATTTTTGAATACCTATCATTTAAATGCTTTATTTTTACAAGGAGTAAAGACAGGTTGTATCATCAGAGTATGCAATAAATTCGAGCAATAAATTCACATTTTTGAAAAGTGTAAATGTCTTCAAATTTTTGGTAAGTGCAAACACATATTTCAATTTCAATATATTTTAAAATGCAGTTTAGGCATGGACCTGCTTATCATACATAAGAAAAATTTAGAGAAAACTTACATTCAAATTTTAATAAAATTATTCGTTTAATGACTTTGAGTGCGCGTTTTGAAGTAGAAAATTCAAATTATATACATGCAGGATATATAGGAAAATGGTATGGCCGACGCAAAATTTCTTAAAATATCTAAAAAATGCATAATTGTAAAAAATTAAAAAAAAATTAAAATGAAATTTGATTTTGTATAAATTTTGATGGGCCAGGCCGATTTAAGTAATTTTTGTACAGATTTTGTGGTACAATATTTTTATATCCACTCAGAGGTTAGAGGTATATCCATTTTTTCATTATTTTTGCAACACCAAGAAGCAAGCTTAAGACACCCTACAAAGTGTATATATTCTGAATCAATTTAAACACATATCTGCCTGTCTATCTGTTATTCTAGTTGCAAAAAAAAAAGAGCTATGGAACTCAAATTGATAGAATATTGAAAGTTTGTCTATGTGATGTACTTTTTAAGAGAAAACAAAAAAAGGAAGTGTAGGCATGACCGATTTGCATGATTTTTAAACGGTTAATGTAGAATGAATGTCTTAATATTTAGATAAAATTTTCAGATTTCAACTTTTGGACAGATAATGGATCAATAAATTTTCATTATAAGCTTGTGCAATTGAAGAGTAAATGCAAAATTTTAGTATTCTATCTATGGCCATTTCCGAGTAATGGATGGCTTAGATAATGATGTAGAGGCCCGGTAGGCTGATATTTTAATATATGCGACTAGGAGAGTTACAAAGGAAGCACTCAGATGCTCAGATGCTCATCAAGAATATATATACTTTGGAGGGGCTTGTAATGCTTTCCGCAGTAAGCATTATGATAATGAGGTATACCCTGAATCTCTGTTCAATTAGGTACAAAGAGTTCTTTAAAAACATTTCGATTATTATACCAGAACACAGAATTGTGGAAATTTCATCAAAATAACAAATACCTAAAACCTTCTGCACACAATTAAAATATAATGAGTTAGATTTAAAATGTTATAATTAGGTAAGATATTTTTTGGAAGAGGACACGGGCTCAAGGTGCATTAAACTATTTTTTTTTTACATTTTATATTCTCACCTGCATGAGAATTTTACATGTTGTTTAATGTTAGAGCTATAGTTCAATAAAATCATTTATTACTAAAGTGGATCCTTAATGAGTCTTAAGTCTTAATGAAGTAATATATTTGTAAGGTTTTCATATATTTAAGTGGTAAAAGTTAGATGCATATAAAAAGCACGCTTTCCTTTTTCGACAATGAAACAAAACTGTATCCTGTGCTTACCATAATTTTCGTATTCTTTGTGTTGCTAGTTTTTTTGCTTTTCCTATAAAGTTATTACTCACACTTGATTTAGTCATACATAATTATTTTTTTTATTTTTTATAAATTTTTTTTTTGTGTTATATACGTTTTTAAATAGCAATAAATAGCAACTAAAGTTCGATTACCTTATAAAATTCCAATGTTTCTATAGCACGCGTATAACCATCAGTATTGTAAGCACACAAAGCTGATAATAATTCAAAGACTTGTTTCTTAACCACAACATTATCCGTATCTAAAGCGCTACCCAATTTCATTATATAATCACGATTTTCAACAATATAATCCAAGCCGATACGTGAATCCATTTTTATTGTAGTAATTATAGCGGGTATTCAAAAATAAAAATGCTTTTGTACTTTCCAGTAAAATATATCTCATTGAATTGACTTCTTTTGGTTCTGTAAAATAATATGTAGATAACAGTGGTATTATAAAAAGTACATTAAAAAAAAAATGCAAAATCTTACAAGAAAATTTATCGTAAAAGGAAACAAATATATAATGTAACATTTTCTTGAAAAATTATTTTTGAAATTTAGGATTAGATCTCGATGTCTTATATTTACATAATGCACTACTTGTGGTACAGGGTATTTTAAGTTTGTACAGATGCTTGTAATACCAACTTTTTCTTATACCGATCAATTCAGCATGATTTTTTGACTCCGACTTAAGCCTGTCTGTCAGTCTGATGTCTGATGAAACGTAGGTTGGCTTCGATTCGGAGATGAATTCTTTTGAAAGTGTTTGGTATAGAACCATTTGTATGAACACGCTTAATATAACACTTTTTTTAAAAAACTTCGGAATGGACAAAAGTTATCGTGTTATTTTCAAATAGAACAAATATCTACCAATCTTAATCTTCTATATTTGAGACATATAATGCCTTTTTCAATAAAAAATTATTATAAGGACAAATGTCACAATTTTGAAAATATATTTTTAGGGTAAATTGGCATAGTCTTGTATTTTGTCATTAAAAATGTATCAAACTTGGTCCAGATTTTTTACAATCTTTTCCATATAATGAATTTTTCTAATAATTTAGATATTACAATATTTTATTCCATTGACGCATTATTTGACTTTTAATTCACATTACTTAGAGTGATGTATGGCAAGTAAAAGTCATTCCTGATTAACTATAAAGTTCCTATTTGTTTTATTATTTTTTTTTTTTATTTATCTTATTTATAAGTGTACACTTAAATTGAGGGTACAGACTAATAGTTATTAAAAATTAATAAATTCACTCTAACAAGTGTTTCTCTAATAATTTTATCATTGGTCTATTATTTGAAACAGTTCTACTATAAACAATTTAATTAAATCCGTCATTATAATTATAATGTCAAATCGCAAAAATATGTACTCTATTCTACATGGAAACAGTTGTATATTTTTTTTTTTGCCAAGGAAAGGTAATTTTATAAGTTAAAATTGTACTTGGAAAAAGTGCTTTTAAAAAAGTGATTAATTAATGAAATAATAAAATATGTTTTATTATAAAGTCATATTAAGCGGTTTATTTAACAAATTCTGGATATTGGTAAATTGATTAAAATATTATATTTAAATATAAACCAGATTATTTTGTATTCCATAAAAAATTGATGGCCACCTTAAATTTGTAATGAATAATGAGCTAACCCCTTGCAATTATTTTAAATAATGTCCTTTCTTAATAGAAAATAGAATTCAATGTTCTAAAAGTAGTGTAATATTTGATTTTGATAAATGATCGATTTGCTGCATTTTATAAAATAATGTGTTCTGTGGGCTTGCAAATAACATGACCAATTATAGCAATATCATCAAATGTTCATTTCAATTTAATAATCTTTTTATGACGCAAATTTCTCAGAATTAATATGTAGTAACAGTTCCATAATAGAAGCATTTGTAAACTGGTTGCTTGTTACATAAGAGAACAGAAATAAGTTAGTTCTAGGGAAGTTTCATTTAACTTATATAATTTGGGGGAAAAAATATAAAGAAAGTAGAATAAAAAAGAAAACGCTAATAAATAAGTTTTAAATCGCTTAATATTTTCTTAATTAAACCGTCAGTACTTTTTAGAAAAAATTTTTTTCCAAAGGTTTGTAAAAATTGAAATGAATAATTAAGATAGTAAAATGTACTTAATCTAAGTTTTGTTGTATTGTTATATTTTAGATAATTGCTCTATTTTTTTTTTTTTTTTTGATATTCAACAATAGGGCAGCTAAATTAAATATTTGCTATTTTTACATCCGCTACCTAATAATTGAAAAGGTATATTAATTTTTTTTTTAAATAATTTCAACATCCAGAGAGAAGGAATACCTATAGATTTTGTAAGGATTAAATTATAGTATCGATCTAATCATGTCTGTCCCAAACTATCATCATTCAAATGCTTTAATTAAAAACCTGCAAGAATGGCTCGGTCAACTAAGAATGGCTGAAGGCTAATTATTCCTAAAGTAGTAAAATATGGCGATTCAAAAATTCAATAAAATTGTTACGCCCATTTTTTCATATGTTTTATTTTTGTTTACTGAATTTTTCTATAAATTTCCACTGATCAATACTGACCCCTAGAATACCAATTTAATGATTTTTCCAATGATGCTGCTGCAATATTTAGTCATACTTTACGTTGCGGGTATTCAAGTTTCAATGTCAACTTATTTGCCATTTCTTTTTTTTTTTATAATTATCATATTATTGTAAAGTTTCAGGTGTGTTTAAACAAGTGTTCCATATAAAATCTAAAGTAATGTAAATTTATCTTAAATATACGTATATTTTACATGTGGCTTATACAATGGTTTACAAATATATATAGAATTTTACAATATTTATAAGAGCATATTATTTTGAATAGCTAATGAACTGTAAACAAAGAAATAAATCAAATAAAAATAAATAGCAAATTTATATTGTAAATGTACAACAAATGTAAATAAATAATAAAAAAAAAACCTTGTAATAATAAATATTTAATGGAAAATAAAATAATATTAAATAAAGTAAAGTATTGAGAAGGGTAAGGAGAAGGAAGGAAAATTTCAAAAATGTAACAGTAATATGTAGGAATGGAAATATCATTGATTACACTTATAGTGATGTTCCCCCTTACTATTTAATTTGCTGCCCTACTGCTACAATTTTTATATTATTACTTACATTTACTTTTTAATAAATTATGCTACATTACATTACTCCAGATCAAAAATGCCAAAAAAAAAAAAAATCTAAATTTCATATTAAATTGGTTGTTCTATTGTTTGTGGTCGACTTAGTTATTTGTGGTTGCTAGTAATTGCAGGTTAATTTCCTTGTTGTAATTTAATTACAATTAACAAATTTAATTTGAATGTTGCAATTAAATATTCATTTTTCATACTTTATAGTTGACGAATTTAGCCTCATATGTCCTTCATACTACGTTACACCATACAAATATGGTAAAGATGGTTTCCTTTATCTTTAATGTAGGTTTATGTAAAGTGATATGTATATTGTTGTCTGTCCTCATTTATATCTTATTTCTTTCTTTTTTTTTTAATAAACCAAACTCTCTACCAACTATAAAAACGTTATAATTGGTTGGTATTGACTCTTAATTAAGCCCTTGCAGTTTGGCTGATGGGTTTGCAAAAGGAATTAAAATTCAAGAAATTAAAAGGAGTAATTTTTGAAAGAATTCAATATTTCTTTAAAAGGCATGGACAATGCAGTTAAAAAGAAATTTGGTTAAAAGCAAATTTGTTTATAAGCAAAATTTGCTATGTCAAATAATCAGTATGTTATGACAATGAAAATCGATTTTGGTTTTTTAAACATTTCAAATTTCTTCATTTGTAGATTTTTGTTAAAGTTGTACTTTGCTTAGAAATTTATATGGACAAGCTTAGACCGTCAGATAGATATATGGACAAACAAATTTGTATCGTTTCAATATATGATTCCCACATGATTGGTATCTGGGTCAAATTGTATTAGGTGTTAGTGGTGGTTTAGGATATTCAAAATATCCCTTTAGCCCACAAAATTATAATGCGTTGGTTCTTAATCCAGAATGGTTTGAGTTAAGAAATCACATTTTAGATATTTTATTTATTTTTTTTATTTTTTATTTATAGTAATTAGATTTTCTGAATGATAAATTTTAAGATTAATAAATGTGAATTATTTCTTAAGTATTTTGGATCACCGGTATACTTTAATTCATATTCAAAATATATGATGAAAACCCTCTATATAAGATTTTATTTGAAAAAAAAAAAAAAGAATAAAAATTTTAATCATTTTAAAATTAAAGCAAAACCAAGTGTACAAAAAAGATGAATTTAATTGGAGGTTTGTTCGTTAATAATATGATGGCATTTTAAGTACATAGAACTTTGCCTCTTTTGTCATACATATTGCAGTATTATTAATTTATAATTTTTATTTTTATATCGTTTACATCGTTATTTATCTATTGACTATATAAATTAAATGCATTTACATGTACACGTGTGTTATTAATAACGCCAACAGCCATTAACTTTATATATAAATAAATATATATTTATTCAATATAAGTATAATATTAATGCATTTAGTAATAATTGTATGCCTGTAAATAAACTACAAGGTCATTTACGTGCTTATCTAATAATGTCAACAATTCTTATAAATATTCACCAATTAGATTTTATTATACGTATTTATAAAGAAGAAATAACTTGGAAGAAACACAATTTCCATCTGATCATGTATATATGTTATCAATCTATAATCATTCAAATAGGTTTTTTTTTTTTTTTAAAATTAACTCATATGACAAATTAACTTGCCAATTATTTAAGCGGATTTTTAAATTAAACTTAAATAAAGTTATGTAAGAGATTTCAGAGTCAGCCACGTTCAATTGTAATATTTTTCTTTGTTTTTTTTTTTTTAATTTATTTTGAATAATAAAATAAATTTATAAAATGCTCTAATCACTTAACCACCATTATCATCATTATCATCATTATCATCATCATTATAATTAACTCTCTTGTCTTCTGTCTGTTATGTAAGGTATATTTTTGAAATAATTAATTCTGTAATATAAAATGTTCTATATTAGTGATCTAAGAAAAATATTTTCAACTGTATTTGATTTTATTATTATAATTAATTTATTAGTTTATATTATATATATATATATAATTTAATAAGGCATTCATTTTTATTGTTATAAATATATATTTAAGTAAAAACATAAATACATATAAATTGTATTGCCACCTACAAATTGTTAAAATGTTAATGAGTCAATCTCGTAACATTCCACATTAGTAAAAAAAAAAACCAGTTTTGATTATATTTTCATTCTATAAATAAATCAGTTACAGTAAGCTATTTATTTTGTACATAATTTAAAAAGTGTCATTCAGAAGTTGCAAGTACACTCATGTTGTTTTGCAATATGTTTGCAACAATCAAAATAATTTTATTTGCAATATTTAATTAGCATCAGATTCTAAAGAATTTTATCTTGGAGATATACGTTTATCTGTCCATTCATAAGATTATTAATTAAATTTTTATTAATCCATTTGAATCGAGTGTTAACTTAAATTATGTTCTTCCTACATGAAGGTAACATGTGAATAATTTTTTTTATAAAACATTCTAAAACATTCTTCCTAATTTTTTATACATTTTGACCAAAATAGTTAAAAAATATTACTTTCTTATAGGTAAATTATGTAGAATATTTGAACCGATTCATTTTTTAAATGGGCTCTCTCATTTTTAAGCTGAGTTTTTTAATTGACAAATTTGATCGGCAAAACGCTTACAGCGTTAATTTACAATTAATATAAATTGATTAAGATAATGCAAAATGTTAGTTGAATTTACTGAATATATCTATAAATAAGGAATACGTGGCCCACACTATTTTTAACAATGTGATTTACATATCAAGACGAACAATTTAAGAGTCAATTAAATGAAAAATTTTAATCTACAAATAATTATGTAAGAGAGCTCAAAGAAATGAATCTAAACGGTTTGATATTTATTTTAGTTTCTCAAATAAACACGATATTTGACAAACTTTTATGGAAAAGCATCCAAAATTGCAAATTTTTTGCTTTCACTTATGGGTTCAATAAAATAGTTCAGTATAGTGAGATTAATTGTAAAACTGCTACGAATTATTTTCAGTTGGATTAGAACACTACTAAATAACCAAATTCATTAAATTATTTTAAAAATTTCTAACGGCAACTTGATCAAAAATTTACAATGATATATATCAAACACTGAAAGGATGAATGGTTATAGATATCAAACGTTTAGCGGATACTTGGAGACTTACTTAGATTGATTTAGAAAGTGATTCTGAGTTATTTACCTATGCGCATAAATTTTCGTTATCATTAAGAATAAGTGATTTAAGGTAGCACAGTAAGTATTCGCTTTTGGACTGGTAATTATTGAGTAATTAAATCACTCTGTGAATCATTTATTTACAATTTGTAAGGTAGAGTCTAGTTTTTTGAAATAAAAATCTTTAGCCCAAATAAGAGTATTGCGTATTTTTTTTTACATATTTTATATTTTATACCGGCCATTTAGAGGTTGGAGGTATGTTTACTTTATCATTATGTTTGCAACGCCTGGAAGTTTCCGTCGGAGACCCTATAAAGTATATATATTCTAAATTAGCATTAAATTCTGAATCGATTAGACGTGTCTGTCCATTTATGAGGGCTGTTGTAAACATTCTCCATTAAGATATTTAGCTTAAATTTGGCAAAATTATTAGAAGTTTTTGAAAATGGGTAAAATCGGTTAAAGGACACGCCTACCGTTTAACATAAACTGAGAACAATTAATTTTTTTCTAGCAAAATTTAATAGTTTTTTGTTCAAGATCTGCATACTACAAAAATAGAACATTAAAATTTTGAACAAGTAAGAAGGAGTTCGTCTAAAGTGTCTGTCCAAAAATCATACAAATTGAGTTCGCCTACGTGAATTTAACAAACTTAACAATAATAAACTTTCTTTTTTTATGTTATGATTTTCAATTTACTCTTAAAATTCTGAGTCGTAGTTGTAAATCGTAATATCATGGTATGTTGGCAGTAGCTATCTAACATTTTTCTATGATTTTTCATATTTTTATATTCCTTCTGGTTTAAGTTATTATACATTCTTTAATATTGACTCTTCGTAATTGGTTATTTTATATTATAATTTTTTAGTCATTATTAATTGTAATTTCATTATATAAATAACAAATAAATAAATAAATAAATTGTATATTTTTTTTTTATCTATGTCCAGCCTGTTTTACCGTTGTGGTTAAGATAATTTATAAATATTTTTATATAATTTGTTGTACCTTTTTATCAAATTAGTAGTGATTTGAATGAATTCTTGGAATTAATTACTAATGGGTTTCTGAAACATTTAAACGAAAAGTAAAATAATTAACTTATTTTTGCCTTATTTCTTTTTTTGGTTTTTCTTGGCACTCCAAACTAGAAAATTACACAAAATTCCATTGGACTAAAAATTCAAAGTACAAATATTCGTAGAATTTTTGAAATGCAAGATTTAACACGTTACAAAATATTAGAATCGACTGCAATACTATTTATATTTTGTTTACACAACAGTTGATTTCCATATTTTATAGTCTCCAAACCTTCAAGTTTTGTTACTGCTTGGCTCTAATAGTATTTTACTCCATAAAAACAAATAAGAAAATTATATTTTGGTTTGGGGCTAAATTTTGGTTGCTTATTACCCAGACACTATTTCGTACTTAATATATTGATATTTTATGATACCGAGAAATAATATGAAGTTGTGTAATATCTGGCAGGCATGGCTGTGATGCACGATACTTTTGTAGACATTACAGAATAATGGACTTAATATTTGTACGTGATTTCAGCTTTCTGTTTGCCGCTATATGCTTCTTTGAAGTTATGAGCCTAGTAAAAACCATAAGTTTTTACTAGGCCCACTTAGGCCCACTTTCCACCAGCCAATGTAAAAATTCTACGTTGTCTCAAATTTTGATGCTGCCCAGCTGCTTCCTTTGAAGCTTTATAAACATAATGGCAACTTCTAAGTTAAATGGTTTTTAACTTATTGTTCTAATGTGAAATCTAATTGTTAGAAAGTCAAGAAATTTTGGAAGTTTGTTATTTGAAGTTGGTACTCTATAGGAATCATAAACGCTTGCGAAAAATGTTGAGTCATATGTGCTAAAGTAGTACTAATTGACCTATGTATTATGCATGTAGGCCTAAGATTACAAAAAGCTCATTAAATTTAGATGGGTTTTCACAATATTAAAAGATCATAATAGATTCGATTAGATGGTGCAATTATCTATAAATAATTACTTATAGAAATACATAAGTTTCATTAAAGATGAGCATAAAATATTTTACACATATTATAATAAATATTCGATTCAATGCACTTGAAAAACTTGAGACACTTGGCCATAAAAAATGTAACAATTAGTTGAGACATTGAAAGTATGCACACATGGCTTGGTATTGAAAATGTTCCAAATTGTTTAAAGAATTAAAACCATAAACATTTTTATACCTTTAACGTTAACTCACGCTTATTACTTACTCACTTGTAACAAATTATATGGAATAGACAGGTGACTACTTATAACTATTAAACAATATTGATACCACAATTAAAAAAATAATAATAATAAATTAATAAGTTTTCTCGTTCATCAAAAAGAAAGCAAAAATTTTTAATTCGTACGGTCAAATTTTTGTAATTTGTTATAATTATAAGGTGTAATATTCGTTTAGGAAAAAGGGAATTATTGAATTAACTTTTGTTTCATATTTTTTTTAATGAATATACAAAAATATTTATAAATTTTTTAGCTTTAAAAATATCTCTATACCGCTTGTACATCAAGTACAATGGAATATTTGAGTCGTGGGTATTCAAGGTTCTGTCTTATATCAAACTAATATTATTATTTGCTGTAGTAGCCTTGTATTATATATATATATATATATATATATATATATATATATATATATATATATATATATAATATAAATAGTAATATATAAAGTGTTATGACGTAAAAGTCAACATGTAATTTTTCTTCTTACTATATTTGACATGAAAATTTTCTTTAAATATTTTTGCTTTGAAAACAATGACATTCATTGTCATTGTGGTGGTACTTGTGGCTCAGATTATTTTGAGTTTGTGCGAATATGTGTAACATCCGAAAGGACTTACCATTTATTATACTGATCGATCCAGAATTTTGCTAATTCGATATTAGCTTGACTTTCGATTTGATTTGTCCATGGAAATTTGTTTTCATAGTGTGTTAATATGTAGGTGTGCTTTAGATCAAAGGTGTCACAAAAACAATTTTAGTTAAGATTATTATTAAGGCCACGCCTCATATTACGACCTACTCTGCAAAGGATTTTACTTAGTAAAATTAAAAATACTTCGTATTTCTTTACGTCAACATAACTTCGGGTATTTAATAGTCGCTTTCTACCGATTATACCTTATATACTTTTTATACATTTACGTGACACATATATAAATGCGTAAGTGCATGTTCGTCCGAGTAGTTCGTACGAGTAGTATGTACGAATAGTATGTAACAATCACAGATAATTCATATGTCAAGAGGATTTTCTGATTTGATTGTTTTTGCAGTTGTTTTTCCTTTTTAATAGAAGCTACTTATACATGCATACATTCTCACTCATTCACATTCATTTGAAATCGCTCTCATATGCGCATGCACTTTATATATTGCATTTTATTTTATTCTTTAATTTTAGCGTATTTTATTTTGAATTGAACTCATGTGTATAATAAGCGAAGTGGAGCAATAATATTTGATATGAAGAATATTTAGTTGAGTGCATTATATTTGTATGTATATGTATTTGTACATATAACATGTACAGTGGAACTTGTGCGTTAAATAAGCCATATGAATGTACAGTAATAATAATGACAAATGTAACAATAGTATCAACAACAGTAGCAACAATGGTAATAGCAACAGTACTGAACTCATCACAACTAAAAATGGGTAAAATTTTTTTTTTTTAAATGTTTTTCTTGTTAGACTTTAGACTTTAGGCTCAATAAGCACAATGTGGAGGACAATAAGCACAATGTAAAAAATAAGTAAGTAACTGGTCGGAGCCGACTTTTAAATCCTTTAATCACTTTGCTGGATTTGATTAAAAAATCAAGTACATTAAGTACAAGTCAAGAATGTAAAGAATTATGAATTATGATTCGAAAATTTCATTATATAGGTAAGGATCTAAAACATGGACCGATTTGCGTCAACTTTGGTACAAGCATTTTCTGCATCAACGTACAATAAAATGCTAATTTTCGTTCATACATATTCAAATATGCAATTGTTTCTATAAATGTCTATATTTTTTTGTAAAAGGTGTTATATGGGAAGTTATCTTAAAATTCATTTTCAATAGGGCCAAAATTAACTTATGTACAAAATTATTATTAAGAATGTTAAACATTGCGATCTGTAGTTTAATAACGAATACATGGACAGACATCGGACGGATAGCTAGTTAAACAGATAAGCTTAAATCGATTGATATAATAAAAAATGATTCTATCTTAACTTTTTTTCGGGGGGTTACAAACATCTGCATAAACTTATAATACCTTGTACTATAAGTGGTATAAAATATATGAAGAATCTCACGATCATGCATAATGATCACAATTATGAAATTGTAATCATGATTTGCCATAAATAACAAGTTTTGGAAGATAAAGTTATCAATCGAAAAATTATCCATAAAACAATTTCTTTTTTTTTTTAAATATATCATTAATATCTACGTGTAACTTACGTAAGTTTTTATTTAATATGAATGATTAGCAACAGTTAACAATTTAGCTTTTAACTAAAAACATTTTACGTTGCCATTCCCAAGAACATTTTTACAGGACTTATAGTTTATAATTTAGTTGGGTAATAAATATTAGCATTTGTGGTAAATCAAGTTTGTATTGTTTGTATATATTTCATTTTGAATGACATCTGAATCTCTTTTTTTACATTACATTAGGGAAGAAAATTTTATGCTTAAGCAGGCTTTCTGGGCCCTTATAAAAATTGTATAGAATCGAGTGTTGTTTAAACAACTACTGCTTTCATTTTTGCTTTGATAAAATTTGCTTCCAATTTGGGTAGTTTTTCAATGAAGAAAATCATACGTTATATACTTATGCAATAATTTCCTCTAGATCTTTTAAAACTACAACATCTATGTCCATCAAAATGTGTACACAATTTTGCTGTACCTCTTTGAACACCATAAGACAGACTTTTTAAGCTTTGTAGGTTCTTAATTAATTCCAAACCAATAGAACTTTAATGAAATGTTAAAGGTTTGACAGGTTCGTTTTTGAAATCGGCCGAATGAAAAGAGAGGCAATTTTATGTGTATACTTTCTAAATAAAAATTATTTCATTCTAAGTCTTTCATTAAGATTTTTACATCATTTTAAGTAGCATTTTATGCTAATTGATCCATTCGTCCTATAATGAGTTGAAACTTTTACATTTACCCCTTAACCGTTAGCTGCTATAAATAAATTTGCCATAAAATTGTTAAACATTATGCGAAGTTCTTTTTATTAAAGTAATTTTAAGTTACTACAAGCATTGTTGGTATTATTATCAAATACTTCGGAGTCACGTTCTTCACATTCATCCTGCTATTTGATGTAACATATTTGTGTTTGTATTACTAAATTATGAATGATTTATACACATACACTTTTATGTAATTGTTATTAAATACAGGTATTAAATTTTTGTAAAATATTTTGCTTTTATTATATGTTTTTTTTTATATCTTCCATCCAGGGCAATGCCATAAAGTACCGTCGAAAATCCTATATATATTTTTGCACAATATAGAATTTTTAAACGTTTTGGACATATCTCTATATTTGTCCATTTGCCCATTTGTCTGTTGTAAACATTTTCCTAGATGTAAAATTTAAAAATATAGCTTGAATTCGGCAAGAACTCTGGGGGGTTCTTATACGCAAGTTAGTTTTGAAATTGGGTCAAATTAGTCAAAGGAGTAGAGTGCAAATAAATTAGGAACATCTCTCCTTTTAAAAAAAAATTTATAAGTTTTCGTTTATAACTCAAAAATTGCAACAATTAAAATAAACTTTTTTTGTATAAGCGTCAAGGCTAGTCTCTTATAATATCTGTTCAAAAATCATGTAAATCGAATACGCCTACACCGAATTATACAATATTAAATTTGTTTTGTTCAGTATTGTTTAATTTGATTTACTACTCTAAAAGTGCAAAAGGCAGGCAGCTGAAATTTTTGCATTTGTATAAAAAGCGTTGTTACACAATATCGGTCGAAGAATGGTCAAAATTTACGTGCCTACCAATACTTATGCGATGTCAAAGTTTTAATTAATTTTCAATTTTTTTACTCTTTAATTAAAGAGCTACAAAAAGCAGAAATTTTGCACGAATATAAAAAATATTGTCCTACAATACCTGTGAGCAAATGATTTTAAACGGTCACGGTTATCTGAAGTTACTTTGGTTTTTCTACGTTGTTTATACCTACCATCCAGAGGTTGGTGGTATACTTACTTTATCATTAAGTTCTGTAAGGCCCCGAAGAAAGTGTATATATTCTTGATCAGCATCAAAATCGTAATCGATTAGGCATGTCTATCTGTTATAAACATTCTCCTGGTCGTAAAATGTCAAATATCAAATTTGGCAGAATTATTGGTAGCTATTACACTCAGATTGGGATGGAAAATAAGCCAAATCGGTCAAGGGGCACGTTTATAATTCAATATTAACTAAGAACACCTAATTTTTTTGAGTAAAATTTGCTAGTTTTTTTCATATCACCTAAAAACTGTAAAAGATAGAAAGTTAAGTAGGAAGGTTATTGGTCTATAATATCTGTTCAAAAATCATGCAAAAATTTGCCTAAACGAAATTATAAAATACCAAACTTTCATTTTTTTATATTTATATTTTCAATTTATTCCTAATAAACTGAGTTAGATTCTGAATTGCAATAGCAGGGTGTATTGGTGTTGGGTATTCAACATATGACCCTAGTTAAATATAATTTTCTTACTTGTTTTTAATTTATCGGGTATTATGTAATGATCCTACACTATCTGTACCATAAAATATCAAACGGTACATTGATGGTGGGTACTAAAGATTTCGTCACAGTTACAGTTTCTTTTCAATTGTAAATTAATTTATTTAATTTGCTTTTACTTTCAAAAATTTTTTTGATTTAGTTGTCTTTTGTAAATTTTGTTTAATTTTATGTCTATAATTAGTACTGCGGACAAACGGCCATTTAAGGTTTAAAAAGTCTCAATTAATTTAGTAAATAAAATTTTAAGACAGAGCTAATTATGACGATTTATTTTTATAGGCGATTTCCCAAGCGCCAATTTCAAACATTTATGATTATTGTCTGCAGAATAGTCATAATTTCTGTATTTAGCCTCGTCAATATAAAATATTTAATTTTATAATAATTAGATAATGTTTGCATTAAAGAGGATGCGCAAATGTAAAACATTTGAATGATGGGTGCTTAAAACTTGGCTGCAATCAAATTAAAGTTTTATACATACTTTATTTAACTTTACTGAATGTTACTGAATGACATAATTATTTATTAAGACAATTATTTCTGAATATTTTTTTAATGAAATTGGAAATAATATCAAAAATGCAAAATTATATGACCTTATATATATTTCTAATGAGGCACACTTATATATTGAATAAAATATTATAATTATTTAGTTAATGACTCTATTTATGTATTTTATCATAAGGGGCTTAGGTACTTTACAATTGTCAATTATGGTAGGCTTTTTTTTCTTGTTGGAGGATAGCGGAAATTTCAAACAATTATTAAATAACATTTGGATTTTTTCTACATGCTACATAGATATGCATTGCAGCTCATGTTAGCCAGAAAACAAGGCCTTTCAAGATTCTGATAATGTACTAGAGAAACGCTAATTTTTCATAATCGGTGGCTCAAATAAGAAAATCAATTCTATTTTTGATCAAATATTGAATTATCAAGATTGGTTGTCATTTGGCATAGACTTTTATTATATTGTGCTGATTGATGAGAATCATCAATGTTAATGCAGTTAAGTACGCCTTTCCATTTAATCCATCTATATAAGTTTTGTGATATATTTGGAAAGTAGGTAACATAGAAGATCTTAGCTGTAGCTTGAAAATTTTTATTGTATGAAGGAATTAGCAGTTTTGCCTTTTTTTCAAGAAAATCCGTATAATGTACAACTGAATACGGTAGTGGCGAATTTACCCCATATTGATCTTTTTTTTTTGAATCTCATTTCATATAAAGAATTTCTCGAATTATTTGTCTGCCCATCTGATGTCTGTCCATGTAAATTTGTTATTTGCCATAGGTAGTAGGTTTTGAGTTACTTGAATGAAATTTGCCATATAGGTGCGCCCTTCTTAAACAGTTAAGAACTTTATAGTGAATTGGGGCCGACTTTCAAATACCCTACTATCCTAATGTAATTAAAGTAAAATTAGAAAAGTACAAGTCAATAACATAAAAAAAATTATAATTTCCTGATTATTTAAAAAGTTCGTTACATGAGAAGAGGATCAAAAAGAGAATTGACCTGGACTAAATTTGGTACATATATTTTTTTTTTATTAGAACACAAAACTGCTAATTTTCTCTAAAATACATTGAAAATTGAATTTTTTGTCTACTTTTCCAAAAAAGGCTTTATATAAGCAGTGCTCGTAAAAATGGACCGATGTGAACTAAATTTAGTCCACATATCTTACATGTTGAAATATAGTTCAGTGCCAATGATAAAATATATTTACAATTGTACCAATTAAGGTTTGCTGACGAAACTAGCACAAAATATTTGGTAATATTTTCCACAAGATGGATTACATTAAAAGAAATCATTATACAGGAAAAACTCATAACTTTAAAATAACTTTTAAAGAGAAGGGAAAATATTTTTGATATTATAGATCTATGTGTCTTCTTAGGATTTCTATCCAAATATTTTTAATATCTTTGATGTGCAGCTCATCTAAAAGTTGGTTGAAATCATTTGCAATGGGTTTACTATTTTTTTGGTTCATTATTAAAATAAATAAAGTTTAGTGGGTAGTTTTACAATGATGATGTTATCAATTTAATTAATAAATAATTTAATAAATAAAATATAAAATGAAATGAAATAAAAAATAACAATAAAATAATAAATATCAGATTTATATATAATTATAGATGACTAAGATTGTAATGAATTTATCAGTACTTGTCAAAATAAATAATTTGTTAAAGTATTTGGGCACGTCTTTACTTCAAGTAAAAGTGAAATGAAAAAAAAAAATTATTTGTATCTTGCCTTAAAAATCTTTTTCATCTTTTATATCATTAATCAAAATGCGAAATACATTTGAAATATTAATTTTTCTGATTTTTCATTCTATTGAATTTGATTATCACAAAAATATATTTTTAATATATACGTAACATATAATAAAAAATCCCAAATTTTATGTGGGTTAAATTATCGGCATAACGTTGGCCATTAATGAAATTTATTATCTAATATTCAAGTTGGGCCAATAAGCTATTTCCTTTGCTTTAAAATGATTAACTCTAGATATTACTGATTGAAAAAGGCTAAAAGTTTGAAAAGGGTACAATAGCTCAAAGGTGCCTACTATTTTGAAGTAATTTCAAAAATATGTTATCGAATGTTTTTCAATGTCCAAGTTTCAAAGAGTTTATTTCTATGTCGATATCTCTGGAACTAATCTATAAAAAAATTTTTTAACTGCTCTGTAGGTTTAAAAAATTATTATAGAACGCTTAAAAGTTAAAACGTAAAGTGCAAGTAGGTAAAATAAAATTTTTTACTCTATTAATGATTTAAAAATTTCTTTACATAGGAGTGCTTCCAATAACACGGCATCAATGTGGGTATACTTTTTGGCATATATCGGTATATTAGCAATAATCATAAGTCTTTTATATAACGACTTTTTTAAAATAAGGCTTTATGTGAGTCATTGTAAAAACGATTTAGCCTTAATATTTTTCGTTCTTTCTTTCTTTGTTTATTAATACGAATTAATACCATCACTGCAATGCAAAAGTATATGCCTTCAAATTGACATATGTTATAAAACATAAAGCTTAAAACATTATATGGACATGAGATCAGCAATTGAGCGAACATGAGCGACATGATTAAGCCAAATTAGAAATTGATGTCGATTATGCTTTGATCGTTATAATAAAATGCGACTCTACCTGGAATACTTCTGAAATATGCGAAACATTTAGACAAATGTACGTTATCATATTCTGTATAAGTAGTGGTGTAGAGTACAATGAAAGCATCGCTTTTTATAACTTTACTGTACCAAGATTAATGGGGGCGACCAATCCCGAGAAGCACCTGCTCAATTGGGAGTGGCTCATGAGATGGTTTCTGATCCATATCCATCAGGGGGCATCATGAGTTCACGAGATCAGATCCAAAGATTTAATTTGGTACCACGGGATCACCAAATTCATATTTTGCCCATGTGGTGATGTTGGAGTTGGCTTCGTGGGGGCTGTGGTGTCCATGTCGCGGACGCAGCTCGACCTATTATATTTATACCCACTATTATAGTTTTGTCGAGCAGGGTGCCATTTCCCGAATAAAATGGCTAGCTGGGTGGGCTTATCGGGCTAATTTAATCTAAGCCTAGGGGTTTTAAGAAGGCCCTGAATCCTTACACCAAGGATTAAGCTTACTAGATGAGGTGCAATAGTGGCTTTAAATTGGAAGCTAGTCGGGACGGTGGCATGCACTTTGTGACGTGTCTACCAACGCTAGCGATCATAAGTATGTTTATACCATGCATTTGAGCCTTCCAGGCAGGTATGCATGTAAAACACTAACTGTACTGTACCAAGATTAATCAAGTTCAGGTGTATTAAATATTTAAGTTTTACAATTTACATATATGTATTTATATATTGGCTTACAATGTATATGATTGTACATATATATATATATGTATATATATATATATATACTTAGTATTATTTACGCCCTAAAAGCAACTTTAACGAATAAATGATGAAAAAAAAAATACTTGTATGTTAAAGTGTGAAACATTTTAAAGGTAGACTTTTTTTGTATTTTTTCTTACGCTAATACATTATTATTGTTCGTGGAACATGTGTTTAGTTATATATAAATATATGTATATACATTATTGTATAATGAATTATTATGAATTGTTAAAATAGAATGAGTCACGTGGTTAACTTATAACAAATTTTTATTTGTTAACTTTGTTGATTGTTTCTACTGCCATAGCTGCTGCTGTTTTGCTATTTCAATGCAATATATGTCTTATATTTAGAAATTTGATATTAAATGACTAAAATTAATAAAAAAAAAAAAAAAAAAAAAAAACAAAGCAAAAATTAAAGTGAAAAAACATACAAACGCATTATTCACAAGAAGGGTAATAAATGAGAAATATATTAATTTAATGTCGCTTGCCAAGTTATTCTTATAAATTTTATATAAAACATATTAAGGCCTTAGTAATAATAATAGTAGTGTTCATATGTCACATAAATATATCTGCGTATATATTTGAAATTTATAAAGATGAGAGAAATTTTAAAATGCCATTTAAAATTTCGAGAATTTAAAATGTTTAAAGTAATTGCGCAATTAGATGCTCAGACCATTTAATACGTTTTTTTTTTCTTTTTTCAACTTTGCGTTTCATATGAATTTCCATTTTCACTGTATTAATTATTATAATACTCTCATGATTAAATCCTTGTATTTGTTTTTAACAAGTCATATGTTTATTATAAAATAAAAACAGCATCGATTTTATTCACGTCCTCTTAAATTATAGAGACCGCATGCAACCATTCATTTCCAAAAATGAAAGTCAGATCAATTGAAATATACAATTTTTAATATTTTATAAGAGATATAGGAAGTGACTCAGAAAAATGTATCATTTAAATGTAGTATGGATTTTTCTAATGAGCTTTAAATATGGTCCATGGTTACATACATTCTAATTTGTCGATTATTTTCATTATCTAGGAGTTGCTTGTATATTTCTTTAACAAAATGTTTTGCAAAAAGATATGTGTCATTATCATATTTTGCATCTATTTAACCATGCCTTCAATTTCATTAAAAAGCATTTGAGGTCCTTGTAAAATGAGAAAATGGTAAGCTGAAATTTCCAATGTTTATTTGACTGTTAAAAATTTTAATAATATACGATGCAATTGATATATAATTTCAAAAAAAAAAAAAAAGTATTCAAGATTTGGTTCCAGCCATTTTGTATGACTTTTGATAATATTTTTCCATCTAGAAGTTGGGAGTATATGCAATTTATCATTAGGTAACATCTAAAAAGGAGCATTGGAGATCCTACAAGGTATATAAATTCTTGATCAACACTAAATCGATTTAGACATGTTTGTATGTTTGTTTGATTTGCCTAGACTTTGCAACCAATCAATTTGGTGCAAAAAAAGAGATAGCTAGTTCCCCTTAGAGCTAGATTTCTCTTGGTATTGAAAATATGAAAAATTGGTTAAAGGATTCGTTAACTGAGAATAGTTCATTTTTCTAAGCATAATTTTGTAGTTTTTTACTTGTTATTTACCAACTATAAGAGATAGAAATTTTGTACAAGTAGTAAAATCATTGGTCTACATTATTTGTTCAAAAGTCATGCAAGTCGGCTACGCCTACGGGAAATTATGCAATAGCAAAATTTTTATTTTTTTATATTAATGTTTTCTCTCTACTAATGAAAAACTGAAACAAGTTCTGAATCGTAATATCATGGTATATATGTGGTGGGTATGTAAGACTTAGCTTTAGCCAAATACACTTTTCTTGTTACTTTATTTGATTTTTTATAATAGAGAAATAAGAGTAAATCCATTTAGTTTAAAATATCACAAAGCAATACAAGTGTTTATGCACATATAAGGTAAGTTGTTTATGTATAATTATATTCAAGGTCAAATGGACATATTTGTACAAATGTAACGCCATACGTAAATGATTATAGATATATATATATATATATATATATATATATATATATATACAATAATTAAGGCAATTAAAGTCAATTTATTAGATGTTGAAGAAAATGTCCTCACAAAGATTTATGTATAAATGTGAAAACTGTCAAACCAGCATATTTGGGCAGTTCTAAAAATATCAACATTTGATTCAACAGCATATTTAATTTTTATGTTAAATCGTTCAGTATTCTGTTTTGGCATAAAATGGCCAAGGTAGACTTTGCACACTTATAATATTTATATGAGAGATGTAATTTTTGACAAAAAGTGAAACTTACGATTAGCAGTGGTTGTAATGTATTATCCACAAAAGTATTGTAAATTTTTAAAGGTCTTTAGAATAAATTTTTTATACTAAATGGCTTTACCGCCAAACAATATCGAAAAAAAATGAGAAATCGAGATGATATCGATTTATCTTATATAAATTCCGAGAGATAATCCTCCATAGATCCATACCATAATAAATTGAAGTTCGATTTTTAGTTCAGTTCAAGCCCACTCTAACTTTACTCTGTTATGGTAATGTACATGAATAATGTAAAAAGGAGAATTTTTTTCATAATCGTTAAAAATGAGGAAACGAGTTGATATCGATATATATTATATAAATTCTTTAAAAATTTTGAAAAAAAATTTATTTGATATGCCAAATTCATCAAAAGCATTCCAAGACTACACTTAACAGAGTTCTGTTAAGCAGTTAACAGAGCACTGCTATATGCAATGGTTTGGGTCTTTGCTAATACATTCGCATTTATTCTCACATCCTCACAAATACATCGGTATGAATTATTTGTACTTATTTGAAAAATACCAAATTTACAATAAAAGTGTGTCCCAAAGTAATTTCAAGTGATTATATCTGTACATTTCTGCTTGGCCATGTCATTGCAAAGCTCATTATTAAAATAAATGTTGCGAGCATTCTCGTTACTACATGCTTTGGATGAACCTTGTACTTTTTGTTTGCTTTTTGATCAAGTATAAAGTTAAAAAATTATTAAAAAAAAAAACAAGTTAAGAAATTATTTTTGGCTGGATTGAATCTAGAATACCCAAAAGTAAAACGCTAATTGGTACTTTATTTGTTTAAACCATAAATTTTTGTTAAAAAAAACAGAGGATTTCCCAGTTTTACGTTGCACTTTGGGTATGCCATATGACTTACTTGGCTCTTATTTGGCAAAAACTTTCAATGTCCCTGCTAAATTTAGACTCGATAACTCAAAAATTATGCCCAGGAGAGTGTCAACAAACTTTCACACAGACAGAAATGGCAAAATCGATGCAAAACTTAATACTGATTAAGAATATATATGTATTTTGTAGGGTCTTAGAAGCCGCCTTTTAAATGTTGCAACCATACAACCTCAGCTTCTAAATTTGTTAAAGAAGCGATCAATGGTGAGCTTACTAAAAAACTTCTCATAGTAAACTTTTTTGAAACGTTATACAGATTCTTAAAATTTACTTAAAACTTAACACGGAAAAAATTGAAATTTTCAAGCTTATCAAAAACTATATTATATGAGAATGGACTAATTTAACTTCAATTTGGTACACTTATTATGTGTGTTAATTAACAACCATGAGCCAATTTTCACTAAAAATTGCTTGCATACAAATTTCATCGCCAGTCATATACATCAAATGGATGGATGGATAGATAGGTGTTCATTGAAATGGAAAATGATTCTGAACTGATTGGTAGAATGAAAGATGTACCTATCTCAAATGGGGCAACCAGTCCCGAGAAGCATCTGCTCAACTGGGAGTGGCTCATGAGATGGTTGTTGATCTATGGCCATCAGGGGGCATCATGAGTTTCACGAGATCCGATCCAAAGATTTAATTTGGTACCACGGGATCACCAGTTTCATATTTGCCCAAGTGGTGATGTTGAGGTTGGCTTCGTGGGGGCTGTGGTGCCCATGTCGCGGGCGTAGCTCGCCCTAATTATGTTTATTTTGTATTCCACTATTATGTTTTGTCGAGCAGGGTGCCATTTTCCGAATAAAATGGCTAGCTGGGTAGGCTTATCGGGCTAATCTAATCTAAGCCAAGGAGTAATAAGAAGGCTCCGAATCCTTACACCAAGGATTAAGCCATGTAGATGCAATACTGGCTTTAAATTGGAAGCTAGTCATGCTTGGCATGCACGTGATGTGTCGTGTCTACCAACGCTAGCGATCATTATGTATGTTTATACCATGCATTTGAGCCTTTCCCGGTAGGTATGTATGTAAAACACTAATTGTATGTATGTACCTATCTCAAATATATTGGCGTGTTACAAGACTGATAATACACAGTTTTTTGTTGCGTTTCACCCAAACACAAACTTTCATTTATTTATGTTTACGCTTTCTATTTACTACTGAAAAAAGTGGAAATGATGTCTGGGTGGTGGGTGTACAAGATATGACACCAGCCAAATATAATTTTTCTACTTTTTTCTTCTTTTTATTATGGCCACCATCCAAAGCCTAAGATTTTTTTGTAATATATGCAACACCTAAAAGGAAAAGTCGGATATCCTACTATCTATATATATTTTTGATCAGCGCTAAAATATGAAGCGAGTTAGAGATGTTGGAAAAAAGATACAATGCTATATAATTTTAGTAAAATCATTCGAAATTTATGTACAATGGTTGCTATTGAAAATGGGCCAATTTTATTAAGGGCAACGAGCGCAATGAAGAATGAGAACACCCTGGTTTTTTAAGCAAACATTTACCTCTTTTGAAAGATAAATTTTTTAAAGAAATTCGTAAGATTGTCCTTTAATGTCCATACAGAAACTATGGGTATTACGGTCACGTTTACGCGTAATAATCATATGGTACCACATTTTCACATTTTTTCTTTTGAATTTTCTGGTTATTAATGAAATCATTAATAACGCAGTATCCATCTAAAAATGATGCAAATGGAATACGTCTACGAGAATGGAATTTTTTTTTTTGCTTAAGCTTTTGTATGTAAACTTCTTTGATAGTTATAAATATGGTTTTGAATCGTGTATGCAAATAGTCCATGGGATGGTGAGTAAAAATTTAGCTCCAGCCAAGTGTAATTTGCTTTTTGTTTTTTCTTTTGCAAATTTATTAATTTTAAATTAATTTTAAATACTACTTCACGTATATCAATAACAAAAGCACTTTCAGTAAATTGATCATTTTTGATATCGCATAATATTCTGGATGATTGTATAGGCATCTTATCAATATATTATGATATTTAATTATAATTGCCTCCAAGACGACAACCAAGTATAGTCTACATTATAATTTACATATAGGAGATGCAAGATGAAATGGTTAAATATAATACCACAAATAAACTTTTATAATAATATTAACACTATCGTGCTATGTAATTTGTAATTTAAATCTACGAGATGAGCATGCAATATTCAAATATAATTGCGTTAATAATGATCATAAAGGAATTGTTCACTTTTTATACCCTACACGCCTAATGGTACAAGATATTTTAAGTTTGTGCAGATCTTTGTAATACCTAAAAATAATTTAGATAGACTCACTCTTTATTATATCAATCGACTGAAAATCACTTACTGATTCGATTTAAGCCTGTCTGTCATTCCATCTGATGTCTGCCCATGTAAATTTGTTAGCAAGTAATAGATCGCCACTCTATTGCAAATAGTTAATTTTTTACCAATATATGAAATCTTCCCCATATGAAGCTTTTTCTTTAAGAAAAGGGGCATTATAGAAAAAAATATTACAATTTGAAATATATTTTAATATAAATTGGTATTAAATTTTATTTTATTTGATTAAAAATATATTTGTATAAATTTTTTTCTAGGTTAGTCTATTTTGTGACCACTTCCCATACAAGGCCTTTTTCGAAAAAAAAAATTGGCACAACTTTGTGCATTGACATAAAAAATATATTTTTCAAATTTGATTCAGTTCGATTCATTTTTTGAATCTCATTTCATATAACGAATTTTTCAATTTTTCAAATATTATTCACTTGTATTTCTTTTATATGACTTTCTTCACATTAAGAAAAGTGATGTAGAGCCTTTAAAAAATGGCCCTGATTGACTATAAAGTGCTTACTTGTTTATAGATAAACAATCATAATAATGTAGTACCTTTCTAAATAACTTGACCTTTACTTTAGTTTCTTATTCTTACAACATTTATGCCTATAATTGCCAATCAGCATAACTTTTTTGCTTCTTTTTTTATCCACCTGTCAGAGATTGGAGTTATATATATTTTGACTTAATGAAGAGTCGGACTCTATTCTTGATTAACATCAAATCTTAAGTTAATTTAGATCTATGTGCCCGTTAAACCGTTTGTGGGTCTTCCTTTTAAATATTATCCTGATCATAAAATTAAAGATGTCGTGCTGAAATTTGACAGAATGTAAGCAGGTTTTAGATCATATATTTTGTAACGCTTATGGCACAACGGTCAAGCCCACTTTAAGAAATAACTTAATATTAAATCAGCACTTATTTTCTATATTTTTATACTTTCCACTCAGAGCTTAGAAGTACATTCATTTTGCCATTATGTTTGTATCACTTAATGGAATTATTACTCACTTCTACAAGAAGGTAAAAATTTGCATGAATATAAAGCATATTTAACAGCAATTCTTGTACAAAAATTATTTCAATCTATCAAGCCTACCAGAAGTTATATAATATCAAATTTCCCTTTGATTTTTATATTCCTTTATCGGATAATTATATTTATGATATATCCTTGTGTGTACCGCAAAGCATCATACTACACTAATGGTAGGTTATCCAAAATTTGGCATTAGTCAAGTTTAATTTTTTTATATGTTGTTTATTATAAATTCAACAACATTTAAGTCACAGTTGGTTATAGCCTACTCTTAAATGTCCTACAGTACAATACTTGACATAATTAAAAATTCAAAACATTTAATCAAAAGTTAGCAATAAAAAATGTTAATTTCAAAATGTTATATATAGTTGGTTCAAAAATATGGTTCCATTAAGACCAAACATATATGTCTCCTTGAGTTTCAGAAAAATACTATTTCTAAGATATTACATAAATATAGAGATTTAGATTTATAGAGATTTAGAGATTTATTTTCTAATAGCACTTTTACAGTGATACTGTAAAAGGGTAAATATAATGGGCGGGCCTTAAAAACTTTTCTAAAATAATTGTATAAGTAAGAAAATTATATTTAACTGAGGCCAAGTCTGGCATAACCATCACCCAGATGTTGCTTGATATTTTTTAGTATGTAGTGGTAACATATTAAAACTCCTTTTAAAATATTGAAGTAAAATGGAATGATCGTTAATTTCTGGTTGGCATGATTTATTCATATCATACTTGAACTGTGACCATATTTTTTATTTCAAAATTTCAATATATTTGTTTTTAATGAGTATAAAACTTAAAAAATAAAAGCAAATATTTGACTTTTGCATAATTTCTAGATAGGCGTGGCCATTTTGATATTTACGCAAAAATTGTGATATCCAATTACTGTAGTTTTTGATTTATAAACAAAAAGTTGTATGCTTAAAAAAGAAGTGCCCAACGTTTACGTTGCACTTTAGTCCTACAACCCATTAGGCTCAATTTCATTATGAACCTTCCAATATTTCTGTCAAATCTGAGCTAGATATTTTAAATTGTACGACCAGGGCAATCATGGTTAAGTTCATTCAGTATATGATGCTAAACAAGAATGTATATAATTTTTAGAGTCTTTAATGCTTCCCTTTGGAAGAAGCAATTACTATGACTAAATGAGTAGACTAGAGTGATGAGTAAAATAAAAAGTTAAAAAATGTACTTCGCCTAATTCATTATGAATGATATGAACATTATGATTCATTTTCACACAAAAATAATTTGTCATAATAAAAGTTAATATATAAAACATAGAAGCAATATTTTTACTTTTAATTCAGACTGTGAAGATAACAAAAAAAAAAAAAAAAAAAAAAATGGGCAATACATTTTGAAGGTACAGTGTAGAATAACTATATAAAAAAAAAAATCTGAAAAGAACTCATACACCATTTATTTAAATATTAAATGGAATGTATTTATTAAAATTATAAAAGAAATAAAGAAATAAAACTAAGCCTTTTTAAAATTAGCCTTTTAAAATCAACTATACAATATATAGTAAATAAATTAACACGGATATCCGCCGACGTGCATAAAATTAATAAACAAAATTTTGTTTAAATAAAATATAAATTTGCTTGCCTTTTCATGCTTGAGCATGCATTGATTTCCTAAATACCATTTATGCCACACCATACGTAAAAGAAAGAAGCTACAGCCAAAGCAGTAGCAAAAGCAACAACAACAATTATAATTATTATAAAAAAAAAAAAAAAAAAAAAAAAAAGAAAGAAAGCAATAAAAAATTTACATTTGGCTAAAGTAAATTCATGAATAACCACCTAAAACGAAGGCGACTTTCTTAATATTTAAATGTGGCAAATTTTTATGTTGGTTAATGGATAATTTATAAGTTAGTAATAGTTGCGCCATAAAATACTTCATATTACTTCAAGTAATTTATTTTGCGAGAGTTAAAAAAAAAAAATTAATTACAATACGAGTTTCATTTTCTCGAATTGTAAAAATCTTTTATAAAGATAGAAGGCCAAAAAAATTTAAAATATAAAATAGTTGGTATGTAAAAAAAACTTAAACGGTTTAAATTGATTTATAAATGTCTTCAGATTGAATCAGTTAAAACACAAATTTATATTCTATAGAATACATGGCGTAGAGTATTAATTTCCAAGTTAATTGGTTAAATTTAAAAATTTTTTACTCAAAATTCATCTTTCTACTTAAGTTGATTTATTATTGTTGAAAAAAAATATTAATGTACTTTTAAAAGAATGTTTTCGTTCGATTTATTTAACCTGAACTTATTTATATTATAAAAATAGATTTACATTTGAAAATTATCTGATTTAAGCTTTTTTCATATAAATTTAATCAAAATCAAAATTTTTTAAAAATTATGAATAACTTTCTCAAAGTTAAGGGTTACATAGTTAAGGGTTAAGAGTTTTATATAAAACTTTAAACTTCAAATTCATAATTATATCGATAATAATTGTGAATCGATCAAAAGTTGTACGACAAAGTTTGCTCAATCTTATTTCATTCAATAATCTAAATAATTTACATAGAAGTGATCTATCTCTAGCATAAATGCATCTATTTTACAAAGAACCGTCCGTATTCAATGTTCATGTAAATGTCAGCCTCATTAAGAGATGATTATAACAGAATCCTCAGTAAAAACCGTTTTCTGGTCTTAAAAAAAAAATATATAACAGTTGGGCATTTTTTCGGCTTAGAGGCCAACGAATTTATATATGAATACCATATAAAAATTTATATATTCATTGTCCATTAAATGCTGCATTTTGAAAAAAAAATTAATAAAAATTAATTTAAATAAGGAATATAAAATTTTATACGGATTTTTGTATTATTTGGATCTTCTTTCATGTAACACACTTTTTAAATTAAATGAAAATTATTATTCTTTTATTTTCTTGTCTTATAATGAATTTAATTTTTGATTTTTGTAATTATTATTAATAAAGGGTTTGGTTATTTATGATGTCAATCGATAAGGACTTTTATTTGAATTGTAATTAAAATTATAAATAATAATTGTAATTGTAATTAAAAAAACATTAAATCGATACTTAAATAATTTGTTTAATAATTGTTTGCAATAATAAAAAAAAAAAAATTGAGGAACAAAAAATAAAGCGCTTATTGCTTTATTTCTGTTTATGTAATTTTTTTTTTTTTTTTATTATTCTTAAGTGAATTCTTTACTTTGCTACAAAATTCTTAATATATTCCAAATCACAACACTCACACCTCACAACTCACAACTCACAACTCACAACTCACACCCAAAGTAATTTACTCTTCAGGGCATTAATTTATATACATGATATACTTGATTTCATGAATTCAGATATCTCTCTTTTTTTTTATTGATTGTTATTAATTCTTTTATTGTGTGTGTATTCGTTCATGTGTATGTGTAGCCAATTTATTAATTTAAGTTAAATATAATTTATGTCTCTGGCATATTTGTGAACGATACACAGAATACACAGCATATATTGAAATTAATATATATATATATATATATATATATATATATATATATATATATATATATTTTATACAAATTAGGGCATTGATCAAGGAGGTAGTCAGTACCAATTCAATAATAAAACCACTATTCAATTAAGAATACATAACCAAGTGCTCTTTAGGATTATTTTGTGTTTTCTTTACAATTTCATAAAATAAAATTATGTGTTATCTGCTGTTATTTTTCTAAATTAATTGTGAACGGATTTATTACGCATACGACTCATAGAAATTTTATTAACAATAATAATTGTTATTTTTTCTATTCAATAAACATTTTTAATGCTCTCTTTATGCATATAAATTTATTTAGGTTTATACCTCAAGTTCTTATCAAATAATTTAAATTTTAATGAAAATTTGTCAATCTAGCAATTGTAAGACTTATGTCAATGTGTAGGTCATGAAAGGAATTGCCACATTGTATGCCATGTGATGAATATTTCATAAATTGGTATTTGATATAAAAGAGAGCAAAATAAATTAAGTTAAATTGGTGAATTGTTTCTTTCCGAGATAGAACAACATTTTTTTATATGGAATTAGCTCAAATATTATAATAATAATAAACAAATTATAATTATGATGTAAATGAATTTACTTCAAACGAAATTACAAATTTCGAATAACCCTTGCCCAAATAAATTACTGATAAATTTAAATTATTTCAAATTTTTGATAAATAACCTTAGATATAGAAAAAGTTAGACCATAACAATTTGAAAATAAATTTTTAGTTTGTTTATTGAATATTATAACTTTATCCATATGTTTGTAACATCCAAAAGTGTGAACCCATAAGCCTTGATATTTTACTTAAAAGCATTTTCATTTTTTCAAAATTATCTGAGCTTTTGATAACTATCCCTGTAATTTTGTTATAAAAGTACAGGCAGAGTTATTAATCGAAGGCCTTGTTATTGTCTAAAACTGTTATATAATGAATATGGATAAAATAGGATCATCTTTAGTGGTTTATCTCTCTTCTTATATAGGCTTTGAAATAAATGCAACAATTCATAAAATTTTTAATTTAAAGAATTGACAATGTTTTTGTAGAGTGAGGTTCTTTACATGCTCTACATTATGCATAATGAGAAAAAGGAAAGCGTTTTTGAAAAACTAAAGGCTAACTTGCGTTTTATAACGATTCAAAATGAATCTTAATTTTATGCAGTTCCCATTAACTTTTTTTTATTCTAACTTTCATAAAATTAATAAATAATTGTGTGACAATTCAACTACAATTCCCTCCCTCTACTTCGAGTTTATGATTCTTTGTATGATTATGTGAGTGTGTGTGTGTGTGTGTGTGTGTGTGTGTGTGTGTGTTTGCTTTGAAATTAATTATGAAGTTAAATAATTAATTTTTTCAATAAAAAAAACTTATTCACTGTAATTTTTATAAATTTCTTTAGGCATGATTTGCCCGCTTTATTCTTAGTTAAATATTTTTAATAGTCAATGAATTGATTAAAAAAAGTTATTTGAAATTTATATAAAATTGTTATTTGATTTGGATTGTATTGTGAATAATTATTTTCAGTTATACTTGTATTCTATTTCTTTTATTTGCATGGCATATTTGTTTAGCATTTTCAGAAGTATAAAAAAAAATTAAAAACAGTTAAATTTTTCATAATGAACGAAAATGTAAACTTTTAGACTTTTAATATCTATGAGATAGAATTGAGTAAACATTATTATCCTAAAACTTATTTGGTGCATTTTAATTTTACATGAAAAGTTAAAGGTTAAATTATTATTTAATAAATTTTAACTTTTGTTCCTAAAATCATTCTCAGTAACTGTCCCTAAAACGTTATTAAGAGTATAAAGTTTTAAATATAAATCTAAAAGCAAAATTTCCACTACTTCTTGAAAAAAAATTATGTATAATTATGAAGTTAATTCATTTAATGTACTACTTTCCGATGACCATGTTCTTTATACAACTTCTCCAATTATTCATTTTAAACTACACATTTAGTAAAGACTTAACAGGTAATTACTTTCCGTCAGTATGAAAATTCCCAATTACGTAATGTAATGTGGTTAGAACAATATTGAAATACTTTAAAATTATTTGTCATAAGAGGACTAAATATTTTTGAATTATTTTATGAGAATTAATAAATTAATAATGTAGATAATGTTCCAAAAACCTTATGCAGTGTGAAATAGAAACCTTTTTGATTTTTTACCATATAAAGACACTTGTAAATTTAGCTTAGCTTATCAGGCTTAAAATGTTTATGATAAATTTAAAAATGGTAACAATTTCTCCTCATTTCAAACGTTTTCAATTTGGATATTCTGCTATGTCTATTATTTAATGATTAATATTAAGAGTACAACGATAAAATAATTTTTGAGTTATTATGTCTATTTAAACATATAAGAAATTTATATTTAAATTTTTGAGTAACACATAGTAAACGCGAATTTAAAAAATTAAAAATTTGATATTTGCATAAAATTATACAGGCGGGACCTACCATCACTTTTTCTACAGTCATGTAGACTTATGACCTTAAGACTTTTACAAAATTTCACCTTTCAATATGTTGAGGTTGTGGGTAAAAAGGAAAAAAAAATCTGGGCGTGTCCTTTGACTGATTTTACCATTTCCAATGCCAACCTGTATGGAAAAAATTCCGATATTCCTATCAAATTTGAGCTCAATATAACTATTTTTGGGACAAGAAGAATGTTAAATAATGCGGGCAGACAGACATACTTAATCAATTTAGATATGTCTATTTCCTGTTAGGTAAGTGCGTTTCCTTTGGCGTATTACAAACATAATGATAATATGAATACATCCCCAACCTCTTGGTAATGGGTACAATTAAAATACTGCATGATGAGTATATTATTCAGATGTCCCAGTTTTGTATATTAAATATTTTCTATCTAGATATTTATAAACTTAAAGAGATCTTATTGAGGAATTTGCGATGGTTAAAAATTAATCAACTGGTTTGATGTTTAAATAAGGCTCAGAAAATTACTTAAAGCGCTTATGTCATTTGTCACATACATTTCTCGTATTTGAACTCTTGATTATACTGAAAATTTTATTTAGCTGATAGGGATAAATTTCAAGAAAAATCTTATAAAGACTTTCATTGTAAAACATTCAAAAGTTTCAAGTAGTGACAATTTTTCCCGTAAGAACTGTTTCGGAGAGTGGGGAATGATGAAAAGTACTTCAATGATAAAAAAAATATGTTCGCCTTTGCGTTAAAAGACATTCACCTTACTAACTTCAAATAAATATCTTTAAAACTGAGTACTTTGATAAGGAATTAACAAACTGAGACAACAAAGAGACATGCCATACACCCCTGCCTTGATAGTTTAATTGTATGGTATACTAAGTAAAATTGTGCCCTAGGGTTCGTAGGCACGCGTACATGGGACTATCACTCTACTTGCCAATTTAAAGCTCATATATACGAAGGTTAACTCTTGCTATTCAGGTTCAGAATTTTCGTAAAAAAAAACTCGTACCTGAATAGCAAGGGAGGCCCTCCCTAGGGGAGGGCCTGACCAGCTACCCGCTTTTTAAGAAAAATGTGATACCGCATGATAAGCACATAAATATATCTTTGAACGAGCAATTGACAGCCATGTTGGCATCTCAGTCCCCGCGAAGTCAGCTCCAATATACCCACAAATTATTAAAACTGGTAATCCCATGGTATCAAATAAAATGTTTATTTCCCTAAAATAAGTGGCTTCAAAGGTCAGTTGTGCAACGACCTTCTAATGAGCCACTCCCAGTTGAGCTGGTTGACCATGAATATAAAAGTTGATCGTGATAATAAAAGGTAGGTTCATATCAAGTGTTGTAGGACATAATTAGCAAGTATTCTATAACTTCTTTCTTTTCCAAGTTTATTCATTGCATACATCTTATATAAATAAATAATTTTCTACGTATGCCCATTGTATCATTATTACTGAATCAAATGATTGTAACTTTTCTTTTGCTAAAGTTTATTGTCTTTTGCCATTAAAATTTTACAAAAAAGAGAAAATTTATACACTTAATTTATTCATTTATTCAATTATGATTCACGATTCATCAGTACATTTTCCTTAATTTAATATCTATGAATTGTGTTATTATGGTTGTTGTTTTTGTTCTTGTTGTTGTTATTATTATTATTATTATTATTATTATTTTCAATTGTTTTATTTCAGGTGTATGTTTATTTATATTTTTATCATCATCATTTTATCTCACTACACATTACATTATATTGTTGTTGTAAATTTAAAGATATTCATTTACCTTCCCTATTTTATGTTAATACATACGTTCACACATAACTTGACGTAATTATGATATTTACTTTTTTTTATCACTGTACATAGATAAAAAGAATTGAGATGGATTTTAATTTTTATGCCGTACTAATATTAACATAACAAATATATATATATATATATATAATATATATATAAGTTGTAATATTTGCTTTTTTTACACTCTTTGGACTCTGTATTCATTTCAATTTTAATTCCAATATTTCTTCCCAGCGCTAATTAATTGTTTACTTTAAGATTATTTGAAAAATAAAACAAAACAGGAAAATTAAATGGTATATAAAAAAAAAACAAGTAAGAAAATTATATTTGATTAGAGTCGAGTGAGCGATCTGAATGAGCGATGGATACCCACCAATCATTCACCATTATGATGCAGAGTCAGCTTCAGGTTTTCAGTAGAATAAAAAAAAAAAAAAAAAAAAATGCAATGTAACAAAAAGCAATGTAAATTCGGTATTTGGACAGACATTGTAAAAAAAAAAATAGCCATACTACCTGCGTAAACTAACGGCTTTTATCTTGCTTTATCTCTAGAAAAGAAACCTATTCTTAATTCACAGTTTACATAACACTAATGATAAGACCTCTGAACGATTTTAATCATTTTCAATACTAATCTGCTTGTAAGAACTTTACAACGTTTATGCCAAATTTGAATGATATTTCTCCTTTTTGCCATCAGGAGAACATTTATCACAGTCGAGCATAAGCTTGACAAACAAAAATATCTAAATCGATAATGAATTTCATATTGATCAAGAATAAATATACTTGATAGAGTCTTCAGTTTCCTGTTAAATATTACAAACCGAACGACAAAATGAAGATACTCTCAGTTAGCCACTCTGATTGGTGTTATATAAAAAAAAATTGTTAGTACTGTAGTAATAATAAAATGAACAATCGATAGAATTGTTTTCTACATATGGCATTATTAACTTTTACATAACATAATAATTATCATCGATAGAATAGACAAGATTAACTTAAAAATATTTATATATTGATTGTTATATGGTGGGACACTTGTAAGTACATTATCAACGTCACGTAACATTCGCTTCTTTATATTGCTCTTAATATATATATATATATATATATATATATATATAAAAATATAAGCAAAGTTGACTTTGAAATACTCTACACCAGTTTTTCCAAATAATTGCAGTATCATAAAAAAAAAAAAAAAAAAAACGTGAATTGCAAAGTAATTCAAAATGTAATTCGTATGATTTGAAAAGTCTTAGTTAAAAAATGTGTGTTAAATTATCTAAAAATTGAGATTTGTAGCTTTTTAAAAAATTTAATTGATTATGTATTCGACAAAGACAAGGTATGTTAAAAATCGATTTAGAGTATGAATACTCATTCGATGAAGATAATAACAGATAAGTCTGTCTCAAATCTTATTGATTGTTACAGGTATCTGGACATGCTCATTAACGATGATTATTAGTAGAATACAAGGTAAAAATTTCAATAAATATTTAATTTTAATTTTAATTTTTTTTTTTTATTTCTCTAACTATTAATTTTTTTAACTTTAGTTTATGTGTTATATTTTAAAATTTATATAATAAATATAAGAATGGCAGCCCATTTGAACCTCTAGTTTTGGTATATTTTCTATAGGCCCTTTGGCAAATAAGGAAATGCCTTTTAGATATCAGCATTTTTTCTAGATTTACAACTTCACATAATATTTATTATAGAAAAAACTGCAAAAGCTTCTTAAATCTACAATCAATTAAAAAAAATTTGATTCGTTATCACTGTCCAAGCGATTTTTCCAATTATAAAATTCTTAAGGTAAATGCAATTGGTATTCCAGTAGTCAAAACTTAAGTATATTAACAAGTTATGGTTTAAAAAGTTTTGGCCAGCCTTAATTATCTACCTAAATTAGCGATTTCTATGTATTATTGTTGCCTGAAAAATTATAATATTTGGAAAATGCAATAGAGCAAGGGAAAAAAATATTTTTTTTTTTGCCTTAATTCGATATGCCCATAAAAATTTTTTCATATCAAAATCATAAAGTTAAATTTCTCAAATAAAAGCATGCCACACTTTTCTTAATTGCGCGTAATGTAAATATTTTAAAAAAACAATAAAAATGTTTTATTAGAAAAAAAGAATTTTAATGAAAAAATTTTAACTTAAAAATTTAAAAATTTCTATTTAAGGTAACTAAAGGATTTACACTGATATCAGGCAAATTAGATCCTTCATATAATAAATACTTTATCCTTTATATTTATGGTATAATACATTTCATATTAAACTTTTTGTAGAATGAATTTTACTTTGTTTATTTTTACTTTGTTTTTGTTTTACTTTATTTTACTTTTATTCTTTAACGCATAATAAAAAGTATCATATCAAGGCCATGTTACTCACCATCATTTATGTTAAATTCTTAATTTAAACAAAAAAAAAAAAAAAAAAAAAAAAAAAAAAAAAAGAAAACAAATTGAAACATATTAAAACAGGTGGGTAGCATAACATTTCAGGCCACATAACAAAAAAAAAAAAAAAAAACACAAATAAACAAAACTCCAATATCAACTGTATCGAAATGTATGTAATAAAAATTATAAAAAAAAAAAATAATAATGACAAAAGTACAAGTCAATATATTAACTCAGAGATTGGGGGTAAACTCGCTTAGTCATTACGTTTGTAATGCCTAGAAGTAAGTGCCAGAGACCACAATTTTGATTAACATCTAATTCTAAAACGAATTAAGGACTTGCCTAATTTTTTTAAGTAATATTTTATGGCTTTTTGCTTAAGATCTGCAAACAGAAATTTTGTACAAGTAGAAACTTTATTAGCCTAAAATGTCTATCCAAAAATCAAGCAAATCAGTTAACAAACTTTTACTTTTTTATTTCTAAAAAACTGAATCAAGTTCCTTAATGCAATAAAATGGCATATTGCTGGTAGGTATCTAAAATTTGTGAACAATCAAATAAAATTTTCTTACTTGTTTTTAAATGTTTGTATGCTTGTTAATTCATTTGTTGTTGTTCTTGTTGTTTTTTTTTTTATTTTATTTGCCAGTTAGTTTGTTTGTTGAAAAAAACCAGAACAGTTTGTATGCAAATTTCTTTATAATTATTAACAAATATAACATAACAGACTAAATTACATTTATGCAAACACATACATACATACATTACGTAAAAATATATATATATATATAACTTAAAAGAGAGGAGAAAAATTAAAAGCAAAGAAAGTCAATTTAAATACAAAAATGTAGCAAATTTATGATTTTATTTGTTTGTTGTTCTGCTTTGCTTTGCTTTGTTTGTTTGCTTTTTTGTTTTTCTTCTAATAACTTATAACGGTTCAAAAATGATTAATTAATAATAAATTTTTCATATTTGTTATAAATGTTGACACAAATTACGTTGATTTGCTCACCGTATAGAATTTATTTATTTTTTAAATTTTTTTAATCATTTTAATTTTACTAAATTTGATTTTCATTTTTCATTCAATAATTATTTATTTTTATTATAAAATGTCATAAGTACACGTTTTTGTTTATTTATTTATTATTATTATTATTATTTATTTATTAACTTTAAGCCATTTAATTGAATAATGACTTTTCTACGCTCATATAAAATGTCATTTCTAAACAAAAATCACTCTCTATAAAACGTTCGCGTGATGTACAAAGATTATTTGGCAAACGTATACGTATTACGTATGCGTATTAAATTTGATTTAAATCGGACTATATTTTGAAGCTGCTCCATTTAAATGAATCTTGCAAATACAATTTCCTTGAATTCTTCATTCTAAGGAATTTAAGTGTCTGCCTTTTTACTGATTTTTGAAATTTAAAACTTTAAGTATACAAATAGCTTTACTATTCTTACTTGCTGTTTGTTGTTGTTTTTTCTTTTTTTTGTTTTTTTTTTGTGCATACATTTATATAATATTCGTTTTAATTTAATTCGATTCGCTTCGTTTATAATTTTCTATTTGTATATTTTTATATTATGTATTTGTAAAGTGGTGGTACGCTTGCGCGCTTTTTATCGTCATCATATTTAAATAGTTTTGTTTTTTTTTTCCAAAATTTTTCGTTTATTATACTTTACTTTTGTTACGTAAAAATAACATTCAATTCAAAAGAGCGCTCGTGAGTAACTGATAATAATAAAATCAAGTAAATTTTCTATACATAATATAAAAAAATTCATGAAGAAAGAATGAAAGCGTATATAGCAAACAGCAAATGATCACGACCTAGAGACGTATGTTACGTTATGCATACATATACATTAAAAAAAAAACATGTATATATGTACAATATAAAGGCAAAGTCTCTAATATTACATTTATTATTGTATAGTACATATAGCGTCTTCTTACACCACTTAAGTCTTAAGTGTTGCATTCTCATGTAACTTCGTTTTTATTTGTATATGAGATTTGCACATGCCTCTTATTCTCTCTATATCTCTCATTCAGCCAATTGAACTCTCGTTTAAAAAGAATATTGATCAATTGTTTGTGTTTCATTTTGATTTCATTTATTAAGTCGTCTTAATTGTATTTCATTAGAGACCAGAAAGACTCTCTAAAATATTTAAAAAAAAAAAAAAAATTTCGAGAGTCTCTGATTCAACATTCTATGTTTACAAGTTTATGTATTACGCTTTTTCTTTCGGTATGATCATGAATATTTTTTATGTACATATATATTTATATATTTATATGTGTACGATTGGTATATCTAAGATCTCTTTGGGGTGTTATGATTATCATGAACATACATTTTCATTTGTATTTATATAATTTAATTGAATAGCATTTTAATTTTAACGCTACCGATCACTAATAATTTCGTCTGTCTCA